>CM046000.1:77370981-77970981 GCA_025175895.1 Wurfbainia villosa | reverse complement strand
CTAAACCAAGCCTATCTTATAGGAGAGGATTACCTTTGTTGCGTGCCCTTGTTAATCCCGCTTCTCCCTTTTGTTTGTTGGATCTTTAGCACGTTCAAGTGTCCGTGCCTCTATATGTATCCACACGAGCAAGCTCTTGTCTCACAAAAGAAAACTAGAGGAGCTCTCCTTTACTTCTTGCTAGAGAAGTCCCTAAAGGAGAGGAAGCTAGGGAAAAAGAGAAGGGAAGAAGAAGACTACTCTTCTTGCTACACTCACAAAAGCCACACAACAATAAGCTCTCAAGCTCTCTCCAAGCCTCAAGCTCCCAACAACCACACTCCACCAAAAATTCTACTTTGGCCGGCCACTCCATGGAGCCTTTTATAGGGTTGGAAAAACCCTTCCACCTCCTTCACATTCAATGCAATCCATTGCATTGAGACACACTCAAAAAGGATTTGGCTTCCTTGTTTGGCCGGCCACTTAAGGAGACAAAACCATTTTGTTTCCTTCCACCTTATCTAGCTTAGGTGGATGCTTAGGTGGCATGCTTATGTGGCATGCTTATGTGGCATTCTTATGTGGCATTCATGCATGTTGAATTAATCTTATTAATTCAATTAAGCTTATGTTATCATATTGAATTAATCTTATTAATTCAATTAAGCTTATGTTATCATATTGAATTAATCTTATTAAATCAATGAGGTAACATATTGAATTAATCTCATTAAATCAATTAGCTAAAATTCTCATTAAGCTTAAAGTCCAAAAACCATTTTGTACTTAAGCTTATTCCCAAATTATTCTAGTCAAACTAGAATACTCTAATTCCTCTAATTATCATGCTCTTTGTGTGTGACCCTATAGGCTCTCATAACGTTGGCAGTGGATCTAAACTCTTTTAGATACACAAGCAATGAGCGGCATCTAGCAATACATCATTGCTACCCAAGTTACGAGATAAGTCAAGATCCGACTAACCTTTCCGTGACTACTATAATATATATGACCGTGTCCTTCTATCCTTGATATCAGATTGATCAATGAGGCATAGACCGTGTCATCCTCGATCAATCTATGTGTTTCTTGATCCCTGAGTAAACTAACTCAAACAAATGAGCTCAATATCTCATATTGACTCATTCGAGCATGACCATGCGATTTAGTAGTTCTACTCAATCAAGGGGCCCACCGATATCACTCTCGTCATATGAGAGGGATAGATCCCATCTACATCACTCACATCCCTCCGCATAATTTGTTATATACCCAAGAATCGCTTTTATGGTCCACCTATTACGGGTGACGTTTGACGATACCAAAGTACATAACTCCTTATGTAGGGAACCGTAGTGACTTGTCCGAGGACTATTCATACCAATAGTCACATGAGAAAGTTTATGACACTCATATAACGATCCATGAAACTTTCTCATGGGGTCAGTTCAGTATATATTCTCTAATATATACCCATGTGTCAACTTGATATCATATATCCATGACTTGTGAGATCAAGTCATCAATTGACCTACATGCTAGTCTTTATGTATTAATATTGCCCTTGCAAATTAATACTTGACTAGGAACATTTAGAAAGTGTTCTCTACAGCCTCTCATAATCAATTCTGCCAATTGATGCGTAGATAAGAACCTACTTTTCTAGGGCATTACTATATTTAATTTAGGCACAAGCAAGACTTAAATATAATAACCAATCCTTTGCCTTTATAGAATATGATACAAAATGTTCCCTATTCAACCATCACATGATTGGTTCTTAGGGCTATAACTAACAATCTCCCACTAGCACTAGTACCAATCACTATGATATCTAATACCTAGTGACCTAGTGACCATCATGCTTCCTCCGTACAAAGCCTTGGTCAATGGATCTGCGATGTTAGCTTCGCTCGGTACTGCATATCCTCACATCTCCTCTACTGATGATCTCTCGAATGAGATGGAATCGCCGCAGATGTGTTTGGTCCGCCGATGTGATCGAGGTTCCTTAGCTGCGTAATAGCCCCATTGTTGTCACAATAGAGGTCTATTGGATCTGCAATGCTAGGAACTACCCCAAGTTCATCGATGAACTTGAGCCAACTCCTTTGATCGTGATGCAGCAATATACTCGCTTGCAGAATCAAGAATCGTCCTCGCTTTGAACTCTTCCACCACCTCCACCATTCGTGCAAAACACGTACCCGATTGCGATCTATAGTCATCCTTATGCATTTGGAAGCTTGCATCACTTTGTAACCCTTTACAACTAGCTCCTCATTGCCTCGAATATCGGAAATATTCTTTCGTTCTTCGTAAGTATTTAAGAATATTTTTATTTGCTATCCGATGACTTTCACTGGATCCGGTAGTATCTACTCGATCATGCTCAAAGCATACGAGGCGTCGGACAGTACAAAGCATGGCGTACATGATAGACCCTATGGCGGATGCATAAGGGATCTTATCCATGCGATCTCTCTCCTCCTTAGAAGAGAGGACATTGAGTCTTGAAAGACTCACACCATGTGATAAAGCGAAATCCTTTCTTGGAATTTTGCATAGCAAAGCGATCTAGCACTTTATCAATGTATGTACTCGACTTAGGCCAAGTAATCTTTTAGATCTATCTCTATAGATCTTGATGCCTAGAATATAGGCGACTTCACCTAAGTCTTTCATCGAGAAACAATTCCTAACCACATCTTCACGTGAGTGAGGAATATCATTTCGATGAGAAGTATGTCATCTACATACAAGACAAGAAATACAACTGTGCTCCCACTATTTCTCTTGTAGACACAAGGTTCATCTTCATTCTTGATGAAACCAAACTCTTTGATTGCATCATCGAATCGAAGATTCTAGCGAGAGGCTTGCTTTAGTCCATAAATGGACCTTTGCGGTTTGCATACCTTTCCGAGATGCTTTGGATCTTCAAAACCCTCGGTTGTGTCATGTACACATCCTCGAGTAGCTTTCCATTCGAAAAGTGGTTTGACATCCATCTGCCAGATCTCATAATCGTGGTAGGATGATAGCAAGTATGATCGAATGGATTTAAGCATCATGGGTGAAAAGGTTTCATCATAGTCAATACCATGAATTTGTTTGAATCCTTTAGCCACCAATCTACCTTTATAGGTATGCTTATTACCATCCATGTCAGTCTTTACTTTAAAGACCACTTACACCCAATGGGTTTTACCCCTTGGTGGATCAACCAAGGTCCATACTTGGTTAGTGTACATGGATTCCATTTTGGATCTCATGGCTTCTAGCCATTTCTCGGAATCTGGGCTCATCATAGCTTCTTGATAGGATGTAGGCTCGTCAAGATCGACAAGCAATACATCACCATTGTCAGTCAAGAGAAAAGAATATCTCTCGGGTTGACGACGGATCTGTCGATCTACGAAGAGGTTGGTCTACTTGAGCAGTGTTTGTTCCACAACTCTTTGGGCAACAATTTCCTCATCCACAACACTTTGTGGTTCCTGTTCATTTTCCATCGAAGCCTTAGTGTTATCGTCATCTTGAACTTCTTCAAGATGAATTTTACTCCCACTAGTTTTTCTAGAAATAAATTCTCTTTCTAGAAAGACGGATTTCGCAACAAACACCTTGCCAAGTGTGGGATTGTAAAAGTAATATCCCTTAGTTTCCTTGGGATATCCGACAAAATAACACTTATCTGATTTGGGTCCTAGTTTATCTGAGACTTGACGTCTTACATAAGCTTCACAACCCCAAATCTTTATAAAAGACATTTTGGGACTCTTCCCAGTCCATATCGTATATGGTGTCTTTTCTCTGACTTTTGATGGACGCGATTAAGTGTGAAAGCGGCTGTCTCTAGAGCTAGTCCCCAAAAGAAAGTAGGTAGATCAGTCTGGCTCATCATTGATTGTACCATATCTAATAGAGTACGATTTCTCCTCTCAGATACACCATTCCATTGTGGTGTTCGGAGTGAGTTGGGATATTATCCCACACTCGGCCAGTGATCACGAAACTCTTGACTAAGGTATTCACCACCTCGATCTGATCGAAGTAGCTTGATACGCTTACCAAGTTGGTTTTGTACTTCATTCTTGAATGCTTTGATCTTTTCAAAGGATTCTGACTTATGTCTCATCAAATATAAGTAGCCAAATCTACTCATATCATCAGTGAAAGTAATAAAGTACTTATAGCCTCCTCTGGCTTCGACATTGAAAGGCCCACATACATCAGTATGTATGAGTCCTAACAAGTCTGTCGCTCTCTCTCCATGTCCACTAAATGGAGTTTTAGTCATCTTTCCTAAAAGGCAAGATTCGCATACCTCATATGATTCAAAATCAAATGAGTCCAATAATCCATCTTTATGGAGTTGGGATATGCGTTTTCATTTATGTGACCTAGGCGACGATGCGGAGATATGTTTGGTTCAAATTATTCGATTTGAACCGTTTAGTATTTACGTTATAAATTGGGTTTTCTAAATCTAGAACATAGAGACCATTCATAAGTGGTGCATTACAATAGAACATTTCATTCAAATAAATAGAACAACATTTGTCCTTTATTATAAAAGAAAAGTTTTTCTTGTCTAAACAAGATACAGAAATTATGTTCTTTGTCAATGCAGGTACATATAAGCACTCCTCTAGTTCTAAGATAAGCCCAGTGGGCAAAGACAAAGAATATGTTCCTACAGCTACAGCAGCAACTTTTGCGCCATTGCCTACTCGTAGGTCTACTTCGCCTTTTGCCATTTGTCTACTATTTCTCAGTCCCTGCACATTATTACAAATGTGAGATGCACATCCGGTATCTAATACCCATGTAGAAGAAATAGATAGATTAACTTCTATAACGTGTATACCTGAGGCAGAAGTCCCACTTCTTTTATTCTTTACTTCCTCAAGGTAGACTTTGCAGTTCCGCTTCCAGTGTCCAGTCTCATCGCAATGGAAGCAGTCCCCTTCCTTAGGTACTTTACCTTTACCCTTTGAAGTGGATGAATTGGCCTTGCCTTTGGCTTGGGTCTTACCCTTGCCTTTGCACTTACCTTTGTCCTTTTTGACCATTAGTACGTTACTAACTTTCTTCTTGAGATTCGGTTCAGCAGTTCTTAACATGCTAAGAATCTCAGGCAAAGGTTTATCAATTTCATTCATGTTATAATTCATGACGAATTGATTATATGCTTCCGGCAACGATTGCAGGATAACATCGGTTGCCAATTCTTGGCTCAGTGGAAAACCTAGTCTTTCAAGGTTCTCAACGTACCCAATCATTTTGAGTACGTGAGTTCCTACAGGTGTTCCTTCTTGCATCTTGCATGCAAAAAGAGCCTTAGACACTTCAAAACGCTCGTGCCTAGCTTGTCCTTGATATAGTTGTTTCAAATGCTCAACCATATCATAGGCATCCATGTTCTCATGTTGCTTCTGAAGCTCAGAGTTCATGGTGGCAAGCATAAGACATGACACATCTAATGCGTCATCTTGATGCTTCTTATAAGCATCCTTTTCAGCACGAGTGGCCGCATGGGCGGGTGTTTCAGTGGTAGACTGCTCTAGGACATACAGTTTGCGTTCTTGCTTGAGGATAATCCTCAAGTTCCTATACCAGTCAAGAAAGTTCGCTCCATTAAGCTTGTCCTTCTCAAGGACAGATCGCAAGTTGAGGGGGTGTGTCGTGTTAGATGTCATGGTGATCTACAACATTAAAATGCAAAGTTAAGTATCATACCTAAATCATTTAATTAGGCCTTTAATTAAATGAGGCTCCCACTAAATTCTCATAGCTACTATTTAGCTATAAATTTATATGGGATAAAGATCCACATTATAATTCGTCTTGAGTTAGCTTTGGCTAATCGCCCAAGACGTAGTATAATTAGGTAGGCAATCTTTTGCCAATTACATCTGATGTAACTCTTTAATAGCTTTGGTTAAGTTTTAGATTAGTTTAGTGTTTATTCCTAAACCGTTCGGTGTGGCGAGGCACAGGGTCCTTCTTGGATATCGGAGAAACGACCACTTCTAAGACAAAGCTGATGTTCGGAAATCACATAAAACTAATTTTAAAACTTATGTTCAAAGCTAATATATGCCTCTACTTTCTTAACTAATTAAGAAAACTTAATTAAGTCTTAACCAAGTTTGATAGCGGGACATCACGATTGTCCACTCGCACTCTTCCAAGATAAAATGCATTGCTTTGCTTTGACAAACCCAATAACAAATGATCGAGGAAGTAGTGAGTACCAAACTTTGGTAGGCATATCGTTTTTGACTTATTAAGAAATAAACATGTATCATATACATATTAGCATACATCACATATAAGCTAAACTAATCATGCATCACATACAAGCTAAACTAACATGCATCACATACATATTAAACTAAGCGTGTCATGGTTATGGCCCTTATTCTACAATCTTCTCAAGCCAATGAAAAGATTGATTGGTCAACCTAGGGATAGCATCTTCTCCTAAGTGCTTCCTTTTGGTTGTCTTGTGTGTTGACTTCCTCCTTGTAACCTCATCTTCCAATGGACCCTCCATCTTTGTTTTGTACATTACAAAAGGAGAAATACTCGAGTTACATTCGAGTCTAAAACTAATTTTACAACAAGAATTTTAGGAGGAAGGCACGACACGCAGGCCGTATTTAAGAATTACAACACACACACATTCACAAACCTTTTGGGACTAGGCCATAACCATGCACCATGTCATTTTAACTTTTAAAAGACATTGGATATTTTATTATGTTTGACAATTGCTAATGCAATTATCAACTCATAATAAAATTTATCCTACTTCTATATCACATATAAAATAGAAAACCTATTTTATACGATCTTTAGCAAGTGGCTCGATACCCATTTGTAGGAATTCTTTATGCCAAATGGCATATGTTAACGGAAAAATTAGGATCCCTTCCAAGTGATCCATGCGAAAGCAAACTCGTATAAAATAAATTTCTCTAAACCAAGCCTATCTTATAGGAGAGGATTACCTTTGTTGCGTGCCCTTGTTAATCCCGCTTCTCCCTTTTGTTTGTTGGATCTTTAGCACGTTCAAGTGTCCGTGCCTCTATATGTATCCACACGAGCAAGCTCTTGTCTCACAAAAGAAAACTAGAGGAGCTCTCCTTTACTTCTTGCTAGAGAAGTCCCTAAAGGAGAGGAAGCTAGAAGGGAAGAAGAAGACTACTCTTCTTGCTACACTCACAAAAGCCACACAACAATAAGCTCTCAAGCTCTCTCCAAGCCTCAAGCTCCCAACAACCACACTCCACCAAAAATTCTACTTTGGCAGGCCACTCCATGGAGCCTTTTATAGGGTTGGAAAAACCCTTCCACCTCCTTCACATTCAATGCAATCCATTGCATTGAGACACACTCAAAAAGGATTTGGCTTCCTTGTTTGGCCGGCCACTTAAGGAGACAAAACCATTTTGTTTCCTTCCACCTTATCTAGCTTAGGTGGATGCTTAGGTGGCATGCTTATGTGGCATGCTTATGTGGCATTCTTATGTGGCATTCATGCATGTTGAATTAATCTTATTAATTCAATTAAGCTTATGTTATCATATTGAATTAATCTTATTAATTCAATTAAGCTTATGTTATCATATTGAATTAATCTTATTAAATCAATGAGGTAACATATTGAATTAATCTCATTAAATCAATTAGCTAAAATTCTCATTAAGCTTAAAGTCCAAAAACCATTTTGTACTTAAGCTTATTCCCAAATTATTCTAGTCAAACTAGAATACTCTAATTCCTCTAATTATCATGCTCTTTGTGTGTGACCCTATAGGCTCTCATAACGTTGGCAGTGGATCTAAACTCTTTTAGATACACAAGCAATGAGCGGCATCTAGCAATACATCATTGCTACCCAAGTTATGAGATAAGTCAAGATCCGACTAACCTTTCCATGACTACTATAATATATATGACCGTGTCCTTCTATCCTTGATATCAGATTGATCAATGAGGCATAGACCGTGTCATCCTCGATCAATCTATGTGTTTCTTGATCTCTGAGTAAACTAACTCAAACAAATGAGCTCAATATCTCATATTGACTTATTCGAGCATGGCCATGCATTTTAGTAGTTCTACTCAATCAAGGGGCCCACCGATATCACTCTCGTCATATGAGAGGGATAGATCCCATCTACATCACTCACATCCCTCCGCATAATTTGTTATATACCCAGTAATCGCCTTTATGGTCCACCCTATTACGGGTGACGTTTGACGATACCAAAGTACATAACTCCTTATGTAGGGAACCGTAGTGACTTCAGGTTTGAGGACTATTCATACCAATAGTCACATGAGAAAGTTTATGACACTCATATAACGATCCATGAAACTTTCTCATGGCGAATTGATTCAGTATATATTCTCTAATATATACCCATGTGTCAACTTGATATCATATATCCATGACTTGTGAGATCAAGTCATCAATTGACCTACATGCTAGTCTTTATGTATTAATATTGCCCTTGCATATTAATACTTGTCTAGGAACATTTAGAAAGTGTTCTCTACAGCCTCTCATAATCAATTCTGCCAATTGATGTGCTGTAGATAAGAACCTACTTTTCTAGGGCATTACTATATTTAATTTAGCTGGCACAAGCAAGACTTAAATATAATAACCAATCCTTTGCCTTTATAGAATATGATACAAAATGTTCCCTATTCAACCATCACATGATTGGTTCTTAGGGCTATAACTAACACTGATAACATGATCTTCTGTGCCACACCAAGCACCATGTTATCTACAATGTAAAATATTTAGACAATATGCACACATATATAATGAATATATAAAATGCAAACAATGATCATGTGATTCTTATTTCAAAATAAAATGTTCATACAAAAAGAGCTAGGCTTTCAGTATACATTCCAACAATCCTCTGATGCAATCTAGGCGACAACAACTTCTACCTCCTTTACGATTTCTCGTATCAGGTGGTACTTGCGCTCTATGCATTTACTTACCTTATGGGCTCGTGGTTCCTTCGAGTTTGCAACTGCACCATTATTATCACAATAAATTGTGATATTACTGGGCAAACCAAGAATCACATTCAAGTCCATCAGGAAGTTCCTGAGCCACACAACTTCTTTGGCCGCCTAAGAGGCTACCACATACTCAGCTTCCATGGTGGAGTCTGCCACGCATTTCTGCTGGACACTCTTCCATACAATTGCTTCACCTCCCAAAGTAAATACAAAACCTGAGGTAGACTTACTGTTATCCCTATCAGATTGGAAATCGAAATCCGTGTAACCCACAGGGAGTAATTGGTTTGCCCGATAAACTAGCATATAATCCCTAGTCCTTCTCAGGCACTACAATATATGCTTTACCGCAGTCCAATGTCCCTGTCTTGGATTACTCTGATATCTGCTGACCATGCCCACGGTATAGCAGATATCGGGTCTCATACATAGCATCGTATACATGAGGCTTCCTACTCCCGAAGCATAAAGAACCGCCTTCATCTCCTCTATCTCCTCAGATGATCTAGGACACATCTCCTTAGATAAAGGAACTCCATGCCTGAAAGGTAGAAAACCTTTCTTGGAGTTTTGCATGCTAAAATGATCCATAATCATGTCTATGTATAAAGCTTGGGATTAGCACACTAACCTTGATCCCAAGGATGTGTCCCACTTCTCCCAAGTCCTTCATATCAAATTGTTTGGACAACCATACCCTTACGTCTGATAACACTCTGATATTGTTGCCAACAACCAAAATATTATCTACGTATAGTACAAGAAATACCACTACGTTTCCGTCACATCTCTTGTATACACAAGACTCATCCGGACTTTGAATAAATCCATAAGTCTGGATTTACCTCATCAAAGCGGATGTTCCAAGACCTCGAAGCTTTCTTCAATCCATAAACGGACCGATTAAGCTTACATACAAGATGCTCTTTGCCCTTAGCAATGAATCCCTCTGGTTACTACATATGGATGTCTTCCTCAAGACTTCCATTAAGGAAAGCTATCTTGACATCCTTCTGAGCTGCTATGCATAAGAGCTCCTAAACCTGATTTGAATCCATAGATTCAATCTCAGTATTCATTGCACTTTGCAAAGATGCTACATCTATATCTTGGATTGCCTCATCATATGTCCAGGGATCATGTTCATGTTTGCCAGGGACCAAATCGGAAGATTCTCCCAAGAACATGAATCTATCAGGCTATCTCAAACCCTCCCACTACGACGAGGTATCACCTGTGTATCCTCTGTGACACACGGTGCAGTGACATGTGGTATATCCTCTTCTACCGGTGGTACTGAAGTCGGGACTTCCCCTGTCAACTCCTCAAGAACAATCCTACTCGTGGGCTTGTGGTTCATCACATAGTCCTCCTCTAGAAATCTAGCATACGTACTAACGATCACCCTCTGATCTCTAGGACTATAAAATAAACCACCCTTCATTCCCTTAGGATAGCCAACAAACAAGCGCGCCATGCGAGGTTCCAACTTACGATGTCGCCTTGGCCACATGTCATATCCGAATATGTCTTAGACTAGGCTTTTGCCCAGTCCACAACTCTGTGGGAGTAGAAGGCACTGATTTAGATGAAACCAAGTTCAAAATGTACACCGTCGTATCTAGAGCATATCCCCAGAACGAATATGGCAAGTCAGAATTACTCATCATCGATCTAACCATCTTCACAAGAGTCCTATTCCTTCGCTCTGCTACACCGTTTTGCTGGGGTGTGCCAGGTGCAGACAATTGGGATTGAATCCCAACCTCTGATAAGTAGTTCCTAAACTCTCCCAAGAGGTACTAACCACCACGATCAGATCATGGTGTCATCCATATCTTGAATAATCTTCTATGAAAGAGACGAAATATTCGAGACTACCTCTTGCCTAGATAGTCATAGGACCACACAAATCAGAATGAACCATTCCTAACATATCTTTGGCTCTATACCCCATGGCCTAAAAAGGCCTCTCGGTCATTTTTCCTTCCAAGCATGATTCACAGGTTGGTAGATCTTCCACCACTAATGAACCCAAAGGTCCATCAGCTATCAACCTTTGAATTCTACTCAGATTAATATGACCAAGCCTTAGATGCCAAAGATATGTTTGGTTCATCTTCGAAGGTTCTTTTCTCTTATTAGAATTAGAAGATGAGTTATAAACTTTAATTTGCATCGTGGGAGGTTTTTGGTTCAAGTCTTTACAAATTTCCTATCAATGTACCTGAACAGATATTTTCCCTATTCCTTTTTATAGCAACTCTGTCATTAAAAGAAATAGAATATCCATCCATAAACAATTTAGAAACCGAAATTAAATTCTTTCTAAATAAAGGTACATAAAGGGAATTTTTCATAACCAAAATTTTATTTTTCTTAAGAGATAAATAAAACTTCTCCCACTGCAATAGCCGCCACCTTCATGGCATTGCCCAAGTAAATGATAATCTCCCCTTTAGCTAGTCGTCGGGTTTCCTGGAACCCCTGCAAAGTGTTGCAGACATGATTAGTGACTCTCATATCTACACACCAGGTGCTGGTATATAACACTGCTAATCATGTTTCAATGACTAGTCCAAAGGATATACATTTGTTCTTGCTTCGGATTGGGGTAATCCTTCTTCTTATGTCCAGCCTGCTTGCAAGCGAAGTACTTGCCTTTCGGCTTCTTCACTCCTCCCTAAGATCCTCCCACCACCTTTGCTCCACTTTGTTTCTCCTTCTTCTTGCCTTTCGGCTTAGAAGTAGAAACTTTTTTGAGCAACCATGGCTTGAGGACACTCTTTGAAGAGTGCATACTTGTACTTCTTAGCAGATAAGACAATATGTAGATTCTTTTCCAATCAACATTATTTGGGTACAGTAAGTTTATTTACTTTAGTATCATAGTAAGTGGACTGAAAGTCATTTTTTTAAAATCCCAAGAATCACAATGATCAAAACATTAGATTTCAAATATTATTGATTCCTCAAAACAATAAAATTCTGAAATCAACCAACACCTCAAAACATCGAGAATATCGCATGCCACGCTAGTGTGGACGTATACGAATTCTACATTTGCAAGAGGAGGTTTTACCCATTAATTTTATTATCTTGTCAACCTTACTTTTTGACAAATAAAATTAATAGTTGGTTTCTCTTTAGCCCTACAAATAAAACCAGTGACTCCGATGGGGAGGATACCTTTATTTGCATCTAAGTGTGCACCATTACATGATACTAAGGGAATTATTTCGGATTATGTGTCGTATCGCTGTGGAAGTACACACGCTCCTAGATAATTTCCTATAACCATTATTTTACCTAGTGATCCGCAAACAAACCCATCTGCAGGGAGGAAGGCACTCAGAGCCGACACGCAAGTTTGTTGCATCACACATCAAATTGTAAAGGAGGCCGCGGGAATTAATTAAAATATCCCTCTCCCACTTAGTAAATTGAAAATGAGGAATTTTCGAGCACACACAACATGCATATAAAACAAATCAGCAATAAATATGGAAAAAACAGAATTTTTTCAACTATTATGGCTTTGTTCTCCAATATGCTTCCCGTCGTGTCGCCACCTCATCCGCTCTACCTTTTCCCGTGCGCAAGTCACCAAAGAGATCCGAGCCAAGATATATCATTTTAATTTACATCCATCGATCCTATACTCCACAAAGGAGTGTACAAACTATCTAGATCGAAAGTAAACTAAAATGATCGGCTAAACAATGTCGTATTTAATTACAAAAATTAAATACTAATCTAGCCTCGTCAACCCCGAGGATTCAAATGATATACATACAATCACACACAAACAATCACATACACACATATATCGCCATAATAGTTTGATCTTATGCCTGCAACCAAAAATTTAGCCTACGCACATCCTACTATTATCCGGCATATACAATATATGATAAGTGCGTGAAAGTAACCAAATCGAAAACACACAAAACTGGAAACCTTGGCTCTGATACCAATTGTTGGTAACTCATGCTTCTCGGAGAGGCTCATCGGCTCCCATATCCCCGGATTAAAATTTTCACTAATGAAAACTAATCCGGATGGGATGAGTTTCCTAAGCTCAACCAATTCATCGTCGTGCTAACGACTTGAGCGATCGCTAGAACAAACTAGTTGTTCAAGCAACAACACTCTTCTAGTCGGTTAGCCGCGGAAGAGACGATGGACGGATCGCCAGTTTTTGTGTTTATCTTCGGGTTCCATGATTATACAAATACATATGGATGTAGACATGTATAATCAACACATACAAACATATTAATAAGAACATGCAAAGATCAATAATAAAAGTTGTAAAACTTTTATACCTCTCGATCTTCTATCGTATGTCCTAACCTCCTTGTAGACTTCGTGTGGGCGAAGATCCTCCACAAGTTGAAGCTTACTAGATCTTCTTCAATCGAAAGAAAGAAGAACTCTCCTTCCCTTCTTGCTTGAGCCAACCACCAATCCACAAAGTATTTATGCCGCCGGCCCCAAGAATTGAGAGAACAAGATGGCCTACCAAGGAACCAAACTAGGGAACAATCCCTAGCTCCTTTGTGCCGCCGGCCAAGACGAAAAGAAGAGGAGAAGAGGAAATCGGTTGAGCCCCGACCAAGGTAGAAGGAAGAAGAGGTAGGAGCCGGCCACACCTTAGGAAGAAGAAGAACACCTCTCCTATAGTTGCCGCCCACCTTAGCTTCCAAACCCTAGCCGCCCAACCTCCTTGCCTTCTAGGGTTTCTTGCCGCCCACCTTAAGATAGGCAAAACCCTAACTCCCTTAGGGTTTCTTGCCGCCCACCTTAGGATTGGAAAAACCCTAATCTCCAAAACCATCCAACTTTTTTCTTGCCGCCCACCCTAAGCAACCCTTTTATAGAGTTAGGGATAAGCCTTGGTTTAATCTCCACCGTTGGTTCTAGGGATTTAATCTCAACCGTCGAATCTAGGGTTTCATCCCAACCGTCGGATCTAGGGTTTCATCCCATCCGTCGGATCTAGGATTTCATCTCATCTGTCGGATCTAGAGATTTAATATCCACCGTTGGTTCTAGGAATTTAATCACAACCGTCGGTTCTAGTGTTTCATCCCAACCGTCGGATCTAGGGTTTCATCCCAACCGTCGAATATAGGGTTTCATCCCAACCGTCGGATCTAGGGGTTTAATCTCCACCGTCGGTTCTAGGGATTTAATCTCCACCGTTGGATCTAGAGTTTTGTTTTCCATCCTTGGATCTAGACTTCATGAGGATTATATTAGGCTACGATAGGGACCATGAGGAGGAGTTGGATCTTTGCCACCCGATGGATCAGAACCACACAAACTTGATCCATCAATGATGTTCCATTCCACTAGAGGATCATCATTGAATTACCTCACCAACCCCCATAAATTAATATGGGCTCCATATATTATTTGTACATCCGTCTCCCCGTGTTTAAGATATCGAATGTCCGTCAATTAATTGATTTACTGACCATCAATTAATTAACATCTAACTCCTCGAGTAGTACCACTCAACCTTATCATCATGTTGACTAAGTCAACCTGCAGGGTTTACATGATGAACCTTATGAGCTCCTCAAGAGGACATCATCAACCTAATATATAGGACACGGGTTCCTCCTATAATCAACGACACACTATGTAAATAATATCATTTCCCACCTTACCGGGCATATTGATTTAATCCATAGAAATCTCACCCATTGGTAAATCAAAGAAATAAATACTAAGTACATGTGCCCATTATTATATCGAGATTAAGACCATGTACAACATAATATCCGAGGTCCGATTCAATTAAGTAGTCAGCAATAAATTGAATCACCTCTATGTCGATCCTGCTCAATACACCTAGGTGTACTAGTGTAACTCTATGTTCAAGACAAAACAATACCAAGCTACACTACAACCATGCCAATGGTTTGTCCAAAACCATCTTGGTTGTGAGCCTCTACTTATATTCTACAAGGGACTGATAACATCATCTTCTGTGCCACACCAAGCACCATGTTATCTACAATGTAAAATATTACTTATTTCACAATGATCATGTGATTCTTATTTCAAAATAAAAATGTTCATACAAAAGAGCTAGGCTTTCAGTATACATCCCAACATTGACAACCCTCGCAATCGAAACCTTTAGATTTTACTTCTGAAAAATTTCACCCACTGAACAAATCGATACTCGAATCTCAGTCCCTGTGGGATCGATAATCTTTTATTACTTGATGACATCTGTGTACTTATGGCCGTTCAGCACTAGAGCACGCTTCGAGTCCTTGACGGTTTCCATCGTTATATTTGAGGTCGCATTCACGTGCATTCAATTTTTGGTGCCGTTGTCGGGGACTAATCGATTCGATATCGAAATGAACAGTGGAAAATTGGATCGGATTTAGGATTAGATTTATTTATTTTCTTTCTTTATTTTCTTTTTTTAGTTTTCCTTATTTACTTTAGCTCTAAATTTTTCATATTTAGATTTAGTTTTAGATTTTTTATTTGTAGCAATAGGTTTCTATTTGCATCTTTGATTTTATTAGCTAGATTTGTTTATTTCCTTTTTCTTGGTATTAGGCAAATACACCTCACTTTTCTCCTTAACTAAAACTTTGTTTCAACCCTCCAAGCTATCTATTGTATATGATTTGGTGATCCTCTCTCATCAAAGGACACTAAAATGTTAACACAGGCCGCTAGACCCTTGAAAGATCACATAGTGCCTAGACGAAAAGCCCGAGACTCTTGCAGAGTTATTCCTCAAATTCAAGCCACGAGGTGGGAAATAAACCCTGCATTGATTGCTCTTATTCAAGAAAGGCAGTTTAGAGGGGCCCAGATTGAGGAACCCTATCTACACCTTAAAGAGTTTCTGGCGTACTGCGGCACAGTGCAATATGAAGGATGTTGGGATGTATACTAAAAGCCTAGCCTTTTTTATGGACATCTTTATTTTGAAATAAGAATCACATGATCATTGTTTGCACTTTATATTTATTATATGTGCATATTGTCTAATACTCTACATTGTAGATAACGTGGTGCTTGGTGAGGCACAGAAGATCATGTTATCAGTTCCTTGTAGAATATAAGTATAGGCTCACAACTAAGATGGTCTTGGACAAACCATTGGCATGGTTGTAGTGTGATTTGGTATTGGTTTATCTTGACCATAGAATTACATTAGTACATTTTGTGTGTATTGAGCAGGACCGACATAGAGGTGATTCAATCTATTACTGACTATATGATTGAATCAGACCTCGGGTATTATGTTGCACATGCTCTGAATCCCGATATAATAACGGGCACATGTACTTAGTATTTATTTCTTTGATTTACCAATGGGTGAGATTTATAGATTAAATCAATAGGCCCGGTAAGTTGGGAAATGATATTATTTACATGGTGTGCCGTTGATTATAGAAGGAAACCGTGTCCTATATATTAGATTGATGATATCCCCTTGAGGAGCTCATAAGGTTTATCATGTAAACCCCGCGGGTTGACTTAGTCAACATGATAATAAGATTGAGTGGTACTACTCGAGGAGTTAGATGTTAATTAATTGATGGTCAGTAAATCAATTAATTGACGAACATTCGATATCTTAAACACGGGGAGATAGTTGTGCAAATAATATATGGAGCCCATATAAATGGGGGTTGGTGAGGTAGATCAATGATGATCCTCTAGTGGAATGGAACATCATTGATGGATCAAGTTTTTGGGGTTCCGATCCATCGGGTGGCCAAGATCCAACTCCTCCTCATGGTCCCTATCGTAGCCTTATTAAAACCTCAAGGAGCCTAGATCCAATAATGAAACATAAAACTCTAGATCCAACGATTGAGATTAAATCTCTAGATCCGACGATTGAAATTAAATCCCTAGATCCGACGGTTGGGATGAAACCCTAGATCCGACGGTTGGGATGAAACCCTAGATCCGACGGTTGGGTTGAAACCCTAGATCCGACGGTTGGGATGAAACCCTAGATCCGACGGTTGGGATGAAACCCTTGATCCGACGGTTGGGATGAAACTCTAGATCCGACGGTGGAGACTAAGTCTCTAGATTCGACAGTGGAGATTGAAAGGAGGCCTAAGCCTAACTCTATAAAAGGAAGGCTAAGGGCTTGGGCATGTAATATAGAAAGATATCAAGAAGGAGATTAGAGTTTTTGGCTTGGGCGGCTAGGGTTTGGGAAAAGGTTTGGGCGGAAATCCTTGGAAGGATTAAGGTTTTGTTTCCTTCTCTTCCTAATTGGTAGCCGGTGCCCATTTTCTTCCTCCTTGCTTTGGCTGGCGCCCATACCCATTATTCCTTCTCCCTCTCTCCTTGGTGGCCGGCGGCAACCTTTCTTTAAGGTTGGCCGGCGCTCAATTATCTACTCCTTGGCCGGCGGCTATATCAAGCTCCTTGGCATGATGGTCGATTCTAGAAAGGAGAAGGAGTTTTTGTTTGGTTCTTCTCTTTGTTCGGAGTGAGCAAGGAAGGGAAGAACGTGATCTAGGAGGCTTCAACTCATGGAGGATCTTCGCCCACATGATGTCCACGAGGAGGATGGGACATACGGTAGAAGACCAAGAGGTATAAAAGTTTTACAAACTTTATTCTTGATCCTCTTATGATAAGATATGCTAGCTTATGTTCTTTATGTTAGTATGTGTTGATTATACTAGTTTTCATTTGTTTGTATTTGTATAATTATGGACCCCGATAAGAAACACAAAAACCGGCGATCCGTTCGTCGTCTCTTCCGCGGCTAACCGACTAGAAGAGTTGATTGATTGAACAACAAGTTTGTTCCAGCGATCGCTCGAGTCGTTGGCACGATGACGAATCGGTTGTGCTTCGAAAACTCATCCCGTCCGGATTAGTTTTAGTTGATAAAATTTTAATCCGGGGACATGGGAGGCAATGAGACTCCAATGCAACCAATGGCACTCTCCCTTCAAAGGAGTCCTAGCAGATGCCATTAAGCTCATTATGTTCTCATTTTCACTGAAAGGGGGCGCTAAGCAGTGGTTACACGCCCTACCAGAAGGAAGTATAATGACATGGGAAGAAATGGAAGACACTTTCCTAAGTGAATCCCCCCCCCCCCCCCCAAACAGCCTACTTTAGGGATAAAATACTTTCATTCGAGCAAAGGCAAGAAGAGACTCTGGCCAAGGCATGGAAGAGGCTACAGGGATAGGTTATTCGCTGCCCACACCATGGATTATAGGATTGGTTACTCCTCCATATTTTTTATTTCGGGATAACTAACTCGTCGAAAGAACTCTTGGACACAGCCGTGGGGGGCGTGTTGATGAGAAAAAGCACGGATGACGCATATCACATTATAGAGACGGTGGTGGGGACTCTCGAAAAATAGGAGAACAACGAGCAACATTTTAAACAGGCTTTCCCGATCAAGGGGATAGACATACCTAAAATAGCCTGCCAAGTATAGGGGGAGAACAAGGAAAGAGAGTACTGGATGGAAGAAGATTCTCTATCCTCTGAATTAGTGGAAGAGGAGGAATTGGGGCAGGAGGCGGAAGAGAAACATAAAGGGCTTGAGATGAAGCCGCATCCCCCTAGCCTAAAGTATGAATTCTTAGGGCCAACTGCAACCCATCCGATTATTATAAACACCAACTTGAGTGAGGAAGAGACAGGGAAATTGCCAGGGGTGCTCAGGACATATAAAAAGGTGCTGGGCTATACCATCGATGACATAAAAGGGATAAGCCCATCTCTGTGCATGCATAGGATAATACTTGAAGACGGGTGTAAGTCAACTATGGAGCGTCAAAGGCGACTTAACCCTCATATGCAGGAGGTAGTGAAAAAGGAAGTGCTTAAACTCTTGGATTCCGGAATAATTTGCCCGATTTTGGATAGTGAGTGGGTAAGTCCAGTACACGTAGTTCCAAAGAAAGGCAGCAATACAGTGGTCAAAAATGAGGAGAATGAGTTGATTCCTATTCGAATGGTAACAGGGTGGAGAATGTTCATAGATTACCGTAAATTAAACAAACCAACAAGAAAGGATCATTTTCCACTTCTGTTTATTTACCAGATGTTGGAACGCCTCGCTAAATATTCCTATTTTTGCTACCTTGATGGGTACTCAGGTATTTTTTCAAATCTCAATCCACCCTAATGACCAAGAGAAGACCACCTTCACCTACCCGTATGGAGCCTTCGCATACAGATGAATGCCCTTTGGCCTATGTAATGCTCCAACCACTTTCCAGCGTTGAATGATGGCTATCTTTTCGGACATGATCGAACAAATTATGGAGGTGTTCATGGATGATTTTTTCGTCTACGGAACAAGTTTCAATGCATGTCTAAAGAATTTAGAAAGGGTTCTGCAAAGGTGTGAGGAGAATACCTTGGTTCTGAATTGGGAAAATTGTCACTTCATGGTAACTAAAGGTATAGTTCTAGGAAATAAGATATTAGAGAGCGATATCGAAGTAGACAAGGCGAAGGACAAAGTAATTGAAAAATTGCCACCATCCAGGGATGTAAAAGGGGTCCAGAGCTTTCTTGGGCATGTGGGTTTTTATCGAAGGTTCATAAAGAATTTCTCAGATAACTAGACCTCTGACAAATCTACTAGCTAAGGACACAGAGTTTATTTTGGACCGGCAATGTTTAGTGGCATTTGAAGAAATAAAGGGAGCTTTAGTGATGTCCCCAATAATACACCCACCTAACTGAAGCCTACTATTCGAGGTCATGTGTGATGCTAGTGATTATGCAGTAGGGGCAGTATTAGGGCAACGGAAGGAGAAAAAACTACACGCCAATCACTATGCCAGTAAGACACTGAATTGGGCGCAAATCAATTATGCCACGACTGAGAAGGAATTGCTAGTAGTTGTGTTCAAATTCGAAAAGTTCAGACAATACTTAGTAGGTTCGAAGATAGTGGTTTACACTGACCATGCTGCAGTTCGTTACTTGCTAAGTAAGAAGGATGCTAAACCCCACCTTATTCACTGGATTTTATTACTTCAAGAATTTGATATAGAAATCAGGGATAAAAAGGGATCGAACAACGTCGTCATGGACCACTTATCGTGTATGCCCATAGATAGCAGAATAAAAGGAGACAGTGCCCAAATAGACGATGCTCTGCAGGATGATACCCTCATGGCCATCACTAAGGTCACCACCCCGTGGTATGCAGATTTGGTGAATTTTCTCACGGGAAGAGTGATATCGCCAGAATTTATGACCCAACAGAGGAAAAGATTCTTTTCAGAGGTTCGACAATACGTATGGGATGACCCCTTCCTATTCAGGAAGTGTGCAGATAGTGTATATCGAAGGTGCATACCAGAAGAGGAAGTGGAGACCATCCTCTTTCACTGTCATTCCTCTGCATATGGGGGTCATGCTGGGATTGCAAAAACCACCGCGAAGGTACTACAGGTAGGATTCTACTGGCCTAGCCTATTTAGGGACACGCACAACTATGTAGTCTCCTGCGATCGGTGCCAGCGAAGAGGAAATATAGGAAGAAGACATAAGATGTCGGCATGCAACATATTAGAGGTGGAGCTCTTCAACGTATAGGGAGTAGATTTCATGGGGCCCTTCCCCGTTTCCGATGGAAACAAATATATCCTGGTCGCTGTAGACTACGTCTCCAAATGGGTGGAGGCCATAGCATCACCCCATTGCGACGCCAGGACCGCAATAAAAATGTTTAAAATAAACATATTCCCTAGATTCAGAGTTCCTCGAGTAGTAATCAGTGAGGAAGGATCCCACTTTATCGAAAAACAGTTTGAAAAATTACTACATAATTATGGGGTGATCCACAAAGTTTCAACATCTTACCATCTGATAACAAGTGAACAAGTGGAAATTTCGAATCGGGAGATCAAAACTATCCTAGAAAAAATAGTAGTGGCATCACAGAAAGATTGGTCACAAAAGCTAGACGATGCTCTTTGGGCCCACCGCACAGCTTATAAGACCCCGATAGGCATGACCCCATTCCGCTTAGTCTATGGGAGCCTTTCCATATACCCGTTGAATTAGAACACAAGGCTTTCTGGGCCATCAAGAAGCTCAACTTGGACTACTGCACGGTAGGAGAGAAAAGGAAACTACAGATAAGTGAGTTAGACGAAATTGGAAGAGACGCATATGAACATAAGGAAAGAACTAGGAAATGGCATGACCAACACATTTTGAGAAGGGAGTTTAAGGAAGAAGACTTAGTTCTAATTTATAATTCCAAGTTAAAACATTTTCCAGGGAAGCTAAAATCAAGGTGGTCAGGACTGTTTCGAATGAAGAGGGTATACCCATATGGTGCAGTGGATATATTGAGTAAGGAATCAGGGGAGATCAAGGTAAATGGGCAACGGTTAAAAAAGTATCTAGGGGAGTCTCCATATTCCGAGATGGATGAATGGAGGTTCACTGAACCTCCAGAGCCAAGTTGATAGTGGAGTGTGGTCGAGCTAAACGACCTTAAACAAAGCACTTCTTGGGAGGCAACCCAAGTTAGGTTTTTAGATTTCCCTTTGATTGTATTGCATGCATTTAGTTAATTTAAATTTTGATTTCCATCTCATTTAGAATTAGGACTAGAAAGAAACTTTTCTAGGTAAAAATAAAATCCATATTAGCTTACACGGCGAAGTGTATGAGGAAATTTGGATCGTTATGTAAAAATGGGAGAAAAAGGGGGACACACGGCCTGGTCGTGTGTTTTCCCACGGCCATGCCCAACTGACCCGAGGTGCACATGACCTGGCCATGTGTTTTCACATGGTCATGTCGCGCAATGTTAAATAGGGTGAGCCGTGTGTTTTCACCCCATTTGCTCCATGTGCTTTGATTTCTCTTGCTCTAGCCCTGTGGTTTCTTCTTCCTCGCCACCTAGAAGCTTTTCTAACCTTCAAGGAAGCCTAAAGAAGCAAGGATGAGGAGGACCAAGCAAGTAATGTCTCGATCCGGTGCTTTGGAGCGACGAACAAGGAGAACCGACGCCCCTCAAGCTCCGGAGGAGGTGACGCCCTACCAACCCTTCTTTTTCGCAATAATGAACATAGAGATAGATATAATATGCTTTCTACTCGTAAACTCACTGCTACTAGGTACCTAGATGAAGATTTGCTCGAGTCTTTAGGGTTGTTGGGTGACATTCAAGCGCTATTTGCAAAAATGGGGTGGGAAGAGATAATGGGAATAAAACACCCAATCTACCCTAGGATAGTTCTAGAATTTTTGAGTTCCTTAGGGGCCGAAATTTTAAAGGCTAGAGAGAGCGAAGACGGTAGGATAACTTTTAGGATTTTTAACATTGAGCATGAATGGACCGTTCACCAATGGAATTCATGCTTTGGTTTGCCGAGTGGGAGAGAGAGAAGAATCCCTATTGGGTTTAACTCTCGGATATTTTGGAGCGAGTTGACAGGGGAGCATGCTTATGACCCTTCTAGGGCCAAAGCATCGCGCCTCTAAAACCTCATTTTTCGATACCTCCACCGCATCATGGCCAGTACTATATTTGGTCGTGGGGAGAGTGACGGTGTGGTTAGAGCTAGCAAGCTACTTTACCTCTGGGACATGCTACAAGAAAGGAGTAGCATCGGTGTAGGGTCCCACTTCATCAGACACTTAGTGAAGATGGGCAAAGCAGCACGAGGAGAGATTAATGTGGGGGGGCCTACTTACCCACATTTTTCATAGGATGGTGTACGATTACACTACATTAGAGAGTATACAGGGGAGCCCTAGGATAGACCTAGGAGTGTGCATGACCATGAAGATGATTGTGAAAGAATGACACTCCTTATGCTTTGTAAGGAAAAATCTGACGACTCTTAGGCTCCCGACTGATCGCATTCACCATCACTACACGCCAGCTGACTGGCGTGGAGTCCCCTCCACATGAGAGACCATCCACATCAGCGCCAATCTCTCCCCCTTTACATCACTCTCCCTCTAATCCACACATGCATAGGAGCCCACCTAGTCCACGCCGACATGAGCTTGCACCTGCACCACCACCTTTTTCCACTTTTGAGCAGGATGTAGGTACATCGTCTTATGATTTCTTGGAGTTTTGATCATGCCTCGACGATATATACGCCGAGCAGCAGATGCAAAGGCAGCGATGAGAGGAGTAGAGCGCCTACACGTAGGCGGAGTTTTAGGGTTTTTGGGAGCACTTCCAGTGGGCTGAGGAGTTCTACGATGAGGCCCGCATCTACTTCCAGGAGGAGGATGCCCGTCGCCAGGATGAGGCCACCTATCGCCAGAAGATGCGGTAGCAAATGCATGCCCAGTAGGCATAGTGGGCTTGGGAGGAGGAGCACCGAGCAGTCATTGCATCCACTAGCTCTCAGATCGATCACATGTACATGTGGCATCAGCGGCTCAACAACATATTCTCCCAGGATCCTGAGATGCTGAGGCTCCCAGACTTTCCACCTCGTCCACCATACTAGAGGTATATTTTCATTTATGTCTGGGGGGACCCCAAATTTTATTTTATTTCTAGCAGTAGTTTGTTTCATGGTATTTGCATTATTATTAGCATTCACTTATTCATGCATAGGTTGTTGAGTTTCTTTCAGCACTTAGTTTTTGTTATCTGTAAAGCTGGCTCAGTAGTATTTTTAAAAGTTTTCTTCATGAGTTGTTTCCATGAGTAGTGTAACTTCATTTATCTCGTGGTATTTTATTTTATTTGCTCTAATGAATGTTCTAGACTTATATTAGCTTTTATTTCTACACCTACACATGTTGAACACTCTGAAAGGGAGAATCTAGTACATACCTAGTTATGATTCATCTCAATAGTCTAGTACTTTGGAATCCACAAGTGACTCTAGGCTAGCATTTTAGTTACTGGAGATGCTCGCATTGTGTAAGCCCATTCGAAAAAATAAAAATCCGAGTGAGCCAAAAAAATAAAAGTGAGAAATAAAAAGAAAAGAGAAATAAAAGAGAGGGAGAAAAAGAAATGAAAAGGAAAACAAAGAAAAAAAAAGAGAAAAGATTATGAGGGATCAAAAATAGTTGTCATGGGTGGAAATGGCTAGGTGCCCCTTTGAGACCGAGTTAGGTTACTAGGGAAACACCTACCAATTTCTCTCAATACCGAGTATGCCTTTGAGACTTTGTGCTAGATCTAGGGAACGACCCTCGTTTTGGGCAGGTAAGTGCCTAAGAGCCGGAGACCTTAGGAAAGCTATACGATGATGACTTAACTCGCCATGGAATGAGTATCCCCTAAGAATGATTTGTTTGGTTTCTGGCACCGCGGCGTGTGTGTGTTAAATCACGTTTCGCAAACATGAACACAGCGGAAGCAATAAAAATAATAAATCTACATTTATTACAACACACACAACACACGCATGCATATTACAACAAGTGTAGACATAACCGTAAATTTAAATTTGCAATAAAAGGAAATTTATCTATGGTTATACCTTCGTATTACGTAGCGGAACGATCAACCGGAACGATCCTCTAGAATCGCCTCTATCCAGATTCACGCCGAGTTCCTCGATGACTTCGCTAAGCCACGAGCTTCGCTCTTCAGACGGGTTACTAGCCTCGTGGTTGAAGACGACGGATCGAGAGATGATCACGATCCGAATCCAAATTCGATCCTAATACGAAGTTCCTCAAAACTCGCTTCTCCGAGAGGTATTCACAACCAATTGACGAATCCTTCGCCCTCCACCTCAGAGGATTACCGAGATCAAATCCCGATAAGTTAGCCGCTGTCGGAGCTCTAACCGCTGCCCAAACGATGCCCGACGAGGAGAAGAAGCTGTCCAGAAAACTGGACAGCTTGGTGGAGGAGTAGGCGCCGCCAAAACAAGGAAGCTGGCGCTCACCTTTTCACCGAGGCCTAAGAAGATCACCGGAGGGTCGCCGGAGGATCACCGCTGAAGCTTGACGCCGGCAAAGAGCTGGACGGCGGCTCAAGGGTTGGGCGGCAATGGAGTTGACGCCAACAAGAGGAAGAGGGGTTGGGCGGCCAAGCTAGGGTTTTGGATTAGGGCTTAATTATCCATTAAGCCCTCTTTTATAGAGAACTAATTCTCTTAATGGTAATTGGATCATAACCATTAGGCCCGTTAACCCGCTCCATTAGGATAAGTTAAAATAAACCAAACCATGATGGTTTATTTTAAGTTAAAATGAACCGAACCAACTTTTGGTTCATTCGTTTAAAATAAACCAAACCCTTTGGTTTATTCTCCTCCATTGGATTAGAACCAAACCATTTTGGTTCATCCATTACGTCTTCATAAGACTCGGCCCATCCACACTTCCATTGCGACTGAAACGATTTCATGCTCGCTTTATGTTTGGTCCAACCAAACCTAGTTTCTCTCGGTCTGAGAATCCCATTCTCAAGCTCGTTTTAAATCCTTTGGATTACGCTCATTGTGCGTGTGACCAAATAGGTTCTCGGTTTATGTTGGCCGTCTATAATTAACCATTTATTATAGAACGATCATGTGTGGCACCTAATAGTACATCATGATCCCCAATTAACCGAAAAGATCAATGGTTGATCCAGAACTATTTCTGAAACCCTTCAGCAGCTCGAATGATTCGTGCCCCATTCCCTTCACTCATCTTATACCCACTTGGTTCAGGACATGGTCTATAGTGTCAGTCCCCACTAGGCTGACTACGTCACACCTAGCCCAAGTATCATTTCCTCGTCCTACGGATTCTAGTTACTCCACATGTATCGAAGAGTACCTTACTCTAAACATGTAATGCTTTGGCCAAAGACTTTAGTAACAATCCGACGAGAGGCCATGGGTATACATCTCCTCGCAAGGAGTGGTGAATCCTTTATAGGCTATTCAAACACCTTCGATCATTTCAACTTATACCCAATCATCCCGGGTCCACATCTCCTCGGAGATGTTTGCTTAAGATGTCAAAGCATAAGTCTCCATGATCAAGATGACTTGAATACCGCAAGTCAAAGGAACATTTCACTTAAGCCACAGTAAGAACTTCATTGACATATCTATATATGCAGAGAACCATATGAAGTCTTACGGCTGGTCACTCCAATGAACTAGTTATCATAACTAGAATCCACGATTAACTCCAGACATCACTATGTCTCCAGCCAGTGAGAATCAGCTGCTTGGATACACCAAGGAGTATACCTCGTGCTAGCCTCGACAGAATTGATGGTGTCCAAATCCATTAATTCATCGACTAGGGATAATTCTGATACATCACAATTACACATGTAGAGATACTCACTAGTTGTGATCCAATCACAAATTCTCTCATGCTGTCAATCATATCGTGGACATTCAGTAAATGAGTTTAAGATCCAATCAAATACATAAAACATGTATACTCAAATAGTGAATCTTCATTTATCATATAAATGGTTCATACATAAGGCGATTGCCTTAGGACATCTCTCATATATTACTAACATGATTCGCTAAACACGAGCATGAGGAGCTAACCTAGTGAATTTCTAGAACATATTTATTTTGCTTTGATTCCAAATACCACTTGATAAATTTAGTTAACATGCTAAGTATGGAACAATACCTTTTTAAAAAATTTCATGGCACTGAGATTTGCTTAAGGACAAGCAAATATTTAAGTCTGAGGGAAGTGATATGAGAAAAACATATAGGGTGCATTTGGTTGGGGGTTTTTGTTGATAACCTTGTTAGGTTATCAACAAAAACCTTGTTTGATTTAGGTTATGAACAATTACCTGATAATTGTTCATTACCTGGTTATGGAAAAAAACCGTTTTAGGGGGAATAGGAAAACCTTGGAGAACCAAGGTTTATGTTTATTCCCGAGGTTAAGGAATTTTTTTCCAATATGACCCCTAGCAATATATTAAATGTCAATTTGTCAAAACTCAATTGATTTGCCGCCCATCATCGGTCGATGGCCATCACCGGCCATCACCGCATCGCATCCCGCCGCCGCCACTCGCCCATCGCTCGCCGCGTCGCCCGTCGCCGCTGCCGCAGCCGCCATCATCGCCGCCGTCGCCGCCACCGCCATCGCGCATCGCTTCGCCGCCATCGCTGGCTGGCCACCACACCGGCCGTCGCTAACCATCGCCGCTATCGCCGCCACCGCCGCTGACTTCCATCGCCGCTTCCTCCTGCCGCGGCCACCTACCACCGCCCATCGCCAACCGATGGTCTCCGCCAGCAATCGTCGACCGTCGCTCGGTCAGTTGCCGCTGCCGCCGATAGATCACCCATCATTATCGCCACTGGTCGATCGATCATCGTTGCTGCCGCAAATTGATCGGCCACCGTAGTCGCCATTGGTCGATCAACCGTCATCGCCGCCGACCGATCAACCGTCGCCACGGTCGGTCGACTTTGTCGCCGATCGATCGATCGATCGCTACCATCATCATTAATATTTCCATCGTCGTCGTCGAATTGATTGAGAAAAAGATAAAGGATAATTTAGTAAAATGTTAAACTAAGTTATATATTAAAATCTCCAACCAACAAGATTTTTATCAAAGGTTATACTTTATTCCAAGGTTATGTTTTATTCCCTGGTAATCACATAACAAAGGTTATGTATGATTACTTGAACTAAATGCACCCATAGGGTTTTAGGAGTAGTTTCCGCTCACATCTCATTACATTTCATGTTAGTTTCATGCATATTTCACTCTATTTTGCATGCATTTCCTATTTTCTGGTTCGGAGGTCTGCTCTTTTTACTTTTGTGTGAAGGATAGCATTTAGGGGAAAAAGGCGCACTTTCAGAGCAAAAGAAGGACATTTTGCAGCTAGACGCAGAATGAGACATGGACAGGGCGTGTGCCCACACACAACCGTGTCCAATGGGCAAGATCAACCACCCTAGGGCCGCACATAGCCTGGTTGTGTGGAAACACACAGCTGTGTGGCGGCCCCACAGATTGACATGACTAGTTTTTTTTTCGGATTTTGCAGCGGTCCGAGGTGATGTCTATATAAGGATGGCTCCGCCCAAACCCTAGGGGGGAGGCACGACAGCTAGGATGACACACTGAAGCCCTAAAAAGCTTCGGGAACTCCAACGGGGAGGAAGAATGCCACCGGAGATCCAAGTTCTGCACTTCAACGCCAGAGAGAAGGCCACATCGGCATTGTAACCTCTTGTTCTTGCATTTTATTTCTGATATATTCGAACATGAACATGCCTTGTGATTCTCCTCTTCTATATATGGAGTAGTTCGTTCGATTATGGGATTAGAGAGTAGCTTGTGTGCGCATGACATGTTGCTTCAAATTGAATTTTATTTTTTAGTTTGAATTTGCAATTGGAAATTGTTTATACCAATATCTATGCGTGTTTGGTTTTCTACCTGCTGTGCTTAAGCGATATGAGGGGTGACAGCCCTCGTATCTAAGATCTAGGGAATTTATACAAGGAACCAAGGGGTAAACCTGATCTCCTGTAACCGTGGGTAAAAGGATGCGATGGAACTAGAAATGGTTAGTCACAGGGATTGATTTGGCATCCTCGTACCGCCTATCCTGTCCTTGTAAGGAAGAGAAAGCTCCCGATAGATGTGGTGACTCAACAGGAGAGTGTATGATGTCCCTTCCACAAAGCTATAGTTAGATGTTTAAACAATGCCCAGTTGATAGCATGTTTTGCGACACACAAGTGAAACCGAAGCCCTAGAATCCCTTTTAAAGATCTTGGCATGCTCCTTTCTTCCTCCGTGTGACATCGTACTAGAGTTTAGTCTACTAACAACCCTCGTAGATTTTACTTCCGAACAATTTCACCCACTGAATAAATTGCTACTCAAATTTCAGTCCCTATGGGATTGATAATCTTTTATTACTTAACGACATCCGTGCACTTGCGGGCGTTGAGCGCGAACACGCGCTTCGAGTCCTCGACGGTTTCCATCGCGAGATTTGAGGTCGCATTCGCGTGCATCAGTTGTGGTGCAAATCTTGATCCTCGAGTGACTCTCTCCTTCCCCGACGCGAGTTCTCGAAGCTTTTTTGGGCTACGGAGTGTCATCCCGGCCGGCGTGCCTCCTCCCTAGGGTTTGGGTGGAGGTTTCCTTATATAGACATCACACTGGATCACTATGAAATCTGGAAAAAACCCTAGTTGCATCAAATTTTTTGGCCGCCACTCGGTCGTGTGAAAACACATGGCCTGGCCATGTGTCAGGCTGTGGCGACCGTTTTCGCCTTCTAAACACGGTCGTATGTAGGCACACACCCTGGCCATGTTCCCTTCTACATCCAGCTGCCAAATGTCTTCTTTTTGCTCTGAAAGTGCATCATTTTCCCCACGAAATGCTATTCTGCACACAAAAGTATACAGAGCAGATCTCTGAACTATAAAATAGGAAATGCATGGAAAACAAAGTAAAATATGCATGAAACCAACATAAAATGAGATGAGATATGAGCGAAAACTACTCCTAAAACCCTATATGTTTTTCTCACATCAACTATCTATCCATTCAAGGTTGGGACACCCTAAGCCCATCTAGAATGATGGAATCACACTCCTAGGAACTCAATATCTATTGGAACTTCTTTG
The DNA here is from genome assembly GCA_025175895.1 of Wurfbainia villosa. Taxonomy (NCBI): domain Eukaryota; kingdom Viridiplantae; phylum Streptophyta; class Magnoliopsida; order Zingiberales; family Zingiberaceae; genus Wurfbainia; species Wurfbainia villosa. The sequence goes on along the minus strand of CM046000.1, from coordinate 77,941,338 downwards.
GATTAACTAAGTACTCGCTAGGGATAACTTCCCTAGCTACCCTTCTAGGCTTTGAAGTCTTGGTCATTGTGGTCTTGTCTAGGTTAACCTTATGGGTAACTCCCCTTGTAACTTTCTTAGTGGTGTTCCTAAGTTTCTTTGAAACCATGGCGATTAGTCACTTGCCATGGTCAATTCTAGGGATAACTTCCCTTGTAACCTTGATACTCCTATGTTGGGATGTATACTGAAAGCCTAGCCTTTTGTATGGACATCTTTATTTTGAAATAAGAATCACATGATCATTGTTTGCACTTTATAATTATTATATGTGTGCATATTGTCTAATACTCTACATTATAGATAACGTGGTGCTTGGTGTGGCACAGAAGATCATGTTATCAGTTCCTTGTAGAATATAAGTATAGGCTCACAACCAAGATGGTCTTGGATAAACCATTGGCATGGTTGTAGTGTGATTTGGTATTGGTTTATCTTGACTATAGAATTACACTAGTACATTTTGTGTGTATTGAGCAGGACCAACATAGAGGTGATTCAATCTATTGCTGACTATATGATTGAATTAGACCTCGGGTATTATGTTGCACATGCTCTGAATCCCGATATAATAAAGGACACATGTACTTAGTATTTATTTCTTTGATTTACCAATGGGTGAGATTTATAGATTAAATCAATAGGCCCGGTAAGTTGGGAAATTATATTATTTTCATGGTGTGTCGTTGATTATAGAAGGAAACCGTGTCCTATATATTAGGTTGATGATGTCCCCTTGAGGAGCTCATAAGGTTTATCATGTAAACCCCGCGGGTTGACTTAGTCAACATGATAATAAGGTTGAGTGGTACTACTCGAGGAGTTAGATGTTAATTAATTGATGGTCAGTAAATCAATTAATTGACGAACATTTGATATCTTAAACACGGGGAGATAATTGTGCAAATAATATATGGTGCCCATATAAATGGGGGTTGGTGAGGTAGATCAATGATGATCCTCTAGTGGAATGGAACATCATTGATGGATCAAGTTTGTGTGGTTCCGATCCATCGGGTGGCAAAGATCCAACTCCTCCTCATGGTCCCTATCGTAGCCTTATTAAAACCTCAAGGAGCCTAGATCCAATGATGGAACATAAAACCCTAGATGCGACGGATGGGATGAAACCCTAGATCCGACGGTTGGGATGAAACCCTAGATCCGACGGTTCGGATGAAACCCTAGATCCGACGGTTGGGATGAAACCCTAGATCCGATGGTTGGGATGAAACCCTAGATCTGACGGTTGGTATGAAACCCTAGATCCGACGGTTGGGATGAAACCCTAGATTCGACGGTTGGGATGAAACCCTAGATCCGACGGTTGGGATGAAACCCTAGAGCCGACGGTGGAGACTGTCTCTAGATCCGATGGTGGAGATTGAAAGGAGGCCTAAGCCTAACTCTATAAAAGGAGGGCTAAGGGCTTGGGCGTGAAAAAGAGAGAGACATATCAAGAAGGAGATTAGGGTTTTTGGCTTGGGCGGCTAGGGTTTAGGAAAAGGTTTGGGCGGCAATCCTTGGAAGGATTAAGGTTTGTTTCCTTCTCTTCCTAATTGGTAGCCGGCGCCCATCTTCTTCCTCCTTGCTTTGGCCGGCGCCCATAGCCATTATTCCTTCTCCCTCTCTCCTTGGTGGCTGACGACAACCTTTCTTCAAGGTTGGCCGACGCTCAATTATCTACTCCTTGGCCGGCGGCTATATCAAGCTCCTTGGCTTGGTGGTCGGTTCTAGATAGGAGAAGGAGTTTTTGTTTGGTTCTTCTCTTTGGTCGGAGTGAGCAAGGAAGGGAAGAACGTGATCTAGGAGGCTTCAACTCGTGGAGGATCTTCGCCCACACGATGTCCACGAGGAGGATGGGACATACGGTAGAAGACCAAGAGGTATAAAAGTTTTACATACTTTTTTCTTGATCCTCTTATGATAAGATATGCTAGCTTATGTTCTTTATGTTAGTATGTGTTGATTATACTAGTTTGCATTTGTTTGTATTTGTATAATCATGGACCCCGAAAAGAAACATAAAAACCGGTGATCCGTTCGTCGTCTCTTCCCCAGTTAATCGACTAGAAGAGTTGATAGCTTGAACAACAAGTTTGTTCAAGCGATCGCTCGAGTCGTTGGCACGATGACAGAACGGTTGTGCTTCAGAAACACATCCCGTCCTGATTAGTTTTAGTTGATAAAATTTTAATCCGGGGGCATGGGAGGCAATGAGACTCCGACGCTACCAAGGGCACTCCCTTTATCCTAGACCTAGTAGCGATTCCATAGTTAAATGGAACAGTATGGTAGGATGATATTACCTTCTTGGACATAGGCTTGTGACTCAAACCTTTCTTGTCCTTATGTAAATCTTTCCTCCTACCACCTAAGGTTTGCCAATTAGACCCTTTAATTGAGTCTATCATAATTTGAAGGCTCTTTTCAAATTTCTCAAGCCTTGACCTCCATGCTTGATTTTCTACTACTAATGACTCCAATTTTGAATTTCCATTTGTTCTTTGGGCATTGTTCTTCCTTTTAGGCATATGCCTACCCTTCTTAGGGTTAATGCCTAAATTATTTTCTATCTTCCTAATAGTTTCCTTAGGTGGAATAGTTCTAGAACTGTCCTTAGGTAAATTGACATGTTTGGCTCCTAAGCAAAAATACTTATTGCTAGCACACTTCTTATGATAAATTACAAGTGTATTAATATGTGATACATCCCTAGCATGCTTCTTATCATTACTAAAATAAAGAGAATTATTAAATGATACTTAGGGTTTGCCTTAGCTCCCCCTACATTTGAGCTCTTCCTTTCATCCTTGTCAAGATGACTCTCCTTAGGACATTGACTTCTATAATGCCCCTTTTGTTGATATTTGAAGTACACAATGTGCTCCTTGCTCTTCCTAATTGGGGCTATGACTTTCTTGGTCTTCTCCTTAGCCTTTGATCCAAGTTGAGTATTCTTGACTCATTTTCGGCACTTACTGTTATAATGCCCTACTTCCCTACACTCAAAGCACATTATATGATTTTTATTTTTATGAAAAGTGCTTGAGTTACCTATAGGGGAATCACTCCCAGATGTAGATGGTGCCTCCTCTTGCTCTGACATTGGTGGTATAATCTTCTCCCCCTCAATCCTAGAGGTGGAAGCTTCTTCAACCTTTAGGAACTGCTAAATGAACCTTGGCAAAGGATCCAGTTAGCATGACATAGGTACAGTTAGCATGACAGTTAGCATGACATAGCCGATGGAAGTAGTTGCAGAACTCCAAGAAGGGTTTTCTACCTTTTAGGCATGGAGTATCTTTATCTAAGGAGATGTGTCCTAGAACATATGAGGAGATAGAGAAGATGAAGGTGGTTCCTTATGCTTTGATGGTAGGAAGCCTCATGTATGTGATGCTATGTAAGAGACCAGATATCTGCTATGTCGTGGCCATGGTCAGCAGATATCAGAGTAATCCAGGACAGGGACATTGGACTGTGGTAAAGCATATATTGAAGTACTTGAGAAGGACTAGGAATTATATGCTAGTTTACCAGGCAGACCAATTATTCCCTGTGGGTTATACGGATTCCGACATTCAATCAGATAGGGATAACAGTAAGTCTACCTCAAGTTTTGTGTTTACTTTGGGAGGTGGAGCCATTGTAGGGAGGAGTGTCAAGCAGAAATACGTGTCGGACTCCACCATGGAAGTTGAGTATATGGCAACCTCTGAGGCGGCCAAAGAAGTTGTGTGACTCAGGAACTTCCTGATGGACTTGGATGTGATTCCTGGTTTGCCCAGAACTATCACAATTTATTGTGATAATAGTTGTGCAGTTGCAAACTCGAAGGAACCACAAGCCCATAAGGCAAGTAAGCACATAGAGCGCAAGTACCACCTGATACGAGAAATCATAAAGAGAGGAGAAGTTGCTATGGCCAAGATTGCATCGGAGGATAACCTGGCAGATCCTTTCACTAAGGCCCTTCCGGCGAGAGCTTTTGATAGGCATGTGGAGGGAATGAGGATCAGATGTATGGCAGTTTGAGGACATCATAGTCTTTTAGTATAAGTGGGAGATTGTTGGGATGTATACTGAAAAGTCTATCTTTTGTATGAACATCTTTATTTTGAAATAAGAATCACATGATCATTGTTTGCATATTTTTATAGTTATACATATTGTCTAATACATTACATTGTAGATAACATGGTGTGTGGTGTCACATGGGAGATCATGTTATCGGCTCCTTGTAAAGTATAAGTAAAGGCTCATAACCGAGATGGCTTTGGACAAACCATTGGAATGGTTGTTGTGTGATTTTGTATTGGTTTGTCTTGACCATAGAATCACACTAGTGCACTTTGTGTGTATTGAGCAGGACAGTCTTAGAGGTGATTCGATTTATTTCTGACTACATAATTGAATCAGACCTCATATATTATATTGTACATGCTCTTAATCCCGATATAATAACGAGCACATATACTTAGTATTCATTTCTTTGATTTACCAATGGGCGAGATTTATAGATTAAATCGATAGGCTCGGTAAGTTGAGAAATGGTATTATTTATATGGTGTGTCATTGATTATAGGAGGAAACCATGTCCTATATATTAGGATGATAATGTCCCCTTGAGGAGCTCATAAGGTTCATCATATAAACCCTGCAGGTGGACTTGGTCTGACATGATGAAAAGGTTGAGTGGTACAACTCATGGAGTTAGATGTTGATTAATTAATGGTCAGTAAATTAATTAATCGACGGACATTCGAGATCTTAAACATGGAGAGAAAATGTACATATAATATATGGAGCCCATATTAACTTATGGGGGTTGGTGAGGTAGATCAATGATAATCCTCTAGTGGAATGGATAATCATTAATAGATCGGACTTTATGTGGGCTTGATCCATTGGGTGGCCAAGATCCAACTCTTCCTCATGGTCCCTATTGTAGCCTATTAATACCTCATGAATCTTAGGTCCAATGGATGAAAATAAAACTCTAGATCCAACGGTAGAGATTAAATCTCTAGATCCGACTGTTGAGTTTAAATCTCTAGATCCGACGGTTGAGATTAAATCCCTAGAACCAATAGTGGAGATTAAAACAAGGCTTGAGCCCAACTCTATAAATAGAGCATTATGGTGGGTGGCAAGGCTTGATGGCTTAAGGGGATTAGGGCTTGCTTCCCTTGGGCGGCAAGTAATCCCATTAGGGTTAGGATTAGGAGTGGGCGGCTAGGGTTTGGTGATTGGGGTGGGCGGCAACAAGAGGAGGAGGATTCTTCTTCTTCTTCCTAAGGTTTGGCTGGCACCTATCCTTCTTCCCTCTACCTTGGCCGGTGCTCAACCTATCCTTCTTCCCCTCTTCCTTGGCCGGCAATTAGGAGAGCTAGGGTTAGGGTTTTGGGCGGCTATAAGGTGAAGATTATTTTTCTTTTTCTTCTCCAAGTTTTGGTCGGCGCCCATGCCCTCATTGATTCTCCTTTGGCGGGTTCCTATACTCTATGTTCTCTTCCTTGGCCGGCGGCAACATCGAGTCTATTGACTTGGTGGCCGGTTCTAGATAGGAAGAAGAGTTTTGTTTTATGATCTTCCCTTGTTCGGAGCGAACAAGGAAAGGAAGATTGGTGATCTAGGAGGCTTCGACTTTTGGAAGATCGTCACCCACACGATGTCCAAAGGGAGGAAGGACATACAATATAAGATCAAGATGTATAACAAGAGATATAATCTTGTTTATTTTGATTAGTGTTCTCTTGTATAATGTCTATAATTGTTTTTCAATTATATGCATGTTGTATGTGGATGTTTACTTTATGTATGTGGCTAAATATACTTGGACCCCAAACATAAACACAAAAACCGATGATCCGTACATCGTCTATTCCACGGCTATTCATGGAATAGAGGTTGGTCGCTTAAACAACAAGTTTGTTCGAGTGACTACTCTAAAAGAATAGCACGACGATGATAAGGTTGCTTGTGTGTTCCCTTTTGTCTAGGATTAAATTTTTAATCCGGGGACATCGATGGGATCGTCATGAACAAGTGACCGAGTTGAAGTGGGAAGCGAAGTTTCCCCTCACGACTAAATCCCAACAGGTTGAGGGAACACCCATGAGGGATCATGTTCTCAAGATGATAGCTCATTTGAATGAGCTAGAAGTCCTTGGAGCTGAGATCGATGGGGAAATCTAGGTCGATATCATTCTCCAATCTCTACCTAGGAGTTTTGAGCAGTTTTGCCTGAACTACAACATGAATAAGAGGTTGTATTCGTTGGCGGAGCTTCTGACAAAACTCCAGGTGGCAGAGGGACTTTTTCATTAGAGTTCTTAGGCTTTGGTTGCACAGAAGGTTTCTACTTCTAAGCCGAAAGGCAAGAAGAAGAAGAAAAAAGGCGCAACGAAGGTGGCGGGAGGATCTCAAGGAGGAGTGAAGAGGCCGAAAGGCAAGTGTTTCACTTGCAAGCAGACTGGATATTGGAAGGTTGACTGCCCCAACCGGTAGCAGAACAAAGGTATATCTTTTGGTCTAGTCATTGAAACATATTTAGCAGTGTAATCTATCGACACCTGGTGTGTAGATACGGGAGCCACTGATCATGTCTGTAACTCTTTGTAGGGGTTCTAGGAAACCAGACGACTAGCTGAGGGGGAGATTACCATCTACATGGGTAATGCTACAAAGGTGGAGGCTATTCTAGTGGGAGATGTTTATTTATCTTTTGATAGGAATAAAACTTTTGTTCTGAGAAATTGCCTTTATGTACCTTCATTTAGAAAGAATTTGATTTTAGTTTCTAAATTGTTTTTGGATGGATATTCTATTTCTTTTAATGATAGAGTTGTTATAAAAAGGAATAGGGAGATTATCTGTTCTGGGGCATTGGTAGGAAATTTATACACTCTTGAACCGAAAGCTCCCACGATGCAAATAGAAATAAATAACTCATCTTCTAAATCTAATAAGAGAAAAGAACCTTCGAAAATGAACCAAACATATCTTTGGCATCTAAGGTTAGGTCATATTAACCTGAGTAGAATTCAAAGGTTGATAGCTAATGGACCTTTGGGTTCATTAGTGGTGAAAGTTTTCCTAACTTGCAAATCTTGCTTGGAAGGTAAAATGACCAAGAGGTCTTTTATGGCCAAGGAGTATAGAGCAAAAGATGTGTTGGAATTGATTCATTCTGATTTGTGTGGTCCTATGTCTATCAAGGCTAGAGGTGGTTTTGAATACTTCGTCTCTTTTATAGATGATTATTCAAGATATGGATACATTTACTTAATGTGCCACAAGTCTAAATACTTTGATAGGTTCAAAGAATTTAAGGCGTATGTGGAGAAACATCAAGATAAAAGTTTCAAGACACTACGATTTGATCATTGTGGTGATTACCTCTTGGGAGAGTTTAGGAGTTACTTATCAGAGGCTGAGATTCAATCCCAACTGTCTGCACTTGGTACACCCCAGCATAATGGTGTGGCGGAGCGAAGGAATAGGACTCTTATAGAGATGGTTAGATCGATGATGAGTTATTTTGAGTTACTAGATTCATTTTGGGGGTATGCTCTGGATATGACAGTGTACATTCTGAACTTTGTACCATCTAAATCAGTACCTTCTACACCCATAAAATTATGGACTGGGTGAAAGCCTAGTCTGAGACATATTCGGATTTGGGGTTGTCCAACACATGTGCTAAAGGTAGATGCTTGTAAGTTGGAACCTCATACAGAAGTGTGCTTGTTCATAGGATATCATAGAGGAACGAAAGGTAGTTTGTTCTATAGTCCTAGAGATCAGAGGCTGATCGTTAGCACGAACGCCCGATTTTTAGAGGAAGACTATGTGATGAACCACAAGCCCATGAGAAAGATTGTTCTAGAGGAATTAAGACGGGAAGTCACTACTTCAGTACCAACGGTACAAGAGGACATACCACAAATGACTGCACCGCATGTCATAGAGGATACACAGGTGATACCTCATCATAGTGGGAGGGTTGTTAAATAACCTGATAGATTTATATTCTTGGGAGAATCTTCTGATTTGGTCCTTGGCGAACATGAATATGATCCTTAAACATATGACGAGGCAATCCAAGATAAAGATGCGGTATCTTGGCAAAGGGAAATTAATTCTAAGATAGAATCTATGGATTCAAATCAGGTATGGGAGCTAGTAGAACCATCAAACGGTGTAAAAGTCATTGGATGCAAGTGGATCTACAAAAGAAAGAGAGGAACAGACGGGAAGGTTGAGACCTTCAAAGAAAGACTTGTTGCGAAAGGGTATACTCAAAAAGATGGTATCGATTATGAGGAGACCTTTTCGCTGGTAGCCATGCTTAAGTCTATCCGGATTCTCTTATCTATTGCTACTCGTATGGATTATGAGGTTTGGAAGATGGATGTCAAGATAGTTTTCCTTAATAGAAGTCTTGAAGAAAACATCTATATGGAGCAACCAAAGGGATTCATTGCAAAGGGCAAAGAGCATCTTGTGTGCAAACTTAATCGGTCCATTTATTCAAAGTCCGGATGAGTCTTGTGTATACAAGAGATGTGACGGAAATGTAGTGGTATTTCTTGTACTATACATAGATGTCATTTTGCTCATTGGCAACAATGTCAAAGTGTTGTCAGACGTAAGGGTATGGTTGTCCAAACAGCTTGATATGAAGGACTTGGGAGAAGTGGGACACATCCTTCGGATCAAGGTTATAAGGGATCGCAAGAAAAGGATGTTGTGCTTATCTCAAGCTTCATCCATAGACACTATTTTGGTGCGTTTTAGCATGCAGAACTCCAAGAAAGGTTCTCTACCTTTTAGGTATGAAGTACCTTTATCTAAAGAGATGTGTCCTAGAACATCAAAGGAGAAAGAGGAGATGAAGGTGGTTCCTTATGCTTCGACAGTAGGAAGCCTCATGTATGCTATGTTATGTACGAGGTGGATATCTGCTTTGTTGTGGGCATGGTTAGCAGATATCACAGTAATCCAGGATAGGGACATTGGACTACGTTAAAGAATATATTGAAGTACCTGAGAAGGACTAGGGATTATATGCTGGTATACCAGGCAGATCAATTACTCCCTTTGGGTTACACAGATTCTAACTTCCAATCAAATAGGGATAACAGTAAGTCTACTTCGGGTTTTGTATTTACTTTGGGAGGTGTAGCCATTATATGGAGGAGTGTCAAGCAAAAATATATGGCGGACTCCACCATGGAAGCTGAGTATGTGGCAACCTCTGAGGCAGCCAAAGAAGATGTATGACTCAAGAACTTCTTGATGGACTTGGATGTGATTCCTAGTTTGCCCAGAACTATCACAATTTATTGTGATAATAGTGGTACAGTTGCAAACTCGAAGGAACCACGATCCCGTAAGGCAAGTAAACACAGACAGCACAAGTACCACCTGATACGAGAGATCGTAAAGCGAGGAGAAGTTGTTGTCACCAAGATTTCATCAGAGGATAACCTTGTAGTTCCTTTCACTAAGGCCCTTCTAGTGAGAGCTTTTGATAGACATGTGGAGAGAATGGGAATCAAATGTATGGCAGTTGATGACAGCATAGTCTTTTAGTATAAATGGGAGATTGTTGGGATATATACTGAAAGTCTAGCCTTTGTATGAACATCTTCATTTTTGAAATAAGAATCACACGATCATTGTTTGTATTTTATATTTATTATATGTGTGCATGTTGTCAGATACTTTACATTGTAGATAACATGGTGTATGGTGACACACAGAAGATCATGTTATCAGTTCCTTGTAGAGTATAAGTAGAGGCTCACAACCAAGATGGTTTTGGACAAACCATTGGCACGGTTATAGTGTAATTTGGTGTTGGTTTATCTTAACCATAGAATTACACAAGTACACTTTGTGTGTATTGAGCAGGATCGATTTAGAGGTGATTCAATTTATTGTTGATTATAAAATTGAATTAGACCTCAGATATTATGGTGTACATGCTCTTAATCCTGATATAATAAAAGACACGTGTACTTAATATTTATTTATTTGATTTACCAATGGGCGAGATTTATGGGTTAAATCGATAGGCCCGATAAGTTGGCAAATAATATTATTTACATGGTGTGTCATTGATTATAGGAGGAAACTGTGTCCTATGTATTAGGATGATGATGTCCCCTTGACAAGCTCATAAGGATTATCATGTAAATCTTGCAAGTGGACTTGGTCCAGCATGATAAAAAGGTTGAGTGGTACTACTCATGGAGTTAGATGTTAATTAATTAATTATCAGTAAATTAATTAATTAACGGACATTCGATATCTTAAACATGGGGAGATATTTGTAGAATTAATATATGGAGCCCATATTTATTTATGGGTTTGGTGAGGTAGATCAATGATAATCCTCTAGTGGAATGGATCATCATTAATGGATCGGGTTTGTGTGGTTCGGATCCATTGGGTGACAAAGATCCAACTCCTCATGATCCCTATTGTAGCCTATTATAAATACCTCATGAAGCATAGATCTATAAATAAGGATTGGAGAGGCTTGGGCGAAATAATCCTTCTAGGGTTTGAGTTGGCATTGGGCGGCAACAAGAAGTTCTAGGGTTTGGCTTCTCTTTGGGTGGCAACCTAGTGTTTGCTTCTTCAGGGCGGTAACACAAGGAGGTTTAGAGGTTGGTTTTTCCTTCTCTTCTTATCCATTTCTGGTGCCACCCTCTCCTCCTCTTCAAGGGTCGGCAACAACAAGAGCCCTTTTTCTCTTGGCCGGTGCCTCTTCTACTCCCTCTCCTAGGGTCGGCGGCAACCTCACTAGGTGTTTGGTGGTCGGCACAAGCAAGGAGAAGAAGGGAGTTTGTTATTCCCTTTGTTCGGAGCGAGCAAGGAAGGGAAGTCATAAGATCTAGGACGCTTCGATTCTTGGAAGATTGTCACCCACACGACGTCCAAGAAGAGGATAGGTCATACAATAGAAGATCAAGAGGTAAACAAGAGGTATAATTTTTGTTTAAGTTTTTTTCTTGTTGTATGCAATTTGTTTCTAATTGTATGATCATGGACCTCGAAGATAAACACAAAAATCGATGATCTGTTCATCATCTATTCCGCGGCTAATCGAGGAAAAGAGTTAGGTTGCTTGAACAACATGTTTGTTCAAGCGACGACTCAAATCGAGAAGCACGATGATGAATCGGTTGCTTGGGTAATCCATTTTCGTCCGGGTTAATTTTTTTTAATCCGGGGATGCAAGATAGAATCTCCATGCACAAGCGACTGAGGTGACACGAGAAGCAAAGCTTCAACCTTCAAATATATGGTCAAACCATATTGTCAAATAATGGTCAAACCCATTGTCAAACATCCAAACACTACTCGAGTCCCACTCGAGTTTGGTCAACATTAACCTGGGGCTTGCTGCACCAACATCTTATAGTGACATCGTATTGTGCAACTAAGAAACTCCTTTCCTAAAGCACATCTTACAACTTTGATCAAAGACTTCATCCACTATTGAACAACACATTATATGATATCCACACCTGTAGGTGTGTACTGAATCTTCGACTACAATGCACTGACTTTTATATGTTTCATTACTGTATCAAATCTCACCAGTTGATGACCCCAATAGAGTCGATAAATGAGTCAAAGCACAACCCCAGCATATAGAGTCTTAGTGTTGTCCTGGGTCATAAGGACTGCTAGTGTACATCCACAATAAAGGACTTATCCACTAGATAAATGATAACCACTTGGAAAGTCCGAGTGAGGGTAGTTTGATGAACTCATCATATGGGAACCCATCTGTATGCTTGAACATCTCTATGTCCTTACCAATGAAATGTGGTACACTACATCACAGATACTAGTCTCAAGCTCGAGTGGTCTTTTATCCTTGTTTATTAAGTGACCCAATTGACTAGGAACATGTTTAGAATATACAGTGAATATTGATATATTTCATGATGGTCATCATATATACCACCACATCTCACTATAGTATATTCAAGGACTTTATCTATCCATCCAACATGGGTATAAGATAAAGTAAATGCCACACTAATTGAATTATATTAAAATATAGAATGTTTATTCACAAGAGTCATTAAAGCCCTAGCCAACAGTCATATTGTATGGCACCTACTCTAACATATTTGTCTTCAGCCAGTCCAAGGGCTTACTGGTGCTTTGGTTGGGACTAAGCAAAGATACTCAGGTCAGACCAAGGGCTTATAGATGTCTTGGTCAGGCAGAGTGGAAGCACTTGGAGGTATAAAGTCCTTTGACTAGACCAAGGGCCTACGAACTACCTTGACTGGGCCAAGTGTAGGCACTTCTCTCCTTTCTGCTTCACCAGGCAGGGGTATAGAGCACTCTGACTAGACTGAGGCCTTATAAACTATCTTAGCTTGGCAAAGTGAATGCACTTTGCTCCTCCCCGCTTTACCACTCAGGGTATAAAACATTCTGACTAGATCGAGGGCTTATAGACTGCATCGGCTAGGACAAGTGAAGGCACTTCACTCCTCTTCACTTTACCACTCGGGGGTATAAAGCACTTTGACCGAACCAAGGGCTTACAAACTACCTCAGATGGGTCAAGTGAATGCACTTTGCTCCTCCTTGTTTCACTAATCGAGGGTATAAAGCACTTTAATCAGGTCAAGGGCTTACAAACTACCTTAGCTAGGCCAAGTGAAGACACTTTGCACCTCTTCACTTCACCACTCAATGGTATAAATCACTCTAACTAGACCAAGGGCTTACAAACTACCTCGGCTGGGCCAAGTGAAGGCACTTGAGCTAGACCAAGGGCTTATGAATGCCTTAGCTGGGTGAATCACTACATTGTTTTATTCAAAGGTACAATTCCTCACATAATCAGTCAATCCTTCCCCTGCTTCTTTCCCCCCCCCCCTTTTTTGAGTGGCACTTCTCCTTTCTCCTTAGCTAAAGAAGCATCTCAGGTGCATCACATTCCAAGGCCTTGGTAGTGTCTTGCCTTCTGCAATTTGCAAGTAGTATGTTGCCCTAGCTACTCGCTTGATAACCTTGTATGGGCCTTCCTAATTAGGGGCCAATTTTTTTGGTTTCTCCTCAGATTCACTTTGCATAGAACTAGGTCCCCAACTAGGAAAGATTGAGGTATCGACCATCTATTATAAGCTCACCGTATTCATTATTGATAAGCCTCCATTCGTACCCGAGCACCTTCTCGTCTTTCTTCTATCAAATCCAACTCCATTCTCCTTTGCACTTCATTATTGGTTCGGTCATTGGCTTTAACTTGAGCACTCTTAAGTATTATATCTGTGGGGATAACTACATCTATTCCATAAACCATGTTGAATGGAGTTTCCCCTGTAGGAGCCCTTGTAGTGGTTTGGTAAGCCCACAAGACTCCCAAGAGCTCGCCCACCCAATTCCCTCATGCAACCTCCAACTCTTTTTTCAATCCTTGTACAATGATTCTATTGATCACCTTTACTTGCCCATTCAATTGGGGATACACCACATAAGTAAAGGTTTGTTCAATTATAAGATTTTGACACCACTCCTATATTCGGTAACCCTAGAACTAGCAGCCATTATCACTGCCTAGTCACTGTGGCACCCCATACTGACATAGGATCTTCCACCATAAAAATTGTATTATTACCCTTTCAATGATACTTGTTAGAGGCTCGACTTCAACCCACTTAGAGAAATATTCTATTGTCACAATCAAGAATTTTCTTTGTCCAAGAGCTAATGGCATTGGACCAACCAAGTCCATACCCCATTGGTCGAAAGGACAAGATTCTACCACCGCCTTCATCAACTCTGTTGGTCGTTTTGACTTGTTGTTGTGCAATTGACAGACTCGACATATCTGGTCTAGCCAAGTGGCATCTTGATTCAAGGTAGGCCAAAATTAGCTGGCGAATATTACTTTCTTGGCAAGTGCACACACCCCTAGATGATTGCCATAATAGCCTTCATGGATTTCTCTGAGAACTCCCTCCACTTCCTATGTTCCCAGACAACAAAATAATGACCTCTGAAAAGACCTTTTAAAGAGAACTCCATCCAACACTATGAAGTGCTTCACCCTTCTTATCAAAGGAAAAGAGACCTTAGGGTTTGTCGAGACAATCCCCTCTCTTATATATGCCTCCAACTCAGTTCTCTAGTCAGGCATGGCCTCTTACCTTTCCTCAGTAGGTTCCTTAACACTCTGTATTGCCAACGAGATGTTTAACTCTAGGTATAAAGGTTCCCAAGAAGTCCACTTAGTCAATGATCTTGCTATTCGTGTCAATTCATTTGCTTGTCCATTTTCTTCTCGTAGGATTTGCTGAATTTGCACTTTTTTAAAATGAGTCCTCATTTGCTCATAAGGCTCCACGTACCTTGCCATTCGTTCATCCTTGACGATGAAAGAACCTTGGATTTGTGACACCACTAACTGTGAGTCCGAGTGTACCCAAACTCAGTTTGCCCCCAACGCCCAGCCTACTTGAAGTCTTGACAACACTGTTTCATACTCAGCCTTATTGTTAGAGGTTTTGAACCTGAATCACATTACAATCTATGTCTCTTCTCCGAAAGGGGACACGAGAAGTTCCGACCCCACTCCCTTTGGCCTCGAACGATTCATCTACAAAGACTTACCATATGGGTTGCGACCCCTCTACCACTTTCGAGCCCATTAACTCGGGATTCAATAACTCGACCAATAAATTTGCTAAAGCCTATGGCTTTATGGTTGTCCTTGGCTGATACTATATTTCATACATGCTTAGCTTCATCGTCCACTTTGGCAATCAACTTGAGAAACTTGGCTTGGTTAACACTCAAACTAATTCACTACTAGTGAGCACTGCCACAAGATGCGTGAGGAAGTATGGTCGTATCTTTCAAGTCGTGAGTACCAAAGCATAAACTAACTTCTTCAACTCAAAGTAACACAATTACCCCCCTTCGAGGTATGACTAATATAATATATTGGTTATTTCTGGGAACCTTCTTGACGAAGTAGGACAGATCCAATCGCTCCCTCAGATACAACCAAACATATCTAAAGAGTCTTTCCCATATTGGGTATGGTCGGGGTCGGCAGGTGAGCTATATACTGCTTCAGCTCCTAGAAAGCATACTCACACTAGTCATCCCATTGGAATCGAACCACCTTCTTGAGTACTCTAAAGAATGGTAGCCCTCGGTCAGCTGATCTAGAAATAAACTGGGACAAAGCTGCAATCCTTCTGACTAATCTATGCGCTTCCATCAGAGTACCCGACGATTGCATGTTACAAAGAGCTTGCACCTTCTCGGGGTTGCCTTTGTTCTCTTCTCAGTCACAACATACTTGAGGAACTTCCCACTGTGGACTCCAAAGATGCACTTCTTTGAGGTCAGTTTCATGTTATATCGCTCAAATGTTGTGAACGTTTCTTCCAAGTCAATGATTAAGCTAATGATGAGTCAAGATTTTACCAGAATATCATTCACATATACTTCAGCAACGATCTGATGGTTGAAGTAGCTTCAAAGAATGTGTAAAAATTCGATCCATAAGGCCTTGGTAAGTAGCTCTAGCATTCTTCAGTCCGAAAGACATTACCACATAGGCATACAAGCCACCTGATGTGACCAAATTGTATTTACCTTGGCCTTCCTAAGCCAGTGGGTTCTAATGGTATCCCTGGTAAGCATCCATGAGAGAAATTACTTTGTTACCCACTATAGAGTTTACTAGTTGATATATCTGAGACAAGGATTAGCAATCCTTAGGGCATGCTTTATTTAAATCATAGAAGACTACACACATACATCATTGACCTAATGGCTTCAAAACCAAGATTACATTGGACACACACTCAATAAACTAGACTTTCTTTATATGCCCCACCCACAGTAGCTTCTTCAGCAATGACTTTGTCCTTCTCGGGCTTGAAATGTCACTTCCTTTGTTTGACGGAATGAACTCCTTTTGTGATGTTCTGTAATTCTCAAGTTGATCTATGTCAAATCATGGACATCCCTGGCAAAGATATTTACATTCCTCTTGAGGCATGCAATGAGATCTTCCTTTTACTTCTGGCTCCAGCTCACTTGCTACCCGAGTTACCTTCTCTTCCACAATCTCTATGAGCTCTTCCTCCTCCAGAGTGCTTCTTGTTGGGGTTGCTTCTTCTAGGACATGTACTTCAAAAATTATCGAAGCCTCGACATCCTTGCCCCGGGTGTGATGACTCTTCTGATCTTCCTTTACCATTTCCACATAACAACTGTGGGATGCCTTCTAATCTCCTCAAACCTCCCCAACCAAGCATCATACAGAGAGCTTTATGTTTTGATGGTAGGGGGAAGATTCAACTATAAATGCTTAGAGGAACAACCTCCCCATAATGATGCTATATGCTGAAGGAGCATCCACCACTAGAAAAGGGATCATGATGGTTCTCTAACATAGCTCTTTTCCCAACGTTAAGGGTAGGGTGATTTGCCCGATTGGATAGACGACATGTCCAGTAAAGCTCATCACCATGGATTTCATTTGTGCCTCCTCCAATTGCATGTGATTAAAGGCCTCCTGGAACAACACATTAACTAAACTCCTCGAGCCAACAAGCACTCGGGCCACTTTGTAATTTGCAGTGGTGGCTCATACCACCAAAGTATCATTGTGAATGAAAGCAACTCCCGTGAGATATTCTGGTCTAAAGCTAAGTAGTGGGGCCTCCCGAGCAGATCGACATTCTCCTATACCGAGACTCTTCATCAGCAGATCATATGACTTTTGAGCTAGATTAAAGTCACCATCTATCAATCCTCTAGTAATGACTCTTACTGCCCCTTGAGAAGGGATGCTCTCAGGGGTTGGGGGTGTCCCACCACTGTCCTTTCTCTAAGGGAATTTCCCTTGGGGCCCCAACAACTCTATCCTCTCTCCGAGGTGCATAAGACCCCCGTTGAATAAGGGGTCCCTGGCAAAAAACTCATTGAAATCTGGTACTCCCCATAATGGTCTCCAAGTATTGCACACAGATGGGGGCACTCCCTCTAGACCCTTTCAATCTCTCGCTTTATGCCATGTCAATTATCACTGGAATGATCATAAACATGTAAGAGAAATAAAAAAGTATTGGGACAGGGGGTTTCAAGTGACCCCACATATCCTTTAGGTTGTTGAAGGACTTGATGCCTCTCACAAATCTACATAGCCCTTTTTCGAGCAATTCCAAGTTGGGGAAGATATTCAGCCATCATTATGCTTAGTGGGCTTCTCGGTGCCTCCATTAAAAATGACATGAACTTGTCTAGTCTTGGTGGTGTCGGTCACTATTTTTCTCGGCTGAGCTCACCCTTGAACTTGGTCCCTTCAGGGTTTAATTGGACTTCTGAGCACCTTCCACATTTATATATTTCTCTGCTCGACCCAATAGCTTCTCATAACCTCCCAAGGGCTTCTTCATTAAAGAATAAAAAATGCTCCATCCTTCAAACCTTGAGAAATCACTACCATAAAGACCTCGGGAGTAGCCATCAAGACCTCCAGAGCTGCCCGAGTGAACAACTAGATATATCCTCTTAAAGGATCGATCGATTCTTACTTCAAATTGAAAAGACTAAAAGTAGTCTGTTGATACTTCTTACAACTAGTAAAATATTGTAGGAATACCTCACATAGGTCTTCAAAAGAAGTTAGAGAACCTAGATATAATGATTGAAACCACTTCTATGATGACCCCACCAAGGTAGTGACAAATACTTGACACTTAATGACATCAGAGTATTAGTGCATAAGAGTCACATTCTTGAACTTGCATAGATGCTCTTCTGGGTTCATGGAGACATCATATTTGAAGGGAGTTGCTTCGGAGGCTCATTGGCTCCCATGTCCCCGGTTTAAAATTTTCACTAATGAAAGAATTAATCCGGATGGGATGAGTTTCCTTAACGCAACCAATTCGTCGTCGTGCTAACAACTTGAGTGATCACTTGAACAAACTAGTTGTTCAAGCAACACAACTCTTCTAGTTGGTTAGCCGCGGAAGAGACGACAAACGGATCGCCGATTTTTGTGTTTGTCTTCAGGGTCCATGATTATACAAAATATATACATACGCACACATGTATAATCAACACATAAAAGAACATGCTCAGATCTGAAAATAAAATTGTAAAACTTTATACCTTACGATCTTCTACCGTATGTCCTATCCTCCTCGTGGACGACGTGTGGACGAAGATCCTCCACGAGTAGAAGCCTTCTAGATCACGTTCTTCCCTTCCTTGTCCACTGCGAACAAAGAGAAGAACCAACAATACCTTTCCTTTCTAGAACCGGCCACCAAGCTAGGGAGTTTGATGCAACCGCCGGCCAAGGAACAATTGGATGAAGCGCCGGCCACCAATGCAATGTTGTCGCCGGCCACCTAGAGGTAGGAGAAGCGCCGGCCACCAAGTGTTGGAGAGCCGCCGGCCACCAAGGAGCAAGGGAGGAGGAAGAAGAGAACCGGCCAAGGTTGAGAAGAGGGAGAGGGACGCCGGCCAAAAACCTAGGGAGAACAAGAACCTTGCCGCCCACTTCTAGCCGCCCAAAACCCTAGCCACCTCTAGGGTTTGTGTTTGCCGCCCACTTTGAGATGAGCCAAACCCTAATTTTCAATCAATATCATGCTGCCCAAGCCTAAGCCCTCTATTTATAGAATTGGGCTTAAGCCTCCTTTAATCTCCACCGTCGGATCTAGGGTTTTATCCCATCCGTCGGATCTAGGGTTTCATCCCAACCGTCGGATCTATGATTTCATCCCAACCGTCGGATCTAGGGTTTCATCCCAACCATCGGATCTAGGGTTTTATCCCAATCGTCGGATCTAGGGATTTAATCCCAACCGTCGATTCTAGGGTTTCATCCTAACCATCAGATCTAGGGATTTAATCCCAACCGTTGGTTCTAGGGTTTCATCCTAACCATCGGATCTAGGGATTTAATCCCAACCGTTGGTTCTAGAGTTTTGTTTTATATTCTTGGATCTAGACTTCACGAGGATTATATTAGGCTACGATAGGGACCATAAGGAGGAGTTGGATCTTGGCCACCCGATGGATCCGAACCACACAAACTTGATCCATCAATGATGTTCCATTCCACTAGAGGATCATCATTGAACTACCTCACCAACCCCCATAAATTAATATGGGCTCCATATATTATTTGTACATTCATCTCCCCTTGTTTAAGATATCGAATGTCCGTCAATTAATTGATTTACTGACCATTAATTAATTAACATCTAATTCCTCGAGTAGTACCACTCAACCTTATCATCATGTTGACTAAGTCAACCAGCTGGGTTTACATGATGAACCTTATGAGCTCCTCAAGGGGACATCATCAACCTAATATATAGGACACAGTTTCCTCCTATAATCAACGGCACACCATGTAAATAATATCATTTCCCAACTTACTGGGCATATTGATTTAATCCATCTAAATCTCACCCTCTGGTAAATCAAAGAAATAAATACTAAGTACATGCGCCCGTTATTATATCGGGATTAAGAGCATGTACAACATAATATCCGAGGTCTGATTCAATTATGTAGTCAGTACTAAATTGAATCACCTCTTTGTCGGTCCTGCTCAATACACCTAAGTGTACCAGTGTAACTCCATGTTCAAGACAAAACAATACCAAGCTACACTACAACCATGCCAATGGTTTGTCCAAAACCATCTTGGTCGTGAGCCTCTACTTATATTTTACAAGGAACTGATAACATGATCTTCTGTGCCACACCAAGCACCATGTTATCTACAATGTAAAATATTAGACAATATGCACACATATAATAAATATATAAAGTGCAAACAATGATCATGTGATTCTTATTCCAAAATAAAATGTTCATACAAAAAGAGCTAGGCTTTCAGTATACATTCCAACAATCTCCCACTTATACTAAAAGACTATGTCGTCATCACACTACCATACATCTGATCCCCATGTCCTCCACATTCCTATCAAACGCTTTCGCTGGAAGGGCTTTAGTGAATGGATCCGACAGGTTATCCTCTGATGCAATCTTGGCAACAACAACTTCTCCTCGCTTTACGATCTCTCGTATAAGGTGGTACTTGTGCTCTATGTGTTTACTCGCCTTATGGGCTCGTGGTTCCTTCGAGTTTGCAACTGCACCACTGTTATCATAATAAATTGTGATAGTTCTGGGCAAACCAGGAATCACATCCAAGTCCATCAAGAAGATCCTGAGCCATACAGCTTCCTTGGCTGCGTCAGAGGCTGCCACATACTCAGCTTCCATGGTAGAGTCCGCCACGCATTTCTGCTTGACACTCCTCCATACTATGGCTCCACCTCCAAACGTAAACACAAACCCCGAGGTAGACTTACTCTTGTCCCTATCTGATTGGAAATCCGAATCCGTGTAACCCACAGGGACTAATTGGTCTGCCCGGTAAACCAGCATATAATCTCTAGTCCTTCTCAAGTACTTTAATATATGCTTTACCGCAGTCCAATGTTCCTGTCTAGGATTACTCAGATATCTGCTAACCATGCCCATGGCAAAGCAAATATCCGGTCTCGTACATAGCATAGCATACATAAGGCTTCCTACTGCCGAAGCATAAGGAACCGCCTTCATGTCCTCTATCTCCTTTGATGTTTTGGGACACATCTCTTTAGATAAAGGAACTCCATGCCTAAAATGTAGAAAACCTTTCTTGGAGTTCTGCATGCTAAAACGAGCAAGGATAGTGTCAATGTATGAAGCTTGAGATAAGCACAACATCCTTTTCTTGCGATCCCTTATAACTTTGATCCCAAGGATGTGTCCCACTTCTCCCAAGTCCTTCATGTCAAACTGTTTGGACAACCATACCCTTACGTCTGATAACACTTTGATATTGTTGCCAACTAACAAAATGTCATCTACGTATAGTACAAGAAACACCACTATGTTTCCGTCACATCTCTTGTATACACAAGGCTCATCCGGATTTTGAATAAATCCATATGACTAGATTACCTCATCAAAGCGGATGTTCCAAGATCTAGAAGCTTGCTTCAATCCATAAATGGACCGATTAAGCTTACATACAAGATGCTCTTTGCCTTTAGCAATGAATCCCTCTGGTCGTCGCATATAGATGTTCTCCTCAAGACTTCCGTTAAGGAAAGCTGTCTTGACATCTATCTACCAAATCTCATAATCCATATGAGCAGCTATAGATAAGAGAATCCGGATAGACTTAAGCATAGCTACCGGCAAAAAGGTCTCTTCATAATCGATGCTCTCTTTCTGAGTATACCCTTTCGCAACAAGCCTAGCTTTGAATGTCTCAACCTTCCCGTCTACTCCTCTCTTTATCTTGTAGATCCACTTGCATCCAATGGCTTTTACACCATCGAGTGGTTCTACTAGCTCCCAAACTTGATTAGAATCCATAGATTCTATCTCTGAATTCATCGCTCTTTGCCAAGATACCGCATCTCTATCTTGGAGTGCCTCGTCATATGTCCAGGGATCAGGTTCATGTTCACCAGGGACTAAGTCCGAAGACTCTCCCAAAAACATGAATCTCTCGGGTTGTCTAACAACCCTCCCACTACGACGAGGTGCCTCCTGTGTATGCTCTGTGACACGCGGTGCAGTGACTTGTGGTATCTCCTCTTGAACCGGTGGTACTGAAGTCGGGACTTCCCCGGTCAACTCCTCAAGAACAATCCTACTCTTGGGCTTGTGGTTCATTACATAATCCTCCTCTAGAAATCTGGTGTTCGTGCTAACGATCACCCTCTGATCTCTAGGATTATAAAACAAACCACCTTTCGTTCCCTTAGGGTATCCAACAAACATGCACACTTCTGTACGAGGTTCCAACTTACCAGCATCAGCCTTCAGCACATGTGCTGGACTCCCCCATATCCGAATATGTCTTAGACTAGGCTTTCGCCCAGTCCACAATTCTACAGGGGTAGAAAGTACTGATTTGGATGGAACCAAGTTCAGAGTATACATTGCCGTGTCCAGTGCATACCCCCAGAACGAAACAGGTAACTCAGAATAACTCATCATCGATCTGACCATCTCCATAAGAGTCCTATTCCTTCGCTCCACTACACCATTCTGCTGGGGTGTGCCAGGTGCAGACAATTGGGATTGAATCCCAGCCTCTGATAAGTAATTCCTAAACTCTCCCAAGAGGTACTCGCCACCACGATCAGATCGTAATGTCTTGATACTTTTACCTTGACGGTTCTCCACATCAGCCTTGAATTCTTTGAACCTGTCAAAGCATTCAGACTTGCGGTGCATCAAGTAAATGTATCCATATCTTGAATAATCGTCTATAAAAGAGACGAAATATTCAAAACCACCTCTTGCCTGGATAGACATAGGACCGCACAAATCAGAATGAACCAATTCTAACACATCTTTGGCTCTATACCCCTTGGCCTTGAAAGGCCTCTTGGTCATTTTACCTTCCAAGCAAGATTCGCAGGTTGGGAGATCCTCCACCACTAATGAACCCAAAGGTCCATCAGCTATCAACCTTTGAATTCTGCTTAGGTTAATATGACCAAGCCTTAGATGCCAAAGATATGTCTGGTTCATTTGCGATGGTTCTTTTTTCTTATTAGACTTAGAAGATGAGTTATTGACTTCTATGTGCATCGTGGGAGTTTTCGGTTCAAGAGTATATAAATTGCCAACCAATGTACTAGAACAGATAATCTCCCTATTCCTTTTTATAACCACTTTGTCATTAAAAGAAACATAATATCCATCCATAAACAATTTAGAAACTGAAATTAAATTCTTTTTAAAAGTAGGCACATAAAGACAATTTCTCAAAACCAAAACTTTATTCCTATCAAAAGATAAATAAACATCTCCCACTGCAATAGCCGCCACCTTTGAAGCATTGCTCATGAAGACGGTAATCTCTCCCTCAGCTAGTCGTCGGGTTTCCTGGAACCCCTACAAAGTATTGCAGACATGATCAGTGGCTTCTGTATCTACACACCAGGCACTTGTAGATAACACCGCTAAACATGTTTCAACAACTAAACAAGAAGATATACCTTTGTTCTTTCGGCGAGGACAGTTCGCCTTCTAATGTCCAGTCTGCTTACAAGTTAAGCACTTGCCTTTCGGCTTCTTCACTCCTGCCTGAGGTCCCACTGCCACTTTCTTCACTCCACCTTACTTCTTCTTCTTCTTACCTTTCGGTTTAGAGGAAGAAACCTTTTGAGCCACCATGGCTTAAGCACTTTGATGAAAAAGCCCCTCTGCCGCCTGGAGTTCTGTCAGAAGCTCCGCCAACGAATACAACCTTTTGTTCATGTTGTAGTTGAGGTGGAACTGCTCAAAACTTCTAGGCAGAGACTGGAAAATGATATCGACCTAGGTTTCCCCATCGATCTCAGCTCCGAGGACTTCCATCTCATTAAGATGAGCCATCATCTTGAGAACATGATCCCTAATGGGTGTTCCTTCGATCATGGTGGTCGTCATCAAGTTTCTCATCGCCTCCTATCTAGCCGCCCTACTCTGATGTCCGAAAAGTTCCTTGAGATTGATCATCATGTCATAAGCAGTGGCTATGGCTTGATGCTGATGTTGCAGCACATTTGACATAGATGCCAAAATATAACACCGCACCATCTCATCCGCTTTGAACCATTTCTTATAACGTTCTTTCTCCTTTTCATCAGAGTCATCGATGGGCTTAGGAGGACAGACCTCGAAGAGTACAAATTTGTACTCCTCCGCAGTTAAGACAATATCCAAGTTTCTTTTTCAATCAATGTAGTTTGGTCCAGTAAGCTTATTTTCTTTTAAAATCACAGCAAGTGGGTGGAAAGCCATTTGAAAAACCTAAGAATCACAATGATCAAAATATTAGATTTCAAATATTATTGATTCCTCAAAACAATAAAATCCCGAAATCAACCAACACCTTAAATCACCGAGAATATCGCATGCCACGCTGTGTGGACGTATACGAATTCTACATTTGTAAGAGGAGGTTTTACCCATTAATTTTATTATCTTGTCAACCTTACTTTTTGACAAATAAAATTAATAGTTGGTTCATCTTTGGCCCTACAAATAAAAGCAGTGACTTCGATGGGGAGGATACTTTTATTTGCATCTAAGTGTGCACCATTACACGATACTAAGGGAATTATTTTGGATTATGTGCCTTACCGCTGTGGAAGTACACATCCTCCTAGATAATTTCCTATAACCATTATTTGACCTAGTGATCCACAAATAAACCCGTCCGCAGGGAGGAAGGCACTCAGAGCCAACACACAAGTTTGTTGCATCACATGTCAAATTGTAATGGAGGTCGCGGGAATTAATTAAAATTTCCCTCTCCCACTTAGTAAATTGAAATTGAGGAATTTTAAAAGCATACACAACATGCATATAAAACAAATAAGCAATAAATATGGAAAAAATAGAATTTTTCCAACTATTATGGCATTGTCCTCCAATACGCATCCCGTCGTGTCGCCACCTCGTCCGCTCCATCTTTTCCTGTGCACAAGTCATCAAAGAGATCTGAGCCGAGATATATCATTTTAATTTACATCCATCGATCCTATACTCCACGAAGGAGTGTACAAATAATCTAGATCGAAAGTAAACTAAAATGAGTGGCTAAACAATGCCGTATTTAATTATAAAAAATTAAATATAATCTAGCCTCATCAACGCTGAGGATTCAAATAATATACATACAATCACACACAAAACCATCACATACAACCAAATAGCCATAATAGTCGGATCTTATGCCTGCAACCAAAAAGTTAGCTTACGCACATCCTACTATTATCCGGCATACTCAATATATGAAATGTGCATGAAAGTAACCGAATCCAAAACACACAAAACCGGAAACCGTGGCTCTGATACCACTTGAAGGGAGTTGCTTCGGAGGCTCATTGGCTCCCATGTCCCCGGTTTAAAATTTTCACTAATGAAAGAATTAATCCGGATGGGATGAGTTTCCTTAACGCAACCAATTCGTCGTCGTGCTAACAACTTGAGTGATCACTTGAACAAACTAGTTGTTCAAGCAACACAACTCTTCTAGTTGGTTAGACGCGGAAGAGACGACGAAAAGATCGCCGGTTTTTGTGTTTGTCTTCGGGGTCCATGATTATACAAAATATATACATACGCAAACATGTATAATCAACACATAAAAGAACATGATCAGATTTGAAAATAAAGTTGTAAAACTTTATACCTTACGATCTTCTACCGTATGTCCTATCCTCCTCGTGGACGACGTGTGAACGAAGATCCTCCACGAGTAGAAGCCTTCTAGATTGCGTTCTTCCCTTCCTTGTCCGCTGCGAACAAAGAGAAGAACCAACAATACCTTTCCTTCCTAGAACCGGCCACCAAGCTAGGGAGTTTAATGCAACCGCCGGCCAAGGAACAATTGGATGAACCGCCGGCCACCAATGCAATGTTGCCGCCGGCCACCTAGAGGTAGGAGAAGCGTCGGCCACCAAGTGTTGGACAGCCGCCGGCCACCAAGGAGCAAGGGAGGAGGAAGAAGAGAACCGGCCAAGGTTGAGAAGAGGGAGAGGGACGCCGGCCAAAAACCTATGGAGAACAAGAACCTTGCCGCCCACTTCTAGCCGCCCAAAACCCTAGCCGCCTCTAGGGTTTGTGTTTGCCGCCCACTTTGAGATGAGCCAAACCCTAATTTCCAATCAATATCATGCCACCCAAGCCTAAGCCCTCTATTTATAGAATTGGGCTTAAGCCTCCTTTAATCTCCACCGTTGGATCTAGGGATTTAATCTCCACTGTCGGATCTAGGGTTTTATCCCATCCGTCGGATCTAGGGTTTCATCCCAACTGTCGAATCTATGATTTCATCCCAACCGTCGGATCTAGGGTTTCATCCTAACCATCGGATCTAGGGTTTTATCCCAACCCTCGGATCTAGGGATTTAATCCCAACCGTCGATTCTAGGGTTTCATCCTAACAATCGGATCTAGGGATTTAATCCCAACCGTTGGTTCTAGGGTTTCATCCTAACCATCGGATCTAGGGATTTAATACCAACCGTTGGTTCAAGAGTTTTGTTTTACATTCTTGGATCTAGACTTCACGAGGATTATATTAGGCTACGATAGGGACCATAAGGTGGAGTTGGATCTTGGCCACCCGATGGATCGGAACCACACAAACTTGATCCATCAATGATGTTCCATTCCACTAGAGGATCATCATTGAACTACCTCACCAACCCCCATAAATTAATATGGGCTCCATATATTATTTGTACATTCATCTCCCCGTGTTTAAGATATCGAATGTCCGTCAATTAATTGATTTACTGACCATCAATTAATTAACATCTAATTCCTCGAGTAGTACCACTCAACCTTTTCATCATGTTGACTAAGTCAACCAGCTGGGTTTACATGATGAACCTTATGAGCTCCTCAAGGGGACATCATCAACCTAATATATAGGACACGGTTTCCTCCTATAATCAACGGCACACCATGTAAATAATATCATTTCCCAACTTACTGGGCATATTGATTTAATCCATCTAAATCTCACCCTCTGGTAAATCAAAGAAATAAATACTAAGTACATGCGCCCGTTATTATATCGATATTAAGAGCATGTACAACATAATATCCGAGGTCCGATTCAATTATGTAGTCAGTACTAAATTGAATCACCTCTATGTCGATCCTGCTCAATACACCTAAGTGTACCAGTGTAACTCCATGTTCAAGACAAAACAATACCAAGCTACACTACAACCATGCCAATGGTTTGTCCAAAACCATCTTGGTCGTGAGCCTCTACTTATATTTTACAAGGGACTGATAACATGATCTTCTGTGCCACACCAAGCACTATGTTATCTACAATGTAAAATATTAGACAATATGCACACACATATAATATATAAAGTGCAAACAATGATCATGTGATTCTTATTCCAAAATGAAATGTTCGTACAAAAAGAGCTAGGCTTTCAGTATACATTCCAACAATATTCTCCCAAATGTGGAGAACAAAACTAGAGGGTAGTTCTTCTAATATAATCTCTTCAATAAAAGGAGTAGGTCTTTGTCTCACCTTATGTGCCACTAGATGTCTCTCTTCCTACTTCTCACAAGGTCTCTGTCGCATCTTATACTCCACTAATTGGCTCTCTTCTTTCTCCTTACAAATGAATCTTGAAATTGTTTGGGTCGATGCTCGACCCCTTACAGATCTATCTTCCCCTTGATCCACCTTTTCTTCCTTGTTATCAGGAGGAGGAAAACCATGCTCCCTCAAGAATGGACTGGCTCTTCCTTGTTTCGGCAGATTGGGTGATAGATGATTTCCCACTCCCTTAGATCAATGCATCTTCCATTGCCTTGTGAACTATCGAAGTAAATTGACCACGAGTTAGTGTTATAGGGACCTTCTCTGAAGCAAAGGCCAAAGAAGGAACTTCTCACAATTATATCATCTATGTATTTCGCTCAAAATTTTTCACAGATGACACCAATGATGCAGACAAATGTTAGTGTTCCTTGATCACGTACTATGATGAGAACTTGTTCACTTGGTTGCAATGCAATCCTATCCAAAGTAACATAGGTCAGAAGGTGTCGGTGCTTCGGCATTGACCCTCCGATGCCTATGTCAGACAGGAGAGTAAGAAGAAGAAAATAGATGGGAGTTAGCCAATCCACAATTACCCCTTTCCATTTACCTGCCTTTCACTTTTATAATCTCTTCGACTCCCTGTTGCTACCCCACACCTCTTCAGGTGTCTCAACCCACATACTCCACTCTTTTATCTCATAACCATGTCTTCACTTGCCTTTTCATCTCGTGGTCACCTCCGCAAATATCGTTTCAGAAAGTTTCCATGTTCACCAGTTGTCATAAGTTTTTATGACAATCTCCCCCTAGACAAGTATTTTTCAAGGAGTACTCAAGGAGGAGTTATGTCAATCCCAACTTCTAACTCTTCAAAGCCCCACTTCTCCTATACTCTTCACTTCCTGAGCTCCCATCTCCTTGGATTCTTGACTTCCAAGTACTCGAATTCCTGAGCTCATGACTCCCAACTTCTTGACTTACTGGGCTCCCGAACTCTTGGGTCCCCAACTTCCCAGGCCCTTAACCTCCTGAGTCCTTCCACTTCTCCGGCTTCCATCTCCCCCATGACACAGTTCCTTAACTTGATCACTCAGATATATAGCTCGAGACCTTATCGATATCAATACTACTGATTGACAATTGTGATATTAGTAAAATTTATTTGTCATGATAAAAGATGAGATGCAGTTAAAAATATATTCAAAGACACGTACTTTAAATAAAAGAAATCATACCATCTATCAGCAAATAGAAACTACATATATAGACTTTCATCCAAGGGTGCTTCAAGATGGTGAAATTGTGGTAGAAATTCATAGCTCCATATGTGCACAACAAATATAGGGGCATCAAGAGTGTCCCAAGAATTTTGTCTTCATGGCACCAACTTGTAGGATTCTGAGGATTGGCTAGAGGGGGGGCGAATAGCAATTCTTTGTTTTCTACAAGAAATCGTTAGCGGACGCAATAGAAAATTACAATTGAAAGAGAAAACAAAGAACACAATGCTAACACAAATCTTTAACATGGTTTAGAGATAACGCTCCTACTCCACTACAATCCATAAGGTTGATCACCCCTAGCAATCTTCCACTAAGAACCTTTTTTTGATGCAACACACCAAGGTGGAGAAGCCTTCTTGCAATCACTTCTCTTCTTCTTACAAGATAATGGATTTGAGTTTTGGAAGAAGAGGTTAGAACAATTGAAAGCTAAGGGAAGAACTTGAGGAGCTTAGTATGATCGTTTAGAATGAAAGCATTAACCTCCTCCAAGCTTCTCTAGCTTCTATTTATAGAGAAAGGTTGTTTTTGCCCGTTGAGCCCGATAGTAGTCGACTGGTGCATACCATCAGTTGACTACTGCTAATGTTGACTAAATCCAATCACTTCTGACGAGCCTGATTGCAATCATCACAGTTCAACGTCTACTTGACCAGTCGACTGCCATTATCATCAGTCGACTGGTGTCTCCTTAGCCGACTGATCAGTCGACTACCAGCCTTTCTGTGCTTGCAGTAGGTGACTACCTATAATGGCAGTCGATTTGTGTCTCCTTAGTCGACTGATCAGTAGGCTACCAGCCTTTTTGTTCTCGTGGAATTCGACTATCCATAATAGCAGTCGACTGCTAGACTTTGTCTTAGCTTCTAGAACTGAGTTCCAGTCTATCAGCAACGAGCACTTTTGCCAAAACATGTTGACCAGTCGACTAGTGTTACACACTAGTTTGATTGCTAGCTTAAGTTCGACAGTTTGGTCCATAGTCGATTACCACCATTTGACTGGGGCATAAGCCCAATCGACTGCTAATGTCTTCCAAACCTCGAGTGTTGAACACTGAAGACCAGTTTGACTGGCAAAATATGTCAGTCAACTGGCACACCTCAAGTATGACTAATTCATACTTGAAACCATACCCTAATTAAACTTAGGTTTAACCTTCTAGCTTCTCCTTCAGCCTTGCGCCACCAAGATTCCTCTGAGTCCATGACTCATTCATCCTTGCTCTTGCCTTCAAAAGCTTCCTTCGGTTTCGTCATGCTTTGGGATTCTTCTTTACCAAAGGTCCACTTGTTCTTTACACTTCCAAGCCTATATGCTTGGACTTATGCTGCCAAGACCTTGCCTTTGGACTTCCTTTGCCAAGGTCCGCTTGGACTTTACGCCAACAAGACTACATGCTTGGCTTATGCTGCCAAGACCTTCCCTTGGACTTTCCTTGCCAAGATTCACACTTGGACTTCTCTTTACTAAGTCTTCATACTTGAATTTTTCTGTCACTTAAAACATTCACAGTTAGATCACAAATGTTGCTTAACTATAAATGATTATTCAAACATCAAAATAGAAAAGTGCTT
This sequence comes from Wurfbainia villosa, assembly GCA_025175895.1. Lineage (NCBI taxonomy): Eukaryota > Viridiplantae > Streptophyta > Magnoliopsida > Zingiberales > Zingiberaceae > Wurfbainia > Wurfbainia villosa. Next base: position 77,911,246 of record CM046000.1, on the reverse strand, counting down.
GGAGCATTGTTGCACCAACAATCTCTCCCTTTTTGATATTTGGCAATCATTTAAGTTAGGTTTTGAAATATGAAATAAGGACATCATAAATGCATCATTAATCCAATATCCAAAATGTATGTCTAACTTAAATCCCCTTTCTCCCCTTTGACACACATCAAAAAGAGAAAGGTACATAGAAAATGAGTTCATGAATTATTAAAATTGATGATGCCTTGAACTAAGGTATAAAATAGACATAAATCTCCCCCTTAATCCAAAATATAGTTTATGATGTGGGAATGAAATGTTGAGCAAAGTAAAAAATCATAAATGAGAATAGAACCTAACTTTGCACCAACAATTTTAGGCTAAGAGAGTAGATAATATTCATAAAACACTCCCCCTTAACCCTTGCACCAATTTAGTCCCATTTCTCATAAAAAGTTATCATAAGATGCTATACTAATTAGAATATAGAGTTAGAACATCTAGTATAAAGGTTTTAAAGAATCAACACAAAGTATTCTTCCCGAAATAGGGCCATCAGTCGACTGAGGCAGTCGCCACTCAACTTCGGACCTCAGTAGTCGACTACCATAAGAAGTAGTCGATTGATTTCTGATAGTTATGAAATTAGTGATGTTTAGATGTGTTTAAGAAATGTGTAAGTAATTCCTCAAAGTTTGAAAATTCACGAAACTGGGCATACACATTTCTTATGTCCGGTATAATGGGTGAAAAATAGACGGAGAAAAATTTACCCATTATATTGATGGATTGAAATAAAATTCAAAATGCTAGAAATTATCAATTTTTACTTACATTATATTGTATCAATATTATCAACAATGAGTGCACTCAAATAATTGACTTCATCAATGTTTTCAAAAATACCTAGTAAAATGTGTCCAATTCTCTATTTTTAAATTACCAATCCATAAGAGCATCAACAAAATATATAGAGGTAACAACAAAAAAAGTTCATTTCATTTAACAAAAAGTTTACTAATAAGACTCCACAGACAATGCCTTACATATGTCAACCAATAAGAAAAGACAGACAATTGCTATCTAAGAGTCAACGTCATTAGCATCCATCGTCATCGAGTGTGAACCACCAATATCCAGGTGGATGTCCAGGTGTAGGAGTGTGGAGAAGTGCCAATATCTTCTGCTGCTGCTGGTCCAACATGCTCAACTGGGAAAGGACCAAGGTCCGAAAATCCTAGTGCTCTAGATGAAGCTCCTCGAAGATTTTATCCATGGTCTCCTCAAATGCCTCAAGGCGTGTTGCAACATCTAAGTCCGACACAACATCATCCTCTACAGCGGCGTTAGGGACAAGTGGAACGTCGCCCGCCTACTGCTGCCCATCCTCCAAGGTCATGGATCGGTCAGAGGGCTTCAATCCTACTAAAGAAAAAGTCCTAGCATTCATGTGATCATATTTTATGTTCATGGGTTTGATGATCCCCTTGGTTACGTTGAAACCGATGGAACCAAGCCACTCAGTGATCACATGATCGTATGACATATGGACCTTCCCATTATTGGGCTTGATGAAGTGGATTATGTTAGAATGTATACTGAAAGCCTAGCTCTTTTTGTATGAACATTTTATTTTGAAATAAGAATCACATGATCATTGTTTGCACTTTATATATTTGTTATATGTGTGTGCATATTGTCTAATATTTTACATTGTAGATAACATGGTGCTTGGTGTGGCACAGAAGATCATATTATCAGTCCCTTGTAAAATATAAGTAGAGGCTCACAACCAAGATGGTTTTGGACAAACCATTGGCATAGTTGTAGTGTAGCTTGGTATTATTTTATCTTGAACATAGAGTTACACTAGTACACTTAGGTGTATTGAGCAGGACCGACATAGAGGTGATTCAATTTAGTGCTGACTACATAATTGAATCGGACCTCGGATATTATGTTGTACATGCTCTTAATCCCGATATAATAACGGGCACATGTACTTAGTATTTATTTCTTTGATTTACCAATGGGTGAGATTTAGATGGATTAAATCAATATGCCCGGTAAGTTGGGAAATAATATTATTTACATGGTGTGCCGTTGATTATAGGAGGAAACCGTGTCCTATATATTAGGTTGATGATGTCCCCTTGAGGAGCTCATAAGGTTCATCATGTAAACCCAGCTGGTTGACTTAGTCAACATGATGATAAGGTTGAGTGGTACTACTCGAGGAATTAGATGTTAATTAATTGATGGTCAGTAAATCAATTAATTGACGGACATTCGATATCTTAAACACGGGGTGATAAATGTACAAATAATATATGGAGCCCATATTGATTTATGGGGGTTGGTGAGGTAGTTCAATGATGATCCTCTAGTGGAATGGAACATCATTGATGGATCAAGTTTGTGTGGTTCCGATCCATCGGGTGGCCGAGACCCAACTCCTCCTTATGGTCCCTATCGTAGCCTAATATAATCCTTGTGAAGTCTAGATCCAAGAATGTAAAACAAAACCTAGAACCAACGGTTGGATTAAATCCATAGATCCGATGGTTAGGATGAAACCCTAGAACCAACGGTTGGATTAAATCCATAGATCCGATGGTTGGGATGAAATCCTAGATCCGACGGTTGGGATGAAATCTTAGATCCGACGGTGGAGATTAAATCCCTAGAACCGACGGTGGAGATTAAATCCTAGATCCGACGGTGGAGATTAGAGGAAGCTTAAGCCTAAATTATAGAATTAGGGTTTGGCTCATCCTTGGTTGGGCGGCAACAAATCTTAAAGGGGATAAGGTTGGTTGGGCGGCAAGAATATAGGAGTTAGTTCCTATATTTTAGGCTAACCAACTTTCTCCTAAATTCTATAAATATATGGCTTAGGGTTGGGCGGCAAGAGATATAGTTTTTTGGAATAGGGATTAGGGTTTGGGAAAGAGTTGGGCGGCTAGGGTTTGGAGCTAGGTTGGGCGGCAACCATCTTCTTCCATCATTGTTGCCGGCGCCCAATTCACTCAAGCTTTCCTTGGCCGGCGCCCTTCACCTTAGCCATTCTCTTCTTCCTTTGCCGGCGGTTCTCCTCTCGTTGGTGGCCGGCAAGATCATCTTCATCCAATTCCTCTAGGTGGGCCGGCGGCATCATTCCATTGGTGGCCGGCGCATCTTCATCCATTCCTTGGCCGGCGGTTGCATCAAACTTCCTAGCTTGGTGGCCGGTTCTAGATAGGAAAGGTATTTGTGGTTTTTCTCTTTGTTCGCAGCGGACAAGGTAGAGGAAAACTCGATCTAGAAGGCTTCTACTCGTGGAGGATCTTCGTCCACACGTCGTCCACGAGAAGGATAGGACATACGGTAGAAGATCGTAAGGTATAAAGTTATTTTAACTTTATGTACAGATCTGAGCATGTTCTTATTTGTTTTGATTATGCATGTTCGTATATGAATATATGTTGTATAATCATGGACCCCGAAGACAAACACAAAAACCGGCGATCCGTCCGTCGTCTCTTCCGCGGCTAACCAACTAGAAGAGTAGAGTTGCTTGAACAACTAGTTTGTTCGAGCGACCACTCAAGTTGTTAGCACGACGACGAAATGGTGTTGCCAAGGAAGCTCATCCCATCCGGATTAATCCTTCATTAGTGAAAATTTTAATCCGGGGACATGGGAGCCAATGAGCCTCCGAAGCGATTCCCATCAAAATGGTATCAGAGCCACGGTTTCCGGTTTTGTGTGTTATGGATTCGGTTAATTTTTATGCATTTTTCATGTATTATATGTGCCGGATAATAGTAGGATATGCGTAGTTTAACTCTATGGTTGCAGGCATAAGATCCGACTATTATGGCCATGTGTGTGTATGTGAATGGATGTGTGTAAAAATTTATTATTTGAATCCTCGGGGTTGACGAGGCTAGATTAGTATTTAATTTTTGTAATTAAATACGGCATTGTTTAGCCGCTCATTTTAGTTTACTTTCGATCTAGATTATTTGTACACTCCTTCGTGGAGTATAGGATCGATGGATGTAAATTAATATGATTTATCTCGGCTCGGAACTCTTTGGTGACTTGCGCACGGGAAAAGATGGAGCGGACGAGGTGGCGACACGACGGGATGCGTATTGGAGAACAATGCCATAATAGTTGGAAAAATTCTGATTTTTCCATATTTATTGCTTATTTGTTTTATATGCATGTTGTGTATGTTTAAAATTCCTCGATTGCAATTTACTAAGTGGGAGAGGGACATTTTAATTAATTCCCGCGGCCTCCATTACAATTTGACGTGTGATGCAAACAAACTTGTGTGTTGGCTCTGAGTGCCTTCCTCCCCATCGGATGGGTTTGTTTGCGGATCACTAGGTCAAATAATGGTTATAGGAAATTATTTAGGAGCGTGTGTACTTCCCCATCGGTAAGGCACATAATCCGAAATAATTCCCTTAGTATCGTGTAATGGTGCACACTTAGATGCAAATAAAAGTATCCTCCCCATCGGAGTCACTGCTTTTATTTGTAGGGCTAAAGAGGAACCAACTATTAATTTTATTTGTCAAAAAGTAAGGTTGACAAGATAATAAAATTAATGGGTAAAACCTCCTCTTACAAATGTAGAATTCGTATACGTCCACACTATCGTGGCATGCGATATTCTCGGTGTTTTGAGGTGTTGGTTGATTTCGGGATTTTATTGTTTTGAGGAATCAATATTATTTGAAATCTGATATTATTTTGATCATTGTGATTTTTAGGATTTTCAAATGGCTTTCAACCCACTTGCTGTGATTTTAAAAGAAAACAAACTTACTGGTCCAAACTACATTGATTGGAAAAGAAAACAGATATTGTCTTAAGCTGCGGAGGAGTACAAATTTGTACTCTTGAGTCTGTCCTCCTAAGCCCACGATGACTCGATGAAAAGGAAAGAGCGTTATAAGAAATGGGTCAAGCGGATGAGATGGCGGTGTTACATTTTGGCATCTATGTCAAATGTCTTTGCAACATCGACATCGAGCCATGGCCACGACTTATGACATGATGTTCAATCTCAAGGAACTTTTAGGACATCGAGTAGGCGGCTAGGCGAGAGAGCAATAGAAACTTGATGGCGACCTCCATGATCGAGGAACACCCGTTAGGGATCATGTTCTCAAGATGATGGCTCATCTTAATGAGATGGAAGTCCTCGGGCTGAGATCGATGGGAAACCCAGTCGATATCATTCTCGATCTCTTCCTAGGAGTTTTGGCGATTCGCCTCAACTACAACATGAACAAGAGGTTGTATTCGTTGGCGGAGCTTCGAGAACTCGAGCGGCGAGAGGGCTTTTTAAATCGAGTTCTCAAGCCATGGTCGCTCGAAGGTTTCTTCCTCTAAGCGAAAGGTAAGAAGAAGAAGAAGCAAGGTGGAGCGAAGAAAGTGGCGATGGGACCCTGACGAGGAGTGAAGAAGCCGAAAGGCAAGTGCTTCACTTGCAAGCGATTTGGACATTGGAAGGCGGGTGTCCTCGCCCGAAGAACAAAGGTATATCTTCTTGTTTAGTTGTTGAAACATGTTTAGCGGTGTTATCTACGATTCACGGTGTGTAGATCACGAGCCAGCGATCATGTCTGCAATACTTTGCGGGGTTCGAGAAACGACTAGGTGAGGAGAGATTCACGTCTTCATGGGCAATGCTTGAAGGTGGCGGCTATTGCGGTGGGAGGCGTTTATTTATCTTTTGATAGGAATAAAGTTTTGGTTTTAAGAAATTGTCTTTATGTACCTACTTTTAGAAAGAATTTAATTTGATTTCTAAATTGTTTTTGGATGGGTATTCATTTCTTTTAATGAGTTGTTATAAAAAGGAATAGGGAGATTATCTGTTCTGGTACATTGGTTGGCAATTTATATACTCTTGAACCAAAAACTCCCACGATGCAAATAGAAATAAATAGCTCATCTTCTAAGTCTAAAAAGAGAAAAGAACCTTCGCAGATGAACCAGACATATCTTTGGCATCTAAGGCTTGGTCATATTAACCTTAGCAGAATTCAAAGGTTGATAGCTGATGGACCTTTGGGTTCATTAGTGGTGGAGGATCTCCCAACCTGCGAATCTTGCTTGGAAGGTAAAATGACCAAGAGGCCTTTTAAGGCCAAGGGGTATAGAGCCAAAGATGTGTTAGAACTGGTTCATTTTGATTTGTGTGGTCCTATGTCTATCCAGGCAAGAGGTGGTTTTGAATATTTCGTCTCTTTTATAGACGATTATTCAAGATATGGATACATTTACTTGATGCGCCGCAAGTCTGAATGCTTTGACAGGTTCAAAGAATTCAAGGCTGATGTGGAGAACCGTCAAGGTAAAAGTATCAAGACATTACGATCTGATCGTGGTGGTGAGTACCTCTTGGGAGAGTTTAGGAGTTACTTATCAGAGGCTGGGATTCAATCCCAATTATCTGCACCTGGCACACCCCAGCAGAATGGTGTAGCAGAGCGAAGGAATAGGACTCTTATGGAGATGGTGAGATCGATGATGAGTTATTCTGAGTTACCTGTTTCGTTCTGGGGGTTTGCTCTGGAAACAGCAGCACACATTTTGAACTTGGTTCCATCTAAGTCAGTACCCTCTACTCCCACAGAGTTGTGGACTGGGCGAAAGTCTAGTCTAAGACATATTCGGATTTGGGGTAGTCCAGCACATGTGCTGAAGGGAGATGCTGGTAAGTTGGAATCTCGTACAGAAGTGTGCATGTTTGTTGGCTACCCCAAGGAGCGAAGGTGGTTTATTTTATAATCCTAGAGATCGAGAGGGTGGCCAGTTAGCACGAGCCGATTTCTAGAGGAGGATTATGTAATGAACCACAAGCCCACAGTAGGATTGTTCTTGAGGAGTTGGCGGAAGCAGCTTGATACCACCGGTACAAGAGGAGACACCAAGTCAGCGCACAGCGTGTCACTGAGCATACACAGGAGGCACCTCTCGTAGTGGGAGGGTTGTTAGATAACCCGAGCAGATTCATGTTTTTGGGAGAGTCTTGGACTTAGTCACAGTGAACATGAACTGATCCTTGGACATATGATGAGGCACTCCAAGATAGAGATGCGGTATCTTGGCAAAGTGCGATGAATTCAGAGATAGAATCTATGGATTCTAATCAGGTCTGGGAGCTAGTAGACTCACCCGATGGTGTAAAAACCATTGGATGCAAGTGGATCTACAAGAGAAAGAGAGGAGTAGACGGGAAGGTTGAGACCTTCAAAGCTAGGCTTGTTGCGAAAGGGTATACTCAGAAAGAGGGTATCGATTATGAGGAGACCTTTTCACCGTAGCTATGCTTAAGTCTATCCGGATTCTCTTATCTATATATGGATTATGAGATATGGCGGATGGATGTCAAGCGGCTTTCCTCAGCGGAAGTCTTGAGGAGAACATCTATATCACGGCAACGGAGGATTCATTGCTAAAGGCAAAGAGCATCTTGTATGTAAGCTTAATCGGTCAAATTATGGATAGAAGCAAAATTCTAGATCTTGGAACATCCGATTTGATTAGGTAATCCAATCAAATGGATTTATTCAAAGTCCGGATGAGCCTTGTGTATAAAAGAGATGTGTGAAGCGTAGTGGTGTTTCTTGTACTATCGTAGATGACATTTTGTTAGTTGGCAACAATATCAAAGTGTTATCGGACGTAAAGTATGGTTGTCAAAGCAGGTTTGACATGAAGGACTTGGGGAAGTGGGACACATCCTTGGGATCAAAGTTATAAGGGATCGCAGAAAAGGATGTTGTGCTTGTCTCAAGCTTCATATATTGACACTATCCTTGCTCGTTTTAGCATGCAGAACTCCAAGAAAGGTTTTCTACCTTTTAGGCATGGAGTTCCTTTATCTAAAGAGATGTGTCCCAAAACATCAAAGGAGATAGAGGACATGAATGCGGTTCCTTATGCTTCGGCAGTAGGAAGCCTTATGTATGCTATGCTATGTACGAGACCGGATATCTGCTTTGTGGGCATGGTTAGCGATATCGAGTAATCTGAGCGGACATTGGGTGCGGTAAAGCATATATTGAAGTACGAGAAGGACTAGGGATTATATCTTTGGTTTAGGCGATCAATTAGTCCCTCGTGGGTTACAGTTGATTCGATTTCCAATCGAGATAGGGACAAGAGTAAGTCTACCTCGGGGTTTGTGTTTACTTTTGGAGGTGGAGCCATAGTATGGAGGAGTGTCAAGCAGAAATGCGTGGCGGACTCTACCATGGAAGCTGAGTATGTGGCAGCCTCTGAGGCAGCCAAGGAAGCTGTATGGCTCAGAAACTTCTTGATGGACTTGGAAGTGATTCCTGGTTTGCCCAGAACTATCACAATTTATTGTGACAATAGTGGTGCAGTTGCAAACTCGAAGGAACCACGAGCCCATAAGGCGAGTAAACACATAGAGCGCAAGTACCACCTTATACGAGAGATCGTAAAGCGAGGATAAGTTGCTGTCGCCAAGATTGCATCAGAGGATAACCTGGCGGATCCATTCACTAAGGCCCTTCCAGCGAAAGCGTTTGATAGACATGTGGAGGACATGGGGATCAGATGTATGGCACTGTGATGTGACTTAGTCTTTTAGTATAAGTGGGAGATTGTTAGAATGTATACTGAAAGCCTAGCTCTTTTTGTATGAACATTTTATTTTGAAATAAGAATCACATGATCATTGTTTGCACTTTATATATTTGTTATATGTGTGTGCATATTGTCTAATATTTTACATTGTAGATAACATGGTGCTTGGTGTGGCACAGAAGATCATATTATCAGTCCCTTGTAAAATATAAGTAGAGGCTCACAACCAAGATGGTTTTGGACAAACCATTGGCATAGTTGTAGTGTAGCTTGGTATTATTTTATCTTGAACATAGAGTTACACTAGTACACTTAGGTGTATTGAGCAGGACCGACATAGAGGTGATTCAATTTAGTACTGACTACATAATTGAATCGGACCTCGGATATTATATTGTACATGCTCTTAATCCCGATATAATAACGGGCACATGTACTTAGTATTTATTTCTTTGATTTACCAGTGGGTGAGATTTAGATGGATTAAATCAATATGCAGTAAGTTGGGAAATAATATTATTTACATGGTGTGCCATTGATTATAGGAGGAAACCGTGTCCTATATATTAGGATGATGATGTCCTTGAGAGCTCATAAGGTTCATCATGTAAACCCAATTTGGTTGACTTAGTCAACATGATGATAAGGTTGAGTGGTACTACTCGAGGAATTAGATGTTAATTAATTGATGGTCAGTAAATCAATTAATTGACGGACATTCGATATCTTAAAGACGGGGAGATAAATGTACAAATAATATATGGAGCCCATATTGATTTATGGGGGTTGGTGAGGTAGTTCAATGATGATCCTCTAGTGGAATGGAACATCATTGATGGATCAAGTTTGTGTGGTTCCGATCCATCGGGTGGCCAAGACCCAACTCCTCCTTATGGTCCCTATCGTAGCCTAATATAATCCTTGTGAAGTCTAGATCCAAGAATGTAAAACAAAACCTAGAACCAGCGGTTGGATTAAATCCATAGATCCGATGGTTAGGATGAAACCCTAGAACCAGCGGTTGGATTAAATCCATAGATCCGATGGTTGGGATGAAATCCTAGATCCGACGGTTGGGATGAAATCTTAGATCCGGACGGTGGAGATTAAATCCTAGAACCGACGGTGGAGATTAAATCCTAGATCCGGACGGTGGAGATTAGAGGAAGCTTAAGCCTAAATTATAGAATTAGGGTTTGGCTCATCCTTGGTTGGTGCAACAAATCTTAAAGGGGATAAGGTTGGTTGGCGGCAAGAATATAGGAGTTAGTTCCTATATTTTAGGCTAACCAACTTTCTCCTAAATTCTATAAATATATGGCTTAGGGTTGGTGGCAATAGATATAGTTTTTTTGAATAGGGATTAGGGTTTGGGAAAGAGTTGGGGCTAGGGTTTGGAGCTAGGTTGGCGGCAACCATCTTCTTCCATCATTGTTGCGGCGCCCAATTCACTCAAGCTTTCCTTGGCCGGCGCTCCTTAGCCATTCTCTTCTTCCTTTGGCGGTTCTCCTCGTTGGTGGCGGCAAGATCATCTTCATCCAATTCCTCTAGGTGGGCGGCATCATTCCATTGGTGGCCGGCGCATCTTCATCCATTCCTTGGCCGGCGGTTGCATCAAACTTCCTAGCTTGGTGGCCGGTTCTAGATAGGAAAGGTATTTGTGGTTTTTCTCTTTGTTCGCAGCGGACAAGGTAGAGGAAAACTCGATCTAGAAGGCTTCTACTCGTGGAGGATCTTCGTCCACACGTCGTCCACGAGAAGGATAGGACATACGGTAGAAGATCGTAAGGTATAAAGTTATTTTAACTTTATGTACAGATCTGAGCATGTTCTTATTTGTTTTGATTATGCATGTTCGTATATGAATATATGTTGTATAATCATGGACCCCGAAGACAAACACAAAAACCGGCGATCCGTCCGTCGTCTCTTCCGCGGCTAACCAACTAGAAGAGTAGAGTTGCTTGAACAACTAGTTTGTTCGAGCGACCACTCAAGTTGTTAGCACGACGACGAAATGGTGTTGCCAAGGAAGCTCATCCCATCCGGATTAATCCTTCATTAGTGAAAATTTTAATCCGGGGACATGGGAGCCAATGAGCCTCCGAAGCGATTCCCATCAGATTATGCAATGAAAAGTTATCAGACTAATGTTTACATCTAGAGCTTGACGAAATGAATGCATGAGGAAGAAATGTGGGGGTTGAACTAAGGCCAACCCACGAGTAACTATCGAAAGAATGCAATGTACAATGACCTTGTAAAGGACATTGTCAGAAGCGAAAAGATCATTAGAAGGGAAAAGATTAGCACCTAGTGGACGTGGGCTATGGTAGAACTGATCATGAAGTGAATCTAGGGAAATGACGTCAAAAGGGGACGGAAGAGGCTCAATGAGAGATGGATAAAACAAAAAACTCACTCTCGGATGGGCGACATTCGAGGAAGTCCTCCCAGATCTGGGGAGTGAAGTCCAGATCATGTTAAGTAATGTGAGTCCGATACCTCAGCCCATCTCCAGCCAAGCGTAAGTTGTTGAAGAATTCGGAAAGTAAAGTAGAATTTATTGGGTGTTCACAAATACTAAAGAATCTAACTTATAGAACTTAATAATTTGAATGATATCAAAATAGTGAGTTTGAAAAAACTTATCATCAAGGGATGTAGGAGGAATAAGTTGGAATTTATTGGAGTTAAATTCTAGCTCATGGCCCGAGGTAAGAAAATGGACATCTATGGATGGGATAGGGTTTGACGGGCTCTCACCGGAACATGGAGGGTGACGTTTCGATGCCATATGCTTAATCCTAAGGATACGTAATGCATGAAAATGAATGAATGCACAAAAAACACACAATGGTTAGTTTACACACAGTTGAAGAAATAACTTATCCAAGACTAGGGTTTAGGGTTTACCGATGTGCCATACGGATCGAAGAAGGGCAGGAGAAATGACCAAACGGATGTCTAAAGACATTGACCAATGGAACCCTAGCCGGGGCATTGGTTGTGACATAGATAAGATCTCGGGATCCTTTGGAATCACAAGCCAAAAGAGGCTAGAGTGGCACGAGAATCAATGGTGGGAACGTCGGAGAGGGAGAAGAAAGACGAGGAAGGTGTCGGCAATGAAAAATGGTGGAGAAGAAAAAGGAAAGGACTCGGGTTTTTGTGAGTCAAATGGGTCAGATGGCCCTAATATCCATGACATTAGTCGACTATCATGATATGCCAATTGACTGCTGGAGACCAGTCGAACTGGTCAGTCAGCTACGAACAGTTCTGTGGGTATGGCCAATAACCTCAGTCAACTGTCGAATATCGATGGTCGACTAATGGAGACTAGTCGAACTGGTCAGTCGGTTACGAATGATTCTATGGATTGGCCAAGACACGACAGTCGACTACCATAAGTGGCAGTGGACTACCTAGTGGACTGGGATGAACCTGGTCCAGGGCAAGCTTACCAGTCGACTGGTGACAAACACTAGTCGACTGCTATAAGTCTGATAGGTTTTCAGCTAAAATTTTGAAATGTGAAACTAATTCAAAAAATGTCAAAAATTCATGAAATTTTGTGGACATAATTGTGAAGTCATTTTCTATCAAGAAAAAATAATTTGAAAAATATATATTTTCTATATTTTTAAATTGACACAATTTGAAATCATGCAAAAGCTTTAAAGTTTTTCACAACTTTGTACCTCTTTTGCTTATCAAGTGAAAACTGTTTTTCAAAATATGATAAAAATAGTTTATAGATTATTTTGTTTGACATTTCCAATCATGTTCTTAGAGCTATAAGCACATCAATTGTACACAAGCTCTCCCAATGATTGGTCCAATTAAGGAGCAATGTCTCTAGATGTCATATTGGTTCATAGTAATGCAGCATAACCAGCATGATGAACCACATGCATCTTCCTAACATCTCACATTATGTCTAAATGGCTCAATACAAAAATCATGGATTCTTAGGTGTTTTGTGAGATTCTTAGAGGTATAGCCCTAGAATTTCTATAGAATCATGCAAACCTAAATCTCTACTCTACAAAGCACATTCCAAGTTCTCTCCTAAGTGATGAAAAATCCACTTTGGGGAGAAACTTGGTGAAAATGTCGCCAAGGTTGGACTTAAATTCTATGTAGTTAAGTTTAATGTCCCCCTTTGCCACATGATCTCTAATGAAGTGATGCTTCACTTCAATGTGCTTAGTCTTAAAGTGAAGTACCGAATTTTTGGTTAAATTAATGGTACTCACATTATCACAATAAATTTTAATGTTGGAGTATTGTAGCTCATAATCTTCTAGAGTATGTCTCATCCAAAGCAATTGAGCTACAGAACCACCCATGGCCACATACTCTACCTCGGTAGTGGATAAAGCAACACAAGGTTTCTTTCTACAACTCCAACTAACCAGGGAGGATCCAAGAAATTGGCATCCACCATTAGTACTCTTCTGATCCAATTTGCAACCCATATAATCGGAATTGGTGTACCCAACCAAGTCATGAAAGTCCTACACTTAGTGTGCCTTTAATTTATATTAAAATTCTTTTAATGGCCACTAAGTAAGACTCTTTTGCACACAATTGATATCTAGCACACATACCTACCGCAAACAAGATATCGGATCTACTAGCGGTTAAGTATAGTTGGCTACAAATCATACTTCTATAAAGTTTTGAATCAACTAATTTGTCTTCTTGATCATTGTCTATTTTTTTGTTGGTTACCATAGGGGTGTTTACTATCTTAGCATTTTCCAAACCAAATTACTTGATCATTTTTTTGGCATATTTGGTTTGGTATATGTGGATTCCCTCATTGGTTTGTTTAACTTATAGATCTAAGAAGAAATTTAACTCCCCAACTAGACTCATTTTCTATATTTTTGATAAAGTCTTGAAGGAGTTCGTCATTTGTTTACCCAAAAAATAATATCATCAACATACACTTGGGAAACAAAGATGTCCTTTGACTTTGACATAATGAAAAGTGTTTGATCTACTTGGCCCCTTCTAAAATCCTTAGAGATTAAGAAAGATGATAATCTTTTATAACAAACCCAGAGAGCTTTTTTTAACCCATATAAAGCTTTTCTTAGCTTATATATGTGGTTTGGGTAATTAATGTTGGTGCAACAATGCCCCAAGAATTTGTCTTTTGATGTTTGGATAATCATTTATAGTTAGGAATTAATTGAGATCTAATTGAGAATGTGTTAAGTGAGAAAAAAAATCCAAGTATGAGGACTTGGTAAAAGAAAGTCCAAGTATGATCTTGGCAAAAGAAGTCCAAGGAAAGGTCTTGGCGATGTAAGTCCAAGCATGTAGTCTTGGCATCGTAAGGCCAAGTAGACCTTGGCAAAGGAAGTACAAGCATGTAGTCTTGGCGAGGTAAAGTCCAAGCATACATTGGCAAAGAGAAACCTGGGATATGATGAAACTGAAGGAAGCTCTTGGAAGCAGGCACAATGATGAACAAGTCGTGGACTCGGAGGGATCCTGGAGGCGCAAGGTTGAAGGAAGAGATAGAAGGTTGAGTCTAGGTCTAGAGAGTTGGCTTCAAGTATGATTTAGTCATACTTGGAGTATATCGGTCGACTGTTATGTTGACCCATTCGACTGATCAGTCACTTGACTGATGAGTGCAGCATTCTGGTGCCATCAATCGACTACTAGGGTTTGGCAGTCGATTGATCCACCATCAGTCGACTGTTAATAGTGGACATCAGCACATAATATTTTCCAGCCGAGTGATCGTTCGGAGCACTTGACAGATGGCTCAATCAGTCGACTGATGGTATGATCATTTGACTAATCATCTTCCCGTTGGGTAGTGATGAATCACGATCAGGCATGTCATAAGCCATTAGATTGTGTCAGCTATAGCAGCAGTCGAATGATGGATCAATTAGTCGACTGCTCCAGCCCCAATGAGAAAATCAACCTCTTCTCTATAAAAAGAGGTCATGGGGTTCTTGAGGAGGCTAGTGCTCATATTCATATTCATACCTTCAATCTCCCCACGTCTTCAATAGCCTTCTAGTGATTTCTAATCTCATCTTCTCTTATTTTCATTTACATCATTTGTAAGAAGAGGAGTTCACTTGTAAAGAAGGCTTCTCCTGTTGGGATGTATATTGAAAAGTTTATCTTTTGTATGATCATCTTTATTTTCGAAATAAGAATCACATGATCATTTTTTTCATATTTATGGTTATGCATATCATCTAATACATTACATTATAGATAACATGGTGTGTAGTGTCACACGGGAGATTGTAACGCTTGTAAAATTCTAAACTATGCAAAGTAATTATATGGTTTTTAACACCATAAAAGGATTAAAATAAAATAAAATAAAAGATGGTTATAGGAAGGGTTTGAACCATGAACCTCCTAATAGGGAGGTAGCCTTGACACCACTAGACCCTAGGATAATTCATGGATAAGATATATAAAGAATGTACAAGACCATAGGATGATTCATGGATAAGATATATAATGAATATACAAAGAATATAGATGGGAAGATGAGGAGTTGGTTCATCCCCACCCCCCCCCCCCCCCCCCCATGAAAGGATGAAGAGTGTTCATTCCCTAGGTATTAAAGAGGAGAATTAAGAGAAGAGAGGATGTAAAACCCCACTTCCCTTCTTCATTCTCCTTCTTCCTCAACCTTGGCCGAATTCCTCATTTCCCCATCCTCCCATTTTCATCCAAAGCTCTCGAAATTTTATAAGAATTTTTGTATCATCAAAATGGGATTTTATGTGGGATCTTTCAAAAATAAAAGAAAATAGACACAAAAAGGATGCATGGCCCAGGGTTTGAACCCTAAACCTCCAAGTAGATAACTAAACCTTAGGATGCATCCGATAACCAGAAGTCCAACAGGGTTGTGCTATTATAAGGGTATGGGAAATGATAGATAAGGATAAGGGAGGCTAAGGGACACCTTCAAGTGAATAAATAGGAGTATGAGGAGACAAGAGAACCACAACTTGTCATTCTCCTCTTCTCTTCTTCTTCCCCACTAAAACCCTAGCTCTCCCTTCTTCCATTTTCGAAAACCTCAAGAAGCAAGGAAGAAAAGGGCTCTTGTCTTGACACTATCTAGGGTATATCCTATTACTAAACAAGAGAAAGTATCCCCTCACCTGCAGTACAAGTTGTTTCGGTTGTTGGTTGCTTAAGAATCCTTCTTGAAACTTTCGGCCAAGACCTCCTTCATGCTTCCAATGATTTCACATCTCATGTTTTGTATGAATATGATGATAATATGTTGATAGATAGGCTTGGTTTGAGTGTTTGATCCCAAAGATCCCTTGAAACTTTCGGCCAATACCTAATCATGCTCCTAATGGTTTTCCATGCTATGATCTATATGTTTCCATGCTATGTTTTGTATGTAGATGAAGATAACATGATGATAGATAGGCTTGATTTGAGTGTTTGATCCCAAAGCCCCTTGAATCTTTCGGCCAAGACCTAATCATGCTCCTAATGGTTTTCCATGCTATGATCTATATGTTTCCATGCTATGTTTTGTATGTAGATGAAGCTAACATGTTGATAGAAAGGCTTGATTTGAGTGTTTGATCACAAAGCCCCTTGAAACTTTCGGGCAAGACCTAATCATGCTCCTAATGGTTTTCCATGCTATGATCTATATGTTTCCATGCTATGTTTTGTATGTAGATGAAGATGACAAGTTGATAGATAGGCTTAAATTGAGTGTTTGATCCCAAGGCCCCCTTGAAACTTTCGGCCAAGTCCTAGTTGTTCTCCTAATGGTCTTCCATGCCATGATCTATATGTAATGTATGTTAACATATGGTTAGTTAGATCTTGTACAAGTTGTTTAGGATTTAAATTTTGTTAGAACCCCCATGAAGTTTTGGCCAAATCTTGTTCATGCTCACCCATGATCTTCCATGCCATGATATATCAATATATGATGTTAACATATTGATTGTTTGACTTTATGATAGCATGATTTGTTTATGCCACTACCTTATGTCCATGTTAATTGTATGAATGTATGATTATGTTATGCTCATTGCATCATGATGAACAAGTATGTAAGATGAAATGCCTAAGAGAGGCTTCCCTATGAATGGGGACTAAGAGCACTCTTTATGTTATGAAAAGGAACATGATATGTTATGAAAAGAAACATGATATGTTATGAAAAGGAACATGATATGTTATGATACGGAATATGATATGTTATGATAAGGAACAAGATATGTTATGATAAGGAACATGATATGCTATTTTACTTTTGTATGGCTTGTACCGGACCCTAGCAAGGTCCAAGGGATGGGCTCCTACGTGCCCCTAGGTCGACGGTCATAGTACGGACCTAGTACGGGATGGGCTCCTAAGTTGCCCTAGGCCGACGGTCATAGTACGGGCCTAGGATGGGCTTCTATGTTATGTTGCTCCTAGGTCGACAGACATAGTATGGCCTAGTAACCTAGTAGGTTCGAGATTAGCTACCTCGGGTCTATTTAGGGATGCGCACAATGATGATGATGTATGTGGTACAATGTCGGGCCCAATATGTTGAGATTATGTTTAAGTACCTATAAAAATATATTTTTTCAAAGAGCATCTTGCATATACCCCTTTTCATGTCTATGTGATTATGATATTTATATGTATGTTATGCTTATATGTTCTTGAATGATCATGTCATTATTCTTATATGTATGTTATGCTTATATGTTCTTGAATGATCATGTCATTACTCTTATATGTATGCTATGCTTATATGTTCTTGAATGTTTATATGAATGCTATGATTATATGTTCTTGAATGATCATGTCATTACTTTTATATGTATGCTATGCTTATATGTTCTTGAATGTTCATGTCATTACTCTTATATGTATGCTATGCTTATATGTTCTTGAATGATCATGTCACTGCTCTATGTATAATTTTTTATGTATGACTTTTGTGAGTAGAAAAGGATCTTACTAAGCCAATGTGCTTATAGTTTCATGTTCCCTTGTACTGCAGATAAGGGTAAAGAATGGCTAAACTAATGGGAGCAGTAGGAGGGGCAAAGTGTGTGTGGTAGTGGCATGGTGGAAGTGATCTGTTTACATTCCAAGACTTATGCATGTTTTCCCCTTTTAGTTTATGTTCAAAGACTTATGCATGTTTCCCTTTAAGTTTTGCATGTTAAGAGTCGAACTCTACTTGATGATGAATGGTTGCTACTTGGTGTCCTTTAAGATGATTATCATGAACTTGAACTAAGTACTTATGAGATGATTATGCATGCTCCATGTTTCATGCCTTATGTTTTAAAAAGAAAAAAAAAGAAGTCTAAAGTCTTCCGTTGTAAATGCATGTAATCTTCCGCTGTAGATGCATGTATGTATGATCACGTCGCGCCGCCTTTAAAAAAAGGCGGGCATGACAGGTTGGTATCAGAGTAGATCTACCTTTCCACTACCCACACTTCAAGCTTCTATCCTGCCGCTCCATGTAAGAAATTTTATGCATACTCTATTTCTTTCATGTATGATAAGAAATGCTTTTAGCTTAAATATTCATGAATATAGGTATGATAATCTTATGCTTATGCATGATAAGAATGCTTTTAGTTTAAATATGCATGAATATATGTATGATAATCTTATCCTAGCCTTATTATAATATATGAAGATAAGTGTATGATAAGAAATGTTTTTAGTTTAGATATGCATGAATATATGTATGATAATCTTATGCTAGCCTTATGATAATATATGAAGATAAGTGTATGATAAGGAATGTTTTTAGTTTAAATATGCATGAATATATGTATGATAATCTTATGCTGGCCTTATTATAATATATGAAGATAAGCATGGTTGGAAGACGCAGTAATAGAGTCGATGAGACAGTACCCCCACCTGATCTTATGCATATGGTTACGGAACTCCAGGGACAGCTACAAGAGTTCTGTAGCCTATTCAAATCCCAGAATGGAAGTGGGAAGATATAGCTATGGATTTCATAGTAGGACTACCCAAAACAACTATGGTTATGAAGCTATTTAGGTGAATGTTGAAAGATTGACAAAATCTGCTCATTTTCTGGCAATCAAGTATCGTACTCAATGGAACAACTAGCCCAGTTGTATGTTGAGGAGGTGATCAGATTGCATAGATTTCCTAAGACCATGTGATTGAGCCACAAACGGTACAAGTTCAAGAATATTTAAGTTATGAAAGTTGACCTATTCAGATAATAGATCGAGAAATCAAGAAATAGAGAACCAAAGAAGTACCCTTATTGAAAGTCATATGGCAAAATCAAAAGTTTGAAGAAGCAACTTAAGAACGCGAGGATGACATGAAACAAAAGTATCCGGAGTTGTTCTAAGTTTCGAGGATGAAACTTTTATAGATATGAAGGATTGTAACGCTTGTAAAATTCTAAACTAAGCAAAGTAATTATATGGGTTTTAACGCCATAAAAGATTTAAAATAAAATAAAATAAAAGATGGTTATAGGTAGGATTTGAACCATGAACCTACTAATAGGGAGGTAGCCTTGACACCACTAGACCCTAGGATAATTCATGGATAAGATATATAAAGAATGTACAAGACCATAGAATGATTCATGGATAAGATATATAAAGAATATAGATGGGAAGATAAGGAGTTGGTTCATCTTGCATGAAAGGATGAAGAGTGTTCATTCCCTAGGTATTAAAGAGGAAAATTAAGATAAGAGAGGAAGTAAACCCCACTTTCCTTCTTCATTCTCCTTCTTCCTCATCCTTGGCCTAATTCCTCATTTCCCCTTCATCCCTTTTTCATCCCAAGCTCTAGAAATTTTATATGAATTTTTGTATGATCAAAATGGGCTTTTATGTGAGCTCTTTCAAAAATAAAAGAAAATAGAGCCAAAAAGGATGCATGACCTAGGGTTTGAACCCTAAACCTCCAAGTAGATAAGTAAACCTTAGGATGCATCTGATAACTAGAAGCCCAACGCCCGCCCATCCCGTACATCAAAAGGGAGCGAAGGGCGGTGCTACGCGATCATACATACATGCATATACATATAGAGGAAGCATTTAAAACAATAAAATCCCTTCTTAAGCTAACTATATTAACCTAGTCCATCTAACAGATTAATTATGATGTAACGGTCTTAGCAATTTTCCTGACTAAACATGTACTAAAGAAATTCGAGATTTATATAATAAATGGGAGTGACAACCAAAACAAAAACATCATCTAAGTCTTAACACTGAACGGTAAAACATGCATAATCTCCCCAAACCATAAACTAAATCTTATCCACCATGCCACTGCCACACACATCTTTTCCTCCTACTGCTCCCTTCAATTATTCCATTCCTTGCCTTACTCTGCAGTACAAGGGAAAAACAACACTATCAGCACATATGCTGAGTAAGATCCTTTCCTACTCACAAAAGCCATACGACATAAATTACACATAAGATAGTAACACGTTCATTTAACTAACATATAGTCATAGCATGGATGTAGCTATTAACATGATCATCAAAAGGCATATAGACTTAGCATTCAAAATTCATGAGTAAAGCAATCCGTGACATGATCATCTAGGACATGTATCCCCATGGCATTTTTATCACAATAACATAATATCTCGTAATAACATAGACATGGAATAGTTATATGCAGAATGCTCTTTGAAAACATATACTTTCATAAGTACTTAAACATAATCTCAACATTAGGGCCCGACATTGTATCCATGACTCGGCCCAGCCCATTTGGCGGTCCATTCGGCGGCCCATTTGGCGACCCCTTGTGGTCGTCGACCGTCGACCGTCGGCACGTCGACCGTGTCATTACCACTAGGCCCGTACTTCGACCTAGGGGCAACTTTGGATACAAGCCATGCGTAAAGTAAAATAGCATACATGTTCTTTGACATAACATAAAGAGTGTTCTTGTCCCCACTCTTAGGAAAACATTTCTTATCCAATTCATATTCATAAGCCTTACGTAACCATAGCATAGGGGTGCCTATCGTTCATGAACATAAACAGGTACATCATGATAAAATGAGCAAAACTTAACATATACATTATGATACAATGGTCCTACATCAGCCGTTAACATGGACATAAGGTATGAAATCATGCAAATATATCGTCTAACTAGCATCATATCAATACCATATATATATACCAAGCATAACATGGAAAATCATTCGGAATCATGTTTGGATTTTTTTTTATTTATTTTCTTGTCCTTTTTAATCTTCCCGAGCCCGGCACAGCCGACCTGCGTTGGACGACACACCCGTGTCATGGCCGAGCGGCACGCCTGCTAGCTGAGAGGTATGCCTGCTAGCCGAGCAGCACCTCCAGCGGTCCAGCGACACGCCTGGCGCCCGAGCGGCATACTTTATACTGGCAAGACGCTGCGCTGAGAGTTGTTTGGCCCCGACACGCGCTGTCAGGCGGCATAATAGCGTGTCATGCCGCTCAACCCGACATGCCTGTGTAGGGTGAAAGAACGGCGTGTTGGCCTTTGTACGTGTTCTACTTAACAAAATTTATACAAACCTCTTCCTAGGGTCTTAAGCAATATCAACCATGGAACCTCGACTAAGGTTAATCATATGCAATACAGGGAAAAGAAGAACATGAAAAAATCTTTATTGCATAGCACAACATTAGGAACATGAAAGCCATTCGAGAGAAACCCATGTATTGTAGGTGAGGGAATTCTTACCTTCGATTGCTTTAACTTATATTTGTAAAACCTAATGAGATGCAACCTTCTATCCCACCCTAGCAGCTTCCCTCTAAGGTCTCTTGAATCCCACCTTTCCTTGGATTCGGCGGAGAAGACAACCCTAGGAGAGAATTCTCCTTGATGTGTGGTTCGGCGGTGGAGGGATCAAGAGATAGTAGAGAGGTGTCCTCTAGGGTATTAGGGAGGTTAAATTTATAACCATCAAAGCTTAACCTATTCCCTTATAAATTTCCTTAAATTTCTCTCTTTAACATAATTAATTCCTTCTTCAATTAAATTCATGACTTCTCCCTAATCATATAAAATTTTTATTGGATTTTTGGTGACTCACCCCTTCTTGTCCGGTTTTCTTTTCTTTTATCTTTTCTTTTATTTCCTTTAAATCCCACGTAAGCCTATTATCATCATGCATAATTATATTTATTTTCTATAACCCACATAAGGGCCCCTTTATTTTCATGCCTCATTATCTATAAAACTCCTAAGATTTTTCGGGCGTTACAATCCCCCATACCTTATAAAAAGTTCGTCCTCGAACTTATAATAGTTCTGGGTATCTTCGTTTCATATCATCCTCGCATTCCAAGGTGGCTTCTTCGTATTGTTGACTTTGCCACAAAACCTTTACTAAGGGCACTTCTTTATTTCTTAGTCTTTTGACTTCCCGGTCCAGTACTCAGATCGGTCGACTTTCGTAACTCAGGTCCTCCTGAATTTGCTCTGTCTGTGGCTCAACCATCTGGCCTCTACTGGAAATGCACTTCTTGAGCATCGACACATGGAACACGTTGTGAATAGTCGACATCTCCTGAGGTAGCTCGAGCTCATAAGCTACCTTGCCAACTCTTTTCAGGATCGGATATGGTCCTACGTATCGTAGACTTAGCTTCCCTTTCTTCCCGAATCTCATTATTCCTTTCATAGGTGCTACCCGGAGAAATACCAAATCTCCGACATTGAATTCCAAAGGTCTATGTCGCTGATCCGCATAGTTTTTTTGCTTGGCGGATATTCTGTATCGCTCGGGTGGTGTCCTCGATGAATTCCATCCAAAGTCCCATCTCTCTCTTCTCACCACCTTCATACCAACAGATTGGAGACCTACATATCCTCCTATATAAAGCTTCATAAGGTGCCATTCTGATGGTAGCCTATAACTATTATTGTAAGCGAATTCCGCTAGACATAAATATCGACACCAACTCCCTTTGAAGTCCAGGGCACAAGCTCGTAACATGTCTTCCAGTACTTGGTTCACCCTTTCTGTTTGTTTGTCTGTCTAAGGATGAAAGGCGGTACTGAAATGCAACTTCGTACCAAGAGCCTTATGAACGCATTGCCAAAACTGTGACGTGAAGCGACCCTATCTGAAATGATGGTCTTGTGAATACCATGCAGTCTGATGATTTCCTTAGCATATAAATGAGCCAGTTTCTCAATCAAATAGGTCATCTTGATTGCTAGGAAATGGGCTGACTTCATCAATCTATCAACGATAACCCATATTGCGTCATATTCGTTCGTAGTCCTGGGAAGACCTGAAATAAAGTCCATAGAGATGTCTTCCCATTTCCACTCTGGAATTTGGATCGGTTGCAGAACTCCTCCAGGCCTCTGATGTTCTGCTTTAACTTGCTGACAGGTCAAACAGGTACTGACATGCTATGCTACATCCCTCTTCATACCGGACCACCAGAATTTCTCTTTCAGATCTTGATACATTTTGGTGGATCCCGGATGCATAGAATAGGGCGTTCCGTGAGCCTCCTCTAATATCTTTTTGCGTAGTTCTGGATCGTTAGGGATACATAACCGATCCCTATGGTATAATACTCCGCTATTGGCGATACGAAAACCCTCGCCTTTTCCTTCTAGGATCTCCTGCTTGATTCTCTGGAGACTTGGATCATCACTTTGTTTTGCTAATATGTCATCGAATAGTGCTGGTATTATTGCCATGGTCGAAAGCTGCCCAGAAATAACCTCGATTCCATAGCGCATAATTTCCTTTTCCAGCGGTTGAGACAATACCGATACGGACATCAGGGTAGCACTGGACTTCCTGCTGAGTGCATCGGCCAGTTTGTTTGCCTTGCCAGGATAGTAAAAGATCTCGCAGTCATAGTCCTTCACGAGCTCCAGCCATCTGCGTTGTCTCATATTGATGTCCTTCTGAGTGAAGAAATACCTCAGACTTCGGTGATCCGTATAAATCTTGCACTGTGCTCCATACAGATAGTGCCTCCATACCTTGAGAGCGAAGACCACAACTGCTAGCTCTAAATCATGAGTGGGATAGTTCTTTTCATGTTCCTTGAGTTGCCTAGAGGCATAGGCAATAACTTTACCCCTCTACATAAGTACAGCTCCGAGTCTCAATCGGGAGGCATCGCTGTACATGTCGAAACTCTTGTCGTTCTCTGGGAGAGTAAGGATTGGAGCACTTGTAAGTCTCCTTTTCAGCTCCAAGAAACTCTTCTCACATTCCTCCGTCCATACATACTTCTTATTCTTCTGGGTGAGAACTGTCATAGGTGATGCTATTCTAGCGAAGTCTTCTACGAATTTTCGGTAGTAGCCCGCTAATCCAAGAAACTCCTCACTTCGCTAGCATTCTTTGGCCTGCTCCAATTACTCACAACTTCAATCTTTCTTGGGTCTACCATAACTCCATCTTTGGATATAATATGACCAAAAAAAGATACTTGATCGAGCTAGAATTCACATTTGGAGAACTTGACATATAGTTGCTTTTCTCGAAGAGTCTGTAATACCATCTTCAGGTGTTCGGCATGCTCTTCTTGATTTCTCGAATAGACGAGGATATCGTCAATGAAGACGATCACGAACTTGTTAAGAAATGCCGAGAATACCCGATTCATCAGGTCCATGAATATAGCAGGAGCATTCGTCACTCCGAAAGGCATGACTACGAACTCATAATGTCCATATCATGTTCGGAAAGTTGTCTTCGGTATATCATCTGGTTACACTTTCACTTGATGATAGCCAGACCTTATGTCAATCTTAGAGAAGACGGTGACACCCTTTAACTTGTCGAACAGGTCATCAATCCATGGTAAAGGGTACCTGTTCTTGATCGTCACATTATTTAGTACTCAGTAGTCTATGCACATTCGCATAGACCCATCTTTCTTCTTTACCAACAGTACTGGAGCTCCCTATGGAGAGCAAAATACTGTCTTATCGACTTTATTACTACGTCTTCCATATATTACTGTCTCATCGACTCTATTACCATGTCTTCCATATATTACAGTCTCATCGACTCTATTACTACGTCTTCCAACCATGCTTATCTTCATATATTATAATAAGGCTAGCATAAGATTATTATGCATATATTCATCTCATCGACTCTATTACTACGTCTTCCATATATTACTTGTCTCATCGACTCTATGACTACGTCTTCTAGCCATGCTTATCTTCATATATTATAATAAGGCTAGCATAAGGTTATCATTCCTATTTATTTATGCATATTTAAACTAAAGGCTAGCATAAGGTTATCATACATATATTCATGCATATTTAAGCTAAAAGCATTTCTTATCTTACATGAAAGAAATAGAGTAGGCATAGAATGTCTTACTTGGAGCGGCAGGATGGAAGCTTGATGTGTGTGTAGTGGAGAGGCAGAACTGGGCTCTGATACCACCTATAACGCCCGCCCTTCCCGTACCTCAGAGGGGAGCGAATGGCGGCGCTATGCGATCATACATACATGCATATACATACAGCGGAAGCATTTAAAACAATAAAATCCCTTCTTAAGCTAACTATATTAACCTAGTCCATCTAACAGATTAATTATGATGTAACGGTCTTAGTAATTTTCTTAACTAAACATGTACTAAAGAAATTCGAGATTTATATAATAAACGGGAGTGACAACCAAAACAAAAACATCATCTAAGTCTTAACACTGAACGGTAAAACATGCATAATCTCCCTAAACCATAAACTAAATCTTATCCATCATGCCACTGCCACACACATCTTTGCCTCCTGCTGCTCCCTTCAATTATTCCATTCCTTGCCTTGCTCTGCAGTACAAGGGAAAAATGACACTATCAGCACATATGCTGAGTAAGATCCTTTCCTACTCACAAAAGCCATACGACATAAATTACACATAAGATAATAACACGTTCATTTAACTAACATATAGTCATAGCATGGATGTATCTATTAACATGATCATCAAGAGGCATATAGACTTAGCATTCAAAATTCATGAGTAAAGCAATCCGTGACATGATCATCTAGGACATGTATCCCCATGGCATTTTTATCACAATAACATAATATCCCGTAATAACATAGACATGGAATAGTTATATGAAGAATGCTCTTTAAAAGCATACACTTTCATAAGTACTTAAACATAATCTCAACATTAGGGCCCGACATTGTATCCATGAATCGGCCCATCCCATTTGGCGGTCCATTCGGCGGCCCATTTGGCGACCCCTTGTGGTCATCGACTGTCGACCGTCGGCATGTCGACCGTGTCATTACCACTAGGCCCGTACTTTGACCTAGGGGCAACTTTGGATTCAAGCCAGCGTAAAGTAAAATAGCATACATGTTCTTTGACATAACATAAAGCTCTTGTCCCCACTCTTAGGGAAACATTTCTTAACCAATTCATATTCATAAGCCTTACGTAACCATAGCATAGGGGTGCTTATTGTTCATGAACATAAACAGGTACATCATGATAAAATGAGCAAAACTTAACATATACATTATGATACAATGGTCCTACATCAGCCGTTAACATGGACATAAGGTAAATCATGCAAATATATCGTCTAACTAGCATCATATCAATACCATATATATATACCTAGCATAACATGGAAAATCATTCGGAATCATGTTCGGAATTTTTTTTTATTTATTTTCTTGTCCTTTTTAATCTTCCCGAGCCCGGCACAGCCGACCTACGTTGGACGACACACCCGTGTCCTGGCCGAGTGGCACGCCTGCTAGCCAAGAGGTACGCCTGCTAGGCGAGCAACACCTCCAGCGGTCGAGCGACACGCCTAGCGCCCGAGCAGCACGCTTTGCGCCCGAGCTGTTTTGCCCCGACACGCCTGTGTCGGGGTGCCATAGGCGTGTCCCACGGTGCTCACCCAGACACGCCTGTGTAGGGTGAAAGAGCGGTGTGTTGGCCTCTGTACGTGTTCTGCATAACAAAATTTATACGAACCTCGTCCTAGGGTCTTAAGCAATATCAACCATGGAACCTCGACTAAGGTTAATCATATGCAATACAGGGAAAAGAAGAACATGAAAAACTCTTTATTGCATAGCACAACATTAGGAAAATGAAAGCCATTCGAGAGAAACCCATGTACTGCAGGTGAGGGAATTCTTACCTTCGATTGCTTTAACTTATATTTGTAAAACCTAATGAGATGCAACCTTCTATCCCGCCCTAGCAGCTGCCCTCCAAGGTCTCTTGAATCCCACCTTTCCTTGGATTCGGCGGAGAAGACAACCCTAGGAGAGAATTCTCCTTGATGTGTGGTTCAGCGGTGGAGGGATCAAGAGAGAGTTGAGAGGTGTCCTCTAAAGTATTAGGGAGGTTAAATTTATAACCATCAAGGCTTAACCTATTCCCTTATAAATTTCCTTAAATTTCTCTCTTTAACAGAATTAATTCCTTCTTCAATTAAATTTGTGACTTATCCCTAATCATATAAAATTTTTATTGGATTTTTGGTGACTCACCCCTTCTTGTCCGATTTTCTTTTCTTTTATCTTTTCATTTATTTCCTTTAAATCCCACGTAAGCCTATTATCATCATGCATAATTATCTTTATTTTCTTTACCCCACATAAGGGCCCCTTTATTATCATGCCTCATTATCTATAAAACTCCTAAGATTTTTCGGGCGTTACAGTTGTGCTATTAGAAGGGAATGAGAAATGATAGATAAGGATAAGGGAGGCTAAGGGACACCTTCAAGTGAATAAATAGGAGTATGAGGAGATAAGAGAACCACAACTTTTCATTCTCCTCTTCTCTTCTTCCTCCCCACCGAAACCCTACCTCTCCCTTCTTCCATTTTCGAAAACCTCAATAAGCAAGGAAGAAAAGGGCTCTTGTCTTGACACTATCTAGGGTATATCCTATTACTAAACAAGAGAAAGGATGTAAGTATCCCCTAACCTATAGTACAAGTTGTTTCGGTTGTTGGTTGTTAAAGAATCCTTCTTGAAACTTTCGGCCAAGACCTCCTTCATGCTTCCAATGATTTCACATGCTATGTTTTGTATGAATATGATGATAATATGTTGATAGATAGGCTTGGTTTGAGTGTTTGATCCCAAAGCTCCCTTGAAACTTTCGGCCAAGACCTAATCATGCTCCTAATGGTTTTCCATGCTATGATCTATATGTTTCCATGCTATGTTTTGTATGTAGATGAAGATAACATGATGATAGATAGGCTTGATTTGAGTGTTTGATCCCAAAGCCCCTTGAAACTTTCGGCCAAGACCTAATCATGCTCCTAATGGTTTTCCATGCTATGATCTATATGTTTCCATGCTATGTTTTGTATGTAGATGAAGCTAACATGTTGATAGATAGGCTTGATTTGAGTGTTTGATCCCAAAGCCCCTTGAAACTTTTGGCCAAGACCTAATCATGCTCCTAATGGTTTTCCATGCTATGATATATATGTTTCCATGCTATGTTTTGTATGTAGATGAAGATGACATGTTGATAGATAGGCTTAAATTGAGTGTTTGATCCTAAGGCCCCCTTGAAACTATCGGCCAAGTCCTAGTTGTGCTCCTAATGGTCTTCCATGCCATGATATATATGTAATGGATGTTAACATGTGGTTATTTAGATCTTGTACAAGTTATTTAGGGTTTACATTTTGTTAGAGCCCCCATGAAGTTTCGGCCAAACCTTGTTCATGCTCACCCATGATCTTCCATGCCATGATATATCTATATATGATGTTAACATGTTGATAGTTAGACTTTATGATAGCATGATTTGTTTATGCCACTACCTTTTGTCCATTTTAATTGTGTGAATGTATGATTATGTTATGCTCATTGCATCATGATGAACAAGTATGTATGATGAAATGCCTAAGAGAGGCTTCCCTATGAATGGGGACTAAGAGCACTCTTTATGTTATGAAAAGGAACATGATATGTTATGAAAAGGAACATGATATGTTATGATACGGAATATGATATGTTATGATAAGGAACAAGATATGTTATAATAAGGAACATGATATGCTATTTTACTTTTGTATGGCTTGTACTGGACCCTAGCAAGGTCCAAGGGATGGGCTCCTACGTGCCCCTAGGTCGACGGTCATAGTATGAACCTAGTACGGGATGGGCTTCTAAGTTGCCCTAGGTCGACAGTCGTAGTACGGGCCTAGGATGGGCTTCTATGTTATGTTACCCCTAGGTCGACGGACATAGTACAGACCTAGTACCATAGTAGGTTCGGGATTAGCTTCCTCGCATCTATTTAGGGATGCACGCAATGATGATGATGTATGTGGTACAATACGGGGCCCAATATGTTGAGATTATGTTTGAGTACCTATAAAAATATGTGTTTTCAAAGAGCATCTTGCATATACCCCTTTTCATGTCTTTGTGATTATGATATTTATATGTATGTTATGCTTATATGTTCTTGAATGATCATGTCATTATTCTTATATGTATGTTATGCTTATATGTTCTTGAATGATCATGTCATTACTCTTACATGTATGCTATGCCTATATGTTCTTGAATGTTTATATGAATGCTATGCTTATATGTTCTTGAATAATCATGTCATTACTTTTATATGTATGCTATGCTTATATGTTCTTGAATGTTCATGTCATTACTCTTATATGTATGCTATGCTTATATGTTCTTGAATGATCATGTCACTGCTCTATGTCTAATTTTTGATGTATGACTTTTGTGAGTAGGAAAGGATCTTACTAAGTCTATGTGCTTATAGTTTCATGTTCCCTTGTACTGCAGATAAGGGTAAAGAATGGCTAAACTAATGGGAGCAACAGGAGGGGCAAAGTGTGTGTGGTAGTGGCATGGTGGAAGATATTTGTTTAAATTCCAAGACTTATGCATGTTTTCCCCTTTTAGTTTATGTTCAAAGACTTATGCATGTTTCCCTTTAAGTTTTTCATGTTAGTTGTTAAGAGTCGAACTCTACTTGATGATAAATGGTTGCTACTTGGTGTCCTTTAGGATGATTATCATGATCTTGAACTAAGTACTTATGAGATGATTATGCATGCTCCATGTTTCATGCCTTATGTTTAAAAAAAAAAAAAAAGAAGTCTAAAGTCTTCCGCTGTAAATGCATGTAGTCTTCCACTGTAGATGCATGTATGTATGATCGCGTCGTGCTGCCTTTAAAAAAAGGCGGGCGTGACAGAGATCATGTTATCAGTTCCTTGTAAAGTATGAGTAAAGGCTCACAACCAAGATGGTTTTGGATAAACCATTTGTATGGTTATAGTGTGATTTGGTATTGGTTTGTCTTGACCATAGAATTACACTAGTACACTTTGTGTGTATTGAGCAGAATCGACTTAGAGGTGATTCGATTTGTTGCTGACTACATAATCGAATCAGACCTCAGATATTATGGTGTACATGCTCTTAATCCCGATATAATAATGGGCACATATACTTAGTATTCATTTCTTTGATTTACCAATGGACAAGATTTATAGAGTAAATCGATAGGCTCGGTAAGTTGGGAAATGATATTATTTATATGGTGTGTCATTGATTATAGGAGGAAACTGTGTCCTATATATTAGGATGATGATGTCCCCTTGAGGAGCTCATAAGGTTCATCATGTAAACACTGCAGGTGGACTTGGTCCGGCATGATTATAAGGTTGAGTGGTACTACTCATGGAGTTAGATGTGGATTAATTAATTGTCAGTAAATTAATTAATCGACGGACATTCGAGATCTTAAACACGGAGAGATATATGTACAAATAATATATGGAGTGTTGGGGATCGATTGGCCGGCTAGAGGGGGGTGAATAGCCCTCGTACGATGGATGTCGTAATTTGCTCGTCTAGAGTGGGATCGATTGGCCGGCAAGCGGAATATGAAAATAAAGACAAGCAAATAGAAGTTACAAGAAAAAAAACGCTAACAAGAAGATGTAACGTGGTTCACGGCTACGCCGCTAATCCACGGTCCGATTCGTCCACGGTGAATCACTCCGCAATCTATCCACTAGATCTCTCCTTTGCACAAAGCTAGGTGGAGGTAACCTCTTTTACACAAAGATCACTCTTCTACAATGGAATGAAGATTAGAGCAAGTAGAAGAGTGGGAAATCGTTTAGGCCACTTTCGGAGTAGTTGGGCGTTCAAGCATTAACCCCCCAAAGCCCAATCCCCTTCCTTTTTATAGAGGAAGAGGGTTTCTTCCCGTTGACACAGGAGCAGTCGACTGATGGCACCCATCACGATCGGCGTCAGCTGCCCAATAACGCGGCCGCTTCCACGCTGGATACTATCCAATGATGCGGCATCGGTCGGTGATGGCACCCATCGATCGGCTAGTCGAGTCCTCAACGAGGTCGACTCCATTATGTGCTCGTGCACAGTGACATCAATCGACTGCCGTCCCTTGGCAGTCGAATGATCAAGCCACCAGTCGACTGTCCATGCTGGCAGTCGACTGATCAACTTGATTCAGCCACATTAGACCAGTCGATCGAACCATCGACTTAGAGAAGTCGACTGCCATGACATGACAGTCGACTGGTGTCGGGAAAACCCATCCGACACTTGGCCAAATGGCCAAGTTTCACCTAAGAGCTACCCTTCCCGGGTTACAGTCGCTCACTCTCATCCCTAAGAGTCCCTCGCCTTCGAAGTTCTCTTCGTTCGCGGCCACATCCCTCGGCAGCATCAGGCGCACGACTCTGCAATGCTCCTTCGCGTCTCTTGCCTCGAAGTCTACTTCCTCCGGCTTCACTCCAAGCTTCTCGTCCGGCGGTCCCTCGGATGCTCCAAGCGCACGGCTTCCGCAAAGCTATCCTTCACCGACTCAAGGCACGAGTCATGAGATGTGAAACTCACCACAGCTCCATGTGCGAATTACTAAGTCCTGCATGACTTCAACGCACATATCAAATCAACATATCAAACTAACTTAAACCCTTTGCCACACCATCAAAACCATATTACGGCAAGAGATTGCCCTAACAATCTCCCCCTTTTTGATGTGTGGCAATCCGTTTAAGTTAGGTAAAAACATTTGATATAAATTTTAAAGGAAAGAAAGCATGTAAACATAAACATGATATAGCAACATGCAACTCCCCCTTAATTTCTCCCCCTATCATAATTAACTTAAACAATCATTTCTCCCCCTTTGACACCATCAAAAAGATTATCACTAAGTTAAAAGCACATGGCATCAAGTCTAATAGAAAGAAAATACCACAAGTTGATTTAAAATCGGAATTCAGCCTTTACTGGTCTGATATTTAGGCCATCAGTCGATTGGTTCAGATACCAGTCGACTGGCACGTGATTTTCGGGATTTTCTGATTTTCAGATCGAATTTCAGAAATGCATTAAAAATTCCAAAAAATTTGAAAAATCATGAAATTTGGGTAACACATTTCTGTTAAGTGTATCTATCAGTGAAAAATATGTTTTCATGAAAAATCATTATATTTCCATGTATTTGCCAAAAATCCAAAAGCTTTAAAAACTACTAGGTTTTTGATCATAAGAGTATCCATTTTAACACCTAGTCTTGCATCCAATTGTTTCAAAACATGAATACTTGTATTTTAAAGTAAGAAATTGTTTTGAAAACATATGAAATATCCAACCATGATCTTTGGGCAATATATCTATGAATTAAACATAAGCCTTCCCCATGATTGGTCTATTATTGCTATTTTGATACTTTAAATGACCATCTAAATGCCATAGGCATTAGTGGACATTTGTATCATTCTAACATCTCACTCATGCTAAGTTTTCAATCAAGGTAGCCTATGGTGAGTGTGAGATGCATCCTAGGGGGTATTGGTGTATACTTAACCAATATATTCATGCAATCCTATCAAGGTTAAGTATCAACCTAATAATCCTCATGATCATAAAGGCATATATGAATGAATTCTACATTATGATCATGAAACTCATGTATTCATCAAATAATAGTCATGCATTAGGTATTATATGATGATAATAAACAAAGTATCACCTAAAGCATGATTCAACCCTATTTCCCATGATTATGTGCCAAATATCAATAGCATAAATCAGGATTGCTAACATACATAGCAATTACATTAATCATCGTGATTTAAGCATTATTATCTATTTATGGGAACGTTATCATCACCCAACACTATTTAAAAATGTTGTCCCGCCATCCTAAGTCAACCAAAATATGATATAGGTCAATTGCATATGGTTGACTACCCTAGAGTTATCCTAACCCTTAAGGATGGATTTTGGAACCCAAAATAAGTTCTTTCCTATTGGGTTCACTAAGTATTCCTTGGGGATCCATTTTCTAGCTATTACTTTCTTCTTATCTTGTCCCTTAGCAATTAGGCATTTATAGGCCTTTTCATTTTTCTTTTCTTTGTATCCTAGGCCCCTTTTGTTGAAGCTTGCCCTTTGGCTCCCTATAATCATGTTCAATGTGTTGGAGCCAATAGTGAATTTTTCTAGGGCTTTTGTCAAATAGTCTACCTTTTCCCTTAAAGCCCTATTTTCCTCTATGCATGCATCATTAACATCCAAAGGCATATAGTCATGTGAACATGCATCATTTAAGCTAGAAGAAATATCATTATTATTTAAGCATGCATTTTCTAGCTTATTTTCTAATGTCTTAATTTGATCAAGCATGCTTTTATTTTTCTTTTTCATTCCAAATAAGTCCTTAGTTAAACTAGAAATTATGGAAACTATTTTCTTAGGAGAGGCATTTGTTACCATAGTTTCCATGTCCTCTTCTTCTTCGGATGATGAGGATGTAGAAGCTCCCCCTTCATTTGAGCTCTCCTCACTTGAGCTTGATTCTTCATTTGAGGAGGAGGAGCAATCCGAGTCATGAAGAGCCATTAGTGCTAGGTTGGAGTAGACATGCTCTTCTTCATCGGATGAGGAAGAGGAGGCAAGGTCATCCCATGTCTTTGCTTTGAGAGCCATGGACTTTCCTTTTTCCTTGACCTTCTTCTCCTCTTTCTTCTTGCTCCCCTTCTTCTTTTTCTTTTCTTCCTTCTTTTTCTTCTCTTCCTTGCTCTTGTTTAGGAGGGGACAATTATCCCTTATGTGCCCCTCTCCTTGGCAATTGTAGCATATGACCTTCCCCCTTGGTCTTCTATTCCTATCATTAGATTTATGAAAATGAAAACCTTTTAAAACACGTCTTACCCTCCTTATCATATAGGCTTCTTCGGTGCTATCCATGGAGGAGGAGGAAGAGGCTTCATCATCGGAGGAGGAGGGGATTTCCATCTTCTTCTTCCCTTTGTTCGCTATCAAAGCTACTCCTCTTGAAGGTTGGATTTTTGGCTCTTCTTGTATTCCTTCAAGCCTCGTTTCGTGGAGCTCCATGGTTGAGAATAACTCCTCCAAGGTACTTACTTCCAAGTTCTTGGAGATGTAAAATGAATCCACCATGGAACTCCATCTTGAGGACCGGGGAAAGGCATCTATGGCCTTCATTACCATATCCCGGTTGAAAAGCTTTTCACCTACACTTGTTAAACCGGTTAGAATTTCCTTAAATCTAGAGTGTAGGGATTTTACCTTCTCTCCCTTTTCGAGTTTGATATTGGACAATTGGGAGCGAAGGACATCTCTCCTTGCTAGCTTTGCCTCGGATGTGCCTTCATGAATCTCTATTAATTTCTCCCACATTTCCTTGGCGCTAGCACACTCCCCTATCCTATTGACTTCTTGTTGAGGGAGCACATTGTAGAGGTGGTGCTTGGCCTTTGAATTTGCCAAATACTCCTCTCTTTGTCTTTTGCTCCATCTCGATTTTTCCAATGGCTCCCCATCTTCGTTCCTAGGTAACTCAAAACCGTTTTCCACAATTAACAATATTTCAAAGTCGATTTCGAAGAATACCTCCATTCTCTTTTTCCACCAAGAGAATTCGCCGTCGAACTTCGGTGGGTGGATGTTTGAGCCGGCCATTTGAGATGTAGAGCTTGTTGCGGCGGTTAGTCTAGTGACAAGCAACCCGGCTCTGATACCACTTGTTGGGGATCGATTGGCCAGCTAGAGGGGGTGAATAGCCCTCGTACGATGGATGTCGTAATTTTCTCATCTACAAAGGATTAGCGCAAGCGAAATATGCAAATAAAGACAAGCAAATAGAAGTTACAAGAAAACAAACGCTAACAAGAAGATATAACGTGGTTCACGGCTACGCCGCTAACAAGAAAACAAACTCTAACAAGGAGTAGTTGGGCGTTCAAGCATTAACCCCCCAAAGCCCCATCCCCTTCCTTTTTATAGAGGAAGAGGGTTTCTTCCCGTTGACACAGAAGCAGTCGACTGATGGCACCCATCAGTCAACTGGTGCTGTAGCCGTTGCCCAATAACAACCGCTTTCCACGTTGGATACTATCCAACGGTACTGGCATCAGTCGAATGATGTCAACCAGTCGAGTCCTCAACGAGGTCGACTCCATTCTGTGCCCGTGCCGCGGTGACATCATCGGCCCGCCATCCGTTAGCGATCGGCCGATCAACTCATCGATCCGCCCATCGCGATCGGTGATCGATCAACTTGATTCAGCCACATTAGACCAGTCGATCGAACCATCGACTTAGAGCAGTCGACTGCCATGACATGGTAGTCGACTGGTGTCGGGAAAACCCATCCGACACTTGGCCAAATGGCCAAGTTTCACCTAAGAGCTACCCTTCCCGGGTTACGCCACTCATCCCTGAGTCCTCGCTTCAAAGTTCTCTTCGTCGCGCCACGCCCCTGGCAGATCAAGCCGCATTTCTCTGCAATGCTCCTTCGCGTCTTTTGCCTCGAAGTCTACTTCCTCCGGCTTCACTCCAAGCTTCTTGTCCGGCGGTCCCTCGGATGCTCCAAGCGCACGGCTTCTGCAAAGCTATCCTTCACCGACTCAAGGCACGAGTCATGAGATGTGAAACTCGCCACGGCTCCATGTGCGAATTACTAAGTCCTGCACGACTCCAACGCACATATCAAATCAACATATCAAACTAACTTAAACCCTTTGCCACACCATCAAAACCATATTACGGCAAGAGATTGCCCTAACATGGAGCTCATATTAACTTATGGCGGTTGGTGAGGTAGATCAATGATAATCCACTAGTGGAATGGATTATCATTAATGGATCGGACTTTATGTGGGCTTGATCCATTGGGTGGCCAAGATCAAACTCCTCCTCATGGTCCCTATTGAAGGCTATTAAAACCCTCATGGAGCCTAGATCCGATGATGGAAAATAAATCTCAAGATCTATCGGTGGAGATTAAATCTCTAGATCCAACGGTGGAGATTAAATCTTTAGATCCAACGGTGGAGATTAAATCTCTAGTCCGACCGTCGAGATTAAATCCCAAGATCCGATGGTTGAGATTAAATCCCTAGATCCGACGGTGGAGATTAAAAGGAGGTATGGATGAAATCTATAAAAGGGGAGCCAATGCTTGGGTGGCACAAGAGGTTTTAGATTATAGGGTTTGCTCTCCTTGGCTTGGGCGGCAAGAAACTCAAGGGGATTAGGATTTGAGTTGGCGGCAACAAGAGGTAAGGCTTTGGTTTTTCTCCTCCTTCCTCTTGGCCGGCTCTAGGGCATCCTCTTTCTTGGGTTTGGGTGGCGCCCCATCCTCTTCTTCTTCATCCTTTGGCCGGCAAATCCTTTCCCACTCCTTAGGGCCGGCGGACACCAAGTTGGTGCTTGGTGGTTGGCGGAAGTAAGGAGAAGAAGGGTTCGTTTATTCTTCCTCTTGTTCGGAGCGATCAAGGAAAGGAAGATCGTGATCTAGGAGGCTTCATCTCTTGGAGGATCGTTGCCCACACAACGTCCAAGAGGAGGATAGGACATACAATAGAAGACCTTGAGGTAAACAAGAGGTATAAATCTTGTTTTTCTTTCCTTTTGTTTCTTTGTATGTTGTATGTTTTTATTATGTGGCTAATTTACTTGGACCCCGAATACAAACACAAAAATTGGCGATCCGTACATCGTCTATTATGCGGCTATTCGAAGAATAGAGGTAGGTTGCTTGAACAACAAGTTTGTTCAAGTGACCACTCTAATCGGATAGCACGACGAAGAAACGGTAGCTTGGGTAATCCCTAATTGTCATGGATTAATTTTTTTTAATCCGGGGACGAAGACGAGATCGCCATGAAAAAGCAACCAAGTTGATGTGGGAAGCGAAGTTTCCTACCTTCAAGTGGTATTAGAGCCACAGTTTTCGATTTTGTGTGTTTAAGATTCGGTTACTTTTATACACTTTTCATATATTATATGTGTCGGATAATAGTAGGTTGTGCATAGGTTAACTTTTTGGTTGCAGGAATAGGATCCAACTATTATGGCCATATGTGTGTATGTGATTGTATGTGTGTAATTATATATTTTTTGAATCCTCGAGGTTGACGAGGCTAGTATTTAATTTTTAAAATTAAGTACGACACTGTTTAGCCACTCTTTTATTTTAGTTTACTTTCGATCTAGATTTCATGTACACTCCTTCGTGGAGTATGGATGTAAATTAAAATAGTTATTCTCGGCTCGGATCTTCGGATGGCTTGTACATGGCGTAGGGAGGAGTGGACGAGATGACGATACGAAGGGATGCATATTGGAGACAAAAGCCATAATAGTTGGAAAATATTTTTTTTCTTATTTATTGCTTCTTGTTTGATATGCATGTTGTAAGCTAGGAAAATTCCTCAATTTTAAATTACAAAGTGGGAGAGGGATATTTTTATAAATTCCCATGGCCTCCATTACGATTTGACATGAGATGCAAAAAAACTTGTGCGTCGTCTCTGAGTGCCTTCCTCCCCATCGAATGAGTTTGTTTGCGGATCACAGGGTCGAATATGGTTATAGAAAATTATTAAGGAGCGTGTGTACTTCCCCATCGGAAGCCACATAACCCGAGATAATTACTTTGGTACCAAGTAATGGTGAACCCTTAGATACAAATAGGAGTATCCTCCCCATCAGAGTCACTGCTTTTATTTGTAGGGCCGAAGAGGAATAAACTATTAATTTTATTTGTCAAAAAGTTAGGTTGATAAGATAGTAAAATTAACGGGTAAAACCTCCTCTTACAAATGTAGAATTCGTATACGTCCACACTATCGTGGCATACGATATTCTCGGTGTTTTGAGGTGTTGGTTGACTTTAAAATTTTATTGTTTGAGGAATCAATAATTTTTTGAAATCTAATGTTTTGATCTATGTGATTCTTAGGATTTTTGAAAATGACTTTAAACCCGCTTGCTGTGATACTAAAAGAAAATAAACTTACTGGACCCAATTATGTTGATTGGAAGAGGAATCTTGACATTGTCTTGACTGCTGAGGAATACAAATATGTACTCCTCGAAGAGTTCCCTCGTAAGCCTGCGGATGATTCTGGGAAAAAGAAGAAGGAGAGTTATAAGAAGTGGATTAAGGCTGATGAGATGGTGCGATGTTACATTTTGGCATCTATGTCAAATGTACTGTAACATCAGCATCAAGCCATGCCCACTGCTTATGACATGATGCTCAATCTCAAAGAACTTTTCGGACACCAAAATCGGGCTGCAAGGCAGGAAGCCATGAGGAACTTGATGACTACCACCATGATCGAGGGAACACCCGTGAGAGATCATGTTCTTAAGATGATGGCTCATTTGAATGAGCTGGAAGTCATAGAAGCTGAGATCGATGGGGAAACCTAGGTCGATATCATTCTCCAGTCTCTACCTAGGAGTTTTGAGCAGTTTCGCCTGAACTACAACATGAATAAAAGGTTGTATCCGTTGGCAGAGCTTCTGACAGAACTCCAGGCGCCAGAGGGGCTATTTCATCAGAGTGCTCAGGTGCAGGCCATGGTTGCCCAAAAGGTTTCTACTTCTAAGCCGAAAGGAAAGAAGAAGAAGAAATAAGCTGGGGCAAAGGTGGCAAGAGGATCTTAAGGAGGAGTGAAGAAGCCGGAAGGCAAGTGCTTCACTTGCAAGTAGACTGGACACTGGAAGAAGGACTGCCCCAACCGGAAGCAGAACAAAGGTATATCTTTTGGTCTAGTCGTTGAAACATGTTTAGCAGTGTTATCTAACGGCACTTGGTGTGTAGATATGGGAGCCACTGATCATATCTGCAATACTTTGTAGGGGTTCCAGGAAACTAGACAACTGGCTGAAGGGGAGATTACCATATACTTGGGTGATGCTATGAAGGTAGCAGTTGTTGCAGTGGGAGATGTTTATTTGTCTTTTGAGAGGAATGAAGTTTAGGTTCTTAAGAAGTTTCTTTATGTAACTTTATTTAGAAAGAATTTGATTTCGGTTTCTAAATTGTTTATGGATGGATATTCTATTTCTTATAATGACAGAGTTGTTATAAAAAGGAATAGGGAGATTATATACACTTGAACCAAAAGCTCCCACGATGCAAATAGAAGTAAATAACTCATCTTCAAATTCCAATAAGAGAAAAGAACCTTCGAAGATAAACCAAACATATCTTTAGCATCTTAGGCTAGGTCATATTTTCCTAAGTAGAATTCAAAGGTTGATAGCTGATGGACCTCTGGGTTCATTAGTGGTGGAAGATTTCCCAACCTGTGAATCTTGCTTGGAGGGTAAAATGACCAAGAGGCCTTTTAAGGCCAAGCGGTATAGAGCTAAAGATGTGTTGGAATTGGTTCATTCTGATTTGTGTGGTCCTATGTCTATCTAGGCATGAGGTGGTTTTGAATATTTCGTCTCTTTTATAGACGATTATTCAAGATATGGATACATTTTCTTGATGCGCCGCAAGTCTGAATGCTTTGACAATTTCAAAGAATTCAAGGCTGATGTGGAGAAACGTTAGAGTAAAAGTATCAAAACACTACGATCTGATCGTGGTGGTGAGTACCTCTTGGGAGAGTTTAGGAATTACTTATCAGAGGCTGGGATTTAATCCCAATTTTCTGCACCTAGCACACCCCAGTAGAATAGTGTAGCAGTACGAAGAAATAGGACACTTATGAAGATGGTTAGATCGATGATGAGTTATTCTGAGTTGCCAGATTCGTTCTGGGGTATGCTCTAGATACAACAGTGTATATTCTGAACTTGGTACCATCTAAATCAGTGCCTTCTACTCCCACAGAATTGTGGACTAGGCAAAAGCCTAGTCTGAGATATATTCGGATTTGGGAGAGTCTAGAACATGTGTTGAAGGCAGATGCAGATAAGTTGAAACCTCGTACAGAAGTGCACATGTTCGTTGGCTATCCTAGAGAAACGAAAGGTGGTTTATTTTATAGTCCTAGAGATCAGAGGGTTATCGTTAGCACGACCGTTCCAGTTACGTATTGCTATCCTGGGGTCGAGGTTACTCGATGAATATCAGAGACTATATGATGGGCTGGCAGTAAGATTGCGGAGGTAGAGAAGTGCTTTGATTACCACATTTGAGGATATACAAGTCAGCGCCTTTACGGAGGATACACGTGAGCTCATCGTCATTGGATTGGTCGAAGTTTAATACCGTAAGCTTGATCACTTGTGCATGGTGATCCTATCTACATCCTCGGATTAAAAAAAATTAATCCTTGACGAAGACGGATTACCCAAGCAATCGATCCATCATTGTGCTATTCGATTCGTGTGGTCTCTTTAACAAACTTATTGTTCAAGCAACCTAACTCTTTTTCTCGATTAGCCGCGGAATAGATGATGTAGGGATCGCCAGTTTTTGTGTTTATCTTCGGGGTCCAAGTAAATTAGCCACATACAATTACATGCAAATTACATAGAATAAGAAAGAAACCCAAACATGAATTATACCTCTTGTTGTCCTCTTGATCTTCTATTGTATGTCCTATCCTCCTCTTGGACGTTGTGTGGGCAATGATCCTCCAAGATTTGAAACCACCTAGATCTCGTTCTTCCCTTCCTTGCTCGCTCCGAACAAAGGGAAGAATACTTCTCCCTTCTTCTCCTTACTTGCGCTAACCACCAAATGCCAAACCCTTGGTGTCCGCCGGCCCTATGGAGAGGGAGAAGAAGAACCGACCAAGGCAATGGAAGAAAGGACCCTCCCCTCCTTGCTTTGCCGCCGGCCCTTGAAGAGGAAGATAAAGGGGTGCCGGCCTTGATGATGAAGAAGAGGAGAGGCGACGGCTATACCTTAGGAAGAGAGAAAAACAAAACCCTAACCCTTCCACTTGTTGCCGCCCAAACCTTCTCCAAACCCTAGCTGCCCAAGCATTTGGAAGCAAACCCTAATCTCCAAAGATTAGTTTTTGCCCAAGCCAAGCCTCCTATATTTATTGATTTCGCCCAAGCCTCCATTTAATCGTGTCCGTTGGATCTAGGCTTCATGAGGGTTTTAATAGGCTATAATAGGGACCATGAGAAGGAGTTGGATCTTGGCCACCCAATGGATCCGACCCACATAAAATCAGATCCATTAATGATAATCCATTCCACTAGAGGATTATCATTGATCTACCTTACCAACCCCCATAAATAAATATGGGCTCCATATATTAATTATACAAAATATCCCTCCGTGTTCAAGATATCGAATATCGGTTAATTAATTAATTTACTGACAATTAATTAATCAACATCTAACTCCATGAGTAGTACCACTCAACCTTATCATCATGTCGGACCAAGTCCACCTGTAGGGTTTACATGATGATCCTAATGAGCTCCTCAAGGGAACATCATCATCCTAATACATAGGACACGGTTTCCTCCTATAATCAACGACACACCATGTAAATAATATTATTTCCCAACTTACTGAGCTTATCGATTTAATCCATAAAAGTCACCCATTGGTAAATCAAAGAAATGAATACTAAGTACATGTGCCCATTATTATATCGGGATTAAGAGCATGTACACCATAATATCCGAGGTCCGATTCAATTATGTAGTCAGCAATAAATTGAATCACCTCTAAGTCGGTCCTACTCAATACACACAAAGTGTACTAGTGTAATTCTATGGTCAAGATAAACCAATACCAAATTACACTACAATCATGCCAATGGTTTGTCCAAAACCATCTTGGTTGTGAGCCTCTACTTATACTCTATGAGGAACTGATAACATGATCTTCTGTGTGACACCACACACTATGTTATCTACAGTGTACAGTATTAGACAATATGCATAACTATAAATATGCAAACAATGATCATGTGATTCTTATTTCAAAAATAAAGATGTTCATACAAAGAATAGGCTTTTCAGTATACATCCCAACATGGATGAGTCCTCCACACTTTGAGTGTCCCAAGTTGTTTGATCCACCGTAGCCTCCTTCTTCTTCTCCTTCTTCTCCTTCTTCTTCTTTTCTTTTTCTTCCTTTTTTTTCAATTCTGGGAAATTTGGCTTGATGTGCCCTATCTTATTACATCCATAGAAAGTAACATTAGTGTTAGAAATCGAATTGCCACTAGATTTACTGTTGGTGCAGGGGCACTAGATAATCGAACCTGTGTTTTGATTATGGCAAAGACACAAAGTTAAGTTTATATTGTTATCTCACGAGCTAAATCAAGTGTGCAGAAAAGTACTAAAGCTGGAGGTGAAGGCTAGCGACACCCGGAGGAAGCCGTGGTGGTCGGGCGACACTTGAGTGAATTCGGAGGGAGCCGAAGGAATCGAGTGGAAAGCCAGAAGCGAGAGCTACTATCGAGGTAAGCTTGTGTGAGTGAGAGATTGTAAGGTCGTGTCCTCTTTACGGGGACGACCGTAGGCGACGATTCGACTAAGACTTCCTGTGGAAGGTCTAGGTCGAGATCGGACGGTTAGAAACCGTCGTATTTATCATTTTCCGAGCTAATCTCTTCGCAGGAAGTGGCCGGTATGATCACCGGACATTGGGCGTCGATCGTTATCGCTGATCGATGAGATGCATCGATCAGTCATCACGATCGATGAGAGGCATCATCGATCGATGGCGGCGATTCGGCTTTGCGCTAGGTCAAAACGGATAACGTTTGACGCGGCCACTTCGCGATAAAAATTTGGAAAAATTCATGATCCATTCCAAAGAAATAGGAGACAAATTCAGAGGCTAAAGTCTATAAAAGGAGGGGAGGATTCATCTCCAAATCACATCAATTATTCATCAAGTGCTCCTACAACGCCAATGCTTCAACACCGTCATAACGCCGATGCGACGCCAAGTTTTGATCTTCTTCGTCGGCAGCAGATTCAAGTAATATTTTTTGATATTATATTCTGTATTTTTATCT
Organism: Wurfbainia villosa; assembly: GCA_025175895.1. Classification (NCBI taxonomy): domain Eukaryota; kingdom Viridiplantae; phylum Streptophyta; class Magnoliopsida; order Zingiberales; family Zingiberaceae; genus Wurfbainia; species Wurfbainia villosa. The sequence goes on along the minus strand of CM046000.1, from coordinate 77,868,326 downwards.
TCATAACGAGGTGAGGTAGGCTTGTTGCCTCATCCTCGTATATTCGGTTTTTGTAATCGTTGTCTCCTACCTCCAACGAGGAGGAGACGTTTTAGTGCTTTGCCCTCCGTACGCGGTCTAGGACCGATAGGGCCTTGGAGTAGCAACCGCTGGGTTGTGAACCAAGTAAAATAAACGTGTTCATTTATTTTCCGCTGTGCTTACTTTGCGTATCGAACGAACGAAAAAGAAAAGATTTACGATCGCTATTCACCCCCCCTCTAGCGACGCTTCTCGATCCAACATTTACCTCTTGAAGATTGGGACATTTTCCTCCCATCTCTATTCTTGAACCTTTTTGATTTCCTAAGTAGCCTCTTGACAAGATGAGCCATCTCACTAGCCGATGATTCTCCATCGTTACTTGACTCCGACTTGGATGAAGAGGAAGCTTCCTTCTTTTCCTTTTTCTTTCTCTCCTTCTTTTCTATATAGAAAGCTACGCCTTTTCCTTGGAAGGCATGTTAGTTTGCTCATGTAATTCAAATTCACAAAATAGTTTATCAATCTTAATAGATGAAAGATCCTTCGAGACCTTATAGGCATCAACCATTGATGTCCATAAAGTGGTTCTATGGAAGGCTTGAAGAATATACCTGATGAGGTCTCGGTTCTCCATATGTTCTCCAATTGAGTGGAGACCATTAAGGATTTCCTTGAACCTCCCATGTAGTTGACTTACGGTTTCTCCTCCCTTCATGGTGAAATTCTGCAGTTGGTTGATGAGTAAGTCTCTCTTGGCGATTTTGGAGTCTTTTGTGCCTTCCTTTAGTTCAAGAAGCTTATCCCATAGATCCTTGGCACTTCAGAAAGGACCAAACTTGTTTTGTTGTCCCTCAGTAAGTCTGCACTTGAGTGTTACTATTGCCTTTGCATTGGACTATGCCTTCCTTCTTTGTTTGGTTGTCAATCGTGTGGATTCCAAAACTTTTCCCTCCCCATTAGTTGGTGGTGTGAATCCCTCCATCACCGCAAACCACATGTTGATGTCGATCATCAAGTAGTACTCCATGTGGCTCTTCCAATAGATGAAGTTATTTCCGTCGAAGAGCGGAGGTTGTGTAGTGCTATGCCCCTACATAAAAGCCATCTTGCTCCGGTTGATTGTTAGATCTTCCGAGAGATCCGAGCTCTAATACCACTTGTAGCATCATGAGGATTGGCTAGAGGAGGGGTGAATAGAAATTCTTTATTTTCTACAAGAAATTGTTAGCGGAAGAAATAGAAAATTTCAATTGAAAGAGAAAACAAAGAACACAATGCTAACACAAATCTTTAATGTGGTTTAGAGATAATGCTCCTACTCCATGGAAATCCGCAAGGTGGATCATCCCTAGCAATCATCCACTAATAACCTCCTTTTGATGCAACACACCAAGGTGGAGAAGCCTTCTTACAATCACTTCTCTTCTTCTTACAAGATAATGGATTTGAGTTTAGGAAGAAGAGGTTAGATCATTCAAAAGATAAGAGAAGAACTTTAGAAGCTTAGTATGATCATTTAGAATGAAAGCATTCACCACATCCAAGATTCCCTAGCTTTTATTTATAGAGAAAGTTTGTTTTTTCCCGTTGAGCCCGATAGCAGTCGACTGGTGCATACTATTAGTTGACTGCTACTACTTTTCACCAAATCCAATGGCTTCTGATGAAGCCTGAATGCAATCGTCACGGCTCAATGTCTACTTGACCAGTCAACTGCCACAATCATCAGTCAACTGGTGTCTCCTTAGCCGACTGATCAGTCGGCTACCAGCCTTTATGTGCTCGCAGGAGTCAACTGCCTATAATAGCAATCGACTGGTGTCTCCTTAGCTGACTGATCAGTCAGCTACCAGCCTTTCTGTGCTCGTGGAAGTCGACTACCCATAATGATAGTCGACTGCCAGACCTTGACTCAGCTTCTGGACCTGAGTTCATGTCTGTCAGAAGCGAGCACTTTTGTCAAAACATGTTAACCAGTCGATTAGTGTTACACACCAGTTTGACTGTAAACTTAAGTTAGATAGCTTAGTCCATAGTCGACTACCACCAGGCGACTGGGGTATAACCCTAGTCGAATGCCAATGTCTTTCGGACCTCGAGTGTTGAACACTCAAGACCAGTTCAACTGGCACAATATGTTAGTCGAATGATACACCTTTGTTGGTGCAGGGGCACTAGATAATCGAACCTGTGTTTTAATTATGGCAAAGACACAAAGTTTACTTCGTTTCAGTTACGTATTGCTGTAAAGCTCTTCTCGCATTGATATGTATGGAGTGAGAACTAGGATAATACCCAGTTACAGATGCATAGAATGTGTTGTACTCAAACTTATTTTAATTATCACTGCCAAGAACAAAAGGAGTTGTTATGTGGAAACCGGCCAAGATCACCAGAAGGGAATACGTATGAAAAGCGATGGGTGAAGTGTGTCTCGTCGAGCTTGAGGAGCTGGCGGCGATCCAACTAAGACTTCTTGTGGAAGGTCAAGGTCAAGATCGGACGGTTAGAAACCGTCGTATTTATCATTTTTCGAGCTAACCTCTCACTGCAGGGAAGTGGCCAGGCTGGAAGTCGACTGCTGGACGTTGGGCAGTCGACTGATGGGAAGCATCAGTCGACTGATGGCGACGAATCAGCCTTTGCTCTAGGTCAAAACGGATAACGTTTGACGCAGCCACTTCTCCATAAAATTTGGACAACTTCGTGATTTGTTCCAAAAAAAAAGGAGAGAAATTCAGAGGCCAAAATCTATAAAAGGAGGGGAGGATTCCAACTCCAAATATCATCAAGTTTATTCATCAAGTGCTCCTACAACGCCAACGCTCCAACACCGTCATAACGCCGACGCGACAATAAGCTCAGATCTTCTTCGTCGGCAGCATCATCTAGTAATATATTTTAATATTGTATTTGTTATTTTTAACGAGGTGAGGTAGGCTTGTTGCCTCATCCTCGTACTTCCGTATTTTGTGATCGTTGTTTCCTACCTCCAACGAGGAGGAGACGTTATAGTGCTTTGCCCTCCGTACGCGGTCTAGGACCGATAGGGCCTTGGAGTAGCAACCGTTGGGTTGTGAACCAAGTAAAATAAACATGTCACTTTATTTTTCACTGTGCTTACTCGTTTACTTGTGTCTCAACGAATGAATTCGAACGAAAGATTTACGATCGCTATTCACCCCCCCCTCTAGCGACGCTTCTCGATCCAACAATTGGTATCAGAGCGGGGGCGCTAAGATTTGGTGAAACCACCGATCTAGCACGTTTTGGTTTTCTGTTCGTATTTTTCGATTCGTATTTTTTTGGTCTTTTTCCTCCCGCACTACTAATCCAAGACGAAGTCTTGGTACATTTCTTTTGGTTGTGTGCTTGCAAGTTTTCTCTCTTGGAGTAGCCGACGGTAAAAAGGCCATAACTTTTCGCACAAGTGGACTCACATAATGATCTACCTACCAAATCGAAGCTCTCTGAGAGATCTACTTTTCTTATGAGGATTTACCCTCATAACAAGCTGTTTCAAGACCCAAAATCCAACGTCTAGTACCCTTTTGGGGACATCAAAGGTCGCAAGTTGTTAGTTTTTGTTAGTTTCTTATTTTTCTCATTTATTTCTGTTTATTTCCTATTTATTTCCCGCATTACTAATCCAAGACCAAGTCTTGGAATTTCCTTTGGTTTTTATTCATGTTTTGCAAGATACTTAATGGCTCACATTGAAGGGTATAGCACCACCCGACCTCCGTTCTTTAACGGAGATGATTTCCGTTATTGGAAAGGTCGGATGGAGTGTTTCTTGAAAACACAAGTCGAGACTTGGATAATAATCCAAACCGGCTTTGCTCTACCCACCAATGATCAAGGAAAGCCCTTGGATTTCAACAAGTGGACTAACGTAACCAAGAGGCAAATTGAAGCCGATGCAAGAGCAACTCAAATATTGCAATGCGGGTTGTTCAAGGAGGAACTCAACCGCATCGGACCATTCATTAGCGCCAAGGACCAATGGAACAAATTAATCGAGCTACACGAAGGAACGTCCGATGCTAAGGTATGTAAACGTGACCTTCTTTTCAATAAGTTGTATAACCTTAAGATGCAGGAACACGAAACGACGACGCAACTACTGTTAGTAATATATGAGAGATGTCCTAAGGCAATCGCCTTATGTATGAACCATTTATATGATAAATGAAGATTCACTATTTGAGTATACATGTTTAATGTATTTGATTGGATCTTAAACTCATTTACTGAATGTCCACGATATGATTCACAGCATGAGAGAATTTGTGATTGGATCACAACTAGTGAGTATCTCTACATGTGTAATTGTGATGTATCGGAATTATCCCTAGTCGATGAATTGATGGATTTGGACACCATCAATTCTGTCGAGACTAGCACGAGGTATACTCTTTGGTGTATCCAAGCAGCTGATTCTCACTGGCTGGAGACATAGTGATGTCCGGAGTTGATCGTGGATGCTAGTTATGGTAACTAGTTCATTGGAGTGACCAGCCGTAAGACTTCATATGGTTCTCTGCATATATAGATATGTCAATGAAGTTCTTACCGTGGCTTAAGTTCGATGTTCCTTTGACTTGCGGTATTCAAGTCATCTTGATCATGGAGACTTATGCTTTGACATCTTAAGCAAACATCTCCGAGGAGATGTAGACCCGGGATGATTGGGTATAAGTCGAAATGATCGAAGGTGTTTGAATAGCCTATAAAGGATTCACCACTCCTTGCGAGGAGATGTATACCCATGGCCTCTCGTCGGATTGTTACTAAAGTCTTTGGCCAAAGCATTACATGTTTAGAGTAAGGTACTCTTCGATACATGTGGAGTAACTAGAATCCGTAGGACTAGGAAATGATACTTGGGCTAGGTGTGACGTAGTCAGCCTAGTGGGGACTGACACAATAGACCATGTCCTGAACCAAGTGGGTATAAGATGAGTGAAGGGAATGCGGCACGATTAATTCGAGCTACTGAAGGGTTTCAGAAATAGTTCTGGATCAACCGTTGATCTTTTCGGTTAATTGGGGATCATGATGTACTACTAGGTGCCACTCATGATCGTTCTATAATTAATGGTTAATTATAGACGGCCAACATACACCGAGAACCTATTTGGTCACACGCACAACGAGTGTAATCCAAAGGATTTAAAACGAGCTTGAGAATGGGATTCTCAGACCGAGAGAAACTATGTATGGTTGGACCAAACATAAAGCGAGCATGAAATTGTTTCAGTCGCAATGGAAGCGTGGATGGGCCGTGTCTTATGAAGACATAATGGATGGACCAAAATGGTTTGGTTCTAATCTAATGGATGAGAATAAACCAAAGGGTTTGGTTTATATTAAACGAATGAACCAAAGGTTGGTTCGGTTCGTTTTAACTTAAAATAAACCATCATGGTTTGGTTTATTTTAACTTATCTTAATGGAGCGGGTTAACGGGCTTTATGGATATGATCCATTAACCATTAAGAGAATTAGTTCTCTATAAAATAGGGCTTAAACCCTAATCCAAGAACCCTAATTAGAGTTGCCGCCCAACCTAATTGTGCCGCCCCCTCCATCTTCTCTCCTAGTCGGCGCCAACCCTAGGTGTGCCGCCGCCCAGCTTTTGTGCCGCCGTCCAAGTCATTGCCGGCGACCAAGCTTCAGCCGGTGAACACTCCGGCGACCCTCCGGTGATCTCTTGTGGGTTCGGTGATAAGGTGAGCTCCACATCTCCTTTGGCCGGCCTCTATTCCTCCACCAAAAGCTGTCCAGTTTTTCTGGACAGCTTGTTTCTTTGTTGTCGGAGCGTCGTTTGGACGACGGTTAGTGCTCCGACAGTGGATAACTTATCGGGGATTTGATCTCCGGTAATCCTCTGAGGTGGGGGACGAAGGATTCGTCAAACGGTTGACGAATACCTCTCCGGAGAAACGAGTTTTGAGAACTCATTTTAGGATCCGAATTTGGATTCGGATCGTGATCATCTCTCGATCACGTCGTCTTCAACACGAGGCTAGTAACCCGTACGAAGACGAAGCTCGTGACTTAGTGAAGTCATCCCGAGGAGCTCGGCATGGATACGGATAGAGACGATTCTTACGAGGATCGTTCCGGTTGATGTCGTTCCCGCTACACGTCATACGAAAGGTATAACGTAGATAAATTTCTTTTATTGTAAATTTTAATTTACGGTTATGTCTACACTTGTTGTAAAATGCATGTGTGTGTTGTGTGTGTTGTAATAAATGTAGATTTATTATTTTTAATTGCTTCCACTGTGTTCATGTTTACGAAACATGATCGAACACCTGCCTTGTGATCGCCAAGGTTGTGTTTAAACCCAACACATAATCGTAAAATGGTTTTGCGATAGTCATAATGTATTTCTGGAAATTTTCTAATTTTGGAAATTTAGAAGTATTTATGGAAATTTTTCAATTTTGGAAAGTCTAGAAGTATTTATGGAAATCTTCCACTTTTGGAAAGTTGGAAGTATTTATGGAAATTGATATTTTCCATAAATAAAATATTTGATTAGATTTTGGAAATTTGTTTCCTAATTTAATCATGATTTGATTTGGGAAATCAAATCTTAAAATATTTTATTTCCATAAGTAGTTTTAATGATTTAGGAAATTGGTTTCCTAAATAGATTTTCTTTAATCAAATAATTCCATGAATAAAATATGTGATTAGATTTGGAAATTTGTTTCCTAATTTAATTATGATTTGATTTGGAGAATCAAATCTTAAACATATTTTATTTCTATAAATAGTTATGACATATAAGGAAATATATACATGACATAATTGTATGCCATGTAATTGCATTAGATGCATAACATTATGCCATGCGTGTCGTGACATGTAGATGTATGCCATGTATGCCATGCCATGTAGATAATAGTTATTTGCATGCAAAGAGGATGAGACATAAAAACCCTTAAACAATATTAAGGCCTACACCTTCCATTAATATGGTTAGAACCAGAGTTCTGTTTCTTATTTGGGTTGTTGGACTCTCTCCAAGCCCGGCTCGAACCTGAATATGTTCAAACCATGGAATAGTTTAATACTAATATGGTAAGAGTCAGAGGTCAATCGTTAGCTTTGGTTGTTGGACTCTCTCCAAGCTGGGCTAATTGGTTGAATGCACTCTAACCATATTAAAACTATGTCCCGATTAATGGGTTGGCTTTAACCTGGAGCATCGGCTTGTTGGACTCTCTCCAAGGTCGATGTAAAGGGAGGTGAAGTTGGGTGCTATGCATATGATGCATACTTGTTAATGTGTTATGTATGTGTGAACATTCAATTAGTTGATAGCACATTGTGATAGTTGCATATACGGGATATGCAATCGGTATAGATGATGCCTACCGTCGTAGTTATGAATGGCTTGTTGGACTCTCTCCAAGGTTGTTCATAACTACGATGGATATCAGCCCATTCGGAGATGGACCTACAATCTCCCGAAGTGATTTTGGGGTTTTTGAAATTCAAAAAATGAATGGGATTTATAAATGTATATTGATGCATTTTAAAATCATTTTCTCATATATGCTCGTTTTGTATTTCTAGGTCAATAAATTGATCATGACGTCTTTGAATTTGCGTTCCATTTTGGATTCAAATAAATTGACTGGGCCGAACTTCTTGGACTGGCTTAGAAACTTGAGAATTGTTCTCAAGGTGGAAAAGCTTGTGTATGTCCTCGAAGCGCCTCTTCCCGCCCATCCTAGTGACAATGCAACTCTGGACCAATTGTTGGCCTATCAGAAACATGTGAGTGATTCTGAACAAATGAGTTGCATCATGTTAGCCGCGATGGAACCCAAGCTACGAAAGCAGCATGAGCATATGGATGCTCATATCGTAGTCCTTCATCTTTGTGAGTTGGTTGATGAGCAAGTGAGATTCGAAAGGTTCGAAGTCTCAAAGCTCCTCTTCACCTCTGAGATGCTAGAAGGTTCATCTGTGGTACTGCTCAATATGCTGAAGACTGTGGAGTCTTCTGAGAAGCATGAGCAGGGGACGGTGCTGTTAGTTGATTCCTCGAAGAAAGGTTCTAAGAGGAAGTCAAAGGAACAACAGAAGGGAAAGAAGAGAAAGGCTAAGAATGTAGAACTAGCATAAAAGGAAACTTGCCATCATTATGGCAAGGAGAGCCATTTGCGAAGAAAGTGCAAGATTTATCTTGAGTCCATGAAGAAGGATAAGGCATCGGATGCCCCATCTTCCTCAGAAATCTTCCTTATTGATTGTCATTCTATTTCCTCAGACACTTGGGTATTTGATACTGGGTGTGCCTCACATATATGTAATGACATACATGGGCTAAGGAATAGAAGAAGACTCATCAAGGGAGAGTCAAATTTACATGTTGGGAATGGAGCAAAGGTTGCTGCACTCGCCATCGGAACGTATTTGTTGAAACTCCCTGCAGGACTTGTCTTAGAACCGGACAATTGCTTTTATATTCCTTCGTTGATAAAGAACATCATTTCTATTTCTTGTTTAAATAGAAATGCTTTCCATTTGACATTTAGTAACAATTGTTGTTACATAACTTTGAATGAGGTTCTTTATGGGACTGGAACTTTAAGCAATGGTGTTTATACATTGGACGTATCCAGTGACATTTGCAATATCGAAGCGAGCAACAAGCATGCTCGAAAGGATAATCAAATAGACTCCTACATGTGGCATTGTCGTCTTGGCCATGTAAGCAAGAAACGCATGTCCGAATTACACCGATGTGGAATTCTGGAATCGTTTGAATTAGATTCATATGATACATGCGAATCATGCTTAAAAGGCAAGATGACTAAGTTACCTTTTACGGGAAAAGGTGAACGAGTGGGAGAGTTACTAGGTCTAATACATACTGATGTATGTGGACCTATGTCAACTCACGCTTTAGGAGGCTATAGCTACTTCATTACCTTCACCGATGATCACTCACGGTTTGGGTATGTGTTCTTGATGAAACACAAGTCTGAAGCCTTTGAAAGGTTCAAAGAATTCAGAAATGAAGTAGAGAAACAACATGACAAAAGTATTAAAATACTTCGATCGGATCGAGGTGGTGAATACTTAAGTCAAGAGTTTCTTGATTATCTAAGAGACAATGGCATATTGTCTCAATGGACTCCGCCCTATACACCACAGTATAATGGTGTATCTGAGAGGCGTAACCGGACCTTGTTGGACATGGTCAGGTCAATGATGAATCATGCAACTCTTCCCAAGTCCTTTTGGGGCTATGCACTTCAGACAGCTGTTTACTTGTTAAACAGAATGTCTACCAAGGTAGTCTCAACTACTCCATATGAGATATGGAATAGTAAGAAACCTCATGTATCTTACTTGAAGATATGGGGTTGTCCTGCTTATGTGAAGCGGACTGCATCAGACAAATGGATGCTAAGTCTGATAAATGTCTATTTATTGGATACCCTAAGGAAACAAGGGGTTACCAATTCTATCATCCTGTGGAACAAAAGGTGTTTGTTTCAAGGCATGCTGTGTTTCTAGAGAAAGAGTTTCTCTTGCAAGAAAACAATGGGAGTGTCGTCGAGCTTGAGGAGGCTCGAGAGACTCAAATAGACATTGATGAGATACCTGGTGAAGCACAACAGCCGACAACTCATAGTGATGAGCAATCGGCTGGACCTATTGTAACACCACATCTTCGTAGATCAGTAGAACACGCAACATTCCTGAGAGATATGGATTTCTCGTAAGTGAATCGAACGACGTGTTACTCATTGATGATGAGGAGCCTACCAGTTATGAGGAAGTGCTGACAAGTTCAGAAAGGGATAAGTGGCTTGATGCCATGAAGTCGGAAATGGATTCCATGTATGAAAACCAAGTTTGGAACTTGGTTGACCCACCTGAAGCCATAAAGCCTATAGGGTGCAAGTGGGTTTTCAAGAAGAAAACCGACATGGATGGTAATGTGATTACCTATAAGGCTAGATTGGTGGCGAAAGGATATCGTCAAAAACAAGGTGTTGATTATGACGAAACCTATTCGCTAGCTATGCTTAAATCCATTCGGATGCTCGCCATAGCGGCTCATTATGATTATGAGATATGGCAGATGGATGTGAAAACAGCTTTCCTTAATGGAAACCTGCTCGAGGACGTGTATATGATACAGCCTGAGGGTTTCACATCGGTTGATAAAACCAAGGTATGCAAATTGCGACGATCCATTTATGGATTGAAGCAAGCATCCAGGAGCTGGAATATCCATTTTGATGAGACGATCAAAAAGTTTGATTTCTCACAAAATCCAGACGAACCTTGTGTGTACAAGAAGGTTAGTGGGAGTGCAGTCATGTTCCTAGTATTGTATGTCGATGACATATTACTTATAGGAAATGATGTGTCAATCTTACAGTCAGTTAAGGTTTGGTTATCCAAGACATTCTCCATGAAAGACCTGGGAGAAGCAACCTACATCCTTGGGATTAAGATCTATAGAGATAGATCGAAATGGTTGCTTGGTCTTTCGCAGTCTACATATATAGACCGAGTGCTAAAGAGGTTTAGCATGTCGGAATCCAAGAAAGGTTATCTGCCCATCAGGCATGGGGTACACCTTTCGAAGTCTATGTGTCCGCACACAGAAGACGAGAGGATTTGCATGAGTAAGATTCCCTATGCATCCGCAATAGGATCTATCATGTATGCTATGTTATGTACGAGGCCCGATGTATCGTCACGCTCACGAGTGTCACAGCGGATACTGTCGATCCGAGAATGGATCATTGGTATTAAGACGATCCTTAAGTACTTGAGAAGAACTAAGGATGTGTTCCTAATATATGGAGAAGGGACATGGTGATACCGGGTATCAGATGCGACTTCGGGACGGACAAGGATGATTCAGTCTCGATGCGGATCGTGTTCACCTTGAATGGGGCGCGTGAGTTGGAAAAGTTCCAAACAAGAGGCATGGCAGATTCTACCACCGAGGCGTAATATATATTGCGGCGGAAGTAGCAAAGGAAGCGGTTTGGATCAAAAAGTTCGTTCATGAACTTGGTGTGATTCCGGCCATTGTTGAAGCAATACCGGTCTACTGCGACAACAATGGAGCAATTGCACAGGCGAAAGAGCCAAGGTCTCATCAACGATCCAAACATGTGCTTCGCCGCTATCATCTTATCAGAGAGATCATCAGTAGGAACGAAATACAAATCGAGAAAATTCCCACTGAAAGGAACTTAGCGGATCCTTTGACTAAAGCATTACCTCAAAGTAAGTTTGAGGGTCATGTTAGTGCTTATGGTATAGGATACTGTAGCGATTGGCATTAGGCCAAGTGGGAGTCTGTTATTAATATATGAGAGATGTCCTAAGGCAATCGCCTTATGTATGAACCATTTATATGATAAATGAAGATTCACTATTTGAGTATAAATGTTTAATGTATTTGATTGGATCTTAAACTCATTTACTGAATGTCCACGATACGATTCACAGCATGAGAGAATTTGTGATTGGATCACAACTAGTGAGTATCTCTACATGTGTAATTGTGATGTATCGGAATTATCCTAGTCGATGAATTGATGGATTTGGACACCATCAATTACAGCCGAGACTAGCAGGTATACTCCTTGGTGTATCAAGCGGTGATTCTCCATGTCCGGAGTTGATCGTGGATGCTAGTTATGGTAACTAGTTCATTGGAGTGACCAGCCGTAAGACTTCATATGGTTCTCTGCATATATAGATATGTCAATGAAGTTCTTACCGTGGCTTAAGTGCGATGTTCCTTTGACTTGCGGTATTCAAGTCATCTTGATCATGGAGACTTATGCTTTGACATCTTAAGCAAACATCTCCGAGGAGATGTAGACCCGGGATGATTGGGTATAAGTCGAAATGATCGAAGGTGTTTGAATAGCCTATAAAGGATTCACCACTCCTTGCGAGGAGATGTATACCCATGGCCTCTCGTCGGATTGTTACTAAAGTCTTTGGCCAAAGCATTACATGTTTAGAGTAAGGTACTCTTCGATACATGTTGAGTAACTAGAATCCGTAGGACTAGGAAATGATACTTGGGCTAGGTGTGACGTAGTCAGCCTAGTGGGGACTGACACAATAGACCATGTCCTGAACCAAGTGGGTATAAGATGAGTGAAGGGAATGGGGCACGATTAATTCGAGCTACTGAAGGGTTTCAGAAATAGTTCTGGATCAACCGTTGATCTTTTCGGTTAATTGGGGATCATGATGTACTATTAGGTGCCACTCATGATCGTTCTATAATTAATGGTTAATTATAGACGGCCAACATAAACCGAGAACCTATTTGGTCACACGCACAACGAGTGTAATCCAAAGGATTTAAAACGAGCTTGAGAATTGGATTCTCAGACCGAGAGAAACTATGTTTGGTTGGACCAAACATAAAGCGAGCATGAAATTGTTTCAGTCGCAATGGAAGCGTGGATGGGCCGTGTCTTATGAAGACATAATGGATGGACCAAAATGGTTTGGTTCTAATCTAATGGATGAGAATAAACCAAAGGGTTTGGTTTATATTAAACGAATGAACCAAAGGTTGGTTCGGTTCGTTTTAACTTAAAATAAACCATCATGGTTTGGTTTATTTTAACTTATCTTAATGGAGCGGGTTAACGGACTTTATGGATATGATCCATTAACCATTAAGAGAATTAGTTCTCTATAAAATAGGGCTTAAACCCTAATCCAAGAACCCTAATTAGAGTTGCCGCCCAACCTAATTGTGCCGCCCCCTCCATCTTCTCTCCTAGTCGGCGCCAACCCTAGGTGTGCCGCCGCCCAGCTTTTGTGCCGCCGTCCAAGTCATTGCCAGCGACCAAGCTTCAGCCGGTGAACACTCCGGCGACCCTCCGGTGATCTCTTGTGGGTTCGGTGATAAGGTGAGCTCCACATCTCCTTTGGCCGGCCTCTATTCCTCCACCAAAAGCTGTCCAGTTTTTCTGGACAGCTTGTTTCTTTGTTGTCGGAGCGTCGTTTGGACGACGGTTAGTGCTCCGACAGCGGCTAACTTACCGGGGATTTGATCTCCTGTAATCCTCTGAGGTGGGGGACGAAGGATTCGTCAAACGGTTGACGAATACCTCTCCGGAGAAGCGAGTTTTGAGAACTCGTTTTAGGATCCGAATTTGGATTCGGATCGTGATCATCTCTCGATCACGTCGTCTTCAACACGAGGCTAGTAACCCGTACGAAGACGAAGCTCGTGACTTACCGAAGTCATCCCGAGGAGCTCGGCGTGGATACGGATAGAGACGATTCTTACGAGGATCGTTCCGGTTGATGCCGTTCCCGCTACACGTCATACAAAAGGTATAACGTAGATAAATTTCTTTTATTGCAAATTTTAATTTACGGTTATGTCTACACTTGTTGTAAAATGCATGTGTGTGTTGTGTGTGTTGTAATAAATGTAGATTTATTATTTTTAATTGCTTCCGCTGTGTTCATGTTTACGAAACATGATCGAACACACACACGCCGCGGTGCCGGAAACCCAACAACTATACACCCGTGTCGAGGACATTGTCAACGGCCTGCACACCATCGGACACAAGGTCAAAAACTGTGACCTACTAAGGTACGTTCTTAATTCATTTCCTAGGACTACCTTGTAGGCATCCATGGTCTATGCCTACAAGGTCTCTAAGGACCTTTCGAAGCTTAGGTTAGACGAATTATTTTCCAAGTTTGAACTTCACGAACAAACTAACGTGGTCCGGGTCGAGAGAGGTATGTTGGTGCAGTAGGCACCTAAGTCGAACCTGGGTTTTGATTATAGCAAACGATACAAAGTTAAGCTCATATAGTTATCTCACGAGCTGAATCAAGTGTGCAGAAGATTGATATAGTTGGAGTTGAAGGCTAGCGGCATCCGGAGGAAGCCGCGGTGGTCGGGCGACACTCGAGTGACTTCGGAGGGAGCCGAAGGAATTGAGTGGAAGGCCGGAAGAAAAAGCAACACGTAAGTATCGAGATAAGCTCGTGTGTGCGAGCGTAAGTGAGGTTGTATCCTCCTTACGGGGATGATCTTAAGCGTAGATCCGACCAGAGACATCCCATCGATGGTCTAGGTCGAGATCGGACGGTCGAAGGCCGTCAAAATAATGTTTTCTTTGAGCTAACTTTGCCCTGCAGCTAGCATCGATCATTGCGGCTTGGAGGACTCATTGCGATCAACAATGTTTGCCAAGGTCGACTCGGCGATCGCCATCGATCAGCGATTATGGCCATCGATCGATGGTCAATGATCAGATTCGAGGAGTCAAGGCTTATCACCCCATTTCAAGGAGATTGGTGCTCAATTTTGATTGGCTAGGGTTCCTCTCAAAAAGGGGCTCAAAGGCTATAAAAGGAGGGCTTGTCTTAGGGTTTTTCATCAATTAAAAAGCTTTCAAGTGCTTCCGATACGCTCCAACTCTCCGACATCCCTACGACGAAGCGCTGCCGAGACAACGACTAGAGCTTCAACCTCCATCCTTTGAAGTCATCGGTAACGAAAGTTTGAATCATATTTCAATTTATAAGTTGTTCTTATTTTGAGCTTTAAATCATTTTAAGGAGAGGGGGAGTGTCCCTCTACCTTGAGCTTTTATCATCTTGTGTATCCGTCTAACTCCTACCTCCAATGAGGAGGAGCTTTCTAGTAGTTTGCCCTCCGTACGTGGTCAAGGACCACTAGGGCCTTGGAGTAGTAGCCTTCGGCTACGAACCAAGTAAAACTCTTGTGTCTATTGTCTCTTTTATTTTTTGTTTATCTTTCCGCTGCATATAAGATTTTTTTTAAAACGAATTCGTACGATCCGATCGATCCAACAATTGGTATCAGAGCTGCGGGTTGCTAAGATTTGGTGAAACCACAAATCTAGCCATTTTTACAGATTTATTTTTCTTTTATTTCTGTTTTTTATTTATTTCACTTTGTTAAGTTTTTCTCCCGCACTACTAATCCAAGACGCGAGTCTTGGTACTTGTTTTTGTGTTTTTGTCGTGGCTAGTTTCTTCGTCTTCGTCTCTTTGTGTCTTTTGTTCTAATGGCCCATCTTGAGGGTTTTAGCACCGTTCGACCTCCGTTTTACAACGGAGATGACTTCCGTTATTGGAAGGGTTGGATGGAATGCTTTCTCAAAACCCAAATCGAGATGTGGATCATAATCCAAACGGGTTTCACACTTTCGACTAATGAAGTGGGTGACTCCTTGGATTATGATCAATGGACCATTGCGACAATATGACAAGTCGAAGCCGATGCCAAAGCAACACAAATCCTCCAATGCGGCCTATCCAAGGAGGAACTAAATCGCGTCGACCCCTTCATAAGCGCAAAAGATCTTTGGACAAAACTAGTGGAGCTACACGAAGGGACCGATGAAGCCAAGGTATGTAAGCGTGATCTTCTTTTCAATAAACTATATAACCTAAAAATGCAGGAACACGAGTCCGCAACGTAACTCCACGCCCGTGTCCAAGACATAGTCAACAACCTACACGCAATCGGGCAAAAGGTCAAAAACCATGACCTTATAAGGTATGTTCTAAACTCTTTTCTGAGGACTACCTTGTGGGCATCCATGGTCGACGCCTACAAGGTCTCCAAGGATCTTTCTAAAATTAGGTTAGATGAACTCTTTTCTGATTTCGAATTACATGAGCAGTCCAACTCGGAACCCGAGAGGGGTATAGCCTTGTTTGCAGGTTCAAAGAAGAAGAAAATCGCAAGCAAGCCACCACCAACCGAGGAGGAAGACGAGTCCGAAGAAGAAGTTGACCCGGAGTTGACTGTCGAACTAATGAACCTAGCCCGAAGGATAGCCAAGGGACGAAAGCGAACCATGACTAGACCCAACCAAGGTAAGCCTAAAAGTTCTAATATTAGGTGTTATGAGTGTAACAGGTTTGGACATATCAAGTCTGAGTGCCCCAAGCTCAACCACCAAGCACCTAAGCACAAGAAGGCCCTCAACGCGACATGGGAAGAAGCGTCATCCGAAGAAGACGAAGACCACATCTTCATGACGAAATCGATTGAGTCAGACACGGAGACCGAACCAGAACTTGAGTCAGAACCTGAGGATGACTCGGACTACGAAGCTACCTTCAAGTCAAGCCACGGATACGCATCTGGTTCAAAAGATACCCTTAAAGTGAGTCGAACTTTATTTAATACTTTACATAATACGGTTAGGTTTTTGTCTAGGAAATTAGTTAAGTCCGAGTCCAAGGTCGAGACCCTGGTTGAGGAGGTCAAACTTCTCAAACACAAGGTCTCCCTAACCTCTTCGACTAGTCAAGTTCGAGAAGAGGACCCAACTCGAGCTGAAAAGCTCGAAGTTGAGAACTCTCTCTTGAAAAGTCAAGTTGAAGATCTTAGGAACACGTTGGAAAGGTTTACTTCGGGATCCATGCTTCGTTTCAGTGTCAATATTGCTAACAATCCGCGGCTTGTTCATCCATATGAAAGCTAGCCTTGGAGTGCTTCCATCGGCATACATTTTTAGCAGGTCTACCACCAAGGTAGTTCTTCTCTTTTGATTCGATTATGAAGATCTGATTTCAACTCTAGGATCCAACCCGTCTTTGGGTTCCCAGGACCAAATCCACTATGTGGATAGGCCGAACCGATTCAGCGGTCTAGGGAGCGATTACAAAACATGTTTGTGCTTTAACTTAGAAATTGCATGCTTAGAATTTTTTAAAACTTGTGAACTCACTTAGAACACGTACATAACCATACAAAATCCTTGAAAGATTGAGCCTCGGGAGCCTCTTTTCAAAAATAACTGATTAGACTAGGAAATAGTCTTAGGTGAGTCAAGTCATCATTTTCTTGAAAATGGCTTTGTCTAAGGAAGTGGTCGATGATCCGATAAAAGAAGGCCCCTGTGCCTCGCCACGACCTGGAAGCCATGATCTTGAAAAGGTAAACTTGACAAGCCTAGGGTCAAATCCAAATCTAACATAAAATTACTTGAACCTAAATGCACTTAATCAACTTAATTGGAAGTCATCTAAAAAAAACACATAAGTATAACATGCTTGATCATATAGACACAGGTGAGATGACCTAGGTTTAACAACTTACAACCAATTTTTTTTTTAAAAAAAAAAATCTAACATCCAATCCAACCACCTTGTGTGTAGGATCAATGGATGTTGGACAGCGGTTGCTCCCGACACATGACCGGGGATCAACTCAAATTCATGAAGCTTCGATTCAAACGACAAGGATAGGTAGCCTTTGGGAATAATGGCAAGCTCAAAATCATCGGATCAGGTGATATCGAGCTTAACTCGAATTTTGTTATTAAAAATGTATTACTTGTAGAGAATTTTGAATATAACCTGCTTAGTGTAAGCCAATTATGTGACAATAACTATAAGGTCGTATTTTTAGAAAATGAATGTGTAATTAAAACAAATAAAACAGCTAAAACAATATTCAAAGGAACTAGGACAAATAACATTTATACAATTAACTTAATCAAATCCTCAGCCAAATGTCTCATGACACAGGAAGAGGAATCATGGTTGTGGCACCGACGACTTGGTCACTCGCACCCAAGACTCGTCCACAAGATGAGTCAGAGTGGCTTAGTCAGAGGCTTACCCAACCTCAACAATTTGGTTAATAAAATCTGTAATGCTTGTCAACAAGGAAAACAACCTAGGACACAACACAAGTTAACTGACCAGAAGCAGACCTCAAGTGTACTTGAGCTCGCATATGGATCTATTCGATTCACATGGAGCCAAGTCACTCAATAGAAGTCAATATTGCTTAGTCATAATTGGCGACTACTCGAGTTTACAGGTTAGTTCATCAAACATAAAAATGATACCCTAGATCAATTAATCAATCTATTCAAATTAATCGAGAATCAAAAAACCTTAAGGTTAAAAGACTTAGAAGCGATCATGGTGGTGAATTCGAAAATCAAAGGTTCACCGATTTACGTAACCTAAGCGGATACCACCATGAATTCTCTTGCCCTAGGACCCCTCAACAAAATGGCCTAGTGGAGCGGAAAAACCGAACTCTACAAGAAGCCGCTAGGACCATGTTGAACGAATACGACCTACCTGATAGGTTTTGGGCAGAAGCCGTTAGCACGGCTTGCTATGTTCAGAATAGGATCCTTATGGTAAAGAGGCACCTTAAGACCTCGTACGAGATTTATCACAATAAAGTACCCAACATCAAGTACTTTAGGGTATTTGGATGTAAAGTACATATCTTAAACACTAAGAACCAACTAGGGAAATTCAAATCCAAAACCTCCACCGGAATCTTCTTAGGATACTCAACCACGAGTAGGGCCTATAGGGTATATAACCACGATACCTTTAAAGTCGAAGAGACTATTAATGTAGTGTTCGATGAAGTACCCGAACCTACAAAACCCTTAATGACCCCAAGTGTTGAGCCTACTGATACCAAACTCGTCTCCGACTCTGAGATCGAGTCTAATCCACATCAACCAACTTCTCTTGTCGACCAAGTGACAAGTGATCCGAGTCAAACTAGTGTTCAACCAAGTCACCCCATTGATCAAGCATTAGGTGACACAAACCCAACCCAATCTAGGATTCAGACTAACCACCCTATCGATCAAGTGATAGGAGATCCTAATCTAGGAGTTCGAACTAGAGCATCCTATAGGAAGCTTAGTCAAATTTCCTTAATTTCAAAGATAGAACCCAAATCAATTGAACAAGCTCTTCTTGATCCCGATTGGATTATTGCAATGCAAGAAGAGCTAGCTCAATTTACTAGGAATGAAGTGTGGGAATTAGTACCACCACCTAAAGACAAAACGATAATTGGAACAAGGTGGGTGTTTTGAAATAAGCTTGATGATAAAGGTGAAGTAGTTAG
Organism: Wurfbainia villosa; assembly: GCA_025175895.1. Taxonomy (NCBI): domain Eukaryota; kingdom Viridiplantae; phylum Streptophyta; class Magnoliopsida; order Zingiberales; family Zingiberaceae; genus Wurfbainia; species Wurfbainia villosa. The sequence continues at coordinate 77,849,359 of CM046000.1, read as the reverse complement.
AAACAAGGCTAGGTTAGTCGCCAAAGGGTTTAGTCAAGTCGAAGGCCTAGATTACGACGAAACCTATGCCCCAGTAGCTAGACTCGAATCCATTCGAATGTTGCTAGCTTATGCCGCACATCGAGGATTTAAGCTGTTTCAAATGGATGTTAAGTCGGCATTCCTAAATGGATACATTAAAGAAGAAGTTTATGTTAGCCAACCCCCCGGATTCGAAAATCTAGATAAACCCGACCATGTTCTAAAACTTAAGAAAGCTCTCTATGGACTTAAACAAGCTCCTCGAGCTTGGTACGAGAGACTTTCAATCCATCTTAAGTCAAAAGGGTTTAACCAAGGCTTAGTTGACCCAACTCTCTTCGTAAAAACCTTAGGTAAAGAAATATTCATAGCTCAAATTTACGTAGACGATATAATTTTTGGAACCTCTAACTCAGCCTTACTAAACGAGTTCGTTTCACTCATGGAAAGTGAGTTCGAAATGAACTTGGTAGGCGAGTTAAGTTTCTTTTTAGGTCTACAAATTAATCAAACTAAGGATGGTATATACCTATATCAACAAAAATACACTAAGGAGTTAATTAAAATATTTGGAATGCAATATGATAAGATAATAAACACCCCAATGGTGATTAATGTTAACATAGGAGAAGACCTAGAAAGTAAGTCCATTGACTTAAAGTACTATAGGAGCGCGATAGGAAGTCTCCTATACTTAACTGCGAGTCGACCCGACATCCTATTCGCAGTAAGTATGTGCGCCAGGTTTCAAACCTGTGCTAAGGAGTCTCACCTAACCCTAGTTAAGCGTATCCTTAGATATCTTAAGGGTACACTTAATGTCGGTATTTGGTATCCTAGATCTACCGAGTTCGAACTAACCGGCTACTCCGATTCGGACTATGCCGGTAGTAAGCTCGATAGAAAGAGTACGAGTGGTTGTTGTCAACTTCTCGGCTCGAGTCTAGTGAGTTGGTGCAGTAGGAAGCAACACTGTGTTGCTTTATCTACCACCGAAGCCGAATATATCGCGATGGGTGAGTTTGTCACGCAGCTTCTTTGGATGAAGCACACTCTCCGCGACTTTAAGTTAGACTTTACGAATACTAAACTTCACGTAGATAACATTAGTTCAATTTATCTTACAAAGAATCCGATATGTCACTCTAGGACCAAACATATAGAGGTCAAACACCATTTCATTCGAGAACATGTGGCCAACGGAGCCATACAACTCGAATACGTCGAATCAATGTCTAACTTGGCAGACCTATTTACTAAACCCCTACCCGAAGCCGAATTTAGTTTATTAAGATGAAAATTGGGCATGTGCGTAATAGAATAGGTACTTGCAAATTATATGTTCTTACTACTATCTCTTTAATTTCATTTTGGAACTAGTATAGGACATACCTGAGATATCATGCACCTATAGATTTAAGGAGCCAATACATCTCACAACACATAGGACTAATGTGTTTGTGTACTTAGCCACTTAGATGGGCGTGAGATGTTAGGACCTTACTCCTGGTTCCAGATGTAGAGCTAGTGCATCGCTATGAACCACGGAGTATAATCATACATACTAACCGACTCTGACCAGGACTGGTTGATCTTTCATATCAATCAAGCCAAATATGAGTCGAACATTTTGTAGATGAACTTATTTTCAGGATATTATTTTCAAAATAATGTGGAACATGCTTGGACTCTAAAATTAAAACTTATGTTTTTTATTCCACACACACCCTCACTCTTTTCGATATATGACAAAAGGGAGAGAAAAAGGCCAAAGTTAAGGGATCATTCTTTTAGTTAACTTGAAAAAGGCCAAAGTTAAGGGATCATTACTTAACTTTTAGTTAACTTGTTCAAAAAGGTAATTTATTTAACTTTAAGTTAACTTGTCAACAAAATGGAAGTAAAGGCCAAGGTTAAGAAGTCAATTTTTTTATTTCTTAACTTAAAAAATTATTTTAAACCCTATGGTCAATATTAAGTGATTTCGGTTACTTAATTCTTTTTTAGTAGCAAATATCAAGGGGGAGAGTTAAAACTCTTTCTCAAGTACTCACCCTCGGTCAAGGGGGAGGATTCCTCAAGGGGGAGCACTTGAAAAAGAGTTTTTATATACTCCTGTACATTCATGCATATCTCTTACTCAGTTTACTTAATGCACTTAATTTATTAACTTTGTATGTGGGTTTGCCATAAATCAAAAAGGGGGAGATTGTTGGTGCAGTAGGCACCTAAGTCGAACTTGGGTTTTGATTATAGCAAACGATACAAAGTTAAGCTCATATCGTTATCTCACGAGCTGAATCGAGTGTGCAGAAGATTGATATAGCTGGAGATGAAGGCTAGCGACACCCGGAGGAAGCCGCGGTGGTCGGGCGACACTCGAGTGACTACGGAGGGAGCCGAAGGAATCGAGTGGAAGGCCGGAAGCAAAAGCAACACGTAAGTATCGAGGTAAGCTCGTGTGTGCGAGCGTAAGTGAAGTCGTATCCTCCTTACGGGGATGATCTTAAGCGTAGATCCGACCAGAGACATCCCATCGATGGTCCAGGTCGAGATCGGATGGTCGAAGGCCGTCGAAATAATGTTTTCTTTGAGATAATTTTGCCCTGCAGCTAGCATCAGTCGACTGCCATCTTGGAGGACTCGACTGCCGTCAAACAGTTGACTGCCAAAGGTCAACACTCGACTGATGCTACCATCAGTCGACTGATTATGGTCATCAGTCGACTGATGGTCAATGATCAGATTCGAGGAGTCAAGGCTTATCACCCCATTTCAAGGAGATTTGTGCTCAATTTTGATTGGCTAGGGTTCCTCTCGAAAAGGGGCTCAACGGCTATAAAAGGAGGGCTTATCTTAGGGTTTTTCATCAATTAAAAAGCTTCCAAGTGCTTCCGATACGCTCCAACTCTCTGACATCCCTACGACGAAGCGCTGCCGAGACGACAACTAGAGCTTCAACCTCCATCCTTTGAAGTCATCGGTAACGAAAGTTTGAATCATATTTGAGTTTATGAGTTGTTCTTATTTCGAGCTTTAAATCATATCAAGGAGAGGGGGAGTGTCTCTCTACCTTGAGCTTTTATCATCTTGTGTATCCGTCTAACTCCTACCTCCAACGAGTAGGAGCTTTCTAGTAGTTTTCCCTCCGTACGTGGTCAAGGACCACTAGGGCCTTGGAGTAGTAGCCTTCGGCTACGAACCAAGTAAAACTCTTGTGTCTATTGTCCCTTTTATTTTTTGTTTATCTTTCCGATGCATATAAGTTTTTTTTTAAAACGAATTCGTACGAAAAATGTCTATCGCTATTCACCCCCCCCCTCTAGCGATCCGATCGATCCAACAATGTATTGCTCTACTTGCAGGACAAAGAAGCAAGCCACCTACCAGGCAAGAAGATGGATTCGATGTTGGGTTTCCGGCACCGCGGCGTGTGTGTGTTCGATCATGTTTCGTAAACATGAGCACAGCGGAAGCAATTAAAAATAATAAATCTATATTTATTACAACACACACAACACACGCATGCATATTACAACAAGTGTAGACATAACCGTAAATTAAAATTTGCAATAAAAGAAAATTATCTACGTTATACCTTTCGTATGACGTGTAGCGGGAACGGCATCAACCGGAACGATCCTCGTAAGAATCGTCTCTATCCGTATCCACGCCGAGCTCCTCAGGATGACTTCGCTAAGCCACGAGCTTCGTCTTCGTACGGGTTACTAGCCTCGTGTTGAAGACAACGTGATCGAGAGATGATCACGATCCGAATCCAAATTCGGATCCAAAACCGAGTCCTCAAAACTCGATTCTCCAGAGAGGTATCCGTCAACCGTTTGACGAATCCTTCATCCCCCACCTCAGAGGATTACCCGAGATCAAATCCCCGGTAAGTTAGCCGCTGTCGGAGTACTAACCGTCGTCCAAACGACGCTCCGACGAGAGGAGGAGAAGCTGTCCAGAAAACTGGACAGCTTGGTGGAGGATATAGGCGCCGGCCAACCAAGGAAAGAAAAGGCTCACCTTGATGCCAAACCTATAGGAGATCACCGGAGGGTCGCCGGAGGATAGCCGGCTGAAGCTTGGACGCCGGCAACAAGTTGGACGGTGGCACAAGGGGTTGGGCGGCGGCACACTAGGGTTGGCGCCGAAAACTCCTTCAAGGGGTGGGCGGCAACTCCAAGGGCTAGGGTTTTGGATTAGTGCTTAATTATCCCTTAAGCCCTCTTTTATAGAGAACTACTTCTCTTAATGGTTATTGGATCATAACCATTAGGCCCGTTAACCCGCTCCATTAGGATAAGTTAAAATAAACCAAACCATGATGGTTTATTTTAAGTTAAAACGAACCGAACCAACTTTTGGTTCATTCGTTTAAAATAAACCAAACCCTTTGGTTTATTCTCATCCATTGGATTAGAACCAAACCATTTTAGTCCATCCATTATGTCTTCATAAGACATGGCCCATCCACGCTTCCATTGCGACTGAAACGATTTCATGCTCGCTTTATGTTTGGTCCAACCAAACCTAGTTTCTCTCGGTCTGAGAATCTCATTCTCAAGCTCGTTTTAAATCCTTTGGATTACGCTCGTTGTGCGTGTGACCAAATAGGTTCTCGGTTTATGTTGGCCGTCTATAATTAACCATTAATTATATAACGATCATGAGTGGCACCTAGTAGTACATCATGATCCCCAATTAACCGAAAAGATCAACGGTTGATCCAGAACTATTTCTGAAACCCTTCAGTAGCTCGAATGATTCGTGCCCCATTCCCTTCACTTATCTTATACCCACTTGGTTCAGGACATGGTCTATTGTGTCAGTCCCCACTAGGCTGACTACGTCACACCTAGCCCAAGTATCATTTCCTCGTCCTACGGATTCTAGTTACTCCACATGTATCGAAGAGTACCTTACTCTAAACATGTAATGCTTTGGCCAAAGACTTTAGTAACAATCCGACGAGAGGCCATGGGTATACATCTCCTCACAAGGAGTGGTGAATCCTTTATAGGCTATTCAAACACCTTCGATCACTTCGACTTATACCCAATCATCCCGGGTCCACATCTCCTCAGAAATGTTTGCTTAAGATGTCAAAGCATAAGTCTCCATGATCAAGATGACTTGAATACCGCAAGTCAAAGGAACATCGCACTTAAGCCACAGTAAGAACTTCATTGACATATCTATATATGCAGAGAACCATATGAAGTCTTACGGCTGGTCACTCCAATGAACTAGTTACCATAACTAGCATCCACGATCAACTCCGGACATCACTATGTCTCCAGCCAGTGAGAATCAGCTGCTTGGATACACCAAGGAGTATACCTCGTGCTAGTCTCGGCGAACCGATGGTGTCCAAATCCATCAATTCATCGACTAGGGATAATTCATACATCACAATTACACATGTAGAGATACTCACTAGTTGTGATCCAATCACAAATTCTCTCATGCTGTGAATCGTATCGTGGACATTCAGTAAATGAGTTTAAGATCCAATCAAATACATAAAACATGTATACTCAAATAGTGAATCTACATTTATCATATAAATGGTTCATACATAAGGCGATTGCCTTAGGACATCTCTCATATATTACTAACAGACTCCCACTTGGCCTAATGCCAATCGCTACGATATCCTATACCATAAGCACTAACATGACCCTCAAACTTACTTTGAGGTAATGCTTTAGTCAAAGGATCCGCTAAGTTCCTTTCAGTGGGAATTTTCTCGATTTGTATTTCGTTCCTACTGATGATCTCTCTGATCAAATGATAGCGGCGAAGCCCATGTTTGGATCATTGATGAGACCACATCAAGTTCATAGATGAACTTCTTGATCCAAACCGCTTCCTTTGCTGCTTCCAAAGCTGCAACGTATTCTGCCTTAGTGGCAGAATCCGTTATAGTGTCAAGTTTGGAACCTTTCCAACTTATTGCGCCTCCATTCTAGGTGAATACATACCTGCATCGAGACATGGAATCATCCTTGTTCGTCGAGTCGCATCCGTGATACCCACGATCACCATGTACCCTTCTCCATATATTAGAACACATCCTTAGTTCTTCTCAAGTACTTAAGGATCGCCTTAATACACCCAATGATCCATTCCTCGATCGACCGTATCCGCCGTGACACTCGTGAGCATACGATACATCGGGCCTCGTACATAACATAGCATACATGATAGATCCTATTGATGCATAGGAATCTTACTCATGCAAATCCTCTCGCCTTCGCAGGCGCGGACACATAGACTTCGAAAGGTGTACCCCATGCCTGATGGGCAGATAACCTTTCTTGGATTCCGACATGCTAAACCTCTTTAGCACTCGGTCTATATATGTAGACTGTGAAAGACCAAGCAACCGTTTCGATCTATCTCTATAGATCTTAATCCCAAGGATGTAGGTTGCTTCTCCCAGGTCTTTCATGGAGAATGTCTTGGATAACCAAACCTTCAATCGATCAGAAGATTGAGACATCGTTTCCTATAAGTAATATGTCATCGACATACAATACTAGGAACACGACTGTACTCCCACTAACCTTCTTGTACATACAAGGTTCGTCTGGATTTTCTGAGAAATCAAACTTTTTGATTGTCTCATCAAAACGGATATTCCAGCTCCTGGATGCTTGCTTCAATCCATAAATGGACCGTCGCAATTTGCATACCTTGGTTTTATCAACCGATGTGAAACCTCAGTCAGATCATATACACGCCCTCGAGCAAGTTTCCATTAAGGAAAGTTGTTTTTACATCCATCCGCCATATCTCATAATCATAATGAGCCGCTATGGCGGAGCATCCGAATGGATTTAAGATAGCTAGGCGAATAGGTTTCGCCATAATCAACACCTTGCTTTTGACGATATCCTTTCGCCACCAATCTAGCCTTATAGGTAATCACATTACCATCCATGTCGATTTTCTTCTTGAAAACCCACTTGCACCCTATAGGCTTTATGCCTTCAGGTGGGTCAACCAAGTTCCAAACTTGGTTTTCATACATGGAATCCATTTTCAACTTCATGGCACCAAGCCATTTATCCCTTTCTGAACTTGTCAGCACTTCTTCATAACTGGTAGGCTCCTCATCATCAATGAGTAACACGTCGTTTGATTCACTTACGAGAAATCCATATCTCTCAGGAATATTGCGTGTTCTACCAGATCTACGAAGATGTGGTGTTACAATAGGTCCAGCCGATTGCTCATCACTATGAGTTGTCGGCTGTTGTGCTTCACCATGTATCTCATCAATGTCTATTTGAGTCTCTCGAGCCTCCTCAAGCTCGACGACACTCCCACTGTTTTCTTGCAAGAGAAACTCTTTCTCTAGAAACACAGCATGCCTTGAAACAAACACCTTTTGTTCCACAGGATGATAGAATTGGTAACCCCTTGTTTCCTTAGGGTATCCAATAAAAAGACATTTATCAGACTTAGCATCCAATTTGTCCGACATACCGCTTCACATAAGGACAACCCCATATCTTCAAGTAAGATACATGAGGAGGTTTACCATTCCATATCTCATATGGAGTAGTTGAGACTACCTTGGTAGGCATTCTCGCTTAACAAGTAAACAAATGTCAAGTGCATAACCCCAAAAGGACTTGGGAAGAGTCGCATGATTCATCATTGACCGACCATGTCCAACAAGGTCCTAAGTACGCCTCGATACACCATTATGTCGTGGGTGTATAGGGCGGAGTCCATTGAGACAATATGCCATTGTCTCTAGATAATCAAGAAACTCTTGACTTAAGTATTCACCACCTCGATCCGATCAAGTATTTTAATACTTTGTCATGTTGTTTCTCTACTTCATTTCTGAATTCTTTGAACCTTTCAAAGGCTTCAGACTTGTGTTTCATCAAGAACACATACCCAAACCGTGAGTGATCATCGTGAAGGTAATGAAGTAGCTATAGCCTCCTAAAGCTTGAGTTGACATAGGTCCACATACACGCATGTACTAGACCTAGTAACTCTCCCACTGCTCACCTTTCCAATAAAGGTAACTTAGTCATCTTGCCTTTTAAGCATGATTCGCATGTATCGTATGAATCCAATTCAACGATTCCGCATTCCACATCGTGTAATTCGATACGCGCTTCTTGCTTATATGGCCAAGACGACATAATGCCACATATAGGAGTCTATTTGATTATCCTTTCGAGCACGCTGTTGCTCGCTCGATATTGAAAATGTCACCGATACGCCCAACGATAAATGCCATTACTCAAAGTTCCAGTTCCATAAAGACGCCATTCAAAGTTATATAACAACAATTGTTACTAAAGTCAAATGGTAAACCATTTCTATTTAAACAAGAAATAGAAATGATGTTCTTTATCAACGAAGGAACATAAAAGCAATTGTCCAATTCTAAGACAAGTCCTACAGGAGTTCCAACAAATACGCTCTGATGGCGAGTGCAAAGAACCTTGCTCCATTCCCAACACGTAAATTTGACTCTCCTCGACGAGTCTTCTTCTATTCCTTAGCCCATGTATGTCATTACATATATGTGAGCCACACCCAGTATCGAATACCCAAGTGTCTGAGGAAATAGAATGACAATCAATAAAGAAGATTTCTGAAGAAGATGGGGCATCCGATGCCTTATCCTTCTTCACGGACTCAAGATAAATCTTTGTACTTTCTTCGCAAATGGCTCTCCTTGCCATAATGATGGCAAGTTTCTTTTTGTGCTAGTTCTACCTTCTTAGCCCTTCTCTTCTTTCCCTTCTGCTGTTCCTTTGACTTCCTTTTAGAACCTTTCTTCGAGGAATCAACTAACAAAGACTGGCCCTCGCTTCATGCTTCTCGTAAGACTCCATGCCTTCAAAGATATTGAGCAAGACGCTACGGATGAACCTCCTAGCATCTCAGAGGTGAAGAGGAGATTTGAGACTTCGAACCTTTCGAATCTCACTTGCTCATCAACCAACTAACAAAGATGAAGGACTACGATATGAGCATCCATATGCTCATGCTGCTTTCGTAGCTTGGGTTCCATCGTGGCTAGCATGATGCAACTCATTTGTTCAGAATCACTCAAATGTTTCTGATAGGCCAACAATTGGTCCAGAGTTGCATCGTCACTAGGACGGGCGGGAAGAGGCGCTTCGAGGACATTCGCAAGCTTTTCCACCTTGAGAACAATTCTCAAGTTTCTAAGCCAGTCCAAGAAGTTCGCCCACTAATTTATTCAATCCAAAATAGTGCAAATTCAAAGACGTCATGATCAATTTATTGACCTTAGAAATACAAAACGAGCATATATGAGAAAATGATTTTAAAATGCATCAATATACATTTATAAATCTATTCATTTTTCGAATTTCAAAACCCTAAAATCACTTCGAGATTGTAGGTCCATCTCCGAATGGGTTGATATCCATCATAGTTATGAACAACCTCGAGAGAGTCCAACAAGCCATTCATAACTACGACGGTAGGTATCATCTATACCGATTGCATATCCCGATATGCAACTATCACAATGTGCTATCAACTAATTGAATGTTCACACATACATCGGGTTGTTAACACATTAACAAGTATGCATCATATGCATAGCACCCAACTTCACCTCCCTTTACATCGACCTTGGAGAGAGTCCAACAAGCCGATGCTCCAGGTTAAAGCCAACCCATTAATCAGGACATAGTTTTAATATGGTTAGAGCGCATTCAACCAATTAGCCCAGCTTGGAGAGAGTCCAACAACCAAAGCTAACGATTGACCTCTGACTCTTACCATATTAGTATTAAACTATTCCATGGTTTGAACATATTCTGTGTTCGAGGGCTTGAGAGAGTCCAACAACCCAAACAAGAAACATAACTGTGGTTCTAACCATATTAATGGAAGGTGTAGGCTTTAATATTGATTAAGGGTTTTTATGTCTCATCCTCTTTGCATGCAAATAACTATTATCTACATGGCATGGCATACATGGCATACATCTACATGTCACGACACGCATGGCATAATGTTATGCATCTAATGCAATTACATGGCATACAATTATGTCATGTATATAATTTCCTTATATGTCATAACTATTTATGGAAATAAAATATGTTTAAGATTTGATTCTCCAAATCAAATCATAATTAAATTAGGAAACAAATTTCCAAATCTAATCACATATTTTATTCATGGAATTATTTGATTAAGGAAAATCTATTTAGGAAACCAATTTCCTAAATCATTGAAACTACTTATGGAAATAAAATATTTTAAGATTTGATTTCCCAAATCAAATCATGATTAAATTAGGAAACAAATTTCCAGAATCTAATCAAATATTTTATTTATGGAAAATATCAATTTCCATAAATACTTCCAACTTTCCAAAAGTGGAAGATTTCCATAAATACTTCTAGACTTTCCAAAATTGAAAAATTTTCATAAATACTTCTAAATTTCCAAAATTTAGAAAATTTCCAGAAATACATTACTATCGCAAAACCAATTTTATGATTATGTCGAAACACAACCTGGGCTCTGATACCATCAAGGTTTCCAAGATCACGCGGCGTAGGTGTGTTCGATCATGTTTCAAAACATGAGCACAATGAAGCAATTAAAAATAATAAATCTATATTTATTACAACACACACAACACACGCATGCATATTACAACAAGTGTAGACATAACCGTAAATTAAAATTTGCAATAAAAGAAAATTATCTACGTTATACCTTTCGTATGACGTGTAGCGGGAATGGCATCAACCGGAACGATCCTCGTAAGAATCGTCTCTATCCGTATCCACGCCGAGCTCCTCGGGATGACTTCGCTAAGCCACGAGCTTCGTCTTCGTATGGGTTACTAGCCTCGTGTTGAAGACAACGTGATCGAGAGATGATCACGATCCGAATCCAAATTCGGATCCAAAACCGAGTCCTCAAAACTCGATTCTCCGGAGAGGTATCCGTCAACCGTTTGACGAATCCTTCGTCCCCCACCTCAGAGGATTATCGGAGATCAAATCCCCGGTAAGTTAGCCGCTGTCGGAGCACTAACCGTCGTCCAAACGATGCTCCAACGAGAGGAGGAGAAGCTGTCCAGAAAACTGGACAGCTTGGTGGAGGATATAGGCGCCGGCCAACCAAGGAAAGAAAAGTCTCACCTTGATTCCAAACCTATAGGAGATCACCGGAGGGTCGCCGGAGGATAGCCAGCTGAAGCTTGGACGCCGGCAACAAGTTGGACGGCGGCACAAGGGGTTGGGCGGCGGCACACTAGGGTTGGCACCGAAAACTCCTTCAAGGGGTGGGCGGCAACTCCAAGGGCTAGGGTTTTGGATTAGTGCTTAATTATCCCTTAAGCCCTCTTTTATAGAGAACTACTTCTCTTAATGGTTATTGGATCATAACCATTAGGCCCGTTAACCCGCTCCATTCGGATAAGTTAAAATAAACCAAACCATGATGGTTTATTTTAAGTTAAAACGAACCGAATCAACTTTTCGTTCATTCGTTTAAAATAAACCAAACCCTTTGGTTTATTCTCATCCATTGGATTAGAACCAAACCATTTTGGTCCATCCATTATGTCTTCATAAGACACGGCCCATCCACGCTTCCATTGCGACTGAAACGATTTCATGCTCGCTTTATGTTTGGTCCAACCAAACCTAGTTTCTCTCGGTCTGAGAATCTCATTCTCAAGCTCGTTTTAAATCCTTTGGATTACGCTCGTTGTACGTGTGACCAAATAGGTTCTCGGTTTATGTTGGCCGTCTATAATTAACCATTAATTATAGAACGATCATGAGTGGCACCTAGTAGTACATCATGATCCCCAATTAACCGAAAAGATCAACGGTTGATCCAGAACTATTTCTCAAACCCTTCAGTAGCTCGAATGATTCGTGCCCTATTCCCTTCACTCATCTTATACCCACTTGGTTCAGGACATGGTCTATTGTGTCAGTCCCCACTAGGCTAACTACGTCACACCTAGCCCAAGTATCATTTCCTCGTCCTACGGATTCTAGTTACTCCACATGTATCGAAGAGTACCTTACTCTAAACATGTAATGCTTTGGCCAAAGACTTTAGTCACAATCCGACGAGAGGCCATGGGTATACATCTCCTCGCAAGGAGTGGTGAATCCTTTATAGGCTATTCAAACACCTTCGATCACTTCGACTTATACCCAATCATCCCGGGTCCACATCTCCTCAAAGATGTTTGCTTAAGATGTCAAAGCATAAGTCTCCATGATCAAGATGACTTGAATACCGCAAGTCAAAGGAACATCGCACTTAAGCCACAGTAAGAACTTCATTGACATATCTATATATGCAGAGAACCATATGAAGTCTTACAGCTGGTCACTCCAATGAACTAGTTACCATAACTAGCATCCACGATAAACTCCGGACATCACTATGTCTCCAGCCAGTGAGAATCAGCTGCTTGGATACACCAAGGAGTATACCTCGTGCTAGTCTCGACAGAACTGATGGTGTCCAAATCCATCAATTCATCGACTAGGGATAATTCCGATACATCACAATTACACATGTAGAGATACTCACTAGTTGTGATCCAATCACAAATTCTCTCATGCTGTGAATCGTATCGTGGACATTCAGTAAATGAGTTTAAGATCCAATCAAATACATAAAACATGTATACTCAAATAGTGAATCTTCATTTATCATATAAATGGTTCATACATAAGGCGATTGCCTTAGGACATCTCTCATATATTACTAACACTCGAACCCGACGATGAATTAGAGTCCGAATCAAAAAAGGTGGATGCAATAGTGAACGTATTGCGGAAGATCGTTCGGAGGGAAAGGAGCCTACTAAAGAATCAAAAGAGGCACAATTCAAATCAAATCAAAAGAAGGCTTTTCATGCAACATGGGACAACGAAGAAGGCAGCGGCATAGTGTTAGGGCAATCTCTTGCCGTAATATGGTTTTGATGGTGTGGCAAAGGGTTTAAGTTAGTTTGATATGTTGATGTGATATGTGCGTTGAAGTCGTGCAGGACTTAGTAATTCGCACATGGAGCCGTGGCGAGTTTCACATCTCATGACTCGTGCCTTGAGTCGGTGAAGGATAGCTCTGCGGAAGCCGTGCGCTTGGAGCATCCGAGGGACCGCCGGACGAGAAGCTTGGAGTGAAGCCGGAGGAAGTAGACTTCGAGGCAAGAGACGCGAAGGAGCATTGCAGAGTCATGCGCCTGATGCTGCCGAGGGACGTGGCCGAGAACGAAGAGAACTTGAGCGAGGACTCAGAAATGAGTGGCGATTGTAACCGAGGAAGGGTAGCTCTTAGGTGAAACTTGGCCATTTGGCCAAGTGTCGAATGGGTTTTCGACACGGCCGATGCCATGTCATGGCGGATCGCTCTAAGTCGAGTGAGTTCGACCGGTATCGGATCGATCGATTAGCGTGGCCATGCGCCATCGTGCCATCATGGGCGCCGATCGATCGATCGATCAAGGCGCAGGATCGTCAATAGGGTTTTGGCCAACCGCTCGTAGCCGGATCAAGGCGGTCGACTACGGAGGCGTGATCGATGAGGTCCATCACGATCGCCAAGAGTTCCGCGTGGACTACGGTCGGGATCCGACATGTTCGGAGGCCGTTAGTGGCTGTGATCGCCAAGGGAGGCAGTCGACTGGTGGCGGCCAACGGGAAGAAAACAGCCCTCTCTATAAAAAGGGAGGGTGTAAGCCTTTGAGAGGCTAATGCTTATGCTCTAAGTAATCTTCCTAGTGCCCCACAAGCTCTAAACTCTTCTTACTCGCTTTTACTCCATTCTATTTGTAAGAAGAGTGATCTTGATTGTAAAGGTTACCTCCACCTAGCTTGGTGCAAAGGAGAGACCATTTAGTGGATTGGTTTAGTGGAGTGATTCACCGAGGACGAATCGGGGACCGTGGATTAGCGGCGTAGCCGTGAACCACGTTACATTCTTTGTTAGCGTTTGTTTTCTTGTATTTCTATTTGCTTGTCTTTATTAGTCTTCCGCTTGCGCTAATTAGTTTTGTAGACGAGCAAATACCGGTATCCAAACGAAAAGGGCTATTCACCCCCCTCTAGCTGGCCGTACCGATCCCCTACAAGTGGTATCAGAGCCAAGGAAAGCTTGTCGAGGACTAACCGCCACAACAAGAAATTTTCGAAATGGCCGGCTCCAACATCCATCCTCCGATGTTTGAAGGAGAATTCGCTTGGTGGAAGAAGCGAATGGAGGTATTTTTCGAAACGGATTTTGATATAATGATTACAATGGAATCCGGTTTCGTTTTGCCTAGGGATGAAGAAGGGAAGCCAATAGAGAAATCTAGGTGGACCAAAAGGCAAAGGGAAGAGCACCTTGCAAATTCAAAAGCCAAACATCATCTCTTCAATGTGCTCCCCCAACAAGAAATCAACCGAATAGGAGAATGCCTAAGCGCCAAGGAGATGTGGGAGAAGCTAATTGAGCTTCATGAAGGCACATCCGAGGCAAGGCTAGCAAGGAGAGATCTCCTCCGCTCCCAACTATCCAATATAAAACTAGAAAAGGGAGAAAAGGTAATTTCTTTGCATTCTAGATTCAAAGAAATTTTAAATGGACTAACAAGTGTAGGTGAGAAGTTATCAAACCGGGATATGGTAATGAAGGCCATAGATGCCTTTCCCCGGTCCTCAAAGTGGAGCTCTATGGTGGATTCGTTCTACATCTCCAAGAACTTGGAAGTAAGTACCTTGGAGGAATTTTTCTCAACAATGGAGCTCCACGAAACTAGGCTTGAGGGAATACAAGAGGAGCCTAGAATTCAACCCTCAAGAGGAGTAGCATTGTTGGCAAATAAGGGGAAGAAGAAGATGGAAATCACCTCCTCCTCCGATGATGAAGCGTCTTCTTCCTCCTCCATGGATAGCACCGAAGAAGCCTATATGGTAAGGAGGGTAAGACGTGCATTTAAGAATTTTAGATTTGATAAATCTAATGATAGGAATAGAAGACCAAGGGGGAAGGTCATATGCTACAATTGCCAAGGAGAAGGGCACATAAGGGACAATTGTCCTCTCCTAAACAAGAGCAAGGAAGAGAGGAAAAAGAAAGAAGAAAAGAAGAAGAAAAAGGGGAGCAAGAAGAAAAAGGAAGAGGAGAAGAAGACAAAGGAAAAGGGAAAGGCCAAAGCTCTCAAGGCAAGGACTTGGGATGACCCATCTTCATCCTCCTCATCATCATCGGATGAGGAGAATGCCTTTGTCACCAATTTGGCCTTGATGGCCTTTGATGACTTAGATTGCTCTTCATCCGAAAATGAAGGATCAAGCTCAAATGGGGAGAGCTCAAATGAAGGGGGAGCTTCTACATCCTCCTCATCCGAAGAAAAAGAGGACATGGAAACTATGGTAACAAATCTAACTCCTAAGAAAATAGTTTCCATGGTTTCTAGCTTAACTAGAGAGTTATTTAGAGCTAAGAAGAAAAACAAAAGCATGCTAGATCAAATTAAGGACCTAGAAAATAAACTAGAAAATGCATGCTTAAATGATAATATTTCTTCTAGCTTAAATGAAGCATGCTCACATGACCTTTATGTGCCATTAGATGTTAGTGATGCATGTATAAATGAAAATAGGGCCTTAAGGGAAAAAGTAGATTATTTAACAAAAGCCCTAGAAAAATTCACAATTGGCTCCAACACCTTAAATATGATCTTAGGGAGCCAAAGAGCTAGTTTCAACAAGAAAGGCCTAGGATACAAAGAAAAGAAAAATGAAAAGGCCTATAAATGCCTAATAGCTAGGGGACAAGATAAAAAGAAAGTAATTGCTAGGAAATGGATCCCCAAGGAGTATTTAGTGAACCCAATAGGAAAGAATTTATTTTGGGTTCCAAAATCCATCCTTAAGGGTTAGAAAACCCCTAGGGTAGTCAACCACATGGTCCTAACCTATATCATATTTTGGTTGACTTAGGATGACGGGACAACCTTTTTTAGATAGTGTTGGGTGATGATAACGTGCCCATAAATAGGTAATAATGCTTAAATCATGATGATTAATGTAATTGCTATGTTTGTTTTAAATCATGATTTATGATTTTGATATTTGGCATGTTATCATGAGAAATAGGTTTGAATCATGCTTTAGGTGATACTTTGCTTATTATCATCATCATGTAATACCTAATGCATGACTATTATTTAATGAATACATGTATTTCATGATCATAATGTAGAATTCATTCATATATATCATTATGATCATGTAGGTTGTTAGGTTGATACTTAACCATGATAGAATTGCATGAATATATTGGTTAAGTATATACAAATACCCCCTAGGATGCATCTCACACTCACTATAGGCTAACTTGATTGCAAACATAGCATGGGTGAGATGTTAGGATGATACAAATGTCCACTAATGCCTATGGCATTTAGATGGTCATTTAAAGTATCAACATAGCAATAATAGACCAATCATGGGGAAGGCTTATGTTTAATTCATAGACATATTGCCCAAAGATCATGGTTGGATATTTCATATGTTTTCAAAACAATTCCTTAATTTAAAATCTATGTATTCATGTTTTGGAACAACTCGAAGCAAGACTAGGTGCTAAATTGGATACTAACATGCTCAAAAAAACTAGTGGTTTTTTCAAGTGTTTGGATTTTTGGCAAATCTCGGAAAATATAATGATTTTTCATGAAAAACTATTTTTCCTTGATAGATATACTTAATAGAAATATGTTCCTCAAATTTCATGATTTTTTGAATTTTCTGGAATTTTTAATGCATTTCTGAAATTCGCCCAAAAAATCAGAATTTCGGAATAAATTGTGGATCAGCCATCGATAGCGATCAGCTTACTAAATCAGCTTGCAATTTTCTGATTTCAGATTTTATTCATGTTTTTGGTATTTTCCCTCCATTATACTTGATGCCATGAGCTTATAACTTAGTGTTAATCTTTTTGATGGTGTCAAAGGGGGAGAAATAATTATGTTTAAGTTAATTATTTTAGGGGGGAGAAATATATGATAGGGGGAGAAAATTTGTATAGAGAGTTTTATGGATTAAGGGGGAATTGCATGTTGTTATATCATGTTTATCTTTACATGCTTTCTTACCTTAGAATTTATATCAAATGTTTTTACCTAACTTAAACGGATTGCCACACATCAAAAAGGGGGAGATTGTTAGGGCAATCTCTTGCCGTAATATGGTTTTGATGGTGTGGCAAAGGGTTTAAGTTAGTTTGATATGTTGATGTGATATGTGCGTTGAAGTCGTGCAGGACTTAGTAATTCGCACATGGAGCCGTGGCGAGTTTCACATCTCATGACTCGTGCCTTGAGTCGGTGAAGGATAGCTTTGCGGAAGCCGTGCGCTTGGAGCATCCGAGGGACCGCCGGATGAGAAGCTTGGAGTGAAGCCGGAGGAAGTAGACTTCGAGGCAAGAGACGCGAAGGAGCATTGCAGAGCTGTGCGCTGATCCTGCCGAGGGCGTGGCGAGAACGAAGAACTTCAAGGCGAGGACTCGAGAAATGAGTGGCGATTGTAACCCGGGAAGGGTAGCTCTTAGGTGAAACTTGGCCATTTGGCCAAGTGTCGGATGGGTTTTCGACACGGATCGCCATGTCATAGCGATCGCTCAATCAGTGAGTTCGACTAGTATCATTGGCCCGGATTGTGGCCAGCGTGATCGGCCACGCCATCATGGGCGGTCATTGCCAAGACAATCGATCATTCAGCGGCAGATTGGTAGTAAATAGGGTTTTAGCCCGAGAACCTCGTGGCCGGCCCAGGCGGTCGACTACGAGATCGGGATGAGTCCATCGTTGCCAAGAGTTCCGTTGGACTACTAGCGGTCGGGATCGTGTTTGGAGGTCTCTATAAAAGGGAGGGTGTAAGCCTTTGAGAGGCTAATGCTTATGCTCTAAGTAATCTTCCTAGTGCCCCACAAGCTCTAAACTCTTCTTACTCGCTTTTACTCCATTCTATTTGTAAGAAGAGTGATCTTGATTGTAAAGGTTACCTCCACCTAGCTTGGTGCAAAGGAGAGACCATTTAGTGGATTGGTTTAGCGGAGTGATTCACCGAGGACGAATCGGGGACCGTGGATTAGCGGCGTAGCCGTGAACCACGTTACATTCTTTGTTAGCGTTTGTTTTCTTGTATTTCTATTTGCTTGTCTTTATTAGTCTTCCGCTTGCGCTAATTAGTTTTATAGACGAGCAAATACCGGCATCCAAACGAAAAGGGCTATTCACCCCTCTCTAGCCGACCGTACCGATCCCCTACACATAGCATGCATGGCAAGACCCGAAGAGTCCGAGTCAGAGTCCGAATCCGAATCCAATTACAACACCGACTCCGAACTCGAGGACTACTTCGAGAAGCAACTCAAAGCCGGACCAAAAGAGAAAATTAAGGTTAGCTGCTCACTAATTCATACGTTTTACAATACAATTAAAATTCTTAATAGGAAATTAACTAAGTCCGAGTCTAGGGTTGAGTCGTTACTTGAGGAGGTTGAAACCCTCAAGAAAGAGGCTACTCTAACCTCTTCAACTAGTCAAGTTCAAGAGGGAAACTCAACCCAAATTGATAAACTTAAGGAGGAGAATTCTCTCTTGAAAAACCGAGTTCAAGAGGTTGAGGCTAGGTTTGAAAAGTTCACGTTGGGATCTAAGAACCTTAATCAACTACTTGGAACCCAAAGAGCCGTCGACAACAAAGTTGGACTCAGATTTAAGTCAAAGACTAGGAATAGGTCTTATATGTCTATTGTAAATCGTAGTCATCAAAGAGTCCAAGCATGGGTTCCAAAGGTTTTATTGAATTCACATATAAGGACTAATAAGTTTTGGATTCCCCAGGATCAAATTCATTATTTGAATAGACCATATTGGTTCAATGGTCCAGGGGGAGCTAACACTAAAATAGTATACCCGCTTACTTAGCAAAACCATTGAATATTTTACTTTAATTTGTAGAACAGCTAGATAGGGAAAATAGTTAGTCAACTCTTGACAACATAGTATCAGGATGCGGCGAGATGATAGTACGTTAGGGAAACAAAGTCTCGTGTATTCGAGCTAGATAAGGCGTATCTAGCTTGGTGCACTTGACCGAGTGGAACTAGCTGAAGCTACCTCGCCGTATCCTAAACTAGTTAGACCAGGAAGTAACCCTAAGTGACTTAAGTGATATTTTCTTGAATTTGTCTTTGTCTAAGGAAGTGGTCGTAGTTTCGATCAAAGAAGGCCCCTGTGCCTCGCCACGACCTGGAAGCCAGTTTCTCGAAAAGTTACTTAACGATCTAAAGGTTAAATCCGAATCTAACCCAAGGTTGACTATCTTTAATCAATTTAAAATCATCTCACAAAACATATAAGGTGAACAAATTATGAGACACATAGAATGGATGAGATGTTAAGGATAATTGAAATATACTTAAAACAATCTCTTCAAGATACTACTTATTTTCTCAACTGTTGTACTTAACAACTCTTAGGCCAAAGTTTAGCGCCCCCTACATCTCTTATACTTCATATATTTGACTAAGGGGGAGCGCAAACTAACCTTAAGGGTTATATTATAAACCTTTAGATTATTGGTGCAGAGGGACATACCTCGAACCAATCTATCTAACTACTACTAGACGCATGCTTGGACTCATATTTGATTTATCTAGATGCATGCATATATGACATTGTTTTTTTTAAAACCCTATTTTATACAAAAACCCCAAAAATTTTTTTGATTTATGGCAAAAGGGGGAGAAGAGAGAAAGTTAAGGGGGAGTAACACAAAATTTGATTTTGAAAACTAAAGTATCTCTTTCAAAACTCACCTAGGGTTAAGGGGGAGTTTTGGTTAAGGGGAGCTTTTGGGAATGACATTCATCATCTACTATACTTGTTTTATGCTTTAATTTCCTTAACTTTGTGTTGGTTTGCCATAGATCAAAAAGGAGGAGATTGTTGGTGCAGGGGCACTAGATAATCACACCTGTGTTTTGATTATGGCAAAGACACAAAGTTAAGTTTACATCGTTATCTCACGAGCTAAATCGAGTGTGTAGAAAAGTACTAAAGCTGGAGCTGAAAGCTAGTGACACCCGGAGGAAGCCACGGTGGTCGAGCGACACTCGAGTGACTTTGGAGGGACCCGAAGAAATCTAGTGGAAGGTCGGAAGCGAGAGCTACAAGGTAAGTATCGAGGAAAGCTCGTGTGAGTGAGAGATTGTAAGGTCATGTCCTCTTTACGGGGATGACCGTAGGTGGTGATCCGACTAAGACTTCTTGTGGAAGGTCTAGGTTAAGATCGGACGGTTAGAAACCGTCGTATTTATCATTTTCCGAGGTAACCTCTTACTGCAGGGAAGTGGCCAGGCTGGCAGTCGACTACTGGACGTTGGACAGTCGACTGATGCTCATCAGTCGACTGATGGGAGGCATCAGTCGACTGATGGCGACGAATCAACCTTTGCACTAGGTCAAAATGGATAACGTTTGACGCGGCCACTTCGCGATAAAATTTGGACAACTTCGTGATCTGTTCCAAAAAAAAAGGAGACAAATTCAGAGGCCAAAATCTATAAAAGGAGGGGAGGATTCCAACTCCAAATATCATCAAGTTTATTCATCAAGTGCTCCTACAATGCCAACGCTCCAACACCGTCATAACGCCAATGCGACAACAAGCTCATATCTTCTTCGTCGGTAGCAGCATCTAGTAATATATTTTAATATTGTATTCGTTGTTTTTAAAGAGGTGAGATAGGCTTGTTACCTCATCCTCGTACTTCCGGATTTTGTGATCGTTGTCTCCTACCTCCAATGAGGAGGAGACGTTATAGTGCTTTGCCCTCCGTATGCGGTCTAGGACCGATAGGGCCTTGGAGTAGCAACCGCTGGGTTGTGAACCAAGTAAAATAAACGTGTCACTTTATTTTCTGCTGTGCTTACTCGTTTACTTGTGTCTCAACGAACGAATTCGAACGAAAGATTTAAGATCGCTATTCACCCCCCCCCCTCTATTGACGCTTCTCGATCCAACAACCTTATGTATGACTAATTCATACTTGAAACCATACCCTAAGCCTATACTTAACCTTCTAACTTCTCCATCAGTCTTGCGCCACAGGATTCCTCCGAGTCCATGACTCCTTCATTCTTGTGCTTGTCTTCAAAAGCTTCCTTTGATTTTGTCATGCTTTGGGTTTCTTCTTTGCCAAAGGTTCGCTTGGACTTTACACCACCAAGACTACATGCTTGGACTTATGCTGCCAAGACCTCGCCTTTAGACTTCCTTTGTCATGGTCCGCTTGGACTTTACGCCACCAAGATTACATGCTTGGGCTTATGCTGCCAAGACCTTCCCTTGGACTCTCCTTGCCAAGATTCATACTTGGACTTCTCTTTACCAAGTCTTCATACTTGGATTTTTCTGTCACTAAACACATTCACAGTTAGATCACAAATATTACCTAACTAAAAATGATTATCCAAACATCAAAATACATAAGTTTTGGGGCATTGTTGCACCAACACAACTTAGGCCCAACAATGTGAAATTAGGGTTTGTTTAACTTTGAGGATAAAAATAGGAGGAGAAAAAGGAATAGAAATAGGAAATAAAGGTACAAAATGTTTACTTGGTAAAGCAAAAGTGGGAAATGAAAAAAAAATGAAGAAAAAAATTAAAATCATTATGCTAATCTTTGTTCTCATCGTCTTATAACCTTGAATCCATACGTCACTCTCTCGGGAAGTCTCCTGTTGCCTTTATTCTCATTTTCTTCTTCTCCTTTTAACCACACGTGAACACAGATAGCAACAACCAATGTCTTTATGTGGACAAAATTTGGAGACAAATAAACTTCCTTCCTCTTGTATTAAGTGACTAATGGAACATTTTCTACCTCAACGCTTGTACTTATTTGCAATCTAAATGATATAGAAGATGGAAAGTGAAGAACCAAAGCCCTAGTCCCCACGAGGATGGTGTGGTGGCTATGACATGATGGTGCTTTGCAGAAGTAGCATGAGTCAATTCCCTTGGAGGTCTAAAGCCCTTTCTTAGATTCAGATGATCCCTACGTATCTTGGCCACCACGTCAAGGCCCATAGAGTCCTCGTTGATTTATGTCCCTCACAATGGCCGTGGAATAGGCTGGTGGGGGTTGTTAGGTTGGTAGTTCCAACCTTTTGCAGAGGAACCAAAGCCCTAAATGATCTAGAAGATGTCTTTGAAGTTACAAAAGTGCCCTATAGATCTTGTGATTTTTCTCTCGATTTGAAAGTTTTCCATGCTAAAAATGTACATCATTATTTTTCACTATTCCTATTGATGCAGTCAGCTTTTGACCCTTTTTCTCTGAGAGCGTATTCGAATCGGCCATAGAAGTATCTTATTAAACATAACACATGTCAAAAGGTGCTGATCCTCTGACAATGCCCCTCTAATTCTTAAATCAGATCGAAAGAAAAATGAAAAAAGTGGAATATTCAATGTAGCTACTACCACGGGAAAATGACACCTTTTTTTCCTAGCTCCACCTGTCTTTATGTAGTCACTTCTGAGGTTCTTTTCAAACTGGATTATCCCCCAGTGATGCTCTTTGTTAGGTTGTTAGGGGAAAATTGTTATATGGAATCTCCACCTAACATGCCACGTGTTCAGGAGTTAAAATTGAGAGAGGTCTTTAGGGGATCAGACGTGACAAATGTCGAGAAAAAACTCCTCGGTATTCCTAGGTTCTCGTCTCTTCATGCTGTTAACTTCTGAGTTTCTCACTTCCCATGTTTCTCGACTCCTCCAGGCTTTTCGAGTCACTGAATTGTCAAGTTTCCACTCCTTCAGCACTCGACTTCCTGAGTTGTCGAGTTTTCGACTCCTTCGCCTCTTGACTTTTCGAGTCATCAAGTTTCCGACTCCTTAGCACTTTATTTTCTTTATTTTGATGTTTTTTTTAAGTTTCTTGTCAAGGGACTTCTAAATTTTTCCTTATCTATATTTCCTTGTATACAAAAATGCATGCTCTAACTCGAGATTTTAATCAATTTAATGCTGTGAATTTTGGTAACATATATTGTGAATTGGGTGGTGATAGAGGGCATACCATTGACAATTGTCCCACCATATTTAAAAAAGTTCATGTCGCCTAAGACCACGACTAGTGGACACAGGATGATCCCTATTCATATAGTTATGAACCTGACTGCATAAACCCTTAATATTATTTTCTAAGTGAGAACGAGAGCTATGGATCACCATTCGAATTTTATCAATCACCAAAGTCCGACATAGAAGTCTTGTTCAACAATTTTATTAGGCAATGTGAGGAGTCTAGCTAATAATTCGCAGAGCTTAGGCAACAAAAGCTAGCAGAGGAAGAGACCAAATGACTCGGAGGTAGCTTTGATGACGGGATTACACCTAATATGTCGAAGACTCAATTTGAACGAATGTATAAGGGAGATGTAGATGACATACAAAATGGAGAAAGAATATCAATTCAATCACCACTTGAAGGAGAACTTAAGGAATATAAAGTTGATTTTTCAACCAAGGAGTGCATTGCTTTAATTAACACACCTCCTAACCTCAAGGATTAATAAGAGCCTACCATAACCCTCATCGAAACTTTAGTTACCGATAATAAAGCTTTTTTAGTGACTAGTGATGATGAAATTTTAATTGATATAATAGAATTTGCTAATTAATCTTTTGTTGAGGATGTTTGTAGTGGGATACATTATTCACAACATATAGATGAAAATGAATATCATGATCGAACACCTGATGACCCCTTGAAGTTAAGCATGTTCAATCTCAGCCCAAGGAAAGAAGCTAGGAAGTATCTTGCTCTTCCATGATCAAGATTTAAGAGATATGGTGATGAAGGGCCACTAGGAAAAAAGAAGAGGAAAGTGAGCAAACATCTTGCTCCACCATGAGCAAGATTCAAACTCAGCAAGAAAGGGAGGAAGAAAAACCTCCTTGAACTGCCAACACCTAGCTGATGAACAAGAGTATGGTCGAGCTACATGTTTGATCGAGAAGCATCGCTAGAGGGGGGTGAATAGCGAGCGTAAAAATTTCTTTCGTTCGTTTGATAATAGCAAGTGCAGTGGAAAAATAAATAACACAATTTATTTTTACTTGGTTCACAACTCACTGGCTGCTAATCCAAGGCCCCGCAATCCTTGACCGCGTACGAAGGGGCAATCCACTATTAAGTCTTCTCCTCGTTGGAGGTAGAGACAACGATCACAAAACAGAAAGCATGAGGATAAGGCAACAATCCTACCTCAGCTCGTTATGATTAAAACCACGATCGAATACAGTAAAACAAATACTTGTTGCTGTTGTCGACGAAGAAGATGAAAGCTTGGCATCGCGTCTGTGTTATGACGGTGTTGGAGCTTAGGCATTGTAGGAGCACTTAAGAATAATCTAGATTGACCTTTGGGTTGGAGTTCTTTCCTCTTTTTATAGAGTTTTGCCTTGGAATAAGTCTCCTCATATTTTGGAATTGATCATGAGGTGGTACCATATTTTATCGTGAAGTGGCCGCGTCAAATATTATCCGTTTTGACCTAGTGCAAAAGGCTGATTTGTCACCATCAGTTGACTGATGTGCATCAGTCAACTGCCCAATGACCAGCAGTCGACTGTCAGCCGGGCCACTTCCCTGCAGAAAGAGGTTAGCACGAAAAATGGTAAATATGATGGTTCCTTACTGTTCGATCTCGACATAAACCTTCCACTGCAAGTCTTAGTTGGATCTGTTGGACTTTCCAAGCCACAAAAATAGCTTTTTGCATTGCGGAAACCCCGGAAGACCGGCCACGAATCCGTGCGAAGATGTATTAAAACTAAAATATGTATGTGTTTGTATAAAACCCTAGATCTACCTTAGATCTACATGATAAGGATGTTACCCTCGATGAGACGCCCTTCGCAAATCCCGCTCGTCCAAAAGGTTCGTCGGAACTCGAGAGTGTCAAGTGTACACTCCTCTACAAGTATCCACATGGACAAATGTTGGAGAAAAACACCTTAGAGTGTGCTTGCACCCCTTGGACGTTCATGGCTAGATGAGGAAGAGAGAGCTTGAGGGAAGAGAAGAGGAAGAAGATGAAGTTACACAACTTAACTTCACATCATCCATAACCCACTATAAGGGGGTTACATGCATGCATGTAACTCCAAGAGCCAATGGCTCTTGGTCTCCCACATGAGGTGGCACCCCATGATGTGTTCATGATGATGTTGAACATCATCATTGGCCGGCCATGCCAAGTCATCATCATGACATGGCACTTGGTCAAGTCAAACTTGACCTTTCATCTTCCCTCTCATGTCAAGTCAAACTTAACCTCTTATCTCCCATGGTTGATCAAATCCAACCATTTGATTCAAGTAAATTTAATTTAATGAATCTCTATTCATTTAATTTAAATTGATTTGATGAATCAAATCTAAATTAGACTCATTCAACACTTGAATCAACTTGAGTCTAACTCAATTAGTCTAATTTTGATTACTCTTAATCCAATTTGGTTCATCCCATGAACCTAATCCTCATGGTTCATCATATGAACCTAATCTCCATCTAATTGCCCTTTGTGTGTGACCCTATAGGTTCTTGTAACATTGGCAATGCTATTAAACCGATTTAGGAACATAAGCAATGAGCGGTATCTAGCAACACATCATTGCTACCCAAGTTACAAGAATGTTGAGATCCAACATCACCTTTGTGACTACTAATTGTGACTCTCACAATATGTGACAATGTCCCTCTATCCTTGACATCTAGATTGACCAATCAAGGCATAGACCATGTCATCCTCGGTACAATCTAATTCTTGAACTCCAAGTAGACTCACTCTAATCAAATGAGCTCAATATCTCATATTGATTCATTTGGGCATGACCATGCACTTCGTGGTCTCACTCTATCAAGAATATCGATGTCACTCCCGTCATATAGGAGGGATAGATCCCATATACATCACTCACATCCCTCCGCATAATTTGTTACATACCCAGTAATCGCCTTTATAGTCCACCCATTTACGGGTGACGTTTGACGAAGCCAAAGTATGTAATGCCTTATGTAGGGAACCATGGTGACTTCTGGTCTAAGGACTAATAGTCATACTAATAGCCACATGAGAAAGTATATGAGACTCATATAACAATCCATGATACTTTCTCATGGCGGGTCATTCAGTATACATTCTCCAATGCATACCCATGTGTCAACTTGATATCTCATATCCATGACTTGTGAGATCAAGTCATCGTGTTGACCTACATGCTAGTCTCTATGCATTAACATTGTCCCTGAATGTTAATACTCGATTAGGAATGATTAAGAGTAGTGTTCTCTATATCATCTCATTATCGATTCAACCAATCGATTGATATAGATAAGAACCTACTACTCAAGGACATTATTATATTTAGTTATTTGGCACCAATACAAGTAAATATAATAACCATGCCATTATAAATAAGAATATGATACAATAAAGTCCATACAACAATCATCACATGATTGGCTCTAGGGATTTCACTAACAATCTCCCACTAGCACTAGTGTCAATCACCGTAGTATCTAATACCCAATGACCTAGTGTGACCATCATGCTTTTTCTGTGCCAAAGCCAAGGGATCTGCGATGTTAGCCTCTGTGGGTACTCTACAAATCTTCACATCTCCTCTATCGATAATCTCTTGAATGAGATGGAAGCACCACTATATTCGCCCTCTGTTGTAGAATCAACAACTGTGTTCTACTTGGATCTCTTCTAGCTCACAGCGCCACCATTCAAGCAAAACACGAACCCTGACTGCGATCTATAATCATCCTGGTTAGTTTGGAAGCTGGCATTGTTGTAACCCTTTACAGCTAGCTCCTCATCGCCTCCAAATATCAAGAAATATTCTTTAGTGATTCTCAAGTGCATAAGAATATTCTTGACTGCTATCCAGTGATGCTCACCTGGATATGACTGGTATCAACTCGTCATGCTCAAAGCATACGAGACATCAGGACGAGTACACAGAATGGTGTACATGATAGATCCTATAGCAGATGCGTAATGGATCTTATCCATGTGGTCTCTCTCCTCTCTAGAAGAGGGACTTTGAGCCATCGAAAGACTCACACCATGTGACATCGGCAAAAGTCCCTTCTTAGAATTCTGCATGGCAAACCGTAGTAATACCGTGTCAATGTATGTACTCTGACATAGGCCAAGCAATCTCTTAGATCTATCTCTATAGATCTTGATGCCTAGAATACAGGCTTTTTCACCTAAGTCCTTCATTGAGAAGCACGTCCCCAGCCATGTCTTCACACACTGTAGCGAAGGGATGTCATTCTCAATGAGTAGTATGTCATCCACATACAATACAAGGAAGACAACTGTATTCCCATTAACCCTTTTGTAGACACAGGGTTCATCTTCATTCTTGATGAAACCAAACTGTTTGATCGCATCATCGAATCGAAGATTCCAGCTCCGAGAAGCTTGCTTTAGCCTATAAATGGACCTTTGCAGCTTGCATACTTTCCCAGTATGTTGTGGATCTACAAAACCCTTAGGTTGTGTCATGTACACATCCTCGAGTAAGTTTCCATTCAGAAACGCCATTTTGACATTCATTTGCAAGATCTCATAATCGTGGTATGCTGCAATAGAAAGCAAGATCCGAATGGACTTAAACATCGCCACTGAAGAAAAGGTTTCATCATAGTCAATACCATGAATTTGCTTGTAACCTTTAGCCACCAATCGGCCCTTATAGGTATGCATAAGTCCATCCATATCAGTCTTTCTCCTAAAGACCCACTTACACCCAATGGGTTTGACCCCTTCAGGTGGATCAACCAAAGTCCATACTTGGTTGGTGTACATGGATTCCATCTCGGATCTCATGGCCTCTAGCCATTTCTCAGAATCTGGGCTCATCACAGCTTCCTGATAGGAGGTAGGCTCATTCTCAATAAGCATAACGTCATCATGGTTAGACAAGAGAAATGAGTATCTCTCAAGCTGACGACGTACCCTATTAGATCTGCGAAGAGGTAGGTCTACCTGAACAGGTGGTTGTTCCACAACTCTTTGTGCAACAACCTCATCACCCACAACACTTTGTGGTTCCTGTTCAACCTCCATCAAGGCCTTAGTGCTATGGTCCTTATCTTGAATTTCTTCAAGATCGAAGGTACTCCCACTATTCTTTCCAGAAAGAAAATCCCTTTCTAGAAAAACTCCAGTCTTTGCCACAAACACTTTGTGCTGACTGGGAATGTAGAAGTAATATCCCTTTGTAGCCTTGGGATATCCAACAAAATAGCACCTATTTGATTTGGGTCCCAGTTTGTCTGAGACTTGAAGTCGAACGTAAGCCTCACAACCCCAAATCCTCATGAAAGACATCTTGGGATTTCTCCCTGTCCATATCGTATATGGTGTCTTTATCACAGCCTTGGATGGTACACGGTTAAGGGTAAAGGCTGCTGTGTCTAGAGCATATCCCCAAAAGGATATAGGAAGATCTGTGTGACTCATCATAGATCGTACCATATCCAATAGGGTGTGATTCCTCCTTTCTGATACACCATTCCACTATGGTGTTCCAGGAGGAGTGAGTTGGGATAGAATCTCACACTCAGCTAGATAGTCACGAAACTCATGGCTAAGGTATTCTCCACCTCGATCTGATCGAAGTATTTTAATACTCTTGCCAAGCTGGTTTCGTACTTCATTATTGAATTATTTGAACTTTTCAAAGGATTCTGATTTATGTGTCATGAGATACACATAACCATATCTACTGAAGTCATCTGTAAATGTAATGAAGTACCTATAACCACCTCTAGCTGCAACATTGAAAGGGCCACATACATCACTATGTATAAGTCCTAACAAATCTGTTGCTCTTTCGCTGTGTCCACTAAAGGGAGTATTGGTCATCTTGCCTAAAAGACAAGACTCGCATGTCTCATATGATTCAAAATCAAATGAGTCTAGCAGCCCATCCTTATGGAGCTGAGATAAGTGACTCTCATTTATGTGACCTAAGCGACAGTGCCAGAGATAGGTTTGGTTCAACTCATTTGACTTGAACCTTTTGGTACTTATGTTATAGATAGGGCTCTCTAAGTCTAGAAAATAGAGTCCGTTCATTAGAGGTGCACTACAATAGAACATATCATTTAAATAAACTGAACAACATTTGTTCTTTATTATTAATGAAAAACCTTTCTTGTCCAAACAAGAAACCAAAAAGATGTTCTTAGTTAATGCAGGCACATAACAATATTCATCTAATTCTAGTACAAGCCTAGAGGGCAGAGATAGATCATAAGTTCCTACAGCAACAGCAGCAACTCTTGCTCCATTGCCTATTCGTAGGTCCACCTCGCCCTTTGTCAATGTCCTACTATTTATCAGCGCCTGTACATTGGTACAAATGTGAGATGCACATCTGGTATCTAATACCCATGATGAAGAAATATATCTACCTGAAGTAGAAGTCTCACTTCTCTTCTTCTTAAGATCTTCCAGGTATGCCTTCCAGTTACGCTTCCAGTGTCCTACTTCCTTGCAGTGGAAGCAAGCCCCTTCCTTGGCTACCCTTCCTTTGGGTTTAAGTTCTTTGCCTTTGCCCTTGGCTTGGGACTTTCCCTTACCTTTAGGCTTACCCTTGCCTTTCTTCTTTTGTACCATCAAAATGGCGTCAGATTTTCCCTTCTTAAGGTTAAGCTCAGCAGTTCTCAACATGCTGAGCATCTCAGGCAGTGACTTATCAATTTCATTCATGTTATAATTCATGACAAATTAATTGTAGGCTTGTGGCAAAGATTGCAAGATCAGGTCAGTGGCCAACTCTTGGCCAAGTGGGAATCCCAGCCTTTGTAGGTTTTCTACGTACCCAATCATCTTGAGTACATATGGACCTACGGGAGTCCCATCTTGCATTTTGGACCCAAACAATGCCTTAGAGACTTCATATCTCTCGTGCCTTGCTTGTCCTTGATATAGTTGACGAAGATGTTCAACCATATCATAAGCATTCATGAACTCATGTTGCTTTTGAAGCTCAGAGTTCATGGTCGCGAGCATTAGACATGACACATCTAATGCATCATCTTGATGCTTCTTGTAAGCATCTTTGTCAGCTCGTGAGACAGTGGCAGGAGGTACCTCCGGAATGGCTTGCTCCAGGACATACAACTTCCTTTCTTGGGCGAGAACAATTCTCAGGTTCCTGTACCAGTCCATGAAATTTGCTCCATTGAGCTTGTCCTTCTCAAGGACAGAAGGCAGAGAGAGAGTGTTCGTGTTTGTCGATATAGTTATCTACAACATACAATGCAGAGAATTAATATCATATTCCTTTTATCATTTAATTAGACCTTTAATCAAATGATGCTCCCACTGAATTATAGGAATTTTGTAGAATCGAGTTATGGATGTGGTCAAACCACATTACTAGATTCATACAAACTAACTATAATTCTTGCGGGACAAGATCCACATCATACTAAGCCTTGAGTTAGCTTTGGCTAAATCGCCCAAGAGTTAGTACAATCAGTGGGTAACACATTACCGATTACATCTCTATACAACTCTTGTTTATAGGATCAAGACCCACATTTACAAAATACCTTGAGTTAGCTTTGGCTAAATAGCCCAAGATTTAGTGTAAATGCGATCTTATCCTATCTTTCCAACGATTGGAATATGCCTATAGTTCTACTCGATCCAATTGAGTTAACTAGTTTTGCTCAATCTAATTGAGCTTACTCTAACCCAAGCGTGATAGGCGGGACCAAGATTGTCCCTCTGCACCCTACCAAGATAATATGTGTTGCTCTGCTTTGGCAGATTCAACAACAACAAATGATCGAGGTAGTGATGGGTATCAAGGCTCGATAGGCATTTTCGAGTTGATTCGATTATGATCTAATCTAATCGAAATATGTATCTTATACGCATTTAGGCCTTTATTATCCTATATTAGCATGCATCACATACATACAATCATTATTCTAGCATGCATCATATACATACAAGAAAATTATTCTAGCATGCATCATATACATACAAGCATTATTCTACTAGCATGCATCACATACATACAAGCAAAATCAATTTTATATATATATATATATATATATATATATATATATATATATATATATATATATATAAAAATATAATATATATATATATATATATATATATAATTAAATGTGATGTAGTCATGGCCCTACTACTATCTTCTCAAGCCAATGAGAAGATCGGACAGTCAACCTAAGGCTAGCGGCTTCTCCAAGCGCTTCCTTTGACCGCCATGTGTCGTCGTCACCCTTCTCGTAACCTCGTCTTCAAGTGGACTTTCTACCCCTCCATTTTGTACATTACAAATATGAAACTCGAGTTATATTCGAGTCTAAAACTATTTACAACTAGAATATCAAAAGAAGAGGTACGACGCGCAGGTCGCATACATTATACAACACGCACAACCACAAAACGACACGCAGATCGTATTATGAATTACAACACATCACATCCAATCATATTGGGGTTATTGGGCCATGACATTCACAGAATTATATATAATTCTAAATTATGTATTTTTACAGAAAATTTCTATAATTTTTCCTATTTTTTTCAATTTTATGAGTCATCTCCCCGTAACGGTCCCGCTAAGCGGTTTCCGGGCACGATCGCAGGACAAGGCCCCTTTCGAGGATAGGGGCAGCGCCCCTACTCACAAAATAAACTTTACAAGTGTCCCTAATGATCTTACAGTGACTTAATTCGCTGTCCCAAAAACCTAAAATGAGAACTCGCTGTTTCAGAGAGTTTTTCTCGACGGTTGAAGCCTACAAGTGTCCCAACACTCGTTGCTTCGATTCTTTGAGAAAAATACCCAAAAATTCTATAAAAATAGGAAATTTACAGAAACATATAAATCTGTAATTTTTATATCTAATCCAAAAAATTACAAAAACGAAACACATACATGCTTCGAACGTAGCTCTGATACCACTGTTGGACTTTCCAAGCCGCAAAAACCGCTTTTTGCGTTGCGGAAACCCCGGAAATCCGGCCACGGATCCGTGCGAAGATGTATTAAAACTAAAACATGTATGTGTTTGTATAAAACCATAGATCTACCTTAGATCTACATGATAAGGATGTTAACCTCGATGCGACACCCTTCGCAAATCCCGCTCGTCTAAAAGGTTCGCCGGAACTCGAGAGTGTCAAGTGTACACTCCTCTACAAGTATCCACACAGACAAATGGTGGAGAAAAACACCTTAGAGTGTGCTATCACCCCTTGGATGTTCATGGCTAGATGAGGAAGAGAGAGATTGAGGGAAGAGAAGAAGAAGAAGATGAAGTTACACAACTTAACTTCACATCATCCATAACCCACTATAAGGGGGTTACATGCATGCATGTAACTCCAAGAGCCAATCTCCCTCATGAGGTGGCACCCCATGATGTGTTCATGATGATGTGGAACATTATCATTGTCCGGCCATACCAAGTCATCATCATGACATGGCATTTGGTCAAGTCAAACTTGACCTTTCATCTTCCCTCTCAAGTCAAGTCAAACTTGACCTCTTATCTCCCATGGTTGATCAAATCCAACCATTTGATTCAAGTCAATTTAATTTAATGAATCTCTATTCGTTTAATTTAAATTGATTTGATGAATCAAATCTAAATTAGACTCATTCAACACTTGAATCAACTTGAGTCTAACTCAATTAGTCTAATTTGGATTACCCTTAATCCAATTTGGTTCATCCCATGAACCTAATCCTCATGGTTCATCATATGAACATAATCTCCATCTAATTTCCCTTTGTGTGTGACCCTATACGTTCTTGTAACGTTGGCAATGCTCCTAAACCGATTTAGGAACATAAGCAATGAGCGGTATCTAGCAACACATCATTGCTACCCAAGTTACAAGAATGTTGAGATCCAACATCACCTTTGTGACTACTAATTGTGACTCTCACAATATGTGACAGTGTCCCTCTATCCTTGACATCTAGATTGACCAATCGAGGCATAGACCGTGTCATCCTCGGTACAATCTAAATCTTGAACTCCAAGTAGACTCACTCTAATCAAATGAGCTCAATATCTCATATTGACTCATTTGGGCATGGCCATTCACTTCGTGGTCTCACTCTATCAAGAATATCGATGTCACTCCCGTCATATAGGAGGGATAGATCCCATCTACATCACTCACATCCCTTCGCATAATTTGTTACATACCCAGTAATCGCCTTTATAGTCCACCCATTTACGGGTGACGTTTGACGAAGCCAAAGTATGCAACGCCTTATGTAGGGAACCATGGTGACTTCAGGTCTAAGAACTAATAGTCATACTAATAGCCACATGAGAAAGTATATGACACTCATATAATGATCCATGATACTTTCTCATGGCGGGTCATTCAGTATACATTCTCCAATGCACACCCATGTGTCAACTTGATATCTCATATCCATGACTTGTGAGATCAAGTCATCGTGTTGACCTACATGCTAGTCTCTACGCATTAACATTGTCCCTGAATGTTAATACTCGATTAGGAATGATTAAGAGTAGTGTTCTCTATATCATCTCATTATCGATTCAACCAATCGATTGATATAGATAAGAACTTACTACTCAAGGATATTATTATATTTAGTTATTTGGCACCAATACAAGTAAATATAATAACCATGCCTTTATAAATAGGAATATGATATAATAAAGTCCATACATCAATCATTACATGATTGGCTCTAGGGCTTTCACTAACAGGATCACATCCTACGGTCGTCCCCGTATAGAGGACACGACCTTTCCAACTCTCACTCATACGAGCTTACCTCTGGTCCTTTATGACCTGTCGCTTTGCTTCCGGTCTTCAACCTAGGTTCTTTGACTCCCAAGAAGTTCCCCCGGTGTCACCCGACCACCATGATTTTACGACTCGGGATCGGATTCTCTGGGTGTCGCTGACCTTCAGCTTAGCTTCACCATTTCCTGCACACTTAATTCAGCTCATGAGATAACAATATGACTTAACTTTGGATCTTTGCAATAATGAAAACCTAGGTTTGATTATCTAGTGCCCCTGCACTAACACTACGGACCCTAAACAAGCGCTTCTTTGGAGACAAATCAAGTTTATTTTTATTTTTCTTCAATTGTTACTTTCATTTATGCTAGTTTAAATTTTCAATTGTTGCCTATCATCATGTTTTATGTTTATAGTCATTTGTAGGACTTACATACAAGAGAAGAAATTTTTTTGAAGCCACATAACGAAGCACGGGCGGGCGTGTAAATTTCACACGGTCGTGCTTAATGGTTATGAGAAGAGATGGTGGGGCGTGTGGAAAATTTCGGACCATGTGGCACTACAAAAAATTCTAGAGTCGAACACGACAGGCTCACACATAGTCGGCCATGTGAATTTCACATAGTCATTTCGTGTTCTGATAAAAGGAATGACTTGTGTGTTTTTCCCTAAATCGATCGTGTGTTTCGGATTTTTCACCCTAGACCATGCCAATCTTCTTCTTCAACCTCCAAGGACTCTTCTCCAACTTTCGGATTCATCCAAGACCCCTCCTACGAGGAAAGATGAAGTGCACTAGGAGAGAAGCACCTTCATCTGGCCCAAGCAAGCCCAAGGCAAGGGGAAGAAGGAACCAACAAGTGTCAGAGGGAGCTAATCATTCCCTAGGTATCGTATTTCATGATCATGCTCATAGAGTTATATTAAATATATTATCTGCTCAAAAAATTTCTGCTACCCAATGCCTAGATGCGTCATTCTTAGAAACTATAAGACTTTTAGAGGATGTTCAGTGGTTGTTTGCCAAGATAGGATGGGAAGAGCTAATGGGAGTTAGAAACCTGACCTATCCTAGGGTTGTTTTGGAGTTTTTGAGTGCGGTGGATGCAGAGATCTTGTCGGGAAGGGACCATAAAGAGGGTAAAATTAGGTTCAGATTGTTCAACATAGAGCATGAGTGGACCCTCAGTCAATGGAACCTTAGCTTTGGTTTGTCTAGTGGGAAAGAGAGGAATGCAGGTAGATTTTGGAGAGAATTGATCGGGGAAGTCTTCTATGACCCGTCTAGAGACAAAGCATCCCGATTGCAAAACTCGATATTTTGATACATCCACCGGGTTATGGCGAGCACCATTTTTGGGAGAAGGGAGAGCAATGGCGTAGTGAGAGTGAATGAGATTTTGTGTCTTTGGAGCATGTTAAATGGGAACAATACTGTAGATGTTGGGTCTCACTTTATTAGGCATCTAGTAAAGATGGGCAAGGCACCCAAGGAGATATCATTTTTTGGGCCTTGTTGACTTACATATGTGAGTTGATGGGATACAATTGTGAGGGACTATAAAGGGTAGAGGGGAGCCCTAGTATTGGCCTAGCGGGGTATGGCTATGATGATGATCGTTAGAGAGGGAAATTCTTTTTGTTTTATAAGGAAGAACTTGCCACTCCTTAGGCTCTTCGACACTAGCCAAACCATAGTCAGCAACCGTGCCAATTGGCGGTTGGATATCACCACCGGGACCTCGCAATTAGTAGGTCCATCCATATAGGCACCGCCACCTTCAACCCACATGCCCATAGATCCACCTGAGTTTAGTGGATACCCTTCTCCACGACCCAATTCTTCTTGTACTTCTTTTCCTTCTTTTGACCATGATGCACTTGCGTCGTCAACATATAATTTCTCTAGCTTTTGATCGCAGCTCAACGAGATCCATGCCAAGCATTTGTCATATGGGAAATGACTGGATGAGCAGTAGAGCTTCACCCAAGTCGAGTTTCAGGGCCCAAGAGACAATTTCTAGTGGGCAGACCAGTTCTACGGTCATACCCAGTAGTATTTTCAGTATGAGGTGATGTATAGGGAGAAGGTCGACCACTTCATGAGGGATGCCCGAGTGCAGTGGGCATGTGAGGAGGACCATAGGGCAGCATGCAACTCCACCAGTAGGCAGTGGATGAGTTGTATGCATGGCACGAGAGACTGAGTGATCGGTTTCAGAATGAGCTGGAAATGAAGAAGCTAGCTCAGTTCCCTTGACGTCCGCTGCGCTAGAGGTACAATTTAGTCTAAGTCTACTGGGGTCTTATATTTTATTGTATTTTCCTTTTGTTGTTTCAGTAGTTCTATCTTTATGTTTATTAGGTCTAATTGGTATTTTTTTTTTGCATTTATTTCATATTATCATGCATGTAGTTTCATTTTAGGTTCCTTTCAGCACTTATTTGTTTGTTCTTATGAGTTGCTTCAATGATATTTCTTTTTAGAAAATCTTGATAATATGTTTTCATACCATAAGAATTTTACTTTATCTTATCTTTTAATACTTTATTTTGAGATGGTATAATGAATGTTCTCAATTTCTCACTTGTTAGCTTTTACTTTCACTTACACTCATTGAAAATTCTGAAAGGGAGAACCTAGTATATGCCTAGTTATGATTCATCCTAATAGTCTACTACTTAGGAATCCATAAGTGACTCTAGGTTAGCATTTTAGTTAATGGAGATGCTCAGATTGTGCAATCCCAAAATAAAAAAAAAATAAAAATAAAATAGAGAGAGAAAAGAAGAAAAAGGAAAAAAATTAAAGGAGGATATCATGGGTGGAAATGGTTAGATGCCCCTTTGAGACCGAGTTAGGTTATGTTGGATCGAGAGAATCACTAGAGGGGGTAAATAGCGATCGTAAAAACTTTTCTTTTTCGACAATTAAAACTAAGTACGCAGCGAAAAACTAAAACACAATCACAAGACTTTTTTACTTGGTTCATAGCCCACCAGTTGCTAATCCAAGGTCCTGCGATCCTTGATCACTTCCGAAGGGCAAAGCACTAAAAATCTCTTCCTCGTTGGAGGTAAGAGACAACTGAATACAAAGATGTAGAGGAAGAGGTAACAACCTTACCTTTCCTCTTTGCAAATAATAATTAAGTAATGAATACCTACAAAGAACTTGTAGCAGATGCACGGTCGGAGTAGCATTGTAGCACGAAGGATTGCGGAGAGCCAAAACACTTAGGAGTTCATTGATTGATTGATGGGTTTAAGTCCTCTTCTTCTTTTATAGATTGTCGTCTTGGAATTTGTCCCAATCAAAATCCAAAACTCGTGGATCTTATCATGAGGTGGCGGCTTATCTTATAATGAGGTGGCGACATTGATCTCTATCTCTTTGACCTTGTGCACTGGGTTGATTCGTCGACATCAGTCAACTGATCCTCTTGGTAGTCGACTACCTTTAGTCGACTGCTGACACCTCTAGTCAACTATTGCACTTGAGAATTCCTACAATACAAGGTTAGCACAATAGATGCATAATGCCATGCAGTGTGACAATCCTTTGACTATCCGATCTCGACTTCGGCATTCCTCTGGAAGCCTTAGTCGGATCAATGCCTAGGATTGTTCTCTAATAGAGAACGTGTCCTTACCACTGCTCCACACCCAGAGCTTACCTTTGGTCCTCCTGACCTATCGCTTAGCTTTCGGTCTTCCACTTAGGTTCCTCAACTCCATGAGGTTCTCCTAGTGTCGCCCGACCACTATGATTTCTTCACTCGAGATTCTCCGGGTGTCGCTCGACCTTTGGCTTAGCTTAAACACTTCTTGCACACTTAGCATATCACATGAGATAACAAAATAGCTTAACTTTGAATCTTTGCCATCATCAAAACCAAGGTTCGATTATCTAGTGCCTCTGAACCAACAATCTCTCCCTTTTTGATCTATGGCAAACCAATTCAAAGTTAAGAGAAAACAAGTAGTAAGCATTAAACACACATTTTTCAAAACCTCCCCCTTAACCTGAGGTGAGTTTTGAAAAACAATTACTTTTTGAAAAAAATTAGGTAACCTCTTAACTTTATCCTCTCTTCCCCTTTGACATATATTAAAAATAACTTTATAAGGGGTGCATTTTTAAGGTTAACATTTGCCAAGAAATAGAATTGTTAAACATTATAATCAATTGATTTAATATGTTCAACTCCCTTAATACTTAAGAGCTTAGGTTTCTAGATCCTACACCAACAATGTTTATCCTAGGTTAGGATGTGACCCTTTAACCTTTAACATTGTTATAAAATTTTGAGAAAGATTTAAAAAAAAACATTTTAAAGACTTATGTCTATTGGGTTTTATGTCAAACTAGAGGTAGCTAGATACTAAATTTGTCCAATTTAAGTCTTCTCTCCCCCTTGGCATATTATCAAAAGAAGGATTTAAATTTTTAAAGTATTGGTAATTATTTTTTTTAAAAAAAAATTTAACAACTTATATGATGATTATCCAATTAGAACCTCCCCCGTAACCTAACATCCTTGTTAGCCATAAGGAAGGCTTATCTAGAGGGTCTCCCCTTTTGTCTGACAAATTCTTAGGACATCCTTGTTGGCCATAAGGAAGGCTCACCTAAGTGTCCAGAGGGTCTAGGTGTCTAAAGTTGACCTAAGGATTTAGACGTTCAGTATTGGTCAACTAACCAACATTTAAT
Source organism: Wurfbainia villosa (assembly GCA_025175895.1). Classification (NCBI taxonomy): domain Eukaryota; kingdom Viridiplantae; phylum Streptophyta; class Magnoliopsida; order Zingiberales; family Zingiberaceae; genus Wurfbainia; species Wurfbainia villosa. The sequence continues at coordinate 77,810,654 of CM046000.1, read as the reverse complement.
GAAGCATAGTTATTTTGAAAACTATGTATAACTACACACAACAATCACGAAAACCAATAAAAATAATTTTGTTAGGGTAATCTCTTGCCAAGATAAGGTTTTGATGTGTGTGGCAAAGGGTTTAGGTTAGGTTGTGATTGTGATTTGATATGTGCGTTGGAGTCTTGCAGGGCTTAGTAATTCGTACATGGAGCCATGGCGAGTTTCACATCTCATGAATCGGTCCTTGAGTCGGTGAAGGATTGTTTTGCGGAAGTCGTGCGCTTGGAGCATCCGAGGGACCGCCAGATGAGAAGCTTGGAGTGAAGCCGGAGGAAGTAGACTTCGAGGCAAGAGACGCGAAGGAGCATTGCAGAGTCGTGTGCCTGATGCTGCCGAGGGACGTGGCCACGAACGAAGAGAACTTCGAAGGTGAGGGACTCCGAGGGATGAGAGTGAGCGAATGTAACCCGGGAAGGGGTAGCTCTTAGGTGAAACTTGGCCATTTGGCTAAGTGTCGGATGAGTTTTCCCGACACCAGTCGACTGCCATGGACTGGCAGTCGACTGCTCTGAGTCGATGGTTCGATCGACTGGTTTAATGTGGCTGAATCAAGTTGATCAGTCGACTGCAGACATGGGCAGTCGACTGATGGCTTGATCAGTCGACTGCTCATGGGCAGCAGTCGACTGATGACACTGTGCACGGGCACAGAATGGAGTCGAGCTCGCGGAGCACTCGACTGATGGTGTATCAGTCGACTGATGGTAGGATTAGTCGACTGATGCCTGTGACGTTGGATTAAATCCAACGTGTAAAGTGGTCATTATTGGGCAACGGCTACAGGACCAGTCGACTGATTGGAACATCAATCGACTGGTCCTGTGTCAACGGGAAGAAACCCTCTTTCTCTATAAAAAGGAAGGGGATGGGGCTTTGGGAGGCTAATGCTTATGCTCTAATCTTCTCCCAAAGTTCTCTAAGGGTTTTTCCACTCTTCTTACTTGTTTTATTTCCATTCTATTGTAAGAAGAGAAATTGTAAAGGTTACCTCCACCTAGCTTGGTGCAAAGGAGAGACCAATAGTGATTGGTTTTGGAGGAGTGATTCACCTTTGAACGAATCGGACCGTGGATTAGCGACGTAGCCGTGAACAACGTTAAATCTCGGTGTTTGTATTGTTTGTATTTCTCTTTGTTTAATTTGCTTGTCTTTGTTGTTTCCGTTGTGCTAATCTTTTTGTAGACGAGCAAAATTACGTATCCAACGAACGAGGGCTATTCACCCCCCTCTAGCCGGCCAATCGATCCCCCAACAAGTGGTATCAGAGCAGGGTCGCTTGTCGAGGACTAACCGCCGCAACAAGCACTTCATCAAAAGATGGCCGGCTCGAACATTCATCCGCCAAAGTTTGAAGGAGAATTCGCTTGGTGGAAGAAGCGAATGGAGGTATTTTTTGAAACGGATTTTGATATTATGATTACAAAGGAATCCGGTTTTTTTTTGCCTAGGGATGAAGAGGGGAAGCCAATAGAGAAGTCAAGGCGGACCAAGAGGCAAAGAGAGGAGCACCTTGCAAACTCAAAAGCCAAGCACCATCTATACAATGTGCTTCCTCAACATGAAATAAATAGAATTAGAGAATGCCTAAGTGCCAAGGAGATGTGGGAGAAGCTAGTAGAGCTTCATGAAGGTACCTCGGAGGTTAAACTTGCAAGAAGAGATCTCCTCCGCTCCCAATTATCCAACATAAAATTAGAAAAGGGAGAAAAGGTAACTTCATTGCATTCTAGGTTTAAAGAGATTTTAATTGGGCTAACAAGTGTAGGTGAAAAGCTCTCCAACCGAGATATGGTAATGAAGGCCATAGAGGCTTTTCCCCGATCATCCAAGTGGAGTTCAATGGTGGACTCATTCTATATTTCAAAGAATCTAGAGGTAAGTACTCTAGATGAATTTTTCTCCACTATGGAATTGCATGAATCTAGGCTTGAAGGAATACAAGAAGAGCCCAGAATCCAACCTTCAAGAGGAGTAGCATTTTTGGCAAACAAGGGGAAGAAGAAGATAGAGATCCCCTCCTCCGATGATGATGAAGCTTCCTCCTCCTCCTCCATGGATAGCACGGAAGAAGCCTATATGGTAAGGAGGGTAAGGCGTGCATTAAAAGGTTTTAGATTTAACAAATCAAATGATAAGAGTAGAAGAGCAAGGGGGAAGATCATTTGTTACAATTGCCAAGGAGAGGGACACATAAGGGACAATTGTCCCCTCCTAAACAAGAGCAAGGAAGAAAGGAAGAAGAAGGAAGAAAAGAAGAAGAAAAAGGGGAGTAGGAAGAAAAAGGAAGAGGAGAAGAAGGGGAAGGCCAAGGCATTCAAAGCAAAGACATGGGATGACCCTTCCTCTTCCTCTTCATCATCATCGGAAGAGGAGAACGCTTTCGTCACCAATCTTGCTCTAATGGCTTTTGATGATTTGGATTGCTCCTCCACCGAAAATGAAGAATCAAGCACAAGTGGAGGGAGCTCAAGTGAAGGGGGAGCCTCCACTACATCCTCATCCGAAGAATAAGAGGACATGGAAACTATGGTAACTAATCTTTCAACTAGTAAAAAAGTTTCTATGATTTCTAGTCTCACTAAGGATTTATTTAGAGCCAAGAAAAAGAACAAAAGCATGCTTGATCAAATTAAGGAATTAGAACAAAAATTTGAAAAGCATGTTTTAGTGATAATGATGATGCATGCTCACATGATCTTTATGTGACATTAGATGTTAATGATGCATGCATAGAAGAAAATAGGGCTTTGAGGGAAAAGGTAGATTACTTGACCAAAGCCCTAGAAAAATTCACTATTGGCTCAAATACATTGAACATGATAATTGGAGCCAAAGAGCTAGCTTTAACAAGAAAGGCCTAGGTTACAAAGAAAAGAAAAATGAAAAGGCCTATAAATGTTTAATAGCTAGGGGACAAGATAAAAAGAAAGTAATTGCTAGAAAATGGATCCCCAAGGAGTACTTAGTGAACCCAATAGGAAAGAACTTATTTTGGGTTCCTAAATCCATCCTTAAGGGTTAGAAAAACCCTAGGGTAGTCAACCATATGGACTTGACCTATATCATATGTTGGTTGACTTAGGATGGTGGGACCTCATTTTTAGAAATAGTGTTGGGTGATGATAATGTGCCCATAAATAGATAATAATGCTTAAATCATGATGATTAATGTAATTGTTACACATGTTCGCAATCATGATATATCATTTTAATTTTTGGCACATAATCATGAGAAATAGGGTTTAAATCATGCTTTAGGTGATATTTGCTTATTATCATGACATAATACCTAATGCATGATTATAAATTGATGAACACATGTGCTTCATGATAATAATGTGAAATTAAGTCATACATGTCTTTATGATCATGTAGGTTGTTAGGGTGATACTTAACCTCGATAGAATTGCATGAATATAATGGTTAAGTATATACAAATACCTCTAGGATGCATCTCACACTCACCATAGGCTACCATGATTGAAAACTTAGCATGGGTGAGATGTTAGGATGATACAAATGTCCACTAATGCCTATGGCATTTAGATGGTCATTTAATGTGTCAAATTAGCAATAATAGACAATCATGGGGAAGGCTTTTGTTTAATTCATAGACATATTTCCCAAAGATCATGGTTGGATATTTCATATGTTTTCAAAACATTTTCTTACTTTAAAATCTGTGTATTCATGTTTTGAAACAATTGGATGCAAAACTAGGTGGCAAACTTGATACCAGAATGATCAAAAACCTAGTGGTTTTTTAAAGCTTTTGAATTTTTGGCAAAAACAAGAAAATATAATGAATTTTCATGAAAAACTATTTTTATTTGATAGATATACTTAAAAGAAATGTGCTCCCCAAATTTCATGATTTTTCGAATTTTCTGGAATTTTTAATGCATTTCTGAATTTCGGTCCAAAAATCAGAAATTTCTTAAAACCGCTTGCCAGTCGACTGGTAGTCTAAACCAGTCGACTGATGGCCTAAAAATTAGAACAGTAAAGGCTGAATTCAGATTTTAAACCAATTTTTGGTATTTTTCTTCTATTATACTTGATGCCATGGGTTTATAACTTAGTATTAATCTTTTTGATGGTGTCAAAGGGAGAGAAATTGTTATGTTTAAGTAAATTATGATAGGGGGAGAAATAGGCATGGGGAGTTTCATGGATTAAGGGGGAGTTGCATGTTGCTTTATCATGTTCATGATTACATGCCTTCTTACCTTAAAAAATTTCTATCAAATATTTTTACCTAACTTAAACGGATTGCCACAACATCAAAAAGGGGAAGATTGTTAGGGTAATCTCTTGTCATGATAAGGTTTTGATGTGTGTGACAAAGGGTTTAGGTTAGGTTGTGATTGTGATTTGATATGTGCGTTGGAGTTTTGCAGGGCTTAGTAATTCGTACATGGAGCTGTGGCGAGTTTCACATCTCATGACTCGGTCCTTGAGTCGGTGAAGGATTGCTTTGCGGAAGTCGTGCGCTTGGAGCATCCGAGGGACCGCCGGACGAGAAACTTGGAGTGAAGCCGGAGGAAGTAGACTTCGAGGCAAGAGACGCGAAGGAGCATTGCAGAGCCATGCGCCTAATGCTGCCGAAGGATGTGGCTGCGAACGAAGAGAACTTCGAAGGCGAGGGACTCCGAGGGATGAGAGTGAGAATTGTAACCCGGGAAGGGGTAGCTCTTAGGTGAAACTTGGTTATTTGGCCAAGTGTCGGATGGGTTTTCCGACGCGATCATTGCCATGTCATGGCGATCGCTCAATCAGTGAGTTCGTGGTATACGACGCGATCGACTTCCATGGGTAGCGATCGACTACTCTGAGTCGATGGTTCGATCGACTAGTTTAATGTGGCTGAATCAAGTTGATCGATCATTGCGGATGGGCGATCGACTAATGGCTTGATCGATCGCTCATGGGCGTAGGTCGATAACAACGTGCAGACGCGAGAATGGAGTCGAGCTCGCAGAGCACTCGACTGATGGTGTATCAGTCGACTGATGGTAGGATCAGTCGACTGATGCTTGTGCCGTTGGATGAAATCCAACGTGTAAAGTGGCCGTTATTGGGCAACGACTACAGGACCAGTCGACTAATTGGGACATCAGTCGACTGCTCCTGTGTCAACGGGAAGAAACCCTCTTCCTCTATATAAAGGAAGGGGATGGGGCTTTGGGAGGCTAATGCTTATGCTCTAATCTTCTCCCAAAGTGCTCTAAGGGTTTTTCCACTCTTCTTACTTGTTTTATTTCCATTCTATTGTAAGAAGAGAAATTGTAAAGGTTACCTCCACCTAGCTTGGTGCAAAGGAGAGACCAATAGTGATTGGTTTTGGAGGAGTGATTCACCTTTGGACGAATCAGATTGTGGATTAGCGGCGTAGCCGTGAACCACGTTAAATCTCGGTGTTTGTATTGTTTATATTTCTCTTTGTTTAATTTGCTTGTCTTTGTTGTTTCCGTTGCGCTAATCTTTTTGTAGACGAGCAAATTTACATATCCAACGGACGAAGGCTATTCACCCCTCTCTAGCCGGCCAATCGATCCCCCAACAAATTTTACGAATCTATTTATGTATATATAAATATTGAAATTGTTTTCAAAACTATTTTCAATTTATTGTCCTTGCCATCTCACCCATTCTGCATGATCAACCAAGTTATCCTTATAGGTATTGTGAGATGAATTTAATTTTACTTAGTTAATTTTAATGATTTGAAAATTAATTAACCTTGGGTTAGATTTAGATTTAACCTTTAGATCGTTAAGTAAATTTTTCGAGAAAATGACTTCCAGGTCATGGTGAGGCATAGGGGCTTTCTTTGATTAGAATAATGACCACTTCTTTAGACAAAGCCAATTTCAAGAAAATATTCACTTAAGTCACTTAGTGTCACTTCCTTGTCTAACTAGTTTAGGATGAGGTAAGGTAGCTTAAGCTAGTTCAACTTAGCTGAGTTATCTAGCTCGGATACACAAGACCTCATTTCTCTAACATACTATCATCTCGCTGCGTCCTGATACTATATTGTCAAGGTTAATTAACCATTTCCTATCTAAGTGTTCTATGAGATTTAATTTAAGACTAGTATGTATGACATGACAAAAATAAGCATGGTAATTAATTAAAATGATATGTATGCATGAGCATGTTATGTTCAATCAATTCAAAGAAATGGTTGCTTCTTAGGTAGAATTTTATTTGTTGAATTTCTAAAAATTGAAGGTTTAATTGCTAAATTATTAATTTTTGTATAATTAAATAGTACTCTATTATAATTAATTTTATTAGTTTGATTATTTATTTTTGAAATTTTAATTAAATTAGATTTTAAATTTAAAATAGATTTAATAGGAATATTATATTTTTAAAGATAGATTTAATATTAGAAATTTTTAAGATAAGATTGTTAGAGTTTTTAAAGGTAGAATTATTAGAATTTTTTAAGATAAGATTGTTAGAATTTTTTTAAGGTAGAATTATTAATATAATTATTAAAAAAATTTAAGATTACATTGTTACCTTTAGGCCTTGTGGGATGTTCTTCCATGGTTAGCTCGGTCAACGATCTTCTAAAACTTAAAAAAAATAAAAAGTCCCAAGACTTGATATTGGATTTGTTGTGCGGAAGATAATTAAAAATAAAAATAAAGAAAAGAAAATGCCCGATCAGTGGTTGCACCGAATCTGAGTGCCCCCACTCTGATACCAATTGTTGGATCGAGAGAATCGCTAGGGGGGGGTGAATAGCGATTGTAAAAACTTTTCTTTTTCGACGATTAAAACCAAGTACACAGCGGAAAACTAAAACACAAACACAACACTTTTTTACTTGTTTCACAGCACTAAAAATCTCTTCCTCATTGGAGGTAAGAGACAACCGAATACAATGATGTAGAGGAAGAGGTAACAACCTTACCTCTCCTCTTTACAAATAATAATAAAGTAAAGAATACCGACAAAGAACTTGTAGCGGATGCACGGTCAGAGTAGCGTTGTAGCACGAAGGATTGTGGAGAGCCGACACACTTAGAAGTTCATTGATTGATGGGTTTGAGTCATCTCCTCCTTTTATAGATTGTCGCCTTGGAATTTGTCCCGATCCAAATCCAAAACTCGTGGATCTTATCTTGAGGTGTCGACTTATCTTATCATGAGCTTGCGGCATTGATCACTATCACTTTGACCTTGTACACTGGGTTGATTCGTCGACATCAGTCGACTAATCCTCTTGGCAATCGACAACCTTCAGTCGACTGCTGACACCTCCAGTCAACTGTTTCACTTGAGAATTCCTACAACACAAGGTTAGCACAATAGATGCATAATGTCATGGAGTGCGACAGTCCTTTGACTGCCCGATCTCGACTTCGGCATTCCTCCGAAAGACTTAGTTGGATCGATGCCCAGGATTCTTCTCTAACTGAGGATGCATCCTTACCACCGCTCTACAACCGGAGCTTAACTTTCATCCTCTTTGTTGAAGGATCGGTGGCCGGCTAGAGAGGGTGAATAGCCCTTTTCGCGTGTATGGTGGAAATCAATCGTTCGTCGCGTGCTCATCTACAATATTCGTTAATACGCAGCGGAAATAATAGTAATACGAATACAAGACACACAAGCATAAATACACATGATATACATGGTTTGGAACCTTAGGGTTCCTACTCCACGGGGTGAGCTCAACGAGCTCGTGTTATGCGCATGACACTAACAACAACTCCTTCTCGACAACACGTTAGAGGTGGACAAACCTCGTACAAGAAATTACAACAATGTAATACAAGCAAATACAAATACAAGAAGAAATACAAGTAAAGAACACTTTACAAAACTTCGCTTTGATCACTTGCTTATTGCTTGCTTTGGATTGCTCTTGAAGGTCTGGAATGCAACAACAATTCCCCTCCAAAATCGCCTCAAAATCTCTTGCAAAATCCTCCATCTTGAGCTCCATTTATAACCTGCATCGAGCTGATTTTGCCCCCATCAGTCGACTGGTCCTGTAGCCATTGTCTCACAATGACTCGATCCACGCTGGATAAGTTCCAACGGATCTATCATCATTCCACTGATATTCCCATTCGTCGACTGATGGAGCAATTAGTCGAGTGACCGAAGCAATCACTCGACTGATCAACCTTCTCTGAATTCACCCTGATCAGTCGACTGATGGTGTCAGCAGTCGACTGTCATTCCTTGGTAGTCGATTGTTCAGCCAGAACCAGGTCAATCGAACACCGGTCGAGTCCAATCGACCTAGAGCAGTCAACTGGTACCTATACCAATCAACTGATGTCGGGTAAAACCTCAAACACCAAGTTATTTGATCATCTGATACTCAGTATTAGCCACTTGGCCAAGTCCACCTCATCCTCTCATGTAGTTGCCCACCAAAGCTCTCTTCCCTTGGCCTACGTCCCTCGGGTGCACCAAGCGCACGACTTCGCAATGCTATCCTTCACGTCTCTTGCTCTCAAAGTCTGCTTCCCTTGGGCCTCACTCCATTTTCTCCCCATCGGGCGGTCCCTTGAATGCACCAAGCGCACGGCTTCGCAATGTCATCCTTCACCAACTCAAGGACCCCAAGCCTAGAGAACTTGCTAAGTCCTCAAGACTTCTCACACCAAGCCTCATGCTTAGATTTTCCATGCCAAGCCTCATGCTTGGACTTTCACCGCCAAGGCTACACACTTGGGCTTACGTGACAAACCCATATTGGACTTTCCCAACACCAAGCCCTATGCTTGGACTTTTCACAACCAAGGCTACACACTTGGATTTACGTGGCCAACTCATGTTGGACTTCCCATGATAATCCCATGTCATACGTTTTGTCTAACATCAAAATATAGTTTGAGTCAAACTCAAGTCCGATCAATCGTGACCTGAGTTGATTGCACCAACAATCTTCCCCTTTTTGATGTTTGACAAAACCTTAAACTTATGTCTACCAATTATCCCCAATTGGCAATTCTCACATCCCAATGAGAATTCAAACTAACCCCAATTTATAACATCTCCCCCTTTTTGACATACACCAAAAAGGTCGTCCCCAAGGGTATGAATGTCTCATATCCCAATGAGATCTTAGAATCTCTCCCTTGGAAGAAAACACATGCTCTCAATCTTTCTAGTGATAAGTCCCATATCACTTAAGAGAGGCAATCCCAATTTTCCTCTCATGAGGAAAAATACACATCCATCTTCCCATGATGGATACCTCCCCCTAAAAGCTTGCTCCCCCTTGACCATTGTACCAACAATGTCCTTGGAGAGTCCATATGCCAATAGTAATACTTAAACAATCAAAATTAAGGCACAAGTTCAACATTGAACTTCCATACACCTTAAAATTGATACTCACCCTAAACACTTCTCCTAATCCATTTCCAATGGATTTCCACCCTTTCTAATGCTCTCCAAAGCATGTCCTAGGGTTAGGAGTGGTTAGGGAACTAAAACACAGCTAAACATGGGCATAACAAACATGTTTACCCGAAATCAGCATGGGCAGTCGACTCCTTCAGCTACCAGTCGACTACTGTTAGTGAAAGCCCTAGAGCCAATCATGTGATGATTGTTGTATGGACTTTATTGTATCATATTCCTATTTATAAAGGCATGGTTATTATATTTACTTGTATTGGTGCTAAATAACTAAATATAATAATGTCCTTGAGTAGTAGGTTCTTATCTATATCAATCGATTGGTTGAATCGATAATGAGATGATATAGAGAACACTACTCTTAATCATTCCTAGTCGAGTATTAACATTCAGGGACAATGTTAATGCGTAGAGACTAGCATGTAGGTCAACAAGATGACTTGATCTCACAAGTCATGGATATGAGATATCAAGTTGACACATGGGTATGCATTGGAGAATGTATACTGAATGACCCGCCATGAGAAAGTATCATGGATCATTATATGAGTGTCATATACTTTCTCATGTGGCTATTAGTATGACTATTAGTCCTTAGACCTGAAGTCACCATGGTTCCCTACATAAGGAGTTGCATACTTTGGCTTCGTCAAACGTCACCCGTAAATGGGTGGACTATAAAGGCGATTACTGGGTATGTAACGAATTATGCGGAGGGATGTGAGTGATGTAGATGGGATCTATCCCTCCTATATGACGGGGGTGACATCGATATTCTTGATAGAGTGAGACCACGAAGTGCATGGCCATGCCCAAATGAGTCAATATGAGATATTGAGCTCATTTGATTAGAGTGAGTCTACTTGGAGTTCAAGATTTAGATTGTACCGAGGATGACACGGTCTATGCCTCGATTGGTCAATCTAGATGTCAAGGATAGAGGGACATTGTCACATATTGTGAGAGTCACAATTAGTAGTCACAAAGGTGATGTTGGAGCTCAACATTCTTGTAACTTGGGTAGCAATGATGTGTTGCTAGATACCGCTCATTGCTTATGTTCCTAAATCGGTTTAGGGACATTGCCAATGTTACAAGAACCTATAGGGTCACACACATAAGAGCAATTAGATGGAGTTTAGGTTCATATGATGAACCATGAGGATTAGGTTCATGGGATGAACCAAATTGGATTAAGAGTAATCCAAATTAGACTAATTGAGTTAGACTCAAGTTGATTCAAGTGTTGAATGAGTCTAATTGAGATTTGATTCATCAAATCAATTTAAATTAATGAATAGAGATTCATTATATTAAATTGACTTGAGTCAAGTGGTTAGATTTGATCAACCATGGGAGATTAGAGGTCAAGTTTGACTTGACTTGAGAGGGAAGATGAAAGGTCAAGTTTGACTTGACCAAATGCCATGTCATGATGATGACTAGGCATGGCCGGCCAATGATGATGCTCCACATCATCATTGACTTTGTCAATTGGTGCCACCTCATGAGGGAGACCAAGGTGTTGGGTTTCCGGCACCGCGGCGTGTGTGTGTTCGATCATGTTTCGTAAACATGAGCACAGCGGAAGCAATTAAAAATAATAAATCTATATTTATTACAACACACACAACACACGCATGCTATTACAACAAGTGTAGACATAACCGTAAATTAAAATTTGCAATAAAAGGAAATTAAACTACGTTATACCTTCCGTATGACGTGTAGCGGGAACGACATCAACCGGAACGATCCTCGTAAGAATCGTCTCTATCCGTATCCATGCCGAGCTCCTCGGGATGACTTCGCTAAGTCACGAGCTTCGTCTTCGTACGGGTTACTAGCCTCGTGTTGAAGACGACGTGATCGAGAGATGATCACGATCCGAATCCAAATTCGGATCCTAAAACAAGTTCTCAAAACTCGCTTCTCCGGAGAGGTATTCGTCAACCGTTTGACGAATCCTTCGTCCTCCACCTCAGAGGATTACCGGAGATCAAATCCCCGGTAAGTTAGCCGCTGTCGGAGCACTAACCGTCGTCCAAACGACGCTCCGACGAGAGGAGAAGCTGTCCAGAAAACTGGACAGCTTGGTGGAGGAGTAGGCGCCGGCCAAAACAAGGAGAGAAAAAGCTCACCTTGATGCCGAACCTATAGGAGATCACCGGAGGGTCGCCGGAGGTTCACCGGCTGGAGCTTGGACGCCGGCAAGGGTCTTGGACGGCGGCACAAAGCTGGGCGGCGGCAGCTTGTAGTTGGGCGCCGAAATCACCAACAAGGGGTGGGCGGCAACTAGGTTGGGCGGCCAAAATAGATTAGGGTTTTGGATTAGGGTTTAAGCCCTATTTTATAGAGAACTAATTCTCTTAATGGTTAATGGATCATATCCATAAAGCCCGTTAACCCGCTCCATTAAGATAAGTTAAAATAAACCAAACCATGATGGTTTATTTTAAGTTAAAACGAACCGAACCAACCTTTGGTTCATTCGTTTAATATAAACCAAACCCTTTGGTTTATTCTCATCCATTGGATTAGAACCAAACCATTTTGGTCCATCCATTATGTCTTCATAAGACACGGCCCATCCATGCTTCCATTGCGACTGAAACAATTTCATGCTCGCTTTATGTTTGGTCCAACCAAACATAGTTTCTCTCGGTCTGAGAATCCCATTCTCAAGCTCGTTTTAAATCCTTTGGATTACACTCGTTGTGCGTGTGACAAAATAGGTTCTCGGTTTATGTTGGCCGTCTATAATTAACCATTAATTATAGAACGATCATGAGTGGCACCTAGTAGTACATCATGATCCCCAATTAACCGAAAAGATCAACGGTTGATCCAGAACTATTTCTGAAACCCTTCAAGAGCTTCGAATGAATCGTGCCCCATTCCCTTCACTCATCTTATACCCACTTGGTTCAGGACATGGTCTATTGTGTCAGTCCCCACTAGGCTGACTACGTCACACCTAGCCCAAGTATCATTTCCTCGTCCTACGGATTCTAGTTACTCCACATGTATCGAAGAGTACTTTACTCTAAACATGTAATACTTTGGCCAAAGACTTTAGTAACAATCCGACGAGAGGCCATGGGTATACATCTCCTCGCAAGGAGTGGTGAATCCTTTATAGGCTATTCAAACACCTTCGATCACTTCGACTTATACCCAATCATCCCGGGTCCACATCTCCTGAGAGATGTTTGCTTAAGATGTCAAAGCATAAGTCTCCATGATCAAGATGACTTGAATACCGCAAGTCAAAGGAACATCGCACTTAAGCCACAGTAAGAACTTCATTGACATATCTATATATGCAGAGAACCATATGAAGTCTTACTACCGGTCACTCCAATGAACTAGTTACCATAACTAGCATCCACGATTAACTCCGACATCACTATGTCTCCGGCCAAAGGTGAGAATCACCGCTTGATACACCATGGAGTATACCTCGTGCTAGTCTCGACAGAATTGATGGTGTCCAAATCCATCAATTCATCGACTAGGGATAATTCCGATACATCACAATTACACATGTAGAGATACTCACTAGTTGTGATCCAATAACAAATTCTCTCATGCTGTGAATCGTATCGTGGACATTCAGTAAATGAGTTTAATATCCAATCAAATACATAAAACATGTATACTCAAATAGTGAATCTTCATTTATCATATAAATGGTTCATACATAAGGCGATTGCCTTAGGACATCTCTCATATATTACTAACAGACTCCCACTTAGCCTAATGTCAATCGCTACGGTATCCAATACCATAAGCTCTAACATGACCCTCAAACTTACTTTAAGGTAATGCTTTAGTCAAAGGATCCGCTAAGTTCCTTTCGGTGGGAATTTTCTCGATTTGTATTTCGTTCCTACTGATGATCTCTCTGATAAGATGATAGCAGCGAAGCACATGTTTGGATCATTGATGAGACCACATCAAGTTCATAGATGAACTTATTGATCCAAACCGCTTCCTTTGCTGCTTCCAAAGCTGCAACGTATTCTGCCTTAGTGGCAGAATCCGCTATAGTGTCAAGCTTGGAACCATTCCAACTTATTGCGCCTCCATTCTAGGTGAACACGTATCCAGACTGAGACCTGGAATCATCCTTGTCTGTGTGGAAGCTGGCATCCGTATACCCGCGTATCACCATGTCCCCTTCTCCATATATTAGGAACACATCCTTAGTTCTTCTCAAGTACTTAAGGATCGTCTTAACAGCCGCCCAATGATCCATTCCTAGATTGGATTGGTATCTGCTCGTGACACTCAGAGCGTACGATACATCGGGCCTCGTACATAACATAGCATACATGATAGATCCTATTGCGGATGCATAGGAAATCTTACTCATGCAAATCCTCTCGTCTTCTATGCGTGGACACATAGACTTCGAAAGGTGTTCCCCATGCCTGATGGGTAGATAACCTTTCTTGGATTCCGACATGCTAAACCTCTTTAGCACTCGGTCTATATATGTAGACTGCGAAAGACCAAGCAACCGTTTCGATCTATCTCTATAGATCTTAATCCCAAGGATGTAGGTTGCTTCTCCCAGGTCTTTCATGGAGAATGTCTTTGATAACCAAACCTTAACTGACTGTATGATTGACACATCGTTTCCTATAAGTAATATGTCATCGACATACAATACTAGGAACACGACTGCACTCCCACTAACCTTCTTGTACACATAAGGTTCGTCTGGATTTTGTGAGAAATCAAACTTTTTGATTGTCTCATAAAAATGGATATTCCAGCTCCTGGATGCTTGCTTCAATCCATAAATGGATCGTCGCAATTTGCATACCTTGGTTTTGTCAACCGATGTGAAACCCTCAGGCTGTATCATATACACGTCCTCGAGCAGGTTTCCATTAAGGAAAGCTGTTTTCACATCCATCTGCCATATCTCATAATCATAATGAGCCGCTATGGCCAGAAGCATCCGAATGGATTTAAGCATAGCTACAGGCGAATAGGTTTCGTCATAATCAACTCCTTGCTTTTGACGATATCCTTTCGCCACCAATCTAGCCTTATAGGTAATCACATTACCATCCATGTCGGTTTTCTTCTTGAAAACCCACTTGCACCCTATAGGCTTTATGCCTTCAGGTGGGTCAACCAAGTTCCAAACTTGGTTTTCGTACATGGAATCCATTTCCGACTTCATGGTACCAAGCCACTTATCCCTTTCTGAACTTGTCAGCACTTCTTCATAACTGGTAGGCTCCACATCATCAATGAGTAACACGTCGTTCGATTCACTTACGAGAAATCCATATCTCTCAGGAATATTGCGTGTTCTACCAGATCTACGAAGATGTGGTGTTACAATAGGTCCAGCCGATTGCTCATCACTATGAGTTGTCGGCTGTTGTGCTTCACCAGGTATCTCATCAATGTCTATTTGAGTCTCTCGAGCCTCCTCAAGCTCGACGACACTCCCACTGTTTTCTTGCAAGAGAAACTCTTTCTCTAGAAACACAGCATGCCATGAAACAAACACCTTTTGTTCCACAGGATGATAGAATTGGTAACCCCTTGTTTCCTTAGGGTATCCAATAAATAGACATTTATCAGACTTAGCATCCAGTTTGTCTGATACAGTCCGCTTCACATAAGCAGGACAAACCCATATCTTCAAGTAAGATACATGAGGTTTCTTACTAGCCCATATCTCATATGGAGTAGTAGAGACTACCTTGGTAGGCATTCTGTTTAACAAGTAAACAGCTGTCTGAAGTGCATAACCCGAAAAGGACTTGGGAAGAGTCGCATGATTCATCATTGACCTGACCATGTCCAACAAGGTCCGGTTACGCCTCTCAGATACACCATTATGCTGTGGTGTATAGGGCGGAGTCCATTGAGACAATATGCCATTGTCTCTTAGATAATCAAGAAACTCTTGACTTAAGTATTCACCACCTCGATCCGATCGAAGTATTTTAATACTTTTGTCATGTTGTTTCTCTACTTCATTTCTAAATTCTTTGAACTTTTCAAAGGCTTCAGACTTGTGTTTCATCAAGAACACATACCCAAACCGTGAGTGATCATCGGTGAAGGTAATGAAGTAGTTATAGCCTCCTAAAGCTTGAGTTGACATAGGTCCACATACATCAGTATGTACTAGACCTAGTAACTCTCCCACTGCTCACCTTTTCGGTAAAGGTAACTTAGTCATCTTGCCTTTTAAGCATGATTCGCATGTATCGTATGAATCCAATTCAAACGATTCCAGAATTCCACATCGGTGTAATTCGGACATGCGTTTCTTGCTTATATGGCCAAGACGACAATGCCACATATAGGAGTCTATTTGATTATCCTTTCGAGCACGCGTGTTGCTCGCTTCGATATTGAAGATGTCACTGGATACGTCCAACGTATAAATGCCATTACTCAAAGTTCCAGTTCCATAAAGTACGCCATTCAAAGTTATATAACAACAATTGTTACTAAACGTTAAATGGAAACCATTTCTATTTAAGCAGGAAATAGAAACAATGTTCTTTATTAGAGAAGGAACATAATAGCAATTGTCCAGTTCCAAGACTAGTCCACTAGGGAGCTTCAGCAAATAAGTTCCGATGGCGACCGCAGCAACCTTTGCTCCATTGCCAACTCGCAAATTTGACTCCCCTCTGACAAGTCTTCTTCTATTCCTTAGCCCCTATATGTCATTACATATATGTGAGCTACACCCAGTATCCAATACCCAAGTGTCTAAGGAAATAGAATGACAATCAATAACGAAGATACCTGAAGAGGATGGGGCATCGGATGCCTTCTTCTTCTTCATGGACTCAAGATAAGTCTTGCAGTTTCTTCGCCAGTGGCCTTCCTTGCCACAGTGATGGCAAGTGCCCTTTTGCGCTGGTTCCGCCTTCTTTGCCTTTTTCATTCCTTTCTTCTGTTCTTTTGCCTTCCTCTTAGAACCTTTCTTTGAGGAATCAACTAACAGAACCGCCTTCTCCTCATGCTTTACAGAAGGCTCCACAGTCTTCAGCATATTAAGGAGCTCGGGAATGGTGGATTCCAATTTGTTCATCCGATAGTTCATCACAAATTGCGAGAAGCTCTTGGGAAAACAATGCAGAATTAAGTCAATACTTAACTCATGATCCATCACAAAACCGAGGGTAGCTAGCCGCTCGATGTACCCATTCATCTACGCAGACGAACCTTCTTGCATCTTCGTAGTGAAGAGGAGCCTAGAGACCTCAAACCTTTCGGATCTCTCTTGCTCATCGAACAGCTCATGAAGATGGAAGACCATAGTATTAGCATCCATATGCTCATGCTGCTTTTGCAGCTCAGGTACCATCGCCGCTAGCATGATGCAACTCGCCAGCTCAGAATCTGCCACATGTTTCTGATAGACCAACATTTGGTCTGAAGTTGCATCGTCCTTAGGATGGTCAGGAAGAGGCTCTTCAAGGACATATGCAAGCTTTTCCGCCTTGAGAACAATTCTCAGGTTTCTAAGCCAGTCCAGGAAGTTAGGCCCAGTCAGTTTGTTCGAATCCAAAATAGTGCGCAAATTCAAAGACGTCATGATCAATTTATTGACCTAGAAATACAAAACGAGCATATATGAGAAAATGATTTTAAAATGCATCAATATACATTTATAAATCCCATTCATTTTTCGAATTTCAAAAACCCTTAAAATCACTTCGGGAGATCGTAGGTCCTTCTCCGAATGGGCTGATATCCATCATAGATAAGAACAACCTTGGAGTGAGTCCAACAAGCCATTCTTAGCTATGATGGTGGGTATCAAGTATACCGATTACATATCATGTATATGTAACTATCACAATGTGCTATCAACTAATTGAATGTTTACACATACATTGGGTTGTTAACACATTAACAAGTATGCATCATATGCATAGCACCCAACTTCACCTCTCTTCACATCGACCTTGGAGTGAGTCCAACAAATCGATGCTCCAAGTTAAAGCCGACCCATTAATCACGAAATAGTTTTAATATGGTTAGAGCGCATTCAACCATTTAGCCAGGCTTGGAGTGAGTCCAACAACCCAAACTAACGATTGACCTCTGACTCTTACCATATTAGAGTTAAACTATTTCAATGATTTGAACATGTTCAGGTTCGAGCCGGGCTTGGAGTGAGTCCAACAACCCAAACAGGAAACAGAACCCTGGTTCTAACCATATTAATGGAAGGTGTAGGCTTTAATATTGAGTTAGGGTTTTTATGTCTCATCCTCTTTGCATGCAAATAACTATTATCTACATGGCATGGCATACATGGCATACATCTACATGTCACGACACGCATGGCATAATGTTATGCATCTAATGCAATTATATGGCATACAATTATGTCATGTATATATTTCCTTATATGTCATAACTATTTATGGAAATAAAATATGTTTAAGATTTGATTCTCCAAATCAAATCATAATTAAATTAGGAAACAAATTTCCAAATCTAATCACATATTTTATTCATGGAATTATTTGATTAAGGAAAATCTATTTAGGAAACCAATTTCCTAAATCATTAAAACTACTTATGGAAATCAAATATTTTAAGATTTGATTTCCCAAATCAAATCATGATTAAATTAGGAAACAAATTTCCAGAATCTAATCAAATATTTTATTTATGGAAAATATCAATTTCCATAAATACTTCCAACTTTCCAAAAGTAGAAGATTTCCATAAATACTTCTAGACTTTCCAAAATTGAAAATTTTCCATAAATACTTCTAAATTTCCAAAATTAGAAAATTTCCAGAAATACATTATGACTATCGCAAAACCATTTTACGATTATGTCAAAACACAACCTGGGCTCTGATACCACTGTTGGGTTTCCGGCACCGCGGCGTATGTGTGTTCGATCATGTTTCGTAAACATGAGCACAGCGGAAGCAATTAAAAATAATAAATCTATATTTATTACAACACACACAACACACGCATGCTATTACAACAAGTGTAGACATAACCGTAAATTAAAATTTGCAATAAAAGGAAATTAAACTACGTTATACCTTCCGTATGACGTGTAGCGGGAACGACATCAACCGGAACGATCCTCGTAAGAATCGTCTCTATCCGTATCCACGCCGAGCTCCTCGGGATGACTTCGCTAAGTCACGAGCTTTGTCTTCATACGGGTTACTAGCCTCGTGTTGAAGACGACGTGATCGAGAGATGATCACGATCCGAATCCAAATTCGGATCCTAAAACGAGTTCTCAAAACTCGCTTCTCCGGAGAGGTATTCGTCAACCATTTGACGAATCCTTCGTCCTCCACCTCAGAGGATTACCGGAGATCAAATCCCCGGTAAGTTAGCCGCTGTCGGAGCACTAACCGTCGTCCAAACGACGCTCCGACGAGAGGAGGAGAAGCTGTCCAGAAAACTGGACAGCTTGGTGGAGGAGTAGGCGCCGGCCAAAACAAGGAGAGAAAAAGCTCACCTTGATGCCGAACCTATAGGAGATCACCGGAGGGTCGCCGGAGGTTCACCGGCTGGAGCTTGGATGCCGGCAAGGGTCTTGGACGGCGGCACAAAGCTGGGCGGCGGCAGCTTGTAGTTGGGCGTCGAAATCACCAAGAAGGGGTGGGCGGCAACTAGGTTGGGCGGCCAAAATAGATTAGGGTTTTGGATTAGGGTTTAAGCCCTATTTTATAGAGAACTAATTCTCTTAATGGTTAATGGATCATATCCATAAAGCCCGTTAACCCGCTCCATTAAGATAAGTTAAAATAAACCAAACCATGATGGTTTATTTTAAGTTAAAACGAACCGAACCAACCTTTGGTTCATTCGTTTAATATAAACCAAACCCTTTGGTTTATTCTCATCCATTGGATTAGAACCAAACCATTTTGGTCCATCCATTATGTCTTCATAAGACACGGCCCATCCATGCTTCCATTGCGACTGAAACAATTTCATTCTCGCTTTATGTTTGGTCCAACCAAACATAGTTTCTCTCGGTCTGAGAATCCCATTCTCAAGCTCGTTTTAAATCCTTTGGATTACACTCGTTGTGCGTGTGACCAAATAGGTTCTTGGTTTATGTTGGCCGTCTATAATTAACCATTAATTATAGAACGATCATGAGTGGCACCTAGTAGTACATCATGATCCCCAATTAACCGAAAAGATCAACGGTTGATCCAGAACTATTTCTGAAACCCTTCAGTAGCTCGAATGAATCGCGCCCCATTCCCTTCACTCATCTTATACCCACTTGGTTCAGGACATGGTCTATAGTGTCAGTCCCCACTAGGCTGACTACGTCACACCTAGCCCAAGTATCATTTCCTCGTCCTATGGATTCTAGTTACTCCACATGTATCGAAGAGTACCTTACTCTAAACATGTAATGCTTTGGCCAAAGACTTTAGTAACAATCCGACGAGAGGCCATGGGTATACATCTCCTCGCAAGGAGTGGTGAATCCTTTATAGGCTATTCAAACACCTTTCGATCACTCGACTTATACCCAATCATCTCGGTCCACATCTCCTGAGATGTTTGCTTAAGATGTCAAAGCATAAGTCTCCATGATCAAGATGACTTGAATACCGCAAGTCAAAGGAACATCGTGACTTAAGCCACAAGAAGAACTTCATTGACATATCTATATATGCAGAGAACCATATGAAGTCTTACTCTGTCACTCCAATGAACTAGTTACCATAACTAGCATCCACGATTAACTCCGACATCACTATGTCTCCACCAAAGGAGAATCACCGCTTGGATACACCAAGGAGTATACCTCGTGCTAGTCTCTCAGTAATCGATGGTGTCCAAATCCATCAATTCATCGACTAGGATAATTCGATACATCACAATTACACATGTAGAGATACTCACTAGTTGTGATCCAATCACAAATTCTCTCATGCCGTGAATCGATCGCGGACATTCAAGAAATGAGTTTAAGATCCAATCAAATACATAAAACATGTATACTCAAATAGTGAATCTTCATTTATCATATAAATGGTTCATACATAAGGCGATTGCCTTAGGACATCTCTCATATATTACTAACACAAGGGACATGGGAGTTACATGCATGCATGTAACTCCCTCTCCTTGAAGTGGCCGGCCACTTTAGGGGTTTCATTAGATGAAATTCTTTTGGGTGAGTTAATTCCAATAACTTCATCTTCAACCTTGGTGCTCTTCCTCTCAAGCTCTACCTCTCCAAACCTCATCTTGCCGAAATTCCTAAGGGAGTGCTAGCACACTCTAAGGCATTTCTCTCCACCTATTGCTTGTGTGGATACCATAGAGGAGTGTGCACTTGACACTCTCGAGTTCCGGCGAACTTTTGGATGAGCGGGATAAGCGAAGGGCGTCGCTACGAGGGTAACGTTCTAACCTCTTAGATCTAAGGTAGATCTAGGATTTCTGTAAGCACATACATGTAATTATAATTTTTATACTTCGTACGGATCCGTGGCCGGGGCTTCCGAGGTTTCCGCAACGCAAAAAGCGGTTTTGCTCCTGAACCCAACAAAGGGTATCGAGCCATGAAGCATGTATGTGTTTCGTCTTTGTAGTTTTTATATTAGATATAAAAATTACAGATTTATATGTTTCTGTAAATTTTCTTATTTTATAGAATTTTTGGGTATTTTTCTCGTAGAGTCGAAGCAACGAGTGTTGGGACACTCATAGGCTTCAACCGTCGAGAAAAACTCTCCGAATCGGCGAGTTCTCGCTTTAGGTTTTTGGGACAGCGACTTAAGTTGCTGTAAGATCATTGTAGGGACACTCGCAAAGTTTATTTTGCGAGTAGGGGCGCTGCCCCTATCCCCAAAAGGGGCCATGTCCCGCGATCGCTACTTTAAACCGCTTAGCGGGACCGTTACGGAGAGTTGACTCATAAATTCGAAATAAATTAGGAAAAATTATAGAAATTTCTGTAAAAATACATAATTTAGAATTATGTATAATTCTGTGATTGTCATGGCCCAATGACCCCAATTTGATTGAATAAGTGTGTTGTAATTCATAATACGGCCTGCGTGCCGTTTTGTGGTTGTGCGTGTTGTATAGTGTATGCGACCTGCGCATCGTACCTCTTATTTTGAAATTCTAGTTGTAATTAGTTTTTAGACTCGAATGTAACTCGAGTTTCATATTTGTAATGTACAAAATGGAGCTGTGGAAAGTCCACTCGAAGACGAGATTACGAGAAGGGTGACGACGACACATGGCGGTCAAAGGAAGCGCTTGGAGAAGCCGCTAGCCTTAGGTTGACCGTCCGATCTTCTCATTGGCTTGAGAAGATCGTAGTAGGGCCATGACTATATCACATTTAATTATATATATATATATGTTGATATATATATATATATATATATTTAATTGATTTTTGCTTGTATGTATGTGATGCATGCTAGTAGAAAAATGTTTGTATGTATATGATGCATGCTAGGTTAATTTTCTTGTATGTATATGATGCATGCTAGAATAATTTTTGTATGTATATGATGCATGCTAGGTTAATTTTCTTGTATGTATATGATGCATGCTAGAATAATTAATGTATGTATATGATGCATGCTAATATAGGATAATAAAGGCCTAAATGCGTATAAGATACACATTACGATTAGATTAGATCAATTCGAATCAACTCGAAAATGCCTACCGAGCCTTGATACCCATCACTACCTCGATCATTTGTCGTTGTTGAATCTGCCAAAGCAGAGCAACACATATTATCTTGGTAGGGTGCGGAGGGACAATCTTGGTCCCGCCTATCACGCGGTTAGAGTAAGCTCAATTAGATTGAGCAAAACTAGTTAACTCAATTGGATCGAGTAGAACTATAGGCATATTCCAATCGTTGGAAAGATAGGTTAAGATCGCATTTACACTAAATCTTGGGCGATTTAGCCAAAGCTAACTCAAGGTCTTTTGTAAATGTGGGTCTTAATCCTATAAACAAGAGTTGCATAGAGATGTAATCGGTAATATGTTACCCACCGATCGTACAAAGTCTTGGGCAATTTAGCCAAAGCTAACTCAAGGCTTAGTATGATGTGGATCTTGTCCCGCAAGAATTATAGCTAGTTTGTTTGAATCTAATAATGTGGTTTGACCACATCCATAACTTGATTCTACAAAATTCCTATAATTCAGTGGGAGCATCATTTGATTAAAGGCCTAATTAAATGATAAAAGGAATATGATATTAATTCTCTGCATTGTATGTTGTAGATAACTATGTCGACAACCACGAACACTCTCTCTCGCGATCCGTCCTGAGAAGGACAAGCTCAATGGAGCAAATTTCCGGACTACAGAACTTGAGAATTATTCTCACCCAAGAAAGGAAGTTGTACGCCCCGAGCATCATTCCGAGGCACCTCCCGCCAATGCCTCGCGAAATGACAAAGATGCTTACAAGAAGCATCAAGATGATGCATTAGATGTGTCATGTCTAATGTTACACCATGAACTCGAGCTTCGTAAGCAACACGAGTTCATGAATGCTTATGATATGGTTGGACATCTTCACAACTATATCAAGGACAAGCTAGGCATGAGAGATATGAAGTCTCTAAGGCATTATTTGGGTCCAAAATGCAAGAAGGGACTCGTAGGTACATATGTACTCAAGATGATTGGGTACGAGAAAACCTACAAAGGCCGGATTCCCACTTGGCCAAGAGTCCGCCACGACCTAATCTTGCAATCTTGCCACAAGCCTTCAATCAATTTGTCATGAATTATAACATGAATGAAATTGATAAGCCATTTCCGAGATGCTCAAAGATGTTGAGAACTGAGCTTAACCTTAAGAAGGGTAAATCGACACCATTTTGATGGTGCGTAAGAAGAAAGGCAAGGGCAAGCCTAAAGGTAAGGGAAAGTCCCAAGCCAAGGGCAAAGGCAAAGAACTTAAACCCAAAGGAGGGTAGCCAAGGAAGGGGCTTGCTTTTCTCAGAAGGAAGCAGTGACACTGGAAGCGAATCGCAAGGCATACCGAAGATCTTAAGAAGAAGAGAAGTGAGACTTCTACTGTATAAATGTTATAGAAGTCAATCTATCTATTTCTTCATCATGGGTATTAGATACGGATGTGCATCTCACATTTGTACCCAATGTGCAGAGAAATAGCAGGACATTGACAAAGGGAGAGGTGGACATACGAGTAGGAAATGTAGAAAGAGTTGCTCACACGAGGAACTTATGATCTATCTCTGCCCTCTGGGCTTGTACTAGAATTAGATGAATGTTGTTATGTGCCTGCCTTAACCAAGAACATCATTTCAGTTTCTTGTTTGGACAAGAAAGGATTTTCATTTATAATAAAGAACAAATGTTGTTCAGTTTATTTAAATGATATGTTCTATTGTAGTGCACCTCTAATGAACGGACTCTACTTTCTAGACTTAGAGAGCCCTATCTATAACATAAGTACCAAGAGGTTCAAGTCAAATGAGTTGAACCAAACCTATCTCGCATTGTCGCTAGGTCACATAAATGAGAGTCGCTTATCTCACCCATAAGGATGAGTCGCTAGACTCATTTGATTTTGAATCATATGAGACATGCGAGTCTTGCCTTTTAGGCAAGATGACCAAGACTCCCTTTAGTGGACATAGCAAAAGAGCAACAGATTTGTTAGGACTTATACATAGTGATGTATGTGGTCCTTTCAATGTTGCTGCTAGAGGTGGTTGCAGTGTACTTCATTACATTTACTTGATGACTTCAGAGATATGGTTATGTGTATCTTATGACACATAAATCAATCCTTTGAAAAGTTCAAAGAATTCAAGAATGAAGTACAAAACCACTGGCAAGAGTATTAAGATACTGATCGATCGAGGTGGTGAATACCTTAGCCATGAGTTTCGTGACTATCTAGCTGAGTGTGGGATTCTATCCCAACTCACTCCTCCTGGAACACCACAGTGGAATGGTGTATCCGAAAGGAGGAATCGTACCCTATTGGATATGGTACGATCTATGATGAGTCACACAGATCTTCCTATATCCTTTTGGGGATATGCTCTGGACACAGCAGCCTTTACCCTTAACCGTGTACCATCTAAGGCTGTGGTAAAGACACCATATACGATATGGACAGGGAAAAATCCCAAGATGTCTTTTATGAGGATTTGGGGTTGTGAGGCTTACGTTCGACGTCAAGTCTCAGACAAACTGGGACCCAAATTCGATAGGTGATATTTTGTTGGATATCCCAAGGATACAAAGGGATATTACTTCTACATTCCCAGTCAGCACAAAGTGTTTGTGGCAAAGACTGGGATTTTTCTAGAAAGGGATTTTGTTTCTAGAAAAACTAGTGGGAGTACCTTCGATCTTGAAGAAATTCAAGATAAGGACCATAGCACTGAGGCCTTGATGGAGGTTGAACAGGAACCACAAAGTGTTGTGGGTGATGAGGTTGTTGCACAAAGAGTTATGGAACAACCACCTGTTCAAGTAGACCTACCTCTTCGCAGGTCTGATAGGGTATGTCGTCAGCCTGAGAGATACTCATTTCTCTTGTCTGACCATGATGACGTTATGCTCATTGAGAATGAGCCTACCTCCTATCAGGAAGCTGTGATGAGCTCAGATTCTGAGAAATGGCTAGACGCCATGAGATCCGAGATGGAATCCATGTACACTAACCAAGTATGGACTTTGGTTGATCCACTTGAAGGGGTCAAACCCATTGGGTGTAAGTGGGTCTTTAGGAGAAAGACTGACATGGATGGACTTACGCATACCTATAAGGGCCGATTGGTGGCTAAAGGTTTCAAGAAAATTCATGGTATTGACTATGATGAAACCTTTTCTCCAGTGGCGATGTTTAAGTCCATTCGGATCTTGCTTGCTATTGCAGCATACCACGATTTTGAGATCTGGTAGATGGATGTCAAAACTGCGTTTCTGAATGGAAACATACTCGAGGATGTGTACATGACACAACCTGAGGGTTTTGTAGATCCACAGCATACTGGGAAGGTATGCAAGCTGCAAAGGTCCATTTATGGGCTAAAGCAAGCTTCTCGGAGCTGGAATCTTCGATTCGATGATGCGATCAAACAGTTTGGTTTCATAAAGAATGAAGATGAACCCTGTGTCTACAAGAGGGTTAATGGGAACACAGTTGTGTTCCTTGTATTGTATGTGGATGACATACTACTCATTGGGAATGACATCCCTTCGCTACAGTCTGTGAAGACTTGGCTGGGGACGTGCTTCTCAATGAAGGACTTAGGTGAAGCAGCCTGTATTCTAGGCATAAAGATCTATAGAGATAGATCTAAGAGATTGCTTGGCCTAAGTCAGAGTACATACATTGACACGGTATTACTTGGTTTGCCATGCAGAATTCCAAGAAAGGACTTCGAGATGTCACATGGTGTGAGTCTTTCAAGACTCAAAGTCCTCTTCTAGAGAGGAGAGAGACCGCATGGATAAGATCCCTTACGATCCGCTATAGGATCTACGCATGCTGTGTACTGTCTCCGATGTCTCGTATGCTTTGAGCATGACGAGTAGATACGATCGATCGGTGAGCTGCCATCGGATAGCGATCAAGAATATTCTTAAGTACTTGAGAAGGACTAAAAATATTTCTTGATATTTGAGGCGATGAGGAGCTAGTCAGAAGGGTTACAAATGATGCTGCCTTCCAAACCGACTGTGATGATTATAGATCAGCTGTGGTTCGTGGTTTTGCTTGAATAGGTAGCACCGTGAGTCGGAAGAGTTCCAAGCTGACACGCTATTGATTCTACAATAGAGGTCGAATATATCGGTGCTTCCATCTCATTCGTGAGAGTGTCGATCGAGGAGATGTGAAGATTTGCAGAGTACCCACAGAGGCTAACATCGCAGATCCCTTGACCAAGGCTTTGCACGAAAAGCATGATAGTCACACTAGGTCATTGGGTATTAGATACTACGGTGATTGGCACTAGTGCTAGTGGGAGATTGTTAGTGAAAGCCCTAGAGCCAATCATGTGATGATTGTTGTATGGACTTTATTGTATCATATTCCTATTTATAAAGGC
The DNA here is from genome assembly GCA_025175895.1 of Wurfbainia villosa. Classification (NCBI taxonomy): domain Eukaryota; kingdom Viridiplantae; phylum Streptophyta; class Magnoliopsida; order Zingiberales; family Zingiberaceae; genus Wurfbainia; species Wurfbainia villosa. The sequence continues at coordinate 77,784,111 of CM046000.1, read as the reverse complement.
ATGGTTATTATATTTACTTGTATTGGTGCCAAATAACTAAATATAATAATGTCCTTGAGTAGTAGGTTCTTATCTATATCAATCGATTGGTTGAATCGATAATGAGATGATATAGAGAACACTACTCTTAATCATTCCTAGTCGAGTATTAACATTCAGGGACAATGTTAATGCGTAGAGACTAGCATGTAGGTCAACAAGATGACTTGATCTCACAAGTCATGGATATGAGATATCAAGTTGACACATGGGTATGCATTGGAGAATGTATACTGAATGACCCGCCATGAGAAAGTATCATGGATCGTTATATGAGTGTCATATACTTTCTCATGTGGCTATTAGTATGACTATTAGTCCTTAGACCTGAAGTCACCATGGTTCCCTACATAACGAGTTGCATACTTTGGCTTCGTCAAACGTCACCCGTAAATGGGTGGACTATAAAGGCGATTACTGGGTATGTAACGAATTATGCGGAGGGATGTGAGTGATGTAGATGGGATCTATCCCTCCTATATGACGGGGGTGACATCGATATTCTTGATAGAGTGAGACCACGAAGTGCATGGTCATGCCCAAATGAGTCAATATGAGATATTGAGCTCATTTGATTAGAGTGAGTCTACTTGGAGTTCAAGATTTAGATTGTACCGAGGATGACACGGTCTATGCCTCGATTGGTCAATCTAGATGTCAAGGATAGAGGGACATTGTCACATATTGTGAGAGTCACAATTAGTAGTCACAAAGGTGATGTTGGAGCTCAACATTCTTGTAACTTGGGTAGCAATGATGTGTTGCTAGATACCGCTCATTGCTTATGTTCCTAAATCGGTTTAGGGACATTGCCAATGTTACAACAACCTATAGGGTCACACACATAAGAGCAATTAGATGGAGATTAGGTTCATATGATGAACCATGAGGATTAGGTTCATGGGATGAACCAAATTGGATTAAGAGTAATCCAAATTAGACTAATTGAGTTAGACTCAAGTTGATTCAAGTGTTGAATGAGTCTAATTGAGATTTGATTCATCAAATCAATTTAAATTAATGAATAGAGATTCATTATATTAAATTGACTTGAGTCAAGTGGTTAGATTTGATCAACCATGGGAGATTAGAGGTCAAGTTTGACTTGACTTGAGAGGGAAGATGAAAGGTCAAGTTTGACTTGACCAAATGCCATGTCATGATGATGACTAGGCATGGCCGGCCAATGATGATGCTCCACATCATCATTGACTTTGTCAATTGGTGCCACCTCATGAGGGAGACCAAGGGACATGGGAGTTACATGCATGCATGTAACTCCCTCTCCTTGAAGTGGCCGGCCACTTTAGGGGTTTCATTAGATGAAATTCTTTTGGGTGAGTTAATTCCAATAACTTCATCTTCAACCTTGGTGCTCTTCCTCTCAAGATCTACCTCTCCAAACCTCATCTTGCCGAAATTCCTAAGGGAGTGCTAGCACACTCTAAGGCATTTCTCTCCACCTATTGCTTGTGTGGATACCATAGAGGAGTGTGCACTTGACACTCTCGAGTTCCGGCGAACTTTTGGACGAGCGGGATAAGCGAAGGGCGTCGCTACAAGGGTAACGTTCTAACCTCTTAGATCTAAGGTAGATCTAGGATTTCTGTAAGCACATACATGTAATTATAATTTTTATACTTCGCACAGATCCGTGGCCGGGGCTTCCGAGGTTTCCGCAACGCAAAAAGCGATTTTTGCGGCTCGAAAAACCCAACAACTACCACCCTCATCATTCAACTACCATCCATGGCAGTCGACTGATATCTACAGAATGCAGATTTCAGTGATCAGAACCTAAATTTCAAAAATTATAAGTAAATATACATAGGTTGAAAATTCATATGTATATTACTTATTACACACATTATGGGTGAAAAATATTAGAAAATTATTTTACCTACAAAATAGTGAGATTGATACAAAGTTTAAAAGTTGAAAAAAACTTCAATATTGAGCCCTCTTTGTACCACCTCATTCAATGGTGATTGCTATCAAAAGATAGACTTCACCAAGATTTTTCAAAATGATTTTAAAATATTTTTAAAACCTTTAATTCTATTTTCCTAAACATCTCACTTGTATCTAAATGTGTGAAACACATACAAGTCAAGTTCTTTAGTGAGATGTGTATTTTAGTTATTAGGGTCTTTTGCATTTTTCTAGGCAACGCTATTTGATTCCCTTATGTATGGGACTTCAAATCATGTCATAGTCCTTAAATCCATTTTATTTATGCATGAATGATGATTATGGCATAATGATACAAGAATAAAAACATGTGCCAAAATCATGATGTAATGGCATGTGATTGAAATCTAAGCATACATGACATATGACTAACCCTAAGTATTATCATGACATTTTATATGATAAAAATAAATATGATGTCATGACATGGTAAGGCAAATAAAGCATGGCAATTATAAAATACTAAGGTATAAGATACCTAAGTGTTAAATTCAAATTGTCATTTCTAAGATTAAATCGATTTTTGCCTTAATGCCAACTATCTCCCTAGTGTACCAAAAACCCAAAATGGAACATCATGACTTCTAAGACTTAATTGTGCCAATTTAATCACTTTTAAACTTCTCAAAGCACATTGGAGCATCCTAAAGTGTCAACTCACCATGGTTAGGTTAACTACCTATCCACTTAGGGTTGACACATCCTAACCCATCTAGCGTGAATCGGTCACGCTTCTAGGAACCCAATATCTATTGGAGCTCCTTGGGTTAACTAGGTATTCACTAGGGATAACTTCCCTAGATACCTTCCTAATGACTCTTTTTGGCTTTGAAACCTTAGTCAATTAGGTCTTTCCTAGGTCAACTCTAGAGGTAACCCCCCCCCCTTTGACCTTCTTAGTGGAAACTTTAGTTTTTCTTGAATCCTTAGCCACTAAACAAACACCATGGTTAGTTTTAGGGATGACTTCCCTACTAAACTTGGTTTTCCTAGACCTAGATGGTGTTCCATAATCAAATGGAACATTGTGGCAGGACTTAGGTTTGTGACCCAAACCTTTCTTGCCCTTAGACATTTCTTACCTTCTAGGTCTTAGATTTTGACCATTTGACCCTTTAATTGAGTTTTTTATAATTTTGAGGTTCTTTTCCAAGTTCTCAAGCCTTGACCTCAAGGCTCGGTTCTCTAGTTCTAATTTATTCAATTTTGAATTTTCATTCTTTCTTTGGGAAGGACTCTTCCTAAGCATATGATTAGACTTCTTGGGGTTAATATCCAAATTTTCTTCAATTCTCCTAATGGACTCCCTAGGTAGAATTGGTCTAGAGTTATGGTGTCTAGGTTTGTCCTTAGGTAAATCAACATGCTTGGCACCTAGGCAAAAGTATTTATTCATACTAGCATGCTTTTCATTAATAGGCAAAAGTAATTTCTAGCATGCTTCTTAGTCCTAGAGATTGAAGGTGCATTAATTAAATTTACCTTAGGGTTAGCTTTGGAAGCTCCCCCTACATGAGATGCCCCTTCTTGCCCCTTCTTCCTCCCCTTAGGGAATTGGCTCCTATAATGTCCCTTTTGATGGCATTTGAAGCACACCACATGCTCCTTGCTTCTAATTGTGGGAACACTGGCATCTTTCACCTTTTGCACTGGTTGAGCCTTCTTAATCTTCTTGGGATACTTGCTTTTATAGTGTCCTTGCTCCCTACACTCAAAGCATATAATGCGACTTTTATTTTTAAGTACATTGCATGAGTTACCTAGGGAGGTGAATGCCTCTTGATCTTCACTTCTCCCGGATGTAGATGCTTCTTCTCGTTCTCGTTCCAGGATGGAAGACCTCTCCTCCCCCTCAATGCTAGAGGTGGAGGTTTCCTCCAAGTCATCCACATCTTCGAATGTTGATGGTGATTCTTCAACATCCTCGGATCCGGATGTTGATGGACATTCTTCCTCTTAAGCATGGGAGGATGAACACTCTTCCTCGGCATCCTTCTCTATTTGTGCCGGTTCGGGAATTTCGTGGAATTTTACTACCTTATCACACAATCCTTTGCATCCCCATATTCACCTATCTTACACAAGATATAGTTAGGTATTAATTTAATCAACATTTTTGTTGCCTTAACCGTTATCTTGAATTGTTGCCATTGCTCTTCGGTCCATCTTGATTTTTCTAACGGCTTGTTATCTTCATCCCTAGGTGCTTCAAAACCATTTTCAATTGTTAGCATCATATCGAAATCAGTTTCGAAGTATACCACCATCTGTTTCTTCCACTAAGAAAAATCTCCATCGAATTTCGGTGGACGGATGTTGGAGTCGACCATCTTGTCATGCCTGTGTTGGCAATTAGTCCGCGATAAGCTCCTCGCTCTGATACCACTTGTTGGAGGATCGGTGGCCGACTAGAGGGGGATGAATAGCCCTTTTCGTGTGTATGGTGGAAATTGATCGTTCGTCGTGTGCTCGTCTACAATATTAATTAATATGCAGCAGAAATAATAGTAATACAAATACAAGACACACAAGCACAAATACACACGATATACATGGTTCGGAACCTTAGGGTTCCTACTCCACGGGGTGAGCTCAACGAGCTCGTGTTATACGCACGACACTAATAACAACTCCTTCTCGACAACACGTCGGAGGTGGACAAATCTCGTACAAGCAATTACAACAACGTAATACAAGCAAATACAAATACAAGTAAAGAACACTTTACAAAACTTCGCTTTGATCACTTGCTTGTTGCTTGCTTTGGATTGCTCTTGAAGGTCTGGAATGCAGCAGCAATTCCCCTCCAAAATAGCCCCAAAATCTCTTACAAAATCCTCCATCTCAAGCTCCATTTATAAGCTGCATTGAGTTGATTTTGCGCCCATCAGTCGACTGATCGTGACCATCAGTCGACTGGTCCTGTAGTCGTCTCACAATGACTCAATCCATGCTAGATAAGTTCCAATGGATCCATCATCAGTTGACTGATGGAGCCATCAGTCGAGTGACCAAAGAGATCACTCGACTAATCAACCTTCTGTGCTTGAATTCATCCCGACCGCCGATCGATCTTCCCATCACCGATCGATGGTGCTCTGCAATGATCGTCATCCCTTGGCGATCAACCTTCAGCCGTAACTGTGCAGTCGAACACCGATCGAGTCCAATCGACCTAGAGCAGTCGACTAGTACCTATATCAGTCAACTGATGTCAGGTAAAACCTCAAACACCAAGTTGTTTGAGCATCCAACACTCAGTCTTAGCCACTTGGACAAGTCCACCTCATCCTCTCATGGAGTTCCCCACCGAAGCTTTCTTCCCTCGGCCTATGTCCCTCGAATGCACCAAGCGGACGACTTCACAATGCTATCCTTCACGCCTCTTGCCCTCGAAGTCTGCTTCCCTTGGGCCTCACTCCATTCGCTCCCCGTCCGGCGGTCCCTCGGATACACTAAGCGCAGGGCTTTGCAATATCATCCTTCACCGACTCAAGGACCCCGAGCCTAGTGAACTTGCCAAGTCCTCAAGACTTCCCACAAGCCTCATGCTTGGATTTTCCATGTCAAGCCCCATGCTTGGACTTTCATCGCAAAAGCTACACACTTGGACTTACGTGGCCAACCCATGTTGGACTTTCCCAACACCAAGAACAATGCTTGGACTTTTCACAACCAAGGCTACACACTTGGATTTACGTGGCCAACCCATGTTGGACTTCCCATGACAATCCCATGTCATACATTTTGTCTAGCATCAAAATATAATTCAAGTCAAACTCGAATCCGGTCAATTGTGACCTAGGTCGATTGCACCAACACTTTTGACATATCGCTTAGCTTTCAGTCTTCCACCTAGGTTCCTCGACTCCATGAGATTCTCCTGGTGTCGCCCGACCACCACGGTTTCTCGACTCGAGATTCTTCGAGTGTAGCTCGACCTTTGGCTTAGCTTTAACACTTCCTGCACACTTAGCATATCACATGAGATAACAAAATAGCTTAACTTTAAATATTTGTCACCATCAAAACTAAGGTTTGATTATCTAGTGCCCCTGTACCAATAGGTTACTGGGGAAACTATAAAATACTGTAAATAATTGACTATAGAGTGATAATAATTATTGGAAAAAAAGTTAGGGATTTAATTAAACCTAACCTTGGCTTAATGTTAAATGGGATTAAGTGGATTTAGGTTTAAGTCCTATAGGGTTTTAAACCAAACCCGTTAGCAAACCCGATCCACTTTTCCTTAACCCCCAGCCACTTCCATTCCTCACCGTCAAACAGCCTTTTTCCGTGTGAGTTTTTCTCTGCACGCCGCATTCCTCACCCATCTCTGACTCCGCCATCCAACATTTCCTTTCCGTCGAACGTTGTATAATTCCTTTTTCCTTTGACGTCCCGCAATTTCTCATCCTCACAGCAACTTCTCTTCTTCTCGCCACAACTTCTAACCTCCCCCCTTCTCTTCTTTTTCGTCTTGTCGACGTCCTATTTCGGCGGGGGTACCAGCTGGAGGGTGGGATACCGACTGAGCTTCCTTGGGCATGGTCCAAGTGAGTGCTCAGATTGTGGGTGAGATGCCATCGTCGCTTGTCGTCAGAGATTGGTAAGCCAAATCTCTTTTGATCTTGGATGAGATCTGAGTTCTAGCAGTGGTTTCCTTCTTTGAGCGTGATCTGTTGTGATGGGCAATGGGTTGAGCATGGTTTTCTGACGAATAGAGTAGATTTGGGGAGGATTACAGCGGGTGGATTTGCTAGGGCTAGTAAGCTTGATCTATCTTTCTTTTTCTTTGCTGTTGTTAATCTTAGTTGGATGCCATGTGATTGTGTGAGGTTGTGAAGGGGATGTTTCATTGAGGTAAGTGTTAGGGCAATCAACCCATGAATGATGTGTTTTGATGAGTGTGGCAAAGGTTTAAGTTAGGTTGTTTTGTGGATTTGATATGTGTGCTGAAGTTGTGCAGGACTTAGTAATTCACACATGGATAGCTTGACAAAGCATTGACAAGATCACCATCTCATGACTCGGTCCTTGTGTCGGTGAAGGATGGCATTGCGAAGCAGTACGCTTGGTGTATCCGAGGGACCGCCGGACGAGGAGCATTGGAGTGAAGCCAAGGAAGCAGACTTTAGGGCGAGACACGAAGGATGGCATTGTGAAGCTGTGCACTTGGTGCATCCGAGGGACATGGTCGAACGAAGAGAGATTCAAGGCGAAGGACTCCAAGGGATATGAGAGTGAGAGATTGTAACCCGGGATGGGGTAACTCATAGGTGAACTTGGCCGAATGGCTAAGTCAAGTGTCGGATGCTCAACCAAAGGTTGGTTTGAGGTTTTACTCGACACCAGTCGACTGCTATAGGTAGCAGTCGACTGCTCTCGGTTGAATTGACTCGACCGGTGTTCGACTGACCTAGTTTTGGCCGAACAATCGACTGGCAAGGGATGTCAGTCGACTGTTGACACCATTAGTCGACTGATGGGAATATCAGTCGACTGATCAGTGTGAATTTGACCACAGAAGGTTGATCAATCGAGTGATCACTTTGGTCACTCGACTGATGGAATGATCAGTCGACTGATGTGGGAGCCATTGGTTGGAATTCAATGTGGATGAAGCCATTGCGAGGCAACGACTACAACAACAATTGACTGATGGATGCATCAGTCGACTGCTCAGTGTCCAATGGGTAGAATGGCCTCTTCCCTATAAGAAGGGGCCTTGGGTGACTTGGGATGGCTAATGCTTAACTTCTAAACATCTCCCAAGTGCCCAACACATTTTCAATCCTCTTCCTTGAGCTTATTTCAATCATATTGTAAGTGGAGTGATTCTTGTGTAAGAAAGGTTACCTCCACCTAGCTTAGTGCAAAGGAGAGATTAGTGGATTGGTTAATGAGTGATTCACCTTGGAACGAATCGAGTCGTGGACTAGCGGCAAGGGTCATGAACCACGTTACGCATTTGTGTTAGCATTTGTCTTCTTTCTCTTTGCATTTGTATTAATTTTCTTGCTTAATTTTATTATTCCATTGTGCTAATCCTAATCGTAGACGCTCAAGAACGATCGAATTCCATCGTCTATGACATTGGGGCTATTCACCCCCTCTAGCCGGCCATCGATCCTCCAACAAGTGGTATCAGAGCCAAGGTTGCTTGTCACCGGACTCACCGCCGCAACAAGCATGACAACAAAGATGGTCGGCTCAAACATCCATCCTCCCAAGTTCGAGGGAGAATTCGCTTGGTGGAAAAAGCGAATGGAGGTATTTTTTGAAATGGATTTTGATATCATGTTAATAATGGAGTCCGATTTTGATATACCTAGGGATGAAGAGGGGAAGCCTAGAGAAAAATAACAATGGACCAAGAAGCAAAGAGAGAAGCACTTGGCGAATTCGAAAGTCAAACATCACTTATTCAACATGCTACCTCAACAAGAGATCAACCGGATCGGAGAATGCTCTAGCGACAAAGAGATGTGGGAAAAGCTAGTGGAGCTTCATGAAGGCACATCAGAGGCCAAGTTAGCAAGAAGAGATGTCCTCCACTCCCAACTCAACAATATCAAACTCGATAAAGGGGAGAAGGTAACATCTTTATATTCACATTTTAAGGAAATAATAACCGGTTTGTCAAGTGTAGATGAGAAGTTATCAAACTGGGACATGATAATGAAGGCTATAGACGCATTCCCCTAATCTTCAAAATGAAGTTCCATGGTAGATTCATTCTACATCTCGAAGAATCTATAGGTGAGTCAGAGGAATTCTTTTCTACTATGGAACTTCACGAAACTAGACTTGAAGGTATAGTAGAGGAACCAAGGAGTCAACCAAGGGGAGTGGCACTAATAGCAAATAAAGGAAAGAAGAAGATGCCTTCACCCTCCTCGTCCGATGAAGATTCATCTTCCTCATCAATGGATAACAATGAGGAAGCTTACATGGTAAGGAAGGTAAGATGTGCACTTAAAAGTTTTAGATTTAACAAGTCTAATGATAGGGGAAGAAGGTCAAGGAGGAAGATTATTTGCTATAATTTCCAAGGAGAGGGACACATAAGGGATGATTGTCCTTTATTGAACAAATGCAAAGAAGAAGAGAAGAAAAGGGATAGCAAGAAGAAGGGAAAAAAGAAAGAAGAAAAGAAGCCCAAAGAAAAGAAGAAGTCAAAGCCCCACAACCTTAAAGCGGTGACGTGGGATGATCCATCATCTTTATCGGAGGAAGAACAAGTCTTCACAACCCTTGCACTAATGGGGATAGATGACTTGGACTCCACCTCTTCCGAACAAGAAGAAAGAAGTTCAAGTGAGGAGAGCTCAAGTGAAGGGGGAGCTTCATCTTCATCCTCATCGAAATCGGAGGAAGAAGATATGGAAAGTATGGTAACAAATCTTTCCCTTAAAAAGATTGTTTCTATGATTTCAAGCCTAACTAGGGATTTGTTTATGGCTAAGAAAAAGAACAAATGCATGTTTAATCAAATTAAGGCCCTAGAAGAAAAACTAGCAAATGCATGATCACATGATGATTATATTCCACTTAATGTTAATGATGCATGTATTGAAGGAAACCAGGCCTTAAGGGAAAAGGTAGATCATCTAACTAAGGCCCTAGAGAAATTTACCATAGGCTCCAATACTTTGAACATGATAATTGGGAGCCAAATGGCTAGTTTCAACAAGAAGGGCCTAGGATATAAGGGGACCAAGAATGAAAAGGCCTACCATTGCCTAATTGCTAGGGCTCAAGCTAAAAATACAATGGTATCTAAAAAGTGGATCTCTAAGGAGTATTTGGTGAACCCTATTGGAAAGAATCTATATTGGGTACCGAAGTCAATCCTTAAGGGTTAGGAAAACCCTAGGATAGTCAACCACAAGTGGACTTATTTTATATCATGTAAAATGGTTGACTTGTAAGGATGTGGGTGATGATTTTTAATTAAGTGTTGGGTGATGATAATGTGATCATAATATGAAATCATGAATATTGTTTGATTTATGATCATGATATGCAATAATTGATAATATGTGATTTTATGATCATGTTGGGTGTTTTAGGATATAGATACTTAACCTTGGTAGAATTGCATAAAATTGATGGTTAAGTATAAATACCTTTAGATTCATCTCACACTCACTATAGGCTAACTTGATTGAGAACATAACAATGGGTGAGATGTTAGGATGATACAATGACTCACTTATGCTTATGACATTTTTGATGAGTCATTATAGGTATCATGATAGAGTAATCATAGACCAACTATGGGGAAAGAAAATGTTTAATCAATGGACATATTGCCCATAGATCATAGTTGGATATTTTAAATGATTTAAAACAATTTTATGTTTCATAAACTGCAAGTTCATATTTTGAAAAGTTTCTAAGGCAAAACTAGGCTTTCAAGTTGATAAAAACTTTAGTGATTTTCAACATCTTTGAGTTTTAGCCAAACTTTCAAAAATAGAATGAATTTTCATTAAAAAATCATTTTTCACTGATAAAGGGACTTATAAGAAATATGTTCCCCAAATTTCATGATTTTTCAAATTTTCTATAATTTCTGGTGCATTTCTGAATTTCATTTGAAAAAACAGAAAAGGTTGTTTTTAGGGTGTCAGTCGACTGATGCTCTGATTCAGTCGATTGATATACTGTGCGCGAGCATAGTAACCAATTTTTATTAGGTTTTAAACTAATTTTGGTGATTTTCTTTCCCTAAACTTGATGTCATGCTTATATAACATATGTTAGATGTTTTTGATGGTGTCAAAGGAGGAGAAATCGTTAGGTTTAAGTTAATCATGCTAGGGGGAGAGATTAGTATGTGTTAAGGGGGAGTTGCATGTATTAAGGGGGAGTTGATATTGATGTTTGATATCCATGTTTTACATACTTTCCTTCCTTATGTTTTTATATGTTTCACCTAACTTAAACATAGTTGCCACACATCAAAAAGGGGGAGATTGTTAGGGCAATCAATCCATGAATGATGTGTTTTGATGACTGTGGCAAAGGTTTAAGTTAGGTTGTTTTGTGGATTTGATATGTGTGTTGAAGTCATGCAGGACATAGTAATTCATACATGGATAGCTTGACAAAGCATTGGCAAGATCACCATCTCATGACTCAGTCCTTGAGTCGGTGAAGGACGGCATTGCGAAGCCGTGCGCTTGGTGCATCCAAGGGATCGCTGGATGAGGAGCATTGGAGTGAAGCCAAGAAAGAAGACTTTAGGGCTAGATGCGAAGGATGGCATTGCGAAGCTGTGTGCTTGGTGCATCCGAGGGACGTGGCTGGACGAAGAGAGCTTCAAGGCAAAGGACTCCAAGGGAGATGAGACTGAGCGATTGTAACTCGGGATGGGGTAGCTCATAGGTGAACTTTGCCGAATGGCTAAGTCAAGTATCGGATGCTAAACCAAAGGTTGGTTTGAGATTTTACCCGACACCAGTCGATTGATATAGGTAGCAGTTGACTGCTCTAGGTCGAATGGACTCGACCGGTGTTCTACTAACACGGTTTACGGCGAGCGATCATTGCCAAGGGATGGCGGTATCGCAACACCATCAATCGATCGATAGGAATATCACCGATCGATCGTGAATTCGGCCATAGAAGGTTGATCGGTCGAGTGATCGCTTCAGTCACTCGACTGATGGTTCCATCAGTCGACTGATGGGAAGATCAGTTGACTAATGTGGGATCCGTTGGTTGGAATTCAATGTGAATGAAATCGTTGCGGCAGGCTATGATATCGTGATCACTGATCGATGGGGGAAGAATGACCTCTTCCCTATAAGAAGGGGCTTTGGGTGACTTGGGATGGCTAATGCTTAACTTCTAAACATCTCTCAAGTGCCCAGCACATTTTCAATCCTCTTCCTTGAGCTTATTTCAATCATATTGTAAGAGGAGTGATTCTTGTGTAAGAAAGGTTGCCTCCACCTAGCTTAGTGCAAAGGAGAGATTAGTGGATTGGTTAAGGAGTGATTCACCTTGGAACGAATCGGGTCATGGACTAGCGGCAAGGGTCGTGAACCACATTATGCATTTGTGTTAGCGTTTATCTTCTTTCTGTTTGCATTTGTATTAATTGTCTTGCTTAATTTTATTATTTTGTTGTGATAATCCTAATCGTAGAAGCTCAAGAATGATCGAATTCCATCGTCTATGACATTGGGGCTATTCACCCCCTCTAGCCGGCCATCGATCCTCCAACAGTAAGTTGGGAGGTGGTTGTGTGAGGAGTTGTGGGTGTTGTGTGACTATGAGTGGAGTTTTGGCCGGCTGTGAATGGTTATGAATAGCTATGAATGGTTGTGAACAGCTGTGAACGACTGTGAACGACTTTGAATGCCTGTGAATGGTCATGGATGGAGTTCGATCGCGATGAGGAATTCAATTAGGATGGTTAGATCCCTAAATTGGTGAAATTTTGAGTTGTGAGGGATGTGGTGGATTGATTTATAAAGAAAGGAGTATATTGATCTATAGTTGGTTGTGCTGTTGAATTCAGTGCAGATAGATGTGTGTGTGATGATGATCTATTCTATAATTGTGTATGGAGTTGAATGTTGTAGGTTATTGGCTAATTGGAAACGGTGGGTTTAATTATGGTGTTAAATGTACAAGCTGAGGGTTCAATGGGAAGGTTGGTTATAATGAATTGGTGCTAGATGATTGGGGGTTTTCTAATTTGTATTCGATAAAAAGGATGCGAATATAGGAATGATATAATAGTAAATTAGTATGTTGTCATGTTCTTAAATTTAATCGTAGTTGATAATATTTGCAAGACATGAATACGAGGAAGGACTGTGACCGCGAAGATTTTTTTGCAACAAGCTTCTCAACAGGTGGTTAATATTTCCTACCCTGGTCAGGTAGTGGCTAAACTCTAATACATATGATTTCATATTGTTGTCACTTAGAGCTTGACTCCACTCTAGTTTTTCTGTTGCTTGATACTTGTCTTTGCACTTAAAATGCTCTGTCATTGTTGTTTCATGTTTATTCATCATTGTTATGAATCATAAATGTTATGGTAAGTGGACCTGTAGTAGTTTACCTATGTGTATGTAGCTAAATTCGGTTGTAAAATTGAATTGAGGAATACAATTAAAGTCTCATATTGGTAAGACATGGAAAAAATCATGTGCTTATAAGATAAAAAGATATCTTCATTGGCATGAGGCCTTTTGGGTAAATCCCAAGAACAAAACCATGGGGGCTTAGGTCTAAAGTGGACAATATCATGCTATTGTGGAGAAATATGAATCTTATAGGCATTATAAATTGGTATCAAAGTTATGGTCTATGTCAATCCATGAACCTTGAACGAAGGAAGTGGAGCTCCCATGATCGAATCAAGAGAACCAGACACCAGACAAGAAGTCTAGTTGGACCAGAAGGGTTGGACAACTGGAAGGAAGTCTAATTGGGTCAGGAGGACCAGATAGTTGGCAGGAAGTCCTGGTGGGTTGAGGATCGGACATCAAGTAGAAGAAGTCCTTTGAGGATGGATAGGCTTGAGGGGGGCTCAATGTGGTCCTTCGTTTGAGGGGGGATGGTTGGGAGTATGAGGAATACAATCAAAGTCCCACATTGGTAAGACATGGAAAAGATCATGTGCTTATAAGATAAAAAGATATCTCCATTGGCATGAGGCCTTTTGGGTAAAGCCCAAAAATAAAACCATGAGGGCTTAGGCCCAAAGTGGATAATATCATACTATTGTGGAGAAATATGAATCTTATAAGCACTATCAATACTTTATTGGTATCAGAGTCCTAGGTTTTACGGTGTCATACAATGATGTTTTCGTTGAGTTTTGGATTCTCGGGAGTCGATTTGTTTTTGGTTTTGGTTTTGTGAGATGATATCGACAGCGGCATGAGCTCCGAGCAGCACGAAGTAAGAATTCCTAATAACTTATATTCTAGATAGATACTTATCTAAATTTGTTCAATAGATGTATACAGTCAGAGTTATGGCACCTGTGCAGACTCGTAGTAGAGGTTGTCCATCAAGGCGATCAGCCAGCATTGTGGGATAAGAGGTTGCTATGACTGAGCTCGTTATTCGAGAACAACCTCAGCATCCCCCTATCGAAGGTTTAGAGTCTCAAGATTCGAATATACCACAGACTAGGTCAGTACCTGCAGAGTCCAGTTAGCTTAACGATAAAGCACGGATACTGGTACTGGCGTGTTCAACCAAGGATTGGCTTACTCTGTTCCGAGGGGAGTCTGATCCATGGATCACCTGTGCTTGGCTGGAAAATTTGGAGGACACTTTCGAGTACGTGGATTGTACGGATGAGGAGAAACTGGGCCTAGTTGCATACCACCTTAGGGATCAGGCAGTTACCTAGTGGAAGATGCCAAAAACCCTACTCGAGGAGCGTGGGATTAATTAGGCAGTCATTCGAGATGCTTTCTGGAGATAGTATTTTCCTTTGGCATTTTCTACGGCACGACATTAGGAGTTCCTATGCCTGAAGCAAGGTGATCGATCGGTTATGGAATATAATGTGGAGTTTACCAAACTTGCAGAGTTCTGCCCTCATCTGGTAACTTAGGATGCAGATCGGATGTTCCATTTTACTCATGGTCTAGCTGCTTATATTCAGGCCAGGATGTCAGGATCTTCTATTACCTCTTATAGGGAGGCATTGGATCGAGCTATTTTCATTGAGTTTACTTCCTAGCATATTTCAAGGGAGAAAGATATGGAGAAGCAAATGTCCCAGAGTAAGCAGCTGAAATAGAATTCAGCAAATCAGACTCAGAAGAAGCAAGATCAAAAAGGAGCTACTCGAGTACTGCAAAGGAGTCATCTAGAGCGCAAAAAGGGAATCACCCATCTTCTGAATATTCTAAAGGTTCTCAGAAGAGTCATAAGGGTCAGAACAGGATCGGATGTTATAGATGTGGATCTGGAAGCCATAGAGCTCCAAAGTGTCCCTTGGAGCAGCCGGTTTGCTATTATTGCAAGCAACCTGGGCATACCAGTCGAGAGTGTACATTGAGAGCACAGTTGGAGTTTTCTGATAGCTCCAACAAGGGAAGGAAGTCAAGCAAGCAGTAGTAATAGAGGATAACACTGCGGACATTGACGGATGGTGAGAAGTAGCCAATACATCCACAGGCACAGCTGTATCAGATACAGGGGGTGCCTCTTCAGTGATGCCGACAGCTATTCAGTATCCTACATCTCCAGTGATATACTATCCAAGGGTATCTACGCAGCAGTTATTACCAGCTAGCTCTCAGGGTTATATTATACCTGCACCAGCGACTCAGTCTTCAGTACCACAGAGCCAAATTAATCTTGAGTGGAGGCACACTACTACTTCATCAGGGACACAACCGTCAAATGTGGAGGCTAGACGCGTATATGTTATAACCAGAGAGGAGGCACAACAAGCTAAGGGATCAGTCATTCAAGGTATGGTTTCAGTTTATTCTATATATGTTGATACTTTAATTGATACTGGTAGTTCACATTCATTCGTATCTAGAATATTCCTGGGTACAGTTGGAAGGATTTTGATGGTTCGTTCTTGTGGGTTAGTAGTATCTTTGCCATAAGGATAGGTGCTAACTAGCCACCAAGAAATCAAAGGGTTCCCATTAGATTTTGATGGGCATATCCTTACAGTGGACCTCCAGGTGTTAGAAATGGTAGAGTTTGATATTATTCTCGGTATGGACTGGTTGGCCACTTATTATGCTACAGTGGATTGTAGAGCAAGGGTGGTGACTTTTCAACCACTGGATCAATCAGTCTGGGAATTTATTGGCACTAGAGATGATGGGCTATCCATTATATCTGCATTACAGGCTCATAAGTTATTGGCCCATGGTTGTCAGGGTTATTTATTATCTTTAGTCAAAGTTGAGAACGAATGACTATCACCCCTCTCTGATGTGCGGGAAGTCCAAAAGTATCCAGATGTGTTTCCACATGAACTTTCAGGCTTTCCACCTCCTAGGCAAGTGGAATTTACGATAGAGGTGATTATAGGAACCGTGCCAATATCGAAACCTCCTTATCAGATGGCACCAAAAGAACTGAATGAACATAAAGTACAACTACAAGAGCTATTAGATAATGGATTTATTCGACCTAGTGTTTCTCCATGGGGAGCTTCGGTACTTTTTGTCAAAAAGAAGGATGGATCATTGCAGTTATGCATTAACTACCGGCAACTGAATGTGGTAATTGTAAAGAACAAACATCCATTTCCAAGGATAGAGGATTTATTTGACTAACTTAAAGATACCTGTGTGTACTCTAAGATTGATTTGCACTCATGATATTATCAGCTTCAGATAAGAGATGAGGATGTGCAGAAAACATCATTGCGCACTCATTATGGGAATTACGAGTTCCTAGTGATGCCTTTTGGTCTCACGAATGCTCCAGCTGTATTTATGGACTTGATGAACCAGGTATTCTTGAGGTATATAGATCAGTTTGTCTTAGTGTTCATTGATGATATATTGATATATTCTCGATCTGAGGAGGAGCATGACCATCATCTCCGGATTGTGTTAGAGATGTTACGGTGAGAACATTTATATGCTAAATTCAGTAAATGTGCCTTCTAGTTATCCTCAGTGGGTTTCTTGGACGCGTGGTGTCTAACAGAGGTATTTCTGTAGATCCCCAGAAAATCGAGGTGATTACCAGTTGGGGGCATCCAAAATCAGTTCAGGAGGTCCGTAGTTTCCTTGGTTTGGTCGACTATTGTCGAAGATTCATGGAGGGATTCTCTAGTATTGTCATGCCACCCACTTGCCTGACCCAGAAGGGGGTCAAGTTCACCTGGTCAAAGGCTTGTGAAACTAACTTTCAAGATCCGAAACAACAGCTAATTTCTGCACCAGTATTAGTGATTTCTTCTAGTGTTGATGGGATAGTACTATATACTGACGCTTCTATCCAAGGGTTGGGTGCAGTTCTGATGCAGTCCAACCGTGTGGTATCTTATGCCTCCCGTCAACTAAGGATCATGAGAGGAATTATCCAGTGCACGATCTAGAGTTAGGAGCCATCATTTTCACATTGAAGATATGGAGGCACTACTTATATGGAGTTACCTTTGAGATCTACACAGACCATAAAAGTCTAAAATATCTGTTCACATAGAAAGAACTGAACCTGAGGCAGAGGTGGTGGATGGAATATCTGAAGGATTATGACTGCACAATCCATTATCATTTAGAAAAAGCTAATGTAGTGGCAAATGCACTAAGCAGGTAGTCTCGTGGGGTTCTGGCTAGTCATCTGACAGCAGTTACTGATCTTGTCCAATAGTTCTCAGAGTTGGGATTGTCTGAACAAGGTCAAACATCCTGGGGGATATTAGTTTCTATGGTTGCCTAGTCCACTATTGCTGAGAAGATCAAAGAAGCACAAGTTAGTGACCAACATCTACAGTTCTTGTGCAGCACAATAAACTCAGAATGACAGATAGATTTCTCGAGTGAAGAGAATGGAGTACTTCATTTCCGTGGACGATTATGTGTTCCGGGCACGCATCCAGTTAAGGAAGAGTTGTTAGAGGAAGCACATCATTCGAGATTCGCTATACATCCTGGTGGCACTTGAATGTACCGAGATTTGAAACGCTTATACTAGTGGAACGGTATGAAGAGAGATATTGCAGACTTTGTTGCTCGATGTTTAGTATGCTAGCAGGTAAAGGTTGAACATCAGAAACCCGCTGGGTTTCTTCAGGATATTCTGATTCCGGAATTAAAGTGGTAGCATATCACTATGGATTTCGTTACAGGATTGCCTAGAACCCGTAAATGACATGATGTGATTTGGGTGATTGTGGATCGACTAACCAAATTAGCTCACTTTCTGCCTATTCGTGGGATGAACTCCTTGGATCGTCTGACAGAGTTGTACTGTCGAGAGATTATCAGATTGCATGGCGTACCTTTGAGTATCATATCTGAAAGAGATCCATGATTTACCTCACGATTTTGGTAGTGTTCAGCAGGCCATGGGCATAGAGCTTTGACTCAATACAACATTTCATTTGCAAATAGATGGATAGTCTGAGCGTACCATTCAAACCTTGGATGATTTATTGAGATCGTGTGTCATGGATTTCAGAGGCAGTTGGGAGGATCACATTCCTTTAGTGGAGTATTCCTACAATAACAATTATCACTCCTCCATTCAAATGGCTCCTTTTGAGTCCTTATACGGAAGACCCTCTAGATATCCTGTGTTGTGGGAGGAAGTTGGGGAACAATAGCTATTGGGGCCATAGAGTATCCAACACAATATAGAGTTGGTGAGCGTCATCAGACAACGATTAGCAGAGGCACATGGTTGACAGAAGAGTTACACAGATCGGAGGCAAAGGACTTTGGAATTCTCAGTAGGGGATCATGTATTTTTGCGTGTTTCACCTACAAAAGGAGTCAAACGATTTGGGGTAAAAGAAAAATTAGCTCTACGCTATATTGGCCCATTTGAGATATTGGAGCGGATTGGGGGTGTAGCTTACCGATTGACTTTACCTCCGACACTTGTGGGTGTTTATAACATATTTCATGTTTCTATGCTGAGGAAATACGTGCCACGATCTGATCATGATCTGAAAGAGGTTCCGATTCCACTTTAGCCTAATGCAACTTACGAGGAGATTCCAGTGCAAATTCTTGATCGCAAGGAGCATCAGTTGCAGAACAAAACCATCCGACTCGTAAAAGTTGGATGGCAGCATCATACTAATGAGGAGGCTACGTGGGAGCTGGAAGATACTATCCGAGCTTGCTACCCTTATCTATTCACTTAAGGTATGTAGTAGTTCAAGAAATTTCTTGAATGCATTATCGCATTTAAGTACGAAATTTGGGAACCAAATTTTATTAAGTGATGGAGAATGTAAAATACCGCAAATAAATGACAAAAGAGTGATAATAATTATTGGAAAAAAAAAAGTTAGGGATTTAATTAAACCTAAGCTTGGCTTAATGTTAAATGGGATTAGGTGGATCTAGGTATAAGTTGTTGGGATGTATACTGAAAAGTCTATCTTTTGTATGAACATCTTTATTTTTGAAATAAGAATCACATGATCATTGTTTGCATATTTATGGTTATGCATATTGTCTGATACATTATATTGTAGATAACATGGTGTGTAGTGTCACATAGGAGATCATGTTATCGATTCATTGTAAAGTATAAGTAAAGGCTCACAACCGAGATTGTTATGGACAAACCATTGGAATGGTTGTAGTGTGATTTGGTATTGGTTTGTCTTGACCATAGAATCACACTAGTACACTTTGTGTGTATTGAGTAGGACCGACTTAGAGGTGATTCGATTTATTGCTGACTATATAATCGAATCGGACCTCAGATATTATATTGTACATGCTCTTAATCCCGATATAATAACGGGCACATATACTTAGTATTCATTTCTTTGATTTACCAATGGGCGAGATTTATAGAGTAAATCGATAGGCTCAGTAAGTTGGGAAATGTTATTATTTATATGGTGTGTCGTTGATTATAGGAGGAAACCATGTCCTATATATTAGGATGATGATGTCCCCTTGAGGAGCTCATAAGGTTCATCATGTAAACCCTACAGGTGGACTTGGTCCGACATGATGATAAGGTTGAGTGGTACTACTCATGGAGTTAGATGTTGATTAATTAATGGTCAGTAAATTAATTAATCGACGGACATTCGAGATCTTAAACATGGAGAGAAAAATGTATAAATAATATATGGAGCCCATATTAACTTATGGGGGTTGGTGAGGTAGATCAATGATAATCCTCTAGTGGAATGGATTATCATTAATGGATCGGATTTATGTGGGCTTGATCCATTGGGTGGCCAAGATCCAACTCCTCCTCAAGGTCCCTATTATAGCCTATTAAAACCTCATGAAGCCTAGATCCAATGGTTGAAAACAAAACTCTAGATCCGACAGTGGATATTAAATCTCTAGATCCGACGGTTGAGATTAAATCTCTAGATCCGATGGTTGAGATTAAATCCCTAGAACTGATGGTGGAGATTAAAGGAGACTTAGGCTTAACTCTATAAAAGGAGGCAAGGGGGAGGGCGGCAAGAGCAATTGAAGAGGGGCTAGGGTTTGGGCGGCTAGGGTTTAGAGGCTTGGGCGGCCACTTTTAAGGAAAGTTCTTCCTTCCTTTCTTCTTGGTCGGCGCCCAACTTGTCTCTCCTATTCCTTGGTCAGCGTCTAACCTCCTCATCTCTTCTCCTTGGCCGGTGGAAACAAAGCCTAGGGTCTCTTCCCTTGGATTTTTGGCTGGCGTCCACCATCCTTCTTATCCTCTTGGCCAACGGCAAGCATCAAGGTTGGTTCTTGGTGGTTGGTTAAAGGAAGGAGAAGAGTTTTGTTTCTATACTTCCTCTTGTTCGGAGCGATCAAGGAAAAAAGATTGGTGATCTAGGAGGCTTCGACTTTTGGAATATCGTCGACCACACGACGTCCAAAAGGAGGAAAGACATACAATAGAAGATCGAGAGGTATAATGCTTGTTTATTTTCTTTTGTAACATGTATAAAATTGTTTTTCAATCATATACATGTTGTATATTTTGTTTTGTGGTTAAATTAACTTGGAACCCGAATACAAACACAAAATTCAGCGATCCGTACATCGTCTATTTTGCAGTTATTCGTAGAATAGAGATTGGTGGCTTGAACAACAATTTTGTTCAAGTGACTACTCTAATCGAATAGCATGACGATGAAATGATAGCTTGGGTAATCCCTCTTGTCAAGGATAAATTTTTATCTCGGGACATAGAAGGGATCGCCATGAACAAGCAATCGAGTTGAAGTGGGAAGCGAAGTTTCCTACCTTCAAGTGGTATCAGAGCCACAGTTTCCGATTTTGTGTGTTTAGGATTCGATTACTTTTATGCACTTTTCATATATTATATGTGTCGGATAATAGTAGGATGTGCGTAGGTTAACTTTTTGGTTGCAGGCATAGGATCCAACTATTATGGCCATATGTGTGTACGTGATTGTATGTGTCTAATTGTATATTTTGTTGAATCCTCAGGGTTGACGAGGCTAGTATTTAATTTTTGTAATTAGATATGGCATTGTTTAGCCATTCTTTTTATTTTATTTACTTTCGATCTAGATTTCATTTACACTCCTTTGTGGAGTATAGGATCGATGGATGTAAATTAAAATAGTTTTTCTCGACTCGGATCTCCAGATGGCTTGTACATGGCGTAGGGAGGAGCGGACGAGATGGCGATACGACTGGAGACATATTGAAAACAAAAGCCATAATAGTTGGAAAATATTTATTTTTCATATTTATTGATTATTGTTTGATATGCATGTCGTAAGCTAGAAAATTCTTCAATTTTAACTTACTAAGTGGAAGAGGGATATTTTTATAAATTCCCACGGCCTCTATTAGAATTTGACATGTGATGCAAACAAACTTGCGTGTCGGCTCTGAGTGCCTTCCTCCATATCAGATGAGTTTGTTTGCGGATCACAAGGTCGAATATGGTTATAGAAAATTATTAAGGAGCGTGTGTACTTCCCCATTGCAAAGCACATAACCCGAGATAATTACCTTAGTACCTAGTAATGGTGAACACTTAGATACAAATATAACTATCCTCCCCATCGGAGTCACTGCTTTTATTTGTAGGGATGAAGAAAAACCAACTATTAATTTTATTTGTCAAAAAGTTAGGTTGACAAGATAGTAAAATTAATGGGTGAAACCTTCTCTTACAAATGTAGAATTCGTATACGTCTACACTATCGTGGCATACGATATTCTCGGTGCATTGAGGTGTTGGTTGGTTTTAAAATTTTATTGTTTGAGGAATTAATAATTTTTTGAAATCTAATGTTTTGATCTATGTGATTCTTAGGTTGTTTTCAAAATGACTTTCAACCCGCTTGCTGTGATACTAAAAGAAAATAAACTTACTGGAACCAATTATGTTGATTGGAAGAGGAATCTTGACATTGTCTTGACTGCTGAGGAATACAAATATGTACTCCTCGAAGAGTGTCCTCCTAAGCCTGCAGATGATTCTGGGGAAAAGGAGAAGAAGAGTTATAAGAAGTGGATTAAGGCCAATGAGATGGCGCGGTGTTATATTTTAGCAACTATGTCAAATGTACTGCAACATCAGCATCAAGCCATGCCCACTGCTTATGACATGATGCTCAATCTCAAAGAGCTTTTCGGACACCAG
Source organism: Wurfbainia villosa (assembly GCA_025175895.1). Lineage (NCBI taxonomy): Eukaryota > Viridiplantae > Streptophyta > Magnoliopsida > Zingiberales > Zingiberaceae > Wurfbainia > Wurfbainia villosa. The sequence continues at coordinate 77,761,818 of CM046000.1, read as the reverse complement.
AATCGGGCTGCTAGGCAGGAAGCCATGAGGAACTTGATGACGACCTCCATGAACGAGGGAACACCCGTGAGGGATCATGTTCTCAAGATGATGGCTCATTTGAATGAGCTGGAAGTCCTCGGAGCTGAGATCGATGGGGAAACCCAGGTCAATATCATTCTCCAGTCTCTACCTAGGAGTTTTGAGCAGTTTCGCCTGAACTACAACATGAACAAGAGGTTGTATTCATTGGCAGAGCTTCTGACAGAACTCCAGGCGACAGAGGGGCTTTTTCGTCAGAGTGCTTAGGTGCAAGCCATAGTTGCCCAAAAGGTTTCTACTTCTAAGCCGAAAGGCAAGAAGAAGAAGAAACAAGCTGGGGCAAAGGCGGTGGGAGGAACTCAGGGAGGAGTGAAGAAGCTGAAAGGCAAGTGCTTCACTTGTAACCAGACTGGACATTAGAAGAAGGACTGCCCCAACCGCAAGCAGAACAAAGGTATATCTTTTGGTCTAGTCATTGAAACATGTTTAGTGATGTTATCTACCGACACATGGTGTGTAGATACAGGAGCCACTGATCATGTCTGCAATACTTTGCAGGGGTTCCAGGAAACCAGACGACTGGCTAAGGGGGAGATTACCATATACTTGGGCGATGCCACAAAGGTGGCTGCTGTTGCAGTGAGAGATGTTTATTTGTCTTTTGAGAGAAATAAAGAATTTCCTTTATGTACCTTTATTTAGAAAGAATTTGATTTCAGTTTCTAAATTGTTTATGGATGGATATTATATTTCTTTTAATGACAGAGTTGTTATAAAAAGGAATAGGGAGATTATCTGTTCTGGTGCATTGATAGGAAATTTATATACACTTGAACCAAAAGCTCCCACGATGCAAATAGAAGTTAATAACTCATCTTCTAATTCCAATAAGAGAAAAGAACCTTTGAAGATGAACCAAACATATCTTTGGCATCTAAGACTTGGTCATATTAACCTCAGCAGAATTCAAAGGTTGATAGCTGATGGACCTTTGGGTTCATTAGTGGTGGAAGATTTCCCAACCTACGAATCTTGCTTGGAGGGTAAAATGACCAAGAGGCCTTTTAAGGCCAAGGGGTATAGAGCCAAAGATATGTTGGAATTTGTTCATTCTGATTTGTGTGGTCCTATGTCTATCCAGGCTAGAGGTGGTTTTGAATATTTCGTCTCCTTTATAGACGATTATTTGAGATATGGATACATTTACTTGATGCGCCGCAAGTCTGAATACTTTGACAAGTTCAAAGAATTCAAGGCTAATGTGGAGAAAAGTCAAGGTAAAAGTATCAAGACACTACGATCTGATCGTGGTGGTGAGTACCTCTTGGGAGAGTTTAGGAATTACTTATCAGAGGCTGGGATTCAATCCCAATTATCTGCACCTGACACACCCCAGCAGAATGGTGTAGCAGAGCGAAGGAATAGGACTCTTATGGAGATGGTTAGATCGATGATCAATTATTCTGAGTTGCCAAATTCATTCTGGGGATATGCTCTAGATATGACAGTGTATATTCTGAACTTGGTTCCATCTAAATCAGTGCCTTCTACTCCCACAGAATTGTGGACTGGGCAAAAGTCTAGTCTGAGACATATTCGGATTTGGGGGAGTCCAGCACATGTGCTGAAGGCAAATGCTGGTAAGTTGGAACCTCGTACAGAAGTACGCATGTTCGTTTGTTATCCTAGAGGAACGAAAAGTGGTTTGTTTTATAGTCCTAGAGATCAGAGGGTGATCGTTAGCACAAATGCTAGATTTCTAGAGAAAGACTACGTGATGAACCACAAGCCCATGAGTAAGATTGTTCTGGAGGAATTGAAAGGGGAAGTCACTTCTTCAGTACCACCGGTACAAGAGGATATACCACAAGCCACTGCACCACATGTCACAGAGGATACACAGGTGATACCTCATCGTAGTGGGAGGGTTGTGAGGCAGCCTAATAGATTCATGTTCTTGGAAGAATCTTCTTATTTGGTCCCTGGCGAACATGAACCTAATCCTTGGACATATGACGAGGCAATCCAAGATAAAGATGCAGTATCTTGGCAAAGTGCAATGAATACTGAGATTGAATCTATGGATTCAAATCAGGTCTGGGAGCTAGTAGAACCACCCGATGGTGTAAAAACTATTGGATTCAAGTGGATCTACAAAAGAAAGAGAGGAATAGACGGGAAGGTTGAGACATTCAAAGCAAAGCTTGTTGCGAAAGGGTATACTCAGAAAGAGAGTATCGATTATGAGGAGAACTTTTCACCGGTAGCCATGCTTAAGTCTATCTGGATTCTCTTATGCATTGTTGCTCATATGGATTATGAGGTATGATAGATGGATGTCAAGATAGCTTTCCTTAATGGAAGTCTTGAGGAAAATATCTATATGAAGCAACCAGAAGGATTCATTGCAAAGGGCAAAGAGCATCTTGTGTGTAAGCTTAATCGGTCTATTTAAGGATTGAAGCAAGCTTCGAGGTCTTGGAACATCCTCTTTGATGAGGTAATCCAGTCTAATGGATTTATTCAAAGTCTGAATGAGTCTTGTGTATATAAGAGATGTGATGGAAACGTAGTGGTATTTCTTGTACTTTACGTAGATGACATTTTGTTAATTGGCAACAATGTCAAGGTGTTATCAGACATAAGGGTATGGTTGTCCAAACAATTTGATATGAAGAACTTGGGAGAAGTGGGACAAATCCTTGGGATCAAGGTTATAAGGGATCGCAAGAAAAGGATGTTGTGCTTATCCCAAGCTTCATACATAGACACAATTATGGATCGTTTTAGCATGCAAAACTCCAAGAAAGGTTTTCTACCTTTCAGGCATGGAGTTCCTTTGTCTAAGGAGATGTGTCCTAGAACATCTAAGGAGATAGAGGAGATGAAGGCGGTTCCTTATGCTTCGGCAGTAGGAAGCCTCATGTATGCTATGCTATGTACCAGACTAGATATCAGCTTTGCCGTCGGCATGGTTAGCAGATATCAGAGTAATCCAGGATAGGGGCATTGGACTGCGGTAAAGTATATATTGAAGTACCTGAGAAGGACTAGGGATTATATGCTAGTTTACCAGGCAGACCAATTACTCCCTGTGGGTTACACAGATTCTGACTTCCAATTAGATAGGGATAACAGTAAGTCTACCTCAGGTTTTGTGTTTACTTTGGGAGGTGTAGCCATTGTATAGAGGAGTGTAAAGCAGAAATGCATGGCGGACTCCACCATTGAAGTTGAGTATGTGGCAGCCTCTGAGGCGGCTAAAGAAACTGTGTGGCTCAGGAATTTCATGATGGACTTGGATGTGATTCCTGGTTTGCCCAGAACTATCACAATTTATTATGATAATAGTGGTGCAGTTACAAACTCGAAGGAACCACGAGCCCATAAGGCAAGTAAACTCATAGAGCGCAAGTACCACCTGATACGAGAAATCGTAAAGGAGGTAGAAGGTGTTGTCGCCTAGATTGCATCAGAGGATACCCTAGTAGATCCTTTCACTAAGGCCTTTCTAGCGAGAGCTTTTGATAGGCATGTGGAGGGAATGAGAATCAGATATATGACAGTATGAGGACAACATAGTCTTTTAGTATAAGTGGGAGATTGTTGGGATGTATACTGAAAAGTCTATCTTTTGTATGAACATCTTTATTTTTGAAATAAGAATTACATGATCATTGTTTTCATATTTATGGTTATGCATATTATCTGATACATTACATTGTAGATAACATGGTGTGTAGTATCACACAGGAGATCATGTTATCGGTTCATTGTAAAGTATAAGTAAAGGCTCACAACCGAGATGGTTATGGACAAACCATTGGAATGATTGTTGTGTGATTTGGTATTGGTTTGTCTTGACCATAGAATCACACTAGTACACTTTGTGTGTATTGAGCAGGACCGACTTAGAGGTGATTCGATTTATTGCTGACTACATAATCGAATCGGACCTCAGATATTATATTGTACATGCTCTTAATCCCGATATAATAACAGGCACATATACTTAGTATTCATTTCTTTGATTTACCAATGGGCAAGATTTATAGAGTAAATCGATAGACTCGGTAAGTTGGGAAATGGTATTATTTATATGGTGTGTCATTGATTATAGGAGGAAACTGTGTCCTATATATTAGGATGATGATATCCCCTTGAGGAGCTCATAAGGTTCATCATGTAAACCCTACAGGTAGACTTGGTCCGACATATTGATAAGGTTGAGTGGTACTACTCATGGAGTTAGATGTTGATTAATTAATTGTCAATAAATTAATTAATCGACGTACATTCGAGATCTTAAACACAGGGAGAAAAATGTATAAATAATATATGGAGCCCATATTAACTTATGGGGGTTGGTGAGGTAGATTAATGATAATCCTCTAGTGGAATGGATTATCATTAATGGATCGGATTTATGTGTGCTTGATCCATTAGGTGGCCAAGATCCAACTCCTCCTCATGGTCCTTATTGTAGCCTATTAAAACCTCATGAAGCCTAGATCCAATGGTTGAAAATAAAACTCTAGATTCGACGATGGAGATTAAATCTCTAGATCCGACGGTTGAGATTAAATCTCTAGATCCGACAGTTGAGATTAAATCCCTAGAACCGACGGTGGAGATTAAAGGAGGCTTAGGCCTAACTCTATAAAAGGAGGCAAGGGGGTGGGTGGCAAGAGAATTGAAGAGGGGCTAGGGTTTAGAGGCTTGGGCGGCCACTTTTAAGGAAAGTTCTTCCTTCCTTTCTTCTTGGGCAACGCCCAACTTGTCTCTCCTATTCCTTGGTCGGCGTCCAACCTCCTCATCTCTTCTCCTTGGCCTGTGGAAACAAAGCCTAGGGTCTCTTCCCTTGGAGTTTTGGCCGGCATCCACCATCCTTCTTCTCCTCTTGGCTGGCAGCAAGCATCAAGGTTGGTGCTTGGTGGTTGGTTAAAGGAAGGAGAAGAGTTTTGTTTCTATAATTCCTCTTGTTCGGAGCGAGCAAGGAAGGAAGATTGGTGATCTAGGAGGCTTCAACTTTTGGAAGATCGTCGCCCACACGATGTTCAAAAATAGGAAGGACATACAATAGAAGATCGAGAGGTATAACGCTTGTTTATTTTCTTTTGTAACATGTCTATAATTGTTTTTCAATCATATACATGTTGTATATTCTGTTTTGTGGTTAAATTAACTTGGACCCTGAATACAAACACAAAAGTCGGCGATCCGTACATCGTCTATTCCGTGGCTATTCGTAGAATAGAGGTTGGTGGCTTGAACAATAAGTTTGTTCAATTGACTACTCTAATCGAATAGCATGACGATGAAACGGTAGCTTGGGTAATCCCTCTTGTCAAGGATAAATTTTTATCCAGGGACGTAGAAGGGATTGCCCTGAACAAGCGACCAAGTTGAAGTGGAAAGCGAAGTTTCCTCCCTTCATAAGTCCTATAGGGTTTTAAACCCAACCCGTTAGTAAACCCTATCCGCTTTTCCTTAACCCCAAGCCACTTCCGTTCCTCACCGGCGAATGGCCTTTTTCCGCGCTAACATTTCTCTACATGTCGGTTCCACACCCGTCGCCGAGTCAACCATCCAGCATTTCCTCTTAGTCGAACATTCTGCAGCTTCCTTTTTCCTTTGTCGTCCCATGATTTCTCCTCCTCACAACAACTTCTCTTCTTCTCGCCGCGACTTCCAACTGTTGGGTTTCTCCGGCACCGCAACGAGTGTGTGTTTGAACATGTTTCATAAACATATGCACATCGAAATAATTAAAAATCAATAAATCTAATTTATTACAACACACACACCACACGCATGCAAAGTACAATATGTGTAGATATAATCGTAGTTTCAAATTTTGCAATAAAAGGAAAATTATACTAGTTATACCTGACGTATCACGTGCAACGGGAATGGCATCAACCGGAGCAACTCTCGATAGAATTGTCTCTATCCGTATCGACGCCAAGTGTCATTGGGATAGCTTCTCTAAGCTACGAGCATCGTCTTCGTAGGAGTCACTAGCCTCGTGTCGAAGACGATGTGATCGAGAGAAGATCACAATCCAAATCAAAATTCGGATTCGAAAATGAGTCCCCAAAACTCACTTCTCCGGAGAGGTATTCATCAACCGATTGACGAATCCTTGGTCCTCCACCTATGAGGATTAATGGAGATCTAATCCCCGACAATAAAGTCTCTATCGGAGCTCCAAAGGCCATCCAAACGTTGCTCTGACAAGAAGGAAACAAGCTGTCCAAAAACAAGACAACTTGGTGGAGGACTTGGTGCCGGCCAAAGGAGATGGCCGGCTAATCCTTGGTCGCCGGAACCAAGGTGGGTCGCCGGAGGAGTGGCCGGCAGCAACTGGACATCGACAACTAGGGTGGATGGCAGCACAAAAGGGCTGGGCGGCGTGGACTCCTTGGGCGGCGGCAAAGAGAAGAGAGGGAGAGGAGAGGAAGAGTATTTCCAAAAATAAACTTCGGGCTCTCCAAACCTCTAACCGCGCTTTTATAGAGCACGTGTTTCTTAACCATTAAGAAACCTTCTCCTTAGAGTTATTGGTTCATAACCAAAACCCATTAACTCGCTCCAATAACTTAAGTTAAAATAAACCGAACCAAGTTGGTCTATTTTAAGTTAAAACGGAGTAAACCAACTTTGGTTCATTCGTTTAAAACAAACCAAACCAATTTGGATTATTTTCCGCCATTGGATTAGATCCAAACCAATTTGGTTCATCCATCATGTCTTCATAAGACTCGGCCCATCCATGTTTCCATTGCGACTGAAATAATTTCATGCTCGCTCCTTGTTTTGTCCAACCAAACCTAGTTTCTCTCGATCTGAGAATCTCATTCTCAAGCTCATTTTAAATCCATCGGATTACGCTCATTATGTATGTGACCAAATAGGTTCCCGGTTTATATTGGTCGTCTATAATTTACCATTAATTATAGAACGATCATGAGTGACACCTAGTAGTACATTGTTGGGCTTTCCGAGCCACAAAAACCGCTTTTTGCGTTGCGGAAACCTCAGAAGCCCGGCCATGGATCCGTGTGAAGATGTAAAATTAAAACATGTATGTGTTTAAGGAAACCTAGATCTACCTTAGATCTACAAGATCAGAGCATTACCCTCGTAGCGACGCCCTTCGCTTATCCCGCTCGTCCAAATACTTTGCGAAACTCAAGAGTGTCATGTGTACACTCCTCTATTGGTATCCACACGGATAAATGGTGGAGAAAAACAACCTAGAGTGTGCTAGCACCCCGTGGAAGTTTCGGCCAAAGTGAGGAATGGGAGAGAGCAAGAGGAAGAGCAAGGAAGAAGATGAAGTTGAAGTTAATTCCAATAACATCACACAAAAATGAAAGTGGCCGGCCACTTTATTCTTGGGGGGTTACACTCATGCATGTAACTCCAAGAGTCAATGGCTCTTGGTCTCCCTCATGAGGTGGCACCACATGATAAGTCCATGATGATGTGGAACATCATCATTGGCCGGCCCCCATGCCAAGTCACCATGACATGACAATTGGTCAAGTCAAAATTGACCATTCATTTTCCCTCTCAAGTCAAGTCAAACTTGACCTCTAATCTCCCATGGTTGATCAAATCCAACCATTTGATTCAAGTCAATTTGATTTAATGAATCTCTATTCATTAATTTAAATTGACTCAATGAATCAAATCTAAATTAGACTCATTCAACACTTGAATCAAAATGAGTCTAACTCAATTAGTCTAATTTGGATTTCTCTTAATCCAATTTGGTTCATCCCATGAACATAATCCTCATGGTTCATCATATGAACCTAATCTCCATCTAATTGCCCTTTGTGTGTGACCCTATAGGTTCTTGTAACGTTGGCAATGTCCCAAAACCGATTTAGGAACATAAGCAATGAGCAGTATCTAGCAACACATCATTGCTACCCAAGTTACAAGAATGTTGAGCTCCAACATCACCTTTGTGACTACAAATTGTGACTCTCACAATACGTGACAATGTCCCTCTATCCTTGGCATCTAGATTGACCAATTGAGGCATAGACCGTGTCATCCTCGGTACAATCTATATCTTGAACTCCAAGTAGACTCACTCTAATCAAATGAGCTCAATATCTCATATTGACTCATTTGAGCATGGTCATGCACTTCGTGGTCTCACTCTATCAAGAATAACAATGTCACTCCCGTCATATAGGGGGGATAGATCCCATCTACATCACTCATATCCCTCCACATAATTTGTTACATACCCAGTAATCGCCTTTATAGTCCACCCATTTACGGGTGATGTTTGACGAAGCCAAAGTATGCAACTCTTTATGTAGGGAACCATGGTGATTTTGTTAGTAATATATGAGAGATGTCCTAAGGCAATCGCCTTATGTATGAACCATTTATATGATAAATGAAGATTCACTATTTGAGTATACATGTTTTATGTATTTGATTGGATCTTAAACTCATTTATTGAATGTCCACGATACGATTCACAGCATGAGAGAATTTGTGATTGGATCACAACTAGTGAGTATCTCTACATGTGTAATTGTGATGTATCGGAATTATCCCTAGTCGATGAATTGATGGATTTGGACACCATCAATTCTGTCGAGACTAGCACGAGGTATACTCCTTGGTGTATCCAAGCAGCTGATTCTCACTGGCTGGAGACATTGTGATGTCCGGAGTTAATCGTGGATGCTAGTTATGGTAACTAGTTCATTGGAGTGACCAGCCGTAAGACTTCATATGGTTCTCTACATATATAGATATGTCAATGAAGTTCTTACTGTGGCTTAAGTATGATGTTCCTTTGACTTGCGGTATTCAAGTCATCTTGATCATGGAGACTTATGCTTTGACATCTTAAGCAAACATCTCTAAGGAGATGTGGACCCGGGATGATTGGGTATAAGTCGAAGTGATCGAAGGTGTTTGAATAGCCTATAAAGGATTCACCACTCCTTGCGAGGAGATGTATACCCATGGCCTCTCGTCGGATTGTTACTAAAGTCTTTGGCCAAAGCATTACATGTTTAGAGTAAAGTACTCTTCGATACATGTGGAGTAACTAGAATCCGTAGGACGAGGAAATGATACTTGGGCTAGGTGTGACGTAGTCAGCCTAGTGGGGACTGACACAATAGACCATGTCCTGAACCAAGTGGGTATAAGATGAGTGAAGGGAATGGGGCACGATTCATTCGAGCTACTGAAGGGTTTCAGAAATAGTTCTGGATCAACCGTTGATCTTTTCGGTTAATTGGGGATCATGATGTACTACTAGGTGCCACTCATGATCGTTCTATAATTAATGGTTAATTATAGACAGCCAACATAAACCGAGAACCTATTTGGTCACACGCACAACGAGTGTAATCCAAAGGATTTAAAACGAGCTTGAGAATAGGATTCTCAGACCGAGAGAAACTATGTTTGGTTGGACCAAACATAAAGCGAGCATGAAATTGTTTCAGTCGCAATGGAAGCGTGGATGGGCAGTGTCTTATGAAGACATAATGGATAGACCAAAATGGTTTGGTTCTAATCCAATGGATGAGAATAAACCAAAGGGTTTGGTTTATTTTAAACGAATGAACCAAAGGTTGGTTCGGTTCGTTTTAACTTAAAATAAACCATCATGGTTTGGTTTATTTTAACTTATCCTAATGGAGCAGGTTAACGGGCTTTATGGATATGATCCATTAACCATTAAGAGAATTTGTTCTCTATAAAAGAGGGCTTAAGGGATTGTTAAACCCTAATCATCCAAAACCCTAAACCTAGTTGCCGCCCAACATATAGTTGCCGCCCAACATATTGTTGCCGCCCAACTTGTGGTGCCGCCGTCCATCTCCTTGCTGGCGACCAACCTTCAGCCGGTGAACCTCCGGCGACCCTCCGGTGATCTCCTCTAGGTTCGGTGATAAGGTGAGCTTCCATCTCTCCTTTGCCGGCCTCTATTCCTCCACCAAAAGCTGTCCAGTTTTTCTGGACAGCTTGTTTCTTTGTTGTCGGAGCGTCGTTTGGACGACGGTTAGTGCTCCGATAGTGCCTAATTTACCGGGTATTTGATCTCCGGTAATCCTCTGAGGTGGAGGACGAAGGATTCGTCAATTGGTTGACGAATACCTCTCCGGAGAAGCGAGTTTTGAGAACTCATTTTAGGATCCGAATTTGGATTCGGATCGTGATCATCTCTCGATCACGTCGTCTTCAACACGAGGCTAGTAACCCGTACGAAGACGAAGCTCGTGACTTAGCGAAGTCTTCCCGAGGAGCTCGGCGTGGATACGGATAGAGACGATTCTTACGAGGATCGTTCCGGTTGATGCCGTTCCCGCTACACGTCATACGGAAGGTATAACGTAGATAATTTTCTTTTATTGCAAATTTTAATTTACGGTTATGTCTACACTTGTTGTAATATGCATGCGTGTGTTGTGTGTGTTGTAATAAATATAGATTTATTATTTTTAATTGCTTCCGTTGTGCTCATGTTTACGAAACATGATCGAACACACACACGCCGCGGTGCCGGAAACCCAACAGTGGTATCAGAGCCCAGGTTGTGTTTCGACATAATCGTAAAATGGTTTTACGATAGTCATAATGTATTTCTGGAAATTTTCAAATTTTGGAAATTTAGAAGTATTTATGGAAATTTTTCAATTTTGGAAAGTCTAGAAGTATTTATGGAAATCTTCCACTTTTGGAAAGTTGGAAGTATTTATGGAAATTGATATTTTCCATAAATAAAATATTTGATTAGATTCTGAAAATTTGTTTCCTAATTTAATCATGATTTGATTTGGGAAATCAAATCTTAAAATATTTTATTTCCATAAGTAGTTTTAATGATTTAGGAAATTGGTTTCCTAAATAGATTTTCCTTAATCAAATAATTACATGAATAAAATATGTGATTAGATTTGGAAATTTGTTTCCTAATTTAATTATGATTTGATTTGGAGAATCAAATCTTAAACATATTTTATTTCCATAAATAGTTATGACATATAAGGAAATTATATACATGACATAATTGTATGCCATGTAATTGCATTAGATGCATAACATTATGCCATGCATGTCGTGACATGTAGATGTATGCCATGTATGCCATGCCATGTAGATAATAGTTATTTGCATGCAAAGAGGATGAGACATAAAACCCTAACTCAATATTAAAGCCTACACCTTCCATTAATATGGTTAGAACCAGAGTTCTGTTTCTTGTTTGGGTTGTTGGACTCACTCCAAGCCCGGCTCGAACCTGAACATGTTCAAATCATTGGAATAGTTTAACTCTAATATGGTAAGAGTCAGAGGTCAATCGTTAGTTTGGGTTGTTGGACTCACTCCAAGCCTAGCTAATTGGTTGAATGCGCTCTAACCATATTAAAACTATTTCGCGATTAATGGGTCGGCTTTAACTTGGAGCATCGATTTGTTGGACTCACTCCAAGGTCGATGTGAAGAGAGGTGAAGTTGGGTGCTATGCATATGATGCATACTTGTTAATGTGTTAACAACCCAATGTATGTGTAAACATTCAATTAGTTGATAGCACATTGTGATAGTTACATATACATGATATGTAATCGGTATACTTGATACCCACCATCATAGCTAAGAATGGCTTGTTGGACTCACTCCAAGGTTGTTCTTATCTATGATGGATATCAGCCCATTCGGAGATGGACCTACGATCTCCCGAAGTGATTTTAAGGGTTTTTGAAATTCAAAAAATGAATGGGATTTATAAATGTATATTGATGCATTTTTAAAATCATCTTTCTCATTTATGCTCGTTTTGTATTTCTAAGTTAATATATCGATCATGATGTGTTTGAATTTGTGTTCCATTTTGGATTCAAATAAATTGACTGGGCCGAACTTCTTGGACTGGCTTAGAAACTTGAGAATTGTTCTCAAGGTGAAAAGCTTGTGTATGTCCTCGAAGCGCCTCTTCCTGCCCGTCCTAGTGATGATGCAACTTTGGACCAATTGTTGGCCTATCAGAAACATGTGAGTGATTCTGAACAAATGAGTTGCATCATGCTAGCCGCGATGGAACCCAAGCGACGAAAGCAGCATGAGCATATGGATGCTCATATCGTAGTCCTTCGTCTCTGTGAGTTGGTTGATGAGCAAGTGAGATTCGAAAGGTTCGAAGTCTCCAAGCTCCTCTTCACCTCTGAGATGCAAGGAGGTTCATCTGTGGTACTGCTCAACATGCTGAAGACTGTGGAGTCTTCTGAGAAGCATGAGCAGGGGACGGTGCTGTTAGTTGATTCCTCGAAGAAAGGTTCTAAGAGGAAGTCAAAGGAACAGCAGAAGGGAAAGAAGAGAAGGGCTAAGAAGGTAGAACTAGCACAAAAGGAAACTTGCCATCATTATGGCAAGGAGAGCCATTTGCGAAGAAAATGTAAGATTCATCTTGAGTCCGTGAAGAAGGATAAGGCATCGGATGCCCCATCTTCTTCAGAAATCTTCTTTATTGATTGTCAATCTATTTCCTCAGACACTTGGGTATTTGATACTGGGTGTGGCTCACATATATGTAATGACATACATGGGCTAAGGAATAGAAGAAGACTCGTCAAGGGGAGAGTCAAATTTACGTGTTGGGAATGGAGCAACGGTTGCTGCACTCGCCATCGGAACGTATTTGTTGGAACTCCCTGTAGGACTTGTCTTAGAACTGGACAATTGCTTTTATGTTCCTTCGTTGATAAAGAACATCATTTCTATTTCTTGTCTAAATAGAAATGGGTTCCATTTGACTTTTAGTAACAATTGTTGTTACATAACTTTGAATGGAGTTCTTTATGGGATTGGAACTTTAAGCAATGGTGTTTATACGTTGGACGTATCCAGTGACGATTTCAATATCGAAGCGAGCAACACGCGTGCTCGAAAGGATAATCAAATAGACTCCTATATGTGGCATTGTCGTCTTGGCCATATAAGCAAGAAATGCATGTCCGAATTACACCGATGTGGAATTCTGGAATCGTTTGAATTGGATTCATACGATACATGCGAATCATGCTTAAAAGGCAAGATGACTAAGTTACCTTTTACTGGAAAAGGTGAACGAGTGGGAGAGTTACTAGGTCTAATACATACTGATGTATGTGGACCTATGTCAACTCAAGCTTTAGGAGGCTATAGCTACTTCATTATCTTCACCGATGATCACTCATGGTTTGGGTATGTGTTCTTGATGAAACACAAGTCTGAAGCCTTTGAAAGGTTCAAAGAATTCAGAAATGAAGTAGAGAAACAACATGACAAGAGTATTAAAATACTTCAATCGGATCGAGGTGGTGAATACTTAAGTCAAGAGTTTCTTGATTATCTAAGAGACAATGGTATATTGTCTCAATGGACTCCGCCCTATACACCACAAAGATAATTAATGGTATATCTGAGGCGTAACGGACCTTGTTGGACATGGTCAGGTCAATGATGAATCATCGACTCTTCCCAAGTCCTTTTGGGGCTATGCACTTGAGACATTTGTTTACTTGTTAAGCAGAATGCCTACCAAGGTAGTCTCAACTACTCCATATGAGATATGGATTAGTAAGAAACCTCATGTATCTTACTTGAAGATATGGGGTTGTCCTGCTTATGTGAAGCGGACTGTATCAGACAAATTGGATGCTACGTCTGATAAATGTCTATTTATTGGATATCCTAAGGAAACAAGGGGTTACCAATTCTATCATCCTGTGGAACAAAAGGTGTTTGTTTCAAGGCATGCTGTGTTTCTAGAGAAAGAGTTTCTCTTGCAAGAAAACAGTGGGAGTGTCGTCGAGCTTGAGGAGGCTCGAGAGACTCAAATAGACATTGATGAGATACAGTGAAGCACACGGTAAAACTCATAGTGATGAGCAATCGGCTGGACCTATTGTAACACCACATCTTCGTAGATCTGGTAGAACACGCAATATTCCTGAGAGATATGGATTTCTCGTAAGCGAATCGAACGACGTGTTACTCATTGATGATGAGGAGCCTACCAGTTATGAAGAAGTGCTGATAAGTTCAGAAAGGGATAAATGGCTTGGTGCCATGAAGTCGGAAATGGATTCCATGTATGAAAACCAAGTTTGGAACTTAGTTGACCCACCTGAAGGGATAAAGCCTATAGGGTGCAAGTGGGTTTTCAAGAAGAAAACCGACATGGATGGTAATGTGATTACCTATAAGGCTAGATTGGTGGCGAAAGGATATCGTCAAAAACAAGGTGTTGATTATGACGAAACCTATTACTTTGTAGCTATGCTTAAATCCATTCGGATGCTCCTGGCCATAGCGGCTCATTATGATTATGAGATATGGCAGATGGATGTGAAAACAGCTTTCCTTAATGGAAACCTGCTCGAGGACGTGTATATGATATAGCCTGAGGGTTTCACATCGGTTGATAAAACCAAGGTATGCAAATTGCGATGATCCATTTATGGATTGAAGCAAGCATCCAGGAGCTAGAATATCCGTTTTGATGAGACAATCAAAAAGTTTGATTTCTCACAAAATTCAGATGAACCTTGTGTGTACAAGAAGGTTAGTGGGAGTGCAGTCGTGTTCCTAGTATTGTATGTCATGACATATTACTTATAGGAAACGATGTGTCAATCTTACAGTCAGTTAAGGTTTGATTATCCAAGACATTCTCCATGAAAGACCTGGGAGAAGCAACCTACATCCTTGGGATTAAGATCTATAGAGATAGATCGAAACGGTTGCTTGGTCTTTTGCAGTCTACATATATAGACCGAGTGCTAAAGAGGTTTAGCATGTCGGAATCCAAGAAAGGTTTACTACCCATCAGGCATGGGATACACCTTTCGAAGTCTATGTGTCCGCGCACAGAAGACGAGAGGATTTGCATGAGTAAGATTCCCTATGCATCCGCAATAGGATCTATCATGTATGCTATGTTATGTACGAGGCCCGATGTATCGTATGCTCTGAATGTCACGGCGGATACGATCATCGATCGAGAATGGATCATTGGGTGACTGTTAAGATGATCCTTAAGTACTTAAGAAGAACTAAGGATGCGTTCCTAATATATGGAGAAGGGTACATGGTGATACGTGGGTATACGGATGCCAACTCCAGACAGACAAGGATGATTCCATGTCTCAGTCTGGGTATGTATTCACCTAGAATGGAGGCGCAATAAGTTGGAAAGGTTCCAAGCTTGACACTATAGCGGATTCTGCCACTAAGGCAGAATCGTTGCGACTTTAGGCGGCGAAGGAAGCGGTTTGGATCAAGAAGTTCATCTCTGAACTTGATGTGGTCTCATCAATGATCCAAACATGTGCTTCGCCGCTATCATCTTATCAGAGAGATCATCAGTAGGAACGAATTACAAATCGAGAAAATTCCCACTGAAAGGAACTTAGCGGATCCTTTGACTAAAGCATTACCTCAAAGTAAGTTTGAGGGTCATGTTAGAGCTTATGGTATTGGATACCGTAGCGATTGGCATTAGGCCAAGTAGGAGTCTGTTAGTAATATATGAGAGATGTCCTAAGGCAATCGCCTCATGTATGAACCATTTATATGATAAATGAAGATTCACTATTTGAGTATACATGTTTTATGTATTTGATTGGATCTTAAACTCATTTACTGAATGTCCACGATACGATTCACAGCATGAGAGAATTTGTGATTGGATCACAACTAGTGAGTATCTCTACATGTGTAATTGTGATGTATCGAATTATCCTAGTCGATGAATTGATGGATTTGGGACACCATCAATTCACGAGACTAGCACGCAGGTATACTCCTTGGTGTATCCAAGCACCGATTCTCACCGGGCCGAGACATAGTGATGTCCGAGTTAATCGTGGATGCTAGTTATGGTAACTAGTTCATTGAGTGACCACCGTAAGACTTCATATGGTTCTCTCGCATATATAGATATGTCAATGAAGTTCTTACCGCGGGCTTAAGTGCGATGTTCCTTCGACTTGCAGATTCAAGTCATCTCGATCATGGAGACTTATGCTTTGACATCTTAAGCAAACATCTCTAAGGAGATGTGGACCCGGATGATTGGGTATAAGTCGGCGTGATCAAGGTGTTTGAATAGCCTATAAAGGATTCACCACTCCTGCGAGGAGATGTATACCCATGGCCTCTCGTCGGATTGTTACTAAAGTCTTTGGCCAAAGCATTACATGTTTAGAGTAAGGTACTCTTCGATACATGTGGAGTAACTAGAATCCGTAGGACGAGGAAATGATACTTGGGCTAGGTGTGACGTAGTCACTTAGTGGGGATCGGATACAACAGACCATGTCCCAACCAAGTGGGTATAAGATGAGTGAAGGGAATGGGGCACGATTCATTCGAGCCATCAAGGGTTTCGTAAATAGTTCGATCAACTGCTGATCTTTTCGGTTAATTGGGGATCATGATGTACTACTAGGTGCCACTCATGATCGTTCTATAATTAATGGTTAATTATAGACGGCCAACATAAACCGAGAACCTATTTGGTCACACACACAACGAGTGTAATCCAAAGGATTTAAAACGAGCTTGAGAATGAGATTCTCGCATCGAGAGAAACTATGTTTGGTCGACTAAACATAAAGCGAGCATGAAATTGTTTCACTGCAATGGAAGCGTGGATGGGCAAAGGTCTTATGAAGACATAATGGATGGACCAAAATGGTTTGGTTCTAATCCAATGGATGAGAATAAACCAAAGGGTTTGGTTTATATTAAACGAATGAACCAAAGGTTGGTTCGTTCGCTTTAACTTAAAATAAACCATCATGGTTTGGTTTATTTTAACTTATCCTAATGGAGCGGTTAACGGGCTTTATGGATATGATCCATTAACCATTAAGAGAATTAGTTCTCTATAAAAGAGGGCTTAAGGGATTGTTAAACCCTAATCATCCAAAACCCTAAACCTGTTGCCGCCAACATATTGTTGCCGCCACCTTGTGGTGCCGCCGTTCAGCTCCTTGCCGGGCGACCAACCTTCAGCCGGTGAACCTCCGCGACCCTCGTGATCTCCTCTAGGTTCGGTGATAAGGTGAGCTTCCATCTCTCCTTTGCCGCCTCTATTCCTCCACCAAAGCTGTCCAGTTTTCTGACAGCTTGTTTCTTTGTTGTCGGAGCGCTTGGACGACGGTTAGTGCTCCGATAGCGCCTAATTACCGGGATTTGATCTCCGTAATCCTCTGAGGTGGAGGACGGCGATTCGTCAATTGGTTGACGAATACCTCTCCGGAGAAGCGAGTTTTGAGAACTCGTTTTAGGATCCGAATTTGGATTCGGATCGTGATCATCTCTCGATCACGTCGTCTTCAACACGAGGCTAGTAACCCGTACGAAGACGAAGCTCGTGACTTAGCGAAGTCTTCCCGAGGAGCTCGGCGTGGATACGGATAGAGACGATTCTTACGAGGATCGTTCCGGTTGATGCCGTTCCCGCTACACGTCATACGGAAGGTATAACGTAGATAATTTTCTTTTATTGCAAATTTTAATTTACGGTTATGTCTACACTTGTTGTAATATGCATGCGTGTGTTGTGTGTGTTGTAAAAAATATAGTTTTATTATTTTTAATTGCTTCCGCTGTGCTCATGTTTACGAAACATGATCGAACACACACACGCCGCGGTGCCGGAAACCCAACAGATTTCAGGTCCAAGGACTAATAGTAATACTAATAGTCACATGAGAAAGTATATGACACTCATATAACGATCCATGATACTTTCTCATGGCGGGTCATTCAGTATACATTCTCTAATGCATACCCATGTGTCAACTTGATATCTCATATCCATAACTTGTGAGATCAAGTCATCGAGTTGACCTACATGCTAGTCTCTATGCATTAACATTGTTCTTGAATGTTAATACTTGACTAGGAATAATTAATAGTAGTGTTCTCTATATCATCTCATTATCGATTCAACCAATCGATTGATATAGATAAGAACCTTCTACTCAAGGACGTTATTATACTTAGTTTATTTGGCACCAATACAAGTAAATGTAATAACCATGCCTTTATAAATAGGAATATGATACAATAAAATCCATACAACAATCATTACATGATTAACTCTAGGGCTTTCACTAACATACATCATTATCCCCAATTAATTGAAAAATCAATGGTTGATCCCAGAACCATTTCTGAAACTCTTTAGCAGCTACAATGAATCGTGCCCCATTACCTTCACTCATCTTATACCCACTTGGTTCAGGACATGGTCTATTGTGTCTGTCCCCACTAGGCTGACTACGTCACAACTAGCCCAAGTATTACTTCCTCGTCTTCCGGATTCTAGTTACTACACATGTATCCAAGAGTACCTTACTTTAAACATGTAATGCTTTGGCCAAAGACTTTAGTAACAATCCGATGAGAGGCCATGGGTATACATCTACTCGCAAGGAGTGGTGAATCCTTTATAGTTTATTCAAACACCTTCGTCCACTTCGACTTATACCCAACCATCCTGGGTCAACATCTCCTCAAAGATGCTAGCTTGAGATGTCAAAGCATAAGTCTTCATGATCAAGACGACTTGAATTCCGCAAGTCAAAGGAACATCGCACTTAAGATGCTGTAAGAACTTTATTGACATATCCATATATGCAAAGAACCATATGAAGTCTTACAGCTGGTCACTCCAATGAACTAGTTACTATTGTTAGTGTCAGCCCTTAGTGTTAATCATGAGATGATTGATTAAGGATCATATGTATCATATTTCATTAATAACAGGCAAAGATTGATTATTATATTTACTTTATGTGTGTGCCAGTAAATAAATATAATAATACCCTTTACTAGTAGGTTCTAATTTATAGTATATCAATTGGTAGAATTGATTATGAGAAGCTATAGAGAACACTATTCTTAAACATTCCTAGTCAAGTATTGTATTAATAGACAAAAGGATATATTGATATATTGAAACTAGCATGTAGGTCAATGGATGACTTGATCTCACAAGTCATAGATATGTGATATCACATTGGCACATGGATATATATATTGGAGAATATATGTACAGAATTGACCCGCCATGAGAAAGTATAATGGATTGTTATATGAGTGTCATATACTTTCTTATGTGACTATTGGTATGAATAATCCTTATACCTGAAGTCACTACGGTTCCCTACATAAGGAGTTATGTACTTTGATATCGTCTAACGTCACACCGTAATAGGGTGCACTATAATGGTGATCACTGGGTATGTAACGAATTATGCGGAGGGATGTGAGTGATGTAGATGAGATCTATCCCTTCCATATGACGGGAGTGATATCTTTGGCCTCTTGATAGAGTATGTCCACGAAATGAATGGCAATGCTCAAATGAGTCAATATGAGATATTGAGCTCATTTGTTTGAGTGAGTCTACTTGGGGATCAAGAAATATAAAGATCGATAAGGGGATGACATGATCTATGCCTCATTGATCGATCTAAGATATCAAGGATAGAAGCACACCGTCATACATGATAATAGTCACGGAAAGGTTGTCGAATCTCGACTTTCTTGTAGCTTGGGTAGCAATGATGTATTGCTAGATGTCGCTAATTGTTTATGTATCTAAAATGGATTTAAATACATTACCAACGCTATGAGAGCCTATAGAGTCACTCACAAAGAATATATTTTGGAGAAGTGTTCATCTTAGTTTGACTAAATGAATCATTATTTAATTGAATGGACTAGAATGAGTTAGACTCATTGCTTGGCCAAACTTGAGTTGGACTCAAATTGGTTTAACTTGAGTTAGACTCAAGTGAAATCAATTGAAGAAGGTAAGCATGATTAATGATGATTAATCATGCATGCAAATGGATTAATGCATGAAATGGGATTTAATGCTTAATGTTGCATGCAAAGGGATTAATGCATGAAATGAGAATTATTCTCAAACGTTGCATGCAAAATGGATTAATTCATGCACATGGAATTTGAGAAGTTGCTTGCAAATGAATTAATGCATGCAAATGGATTAATTCTTTCATATGGATTAATTCATGCATATGGATTAATTCATGAACATGGAATTTGGGAAGCCACTCAGCGTTTTCATGCAAATGGGTTAATGCATTAAAATGTGAATTAATGTATAATAAAGGGGATTTGAGAAATCTCCTTAATGTTGATGAAGGTTGCATCTCAACGTGTAGAGGTGATCCCATTTGTGCCTTGAATCCCTAATTCTCCTTCTCCCTTCTTCTTGGCCAAGGTCTAGAGTGGAGAGCCTAAGTGTGGTTGCTAGCACTACCAAAGGTGTTATCTCCTTCTCGAAGATACAGTTCATGTGGATACCTTAGAGATACGGTTGTCCTTACCATATTGAGATCCGACTGCATTTGGATTAACGGGATTGCGAAGGGCTCGCATCGAAGGTATATATTTCTTCTTCTAGATAAGATCTAGATTAAACAAATAAAACGATTTATATTTTTTGCATGGATCTCCGGAGGGATCCAATTTATTTTTGTTTCCGCTGTGGTTGTACAAAGTATTCGCCCGCGATATTATGAATGTCATGTTGGATCGAGAAGCGTCGCTAGAGGGGGGGGTGAATAGCGATCGTAAATCTTTTCTTTTTCGTTCGTTCGATACGCAAAGTAAGCACAGCGGAAAATAAATGAACATGTTTATTTTACTTGGTTCACAACCCAGCGGTTGCTACTCCAAGGCCCTATCGGTCCTAGACCGCGTACGGAGGGCAAAGCACTAAAACGTCTCCTCCTCGTTGGAGGTAGGAGACAACGATTACAAAAACCGAATATACGAGGATGAGGCAACAAGCCTACCTCACCTCGTTATGAAGATAAAAATACAGAATATAATATCAAAAATATTACTTGAATCTGCTGCCGACGAAGAAGATCAAAACTTGGCGTCGCGTCGGCGTTATGACGGTGTTGAAGCGTTGGCGTTGTAGGAGCACTTGATGAATAATTGATGTGAAGTGGAGATGAATCCTCCCCTCCTTTTATATACTTTAGCCTCTGAATTTGTCTCCTATTTCTTTGGAACGGATCATGAATTTTTCCAAATTTTTATCGCGAAGTGGCCGCGTCAAACGTTATCCGTTTTGACCTAGCGCAAAAAGTCGAATCGCCGCCATCACGATCGATGCCTCTCATCGCTGATATGATGACGATCGATGCATCTCATCATCAATCGATAACGATCGCCCAATGTCTAGCTGATCGGCCAAACCACTTCCTGCAGAGAAGAGATTAGCTCGGAAAATGATAAATACGACGGTTTCTAACCGTCCGATCTCGACCTAGACCTTCCACAGGAAGTCTTAGTCGAATCGTCGCCTACGGTCGTCCCCGTAAAGAGGACACGACCTTACAATCTCTCACTCACACGAGCTTACCTCGATAGTAGCTCTCGCTTCCGGCCTTCCACTCGATTCCTTCGGCTCCCTCCGAATTCACTCAAGTGTCGCCCGACCACCACGGCTTCCTCCGGGTGTCGCTAGCCTTCAGCTCCAGCTTTAGTACTTTTCTGCACACTTGATTTAGCTCGTGAGATAACAATATAAACTTAACTTTGTGTCTTTGCCATAATCAAAACACAGGTTCGATTATCTAGTGCCCCTGCACCAACATGTCATGATCCAGAATTTCCCTACAGTAGTATCAGAGCCACTTGCAAAAAATATATTTCGTTATGATGATTTATATGTGATATAAATTTAGATTTTTGTGTTTTCTATGAGATATAAAACATGTGCATTATGGGTACATGAATTTTAGGTTTAGTATGTTGATAAGGGGCAAAAACTATGTTGAACACGGGATGCTCCAGAAACGAGGGTCTTAGGTTCATATTGATGGACAAATGGGAAACAACTCAATTCAAGGAGTTGAGTTGAAAATAAAATTTTACTTCGGGAGTGCTGCCCCCTGAGGCCCCGCAAGGGGCGTTGCCCCTTGATCCCGCCTGCTAATCGGTTAGCGGGACCGTCGTTGCATTGCGAATTATCAGTGAAACGGCTTAAAATTCATGTGTGTATTCATAATAAAGTTTATGAAATTACATCATTATGAATGATTTGATGCATGATGCATGGTTATGGCCTAGGACCCAATGTAATTGTTGTTGTGTGTTGTATGTGCATGTTGTAATTCATAATACGACCTGCATGTTGTGCCTTCATCTCTATTTTCTTGCTTGTAAAATAGACTTAGACTCGAATGTAACTCGAGTGTTCTCATTTTGTAATGTACAAAATAAAGAAATGAAAAGTCCATTGAAGGTTGAAGTTTCAAGGAGGATGCTGACAACACAGGATGACCGAAGGAAACACTTGGAGAAGATGTCATCCCTAGGTTATCCATTCGCTCTTCTCATTGGCTTGAGAAGATCATATATTCGGGCCATAACCATGTCACATTTAAAGTTATATGTTGATATATATTATGCTTGCATATGATGCTTGTGTATGTGATGCTTGTATGTGATGCATGCATAGTTAATTGTCACAAAATTAGGTCACTTATCATATGCCTACCAAAGATTAATACTTACTATTACCTTGTTCAATCATAGCGCGTTTGCCAAAGCAAAGTGACTTGATTTATCTCGGTAAAGTACGACAGGACAATTGTGATGCCCACCTATTAAACTTTGGGTTTGACTTAACTAAGCTCTCTCAATTAGATAGATGAACTTAGAGGCATAGCTCATACGAGACATCTACCTACATTATACAAATCTTGGGCGATTAGCCAAAGATAACTCAAGATGAGTAGTAATTTAGAATGATATCTCATTCGATGGGCACTATGAACAAACAATGTTATTCATATAGATATACAAGAGTTACATTAGATGTAATTGATATGAGTTACCTGCCTAACTTATATGCATCTTAGGCGATTAGCCAAAGCTAACTCAAGATTCGGTATAATATGGATCTTGTCCCACTTTGTGACTAGTGGGAGAATCATTTAGTTAAAGGCCTAATTAAATGATTAAAATATGATACATCTTTGCATTTATGTATTGTAGATCACCATGTCGTCAAATACGTCAAACACACTCTCTCTACGATCTATCCTTGATAAGGAGAAGCTCACTGGAGCTAACTTCCTGGACTAGTACAAGAACTTGAGGATAGTCCTCAAGCAAGAATGCAAACTATATGTCATAGAGAAGTCCATTCTTAAACCACCCGCACCTACAACCACTCGTGCTGACAAGGATGCTTATAAGAAGCATCAAGATGACGCATTGGATGTGTCATGCCTTATGCTTGCCACCATGCACTCTGAGCTTCAGAAGAAACATGAGAACATGGATGCCTATGGTATGGTTGAGCAATTAAAACAACTATATCAGGGACAAGCAAGGCACGAGCGATACGAAGTATCAAAGGCCTTTTTTTAATGCAAGATGCAAGAGGAAACTCCCGTAGGCACTCATGTACTCAAGATGATTGGGTACGCTGAGAACCTACGGAGATTGGGATTTCCATTGGGCTAAGAGTTGGCCACTAAACTTGTTCTGCAATCACTGCCAAAAGGCTACAGTCAATTTGTCATGAACTATAACATGAATGAAATTGACAAGCCTTTACCTGAGTTGTTGAGCATGTTACGAACTATCGAACTCAACCTTAAGAAGGCAAATCCTGGCACCATTTGAATGGTGAACAATAACAAAGGCAAAGGAAAGCAGATGCCAAAAGGTAAGGGTAAGACCCAAGCCAAAGGAAAAGGCAAGGCAAATGCATTGAAACCCAAAGGATGGGTGTCTGAGGAAGGGGAATGCTTCCACTGCGGTGAGACCGGACATTGGAAAAAAAACTACAAGCTATACCTTGAAGAGGTGAAAAAGAAGAGAAGTGAGACTTCTGCCTCAGGTATATATGTTATAGAAGTCAATTTATCTATCTCGTCTTCTTGGGTATTAGATACCAGCCGTGCTTCTCCCATTTGTACCAATGTGCAGGGCCTTCGAAAGACTAGATCATTGACGAAGGGTGAAGTTGACCTACGGGTAGGCAATGGAGCAAAGGTTGTCGCCATCACTATAGGGACATATTCTTTATCTTTTCCCACTAGGTTTATCTTAGAACTAGAGGATTGTTGTTATGTGTCTGCCTTGACAAAAAACATTATCTCCGTTTCTTGTTTAGATAAGAAAGGTTTCTCTTTTGTAATAAAGGACAAGTGTTGTTCCATTTATTTACCTGATATGTTTTATTGTAGTGCACATCTTATGAATGGTCTCTATCTTCTAGATCTCGAAACCCCAGTCTATAACATAAATACCAAACGATTCAAATTTAATGATCTGAACCAAACATATCTCTGTCATTATCCCCTGGGTCACATAAATGTGAGTCACATATCCCAGCTCCATAAGGATGGATTATTGGACTCATTTGATTTTGAATCATATGAGACATGTGAATCTTGTCTTCTAGGCAAGATGAACAAGACTCCATTTAGTGGACATGGTGAACGAGCTACTGATTTGTTAGAACTCATACATACTGATGTATGTGGGCCTTTCAATGTAGCAGCTAGAGGAGGCTATCAGAACTTTATTATTTTTACTGATGATTTCAGTAGATACGAATATGTGTATCTTATGAGACATAAATCTGAATCCTTTGAAAAGTTCAAAGAATTCAAGAATTAAGTACAAAACCAACTTGGTATGAGTATTAAAGTGCTTCGATCAAATTGAGGTGGGGAATACCTTAGCCAAGCTTTTCGTGACTATCTCATTGAGTTTAAAATTAGATCTTAACTCACTCTACCTGGCACACCATAGTAGAATGGTGTATCAGAAAAGAGAAATCATACATTATTAGATATGGTACGATCAATGATGAGTCACACAAATCTTTCTTCTTTCTTCTGGGGATATGCTTTAGAGACGGCTGCTTTCACACTTAACTGCGTCCCATCTAAGGCAGTCATAAAGACACCATATACGATATGGACTGGGAAGAGTCCCAAGATGTCTTTTATGAAGATTTGGGGGTGTGAGGCTTATGTTCGATGTCAAGTCTCTGACAAAATAGACCCCAAATCAGACAAGTGCTACTTTGTAGGATATCCTAAGGAAATGAAAGGATATTACTTCTACAATCCCACACAAGGCAAAGTGTTTGTCGCTAGAAATGGAGTATTTCTAGAAAGAGAGTTCATCTCTTGAAGAACTAGTGGATGTCAAGTACATCTTGAAGAAATTCAAGATAAAGATAGCATTGAGATGGAAATTAAATAGGTACCACAAAGTGTTGTGGATGATGAGATTGTTGCATAAGAAGTTGTAGAGCAACAACCTGTTCAAGTCGACCAACCTCTTCGCAGGTCTGATAGGATACATCGTCAGCCTGAGAGATATTCATTTCTCTTGTCTGACAAAGATGATGTTATGCTTGTTGAGTTGAACGAGCCTGCATCCTATTAGGAAGCTGTGATGAGCCCAAATTCTGAGAAATGGCTAGAGGCCATGAGATCTGAAATGGAATCCATGTACACAAACCAAGTATGTACTTTGGTTGATCCACCTGAAGGGGTCAACCCCATTGGGTGTAAGTGAGTCTTTAAGAGAAAGACTGACATGGGTGGTCTTATGCATACCTATAAAGGGTGATTGGTAGCTAAAGGTTTCAAATAGATTCATGGTATTGACTATGATGAAACTTTTTCACCAGTTGTGATGCTTAAGTCTATTCAGATCATGCTTGCTATTGCAGCTTACCACGATTATGAGATCTAGAAAATGGATGTCAAAACTGCATTTCTGAATGGAAACCTCCTCGAGGATGTGTACATGACACAACCTGAGGGTTTTGTAGATCCAAAGCATGACATGACACAACCTGAGGGTTTTGTAGATCCAAAGCATGCTGGTAAAGTATGCACGCTGCAAAGGTCCATTTATGGTTTAAAGCAAGCATCTAGAAGCTAGAATCTTCGATTCAATGATGCAACCAAACAATTTAGTTTCATCAAGAATGAAGATGAACCTTGTGTCTACAAGAGGGTTAGTGGGAGCATAGTTATCTTTCTTATCTTGTATGTTGATGACATACTTTTCATTTGAAATGACATCCCTACGCTGCAGTCTGTTAAGACTTGGCTTGGGAATTATTTCTCAATGAAGGACATAGGTGAAGCAACCTATTTTAGGCATTAAGATCTATAGAGATAGATCTAAGAGATTGCACGGCTTAAGTCAGAGTGCATACATTGACAAGGTGCTTAAACATTTTGCCATGCAGAATTCCAAGAAGAGATTTTTGTCAATGTCACATGGTGTGAGCCTTTTGAAGGCTCAATGCCCTTCTTCTAACAAAGAAAGGGAACACATGGATCAGATCACTTACGCATCTGCTATAGGATCTATTATGTACGCCATGTTATGCACTCGTCCTGATGTCTCGTATGCTTTAAGCATGATGAGTAGGTACCAGTCAGATCCAGGTGACGGTCACTAGATAGCTGTCAAGAATATTCTTAAGTACTTGAGAAGAAATAAAGAATATTTCTTGATATTTGGAGGCGATGAGGAGCTTGCTGTAAAGGGTTACAGATGCAAGAAGGGACTCCCTTAGGTCCATATGTACTAAAGATGATTGGGTACATCGAGAACCTATAGAGGCTGGAATTCCCACTTGGCCAAGAGCTGGCCACTGACTTAATCTTGCAATCTTTGCCACAAACCTACAATCAATTTGTCATGAATTACAACATGAATGAAATTGATAAGCCACTGCCTGAGATGCTCAGCATGTTGAGAACTGCTGAGCTCAACCTTAAGAAGGGAAAATCTGACTCCATTTTGATGATGCAAAAGAAGAAAGGCAAGGGCAAGCCTAAAGGTAAGGGAAAGTCCCAAGCTAAGGGCAAAGGCAAAGAACTGAAACCCAAAGGAGGGATGGCCAAAGAAGGGACTTGCTTCCACTGCAAGGAAGCTGGACACTAGAAGCGTAACTGCAAAGCATACCTGGAAGATCTTAAGAAGAAGAGAAGTGAAACTTCTACTTCAGGTATAAATGTTATAGAAGTCAATCTATCTATTTCTTCATCATGGGTATTAGATACCGGATGTGCATCTCACATTTGTACCAATATGCAGGCGCTGAGAAATAGCAGGGCTTTGACAAAGGGCGAGGTGGACCTATGAGTAGTCAATGGAGCAAGAGTTGCTGCTGTTGCTGTAGGAACTTATGATCTATCTCTGCCCTCTAGGCTTGTACTAAAACTAGATGAATGTTGTTATGTGCTTGCTTTAACTAAGAACATAATTTCAGTTTCTTGTATGGACAAGAAAGGATTTACTTTTATAATAAAGAATAAATGTTGTTCAGTTTATTTAAATGGTATGTTCTATTGTAGTGCACCTCTAATGAACGGACTCTACTTTCTAGACTTAGAGAGCCCCATCTATAACATAAGTACCAAAAGGTTCAAGTCAAATGAGTTGAACCAAATCTATCTATGGCATTGTCGCTTAGGTCACATAAATGAGAGTCTCTTATCTCAGCTCCATAAGGATGGGTTGTTGGACTCATTTGATTTTGAATCATATGAGACATGCGAGTCTTGCCTTTTAGGCAAGATGACCAAGACTCCCTTTAGTGGACACAGCGAAAGAGCAACAGACTTGTTAGGACTTATACATAGTGATGTATGTGGCCCTTTCAATGTTGTAGCTAGATGTGGTTACAAGTACTTCATTACATTTACTGATGACTTCAGTAGATATAGTTATGTGTATCTCATGACCCATAAATTAGAATCCTTTGAAAAGTTAAAAGAATTCAA
Organism: Wurfbainia villosa; assembly: GCA_025175895.1. Taxonomy (NCBI): domain Eukaryota; kingdom Viridiplantae; phylum Streptophyta; class Magnoliopsida; order Zingiberales; family Zingiberaceae; genus Wurfbainia; species Wurfbainia villosa. The sequence goes on along the minus strand of CM046000.1, from coordinate 77,733,916 downwards.
GAATGAAGTACAAAACCAGCTTAGCAAGAGTATTAAGATACTTCGATCAGATCGAGGTGGTGAATACCTTAGCCATGAGTTTCGTGACTATCTAGATGAGTGTGGGATTCTATCTCAACTCACTCCTCCTTGAACACCACAGTGGAATGGTGTATCCGAAAGGAGGAATCGTACCCTATTAGATATGGTACGATCAATGATGAGTCACATAGATCTTCCTATATCCTTTTGGGGATATGTTCTAGACACAGCAGCCTTCACACTTAATCGTGTATCATCCAAGGCTGTGATAAAGACACCATATACGATATGGATAGGGAGAAATCCCAAGATATCTTTCATGAGGATTTGGGGTTGTGAGGCTTACGTTCGACGTCAAGTCTCAGACAAACTAGGACCGAAATCCGAAAAGTGCAATTTTGTTGGATATCTCAAGGAGACTAAGGGATATTACTTCTACATTCCCAGTCAGCACAAAGTGTTTGTGGCAAAGACTGGGGTTTTTCTATAAAGGGATTTTATTTCTAGAAAAACTAGTGGGAGTACGTTCAATCTTAAAGAAATTCAAGATAAGGACCATAGCACTGAGCCCTTGATGGAGGTTGAATAGGAACCACAAAGTGTTGTGGGTGATGAGAATGTTGCACAAAGGGTTGTGGAACAACCACCTATTCAAGTAGACCTACCTCTTCGCAGGTATGATAGGGTACGTCGTCAGCCTGAGAGATACTCATTTCTCTTGTCTGACCATGATAACGTTATGCTCATTGCGAATGAGCCTACCTCCTATTAGGAAGCTGTGATGAGCCCAGATTTTGAGAAATGGCTAGAGGCCATGAGATCCAAGATGGAATCCATGTACACTAACAAAGTATGGACTTTGGTTGATCCACCTGAGGGCGTCAAACCCATTGGGTGTAAGTGGGTCTTTAAGAGAAAGACTGACATGGATGGACTTACACATACCTATAAGGGTCGATTGGTGGCTAAAGGTTTCAAGCAAATTCATGGTATTGACTATGATGAAACCTTTTCTCCAGTGGTGATGTTTTAAGTCCATTTGGATTATGCTTGCTATTGCAGCATACCACGATTATGAGATTTGGAAGATGGATGTCAAAATCGAGTTTCTGAATGGAAACTTGCTCGAGGATGTGTACATGACACAGCCTGAGGGTTATGTGGATCCACAACATCCTGGGAAAGTATGCAAGCTGCAAAAGTCCATTTATGGGCTGAAGCAAGCTTCTCGGAGTTGGAATCTTCGATTCGAAGATGTGATCAAATAGTTTGGTTTCATCAAGAATGAAGATGAACCCTGTGTCTACAAGAGGGTTAATGGGAACACAGTTGTCTTCCTTGTATTGTATGTGGATGACATACTACTCATTGGGAATGACATCCCTTCGCTACAGTCTGTTAAGACTTGGTTGGGGATGTGCTTCTCAATGAAGGACATAGATGAAGCAGCCTATATTCTAGGCATCAAGATCTATAGAGATAGATCTAAGAGATTGCTTGGCCTAAGTCAAAGTACATATATTGATACGGTATTACTACGATTTGTCATGCAAAATTCCAAGAAGGGACTTCTGCCGATGTCACATGGTGTGAGTCTTTCGAAGACTCAAAGTCTCTCTTCTAGAGAGGAGAGAGACCGCATGGATAAGATCCCTTATGCATCTGCTATAGGATCTATCATGTACGTCATGCTATGTACTCGTCCTGAGGTCTCATATGCTTTGAGCATGACGAGTAGAAACCAGTCAGATCCAGGTGAGCATCACTGGATAGCAGTCAATAATATTCTTAAGTACTTGAGAAGGACTAAAGAATATTTCTTGATATTTGGAGGCGATGAGGAGCTAGCAGTAAAGGGTTACAGCGATGCCAACTTCCAAACTTACCAAAATGATTATAGATCATATTCAGGGTTCGTGTTTTGCTTGAATGGTGGCGTTGTAAGCAGGAAGAGTTCGAAGTAGGACACAGTTGCTGATTCTACAACAGAGGCCGAGTATATCGCTGCATCAGAGGCAACAAAGGAGGCAGTTTGGATCCACAAGTTCATTACTGAGTTTAGGGTGGTTCCCAGCATAGCAGATCCTATAAAGCTCTATTGTGACAACAATGGAGCGATTCCGCAGGCTAAGGAATCTCACTCACACCAGCGGACCAAACACATACTACGGCGCTTCCATCTCATTCGAGAGATTATCGATAGAGGAGATGTGAAGATTTGTAGAGTACCCATAATGGCTAACATCGTAGATCCCTTGACCAAGGCTTTGGCACAGAAAAAGAATGATGGTCACACTAGGTCATTGGTTATTAGATACTACGGTGATTGACACTAGTGATAGTGGGAGATTATTAGTGAAAGCCCTAGAGTCAATCATGTGATGATTGTTGTATGGACTTTATTGTATCATATTCCTATTTATAAAGGTATGGTTATTATATTTACTTGTATTGGTGCCAAATAACTAAATGTAATAATGTCCTTGAGTAGAAGGTTCTTATCTATATCAATCGATTGGTTGAATCGATAATGAGATGATATAGAGAATAGTACTCTTAATCATTCCTAGTCAAGTATTAACATTTAGGGACAATGTTAATGCGTAGAGACTAGCATGTAGGTCAACTCGATGACTTGATCTCACAAGTCATGGATATGAGATATCAAGTTGACACATGGGTATGCATTGGAGAATGTATACTGAATGACCCGCCATGAGAAAGTATCATGGTTCGTTATATGAGTGTCATATACTTTCTCATGTGACTATTAGTATGACTATTAGTTCTTGGACCTGAAGTCACCATGGTTCCCTACATAAGGAGTTGCATACTTTGGCTTCGTCAAACGTCACCCATAAATGGGTGGACTATAAAGGCGATTATTGGGTATGTAACAAATTATGCGGAGGGATGTGAGTGATGTAGATGGGATCTATCCCTCCTATATGACGGGAGTGACATCGTTATTCTTGATAGAGTGAGACCACGAAGTGCATGGCCATGCCCAAATGAGTCAATATGAGATATTGAGCTCATTTGATTAGAGTGAGTCTAATTGGAGTTCAAGATATAGATTGTACCAAGGATGACACGGTCTATGCCTCAATTGGTCAATCTAGATATCAAGGATAGAGGGAGATCGTCACAAATTGTGAGAGTCACAATTAGTAGTCACAAAGGTGATGTTGGATCTCAACATTCTTGTAACTTGGGTAGCAATGATGTGTTGATAGATACTGCTCATTGCTTATGTTCCTAAATCGGTTTAAGAGCATTGCCAATGTTACAAGAACCTATAGGGTCACATGCAAAGGGTAATTAGATGGAGATTAGGTTCATATGATGAACCATGAGGATTAGGTTCATGGGATGAACAAAATTGGATTAAGAGTAATCCAAATTAGACTAATTGAGTTAGACTCAATTTGATTCAAGTGTTGAATGAGTCTAATTTAGATTTGATTCGTTGAGTCAATTTAAATTAATGAATAGAGATTCATTAAATCAAATTGACTTGAATCAAATGGTTAGATTTGATCAACCATGGGAGATAATAGGTCAAGTTTGACTTGACTTGAGAGGGAAGATGAATGGTCAATTTTGACTTGACCAATTGCCATGTCATTGTGACTTGGCATGGGGGCCGGCCAATGATGATGTTCCACATCATCATGGTCTTATCATGGGATGCCACCTCATGAGGGAGACCAAGAGCCATTGGCTCTTGGAGTTACATGCATGCATGTAACCCCCCAAATAGAAGTGGCCAACCACTTTGCATTAGTGTGTGAAGTTATTGGAATTAACATCATCTTCTTCCTTTGTTGCTCCTCTCAAGCTCTCTCCCTCATCCTCTTCTTGCCAAGATTCCTCAAGGGTGCTAGCACACTCAAAGGTGTCTTCTCCACCATTTGTTCGTGTGGAAACTTGTAGAGGAGTGTACACTTGACACTCTTCAAGATCTGGCAAAGCGTTTGGATAAGCGGGATAAGTGAAGGGCGTCGCTACGAGGGTAACGCTCTCATCCTGTAGATATAAGGTAGATCTAAATTTCCATAACATGAACATGAATTTATTTTTTATATATCTTCGCACGGATCCGTGGTTGGGCTTTCGAGGTTTCCTCAATGCAAAAAGTGGTTTTTTCCGCTCGGATAGTCCAACATGGCGATTAATGGGAATGTAACGAATTATGTGGAGGGATGTGAGTGATGTAGATGGGATCTATCCCTCCCATATGACGAGAGTGATATCTTTGGCCTCTTGATAGAGTATGACCACGAAATGTATGGTCATTCTCAAATGAGTCAATATGAGATATTGAGCTCATTTGTTTGAGTGAGTCTACTTGGGGATCAAGAAACATAAAGATCGATAAGGGGATGACACGATCTATGCCTCATTGATCGATCTAAAATATCAAGGATAGAAGCACACCGTCATACATGATAATAGTCACGGAAAGATTATCGGATCTTAACTTTTTTAAGCTTGGGTAGCAATGATGTATTGCTAAATGCTGCTCATTGCTTATGTATCTAAAATGATTTTAAATACATTACCAACGCTATGAGAGCCTATAGGGTCACACACAAAGAACATATTTTAGAGAAGTGTTCATCTTAGTTTGACTAAATGAATCATTATTTAATTGAATGGACTAGAATGAGTTAGACTCATTGCTTGACCGAACTTAAGTTGGACTCAAATTGGTTTAACTTGAGATAGACTCAAGTGAAATCAATTGAAGAAGGTAAGCATGATTAATGATGATTAATCATGCATAAAAATGGGAGTTGTTGCATGCAAATGGATTAATGGGATCAAGTTTATTTTTGTTTCTGCTGTAGTTGTCCGAAGTATTCGCCCGCGATATTATGAATGTCATGATCCGGAATTTCCCTACAGTGGTATCATAGCCACTTGCAAAACATATATTTCGTTATGATGATTTATATGTGATATAAATTTAGATTCTCGTGTTTTCTATGAGATATAAAACATGTACATTTTGGGTACACGAATTTTAGGCTTAGTATGTTGATAAGATGCAAAAACTGTATTGAACACGAGATGCTCCGGAAATGAGGGTCTTGGGTTTATATTGATGGAAAAATGGGAAACAACTCAATTCAAGGAGTTGAGTTGAAAATAAACTTTTACTTCGGGGGTGCTACCCCCTGAGGCCCCGCAAGGGGCGCTGCCCCTTAACCCCGCCTGCTAACCGAGTAGCGGGACCGTCTTGGCATTGCGGCTTATTGATGTGAGCGAAACATATAGGGTTTTAGGAGTAGTTTTCACTCATATCTCATTACATTTTATGTTAGTTTCATGTGTATGTTACTCTATTTTTTACACATTTCCTGTTTTCTAGTTTGGAGGTCTGCTCTTTGTACTTTTGGATGCAAGTTAGCATTTAGGGAGAAAAAGACTCACTTTCGGAGCAAAAGACGGACATTTTGCAGCTAGACGCAGAGTGGGACATGGCCAGGGCGTGTGGATACACACGGTCGTGTCTAATGGTCGAGATCAGCACCCCAGGGCTGCACATGGCTTGGCCGTGTGGAAACACACGGTCATGTGGCGGCCCGCCAGATTTGCACGACTATGGCTTTTTCTGGATTTTGCAGTGGTCCGAGGTGATGTCTATATAAGGATGGCTCCACCCAAACCCTAGGGGGAGGCACGATGGCTAGGATGGCACACTGAATCCCTAAAAATCTTCGAGAACTCACAACGGGGAGGAGGAATGCCGCCAGAGGTCCACGCCTTACACTTCAACACCGGAGAGAAAACCACGAAAGCATTGTAATCCTTTGTTCTTGTGTTTTATTTCTTATGTATTCGAACATAAACATGCTTTGTGATTCTTCCTTCATATACATGGAGTAGTTCTTTCGATTCTAGGATTAGGGAGTAGCTTGTGTGCACATTACAATGTTGGTTCTTGTTAAATTCTGCCTTTGAGTTTAATTTGGCAATTGGTAGTTGTTTTTAATATATCTATGCGTGTTTGGTTTTCTTCCTGCTGTGCTTAGGCGATACGAGGGGTGACAACCCTCGTATCTAAGATTTAGGGGATTTTATATAATGAACCTAGGGGTAAACCTGATCTCATATGACTGTGGGTAGAAGGATGTAATGGAACCGGACACAGTTCATCGTTGGGATTGATTCGACATCCTCGTATTGTCTATCCCGTCCTTTTAGGCAGAGATAGCTCCCGGTAGATGTGGCGGCTCATCGGGAGAGTGTATGATGTCCCTTCCACAAAAACATATCTAAACGTCTAGACAACGCCAATTGGCAGCATTGTTTTGTGACACACAAGAAAAACCGAAGTCCTAGAATCACTTTTGAACACCTCGGCATGCTCCCTTCCTCCTCCGTGTGACAACGTATAGAGTATAGTTTATCGACATCTCCCACAAGTAAAAACCTCTTAGAGTTTACATCTGAACAATTTCAACCACTGAACATATCGATATTCGAATCCCAGTCCCTGTGGGATCGATAATCTTTTATTACTTGACGACATCTATGCACTTGCGGGCATTGAGCACGAGCATGCGCTTCGAGTCCTTGATGGCCTCCGTCGCGAGATTTGAGGTCGCGATCGCGTGCATCAAGTTTTTGGCACCATTATCGGGGACTGATCTATTCGATATCGAATCGAACAGTGGAAAATTGGATCGAACCTATGATAGATTTACTTTTCTTATTTTATTTTATTTTATTTGAGTTTTGTTTATTCAGTTGCTCTTTCCTTATTTATAATTTTTTGCATATAACGATGCATGCTTTTACTCATGATTATGGTCAATCTAATGTTGTGAGGTTTGGTAACATTTATTGTGAGCATTGTGGTGAAACATGGCATACTATTAATAATTGTTTGGATATATTCGAACCTTCACAATTTGAACAAGAAGATGTCACCTACAATTACAACGCGTGGCCACAAGATCACTCCTATTTATATAGTTATGACCATGGCTACTTAAACCCTCAATATTGTCCGCCTAAATCCCGACTAGAGCAAATGATGGAAGATTTCATTCGAACAGAACAAGCGACAAACGTTGAATTTCGACAGCGGCATTCTCAGACAGAGACTCCATATTGTTTCCAAAATGAGAACGAGAGCTATGAGTCACCATGCAAATTTTATCCAGAACCAAGTCCCCACTTAGAAGCCCCGCTGGATAATTTTACTAGGGAATGCAAGGAGCATAGCCAACAATTTGCAGAGATGATGGAACGGGATCTAGCTAGAATAGAAACCAAACGACTAGAAGGTGGCTTTAATGACTGGATCACACCTAATAGGGTGGAGACTCACATTGAGCGAATGAATGAGGAGGGCGTAGATGACATAGGAAGTGAAGAAGGACAATCAATTCAATCACCACTAGAAGAAGAACTTGAGGATTATATAATTGATACTTTAATCGAGGAGAGCATTGCTTCAATCCAAACACCTCCTAACCTCAAGGATCTAGAATAGCCTACCATAACCCTCACCAAAGCTTTAGCTACCCATAACGAAGCCCATTTAGTGATTTGTAATGATAAAATTTCATTCGACATAATAGAATCTACTAACCAATCTTTTGTTGAGGATGTTCGTGGTGAGTTATGTTATTTACAACATTTGGACAAAATAGAATATTATGATAAAACTCTTAATGATTACTTGAGGCTAAGCATATTCAATCTTGAACCAAGGAAGGCATCTAATAAATACCTTGCCCCTCCATGAGCAAGATTTAAGAGATATGGTGATAAGGGACCACAAGGGAGGAGGTGTAAGGAAAGCAAATATCTTGCTCCCCCACGAGCAAGATTCAAACACCTTAAATGAAACGTGGGAATAAGGTCGAGTTAAAAGACCTTAAGCAAAGCACTTCTTGGGAGGCAACCCAAGTTTAGTTTTTAGGATTTCTTTTTATTGCATTCAATTTTTTGTAATTCAAACTTTGATTTATGGTATTTAGCATTTGTAGGTAAGGAAAGAACTTGCTAGTTAAAAAAAAATAATTTTAAGTTTATGCGGTGAAGTGAGTGAGAGAAATCAGACCATTGTGCACCACGAGAAAAGAAACAAAGGGCACACGGCTAGGCCGTGTGTTTTCACACGGTCGTACCCTGACTTCCAGAGTCGCACATGGTCAGGCAGTGTGTTTTCACATGGTCGTGCCCTGATTTCCAAATGCACACACAGTCAGGCCGTGTGATTTCACATGCCCGTGTCGTGCACCCTAGTCCACGTGAAAAGCCTACACCTGTACCGTTTTCTTTTCCTACTTTTGAGCAGGATGCAGGTACTTCTACCTATGATTTCTCGAAGTTTCGATCATGCCTCGATGACATATACACTGAGCAACAGATGTAGGGGCAGTGATGGGATGATTATAGCTTCTATACGCAGGCAGAGTTTACGGGCTTACGGGAGCACTTCGAGTGGGCTTAGGACTTCTACGATGAGACCCGTATTTACTTTCAAGAGGAGGCCACCTACCGCTAGGAGATGCGACAGCATATGCGTGCCCAGCAGACATAGTGGGCCTGGGAGGAGGAGCACAGAGCGGTCGCTGTATCCACCAGCTCTCAGATCGACCACATGTACATGTGACATCAGTGGATTAGCACCAGGTTTTCCCAGGAGCCTAACATGCCGAAACTACCAGACTTTCCACCTCGTCCACCATACTAGAGGTATATTTTCGTTTAAGTCGGGGGGACCCCAAAGTTTATTTTGTGTTGTTTCCTAGCAGTAGTTTCTTTTCTGGTATTTTCATTCATTTATTCATGCATGGGTTCTTGAGTTTCTTTCAGTACTTAGTTTTTTTTGCTATCTGTAAAGTTGTCTCAGTAGTATTTTTAAAGGTTGATTACATGAGTTGTTCCCATAGGTAGCTTAACTTCATTTATCTCGTGATATTTTATTTTATTCACTCTATTGAATGTTCTAGACTTACACTGGTTAGCTTTATTTTTACACTTACACATGTCGAACATTCTGAAAGGGAGAACCTAGTACATACCTAGTTATGATTCATCTCAGTAGTCTAGTACTTTAGAATCCATAGGTGACTTTAGGTTTAGTATTTTAGTTACTGGAGATGCTCGGATTGTGTAAGCTCATTTGGAAAAATCAAAATCCCAGTGAGCCAAAAAAAAATAATAATAAAAGAGAGAAAAGAAAAAGAGAATAATAAATGAAAAAGAAAACAAAGAAAAAGAAAGAGAGAGAGAAAAGATTATGAGGGATAAAAAAAATAGTTGTCATGGGTGGAAATGGCTAGGTACCCCTTTGAGACTAAGTTAGATTACTGGGGAAACACCTACCAATTTCTCTCAATACCGAGAATGCCTTTGAGACTTTGTGCTAGACCTAGGAAACGTCCCTCGCTTTGGGTAGGTAAGTGCCTAAGAGCCGGAAACCTTAGGAAAGCTATGGGATGATGACTTAACTCACCATGGAACGGGCATCCCCTACGAATGATTCGCTTAGCACGAGCACGAGGAGCTAACTTAGTGAATTTCTAGGACATATTTATTTTACTTTGATTGTAAATATCACTTGATAAATTTAGTTAAAATGCTAAATATGGAACAATGTCTTTTTACATTTCATGGTAATTAGGTTTGCTTGAGGACAATCAAAGATTTATGTCTAGGGGAAGTGATGTGAGCGAAACATATAGGGTTTTAGGAGTAGTTTTCGCTCACATCTCATTACATTTTATGTTAGTTTCATGCATATGTTACTCTATTTTGTACGCATTTCCTATTTTCTAGTTCGGAGGTATGCTCTTTGTACTTTTGGGTGTAGGTTAGCATTTCGGGAGAAAAGGCACACTTTCGGAGCAAAAGACGGACATTTTGCAGCTAGACGCATAGTGGGACACGACCAGGGCATGTGGATACATACGACCATGTCCAATGGTCGAGATCAGCACCCCAAGGATGCACACAGCCTGGCCGTGTGGAAACACATGGTCGTGTGGCAGCCTGCTAGATTTGCACGACTAGGGCTTTTTCCGGATTTTACAGCGGTCCGAGGTGATGTCTAAATAAGGGTGGCTCTGTCCAAACCCTAGGGGAAGGCACGATGGCTAGGACAGCACACCAAAGCCCTAAAAAGCTTCGGGAACTTGCAATGGGGAGGAGGAATGCCACCGGAGGTCCACGCCTTGCACTTCAACACTGGAGAGAAGACCACGAAAGCATTGTAATCCTTTGTTTCTGTGTTTTATTCCTTATGTATTCGAACATAAACATGTTTTGTGATTCTTCATTCATATACATAGAGTAGTTCTTTCGATTCTAGGATTAGGGAGTAGCTTGTGTGCACATTAGATTGTTAGTTTATGATAAATTCTCCCTTTGAGTTTAATTTGGCAATTGGTAGTTGTTTTTACTATATCTATGTGTGTTTGATTTTCTACCTGCTATGCTTAGGCGATACGAGGGGTGAAAGCCCTTGTATCTAAGATTTAGGGGATTTTATATAAGCAACCTAGGGGTAAACCTGATCTCCTATAACTATGGGTAGAAGGATGAGATGGAACCGGAAACGGTTCATCGTAGGGATTGATTTGGCATCCTCGTACCATCTATCCTGTCCTTTTAGGCAGAGATAGCTCCCAGTAGATTCAGCAGCTCATCGGGAGAGTGTATGATGTCCCTTCCACGAAACCATAGCTAAATGTCTAGACAATGCCAATTGACAACATTGTTTTGTTACACACAAGCGAAACCAAAGTCCTAGAATCACTTTTGAAGACCTTGGCATGCTCCCTTCCTTCTCCGTGTGACACCGTATAGAGTATAGTCCACTGGCATCCCCCACAAGTAAAAACCTCTTAGAGTTTACGTCTGAACAATTTCAACCACTGAACATACCGATATTCGAATCCCAGTCCCTGTGGGATCAATAATCTTCTATTACTTGACGATATTCGTGCACTTGCAGGCGTTGAGCACGAGCGCGCACTTCGAGTCCTTGATGGCCTCCATTGCAAGATTTTAGGTCGCAATTGTGTGCATCACTTATCGGCGAAGCGGGTTAAAATTCGTGTGTGTATTCATAATAAAGTTTATGAAATTACATCATTATGAATGATTTGATGCATCGTACATGGTTTTGGCCTAGGACACAATGTTATTGTGGTTGTGGGTTGTATGTGCATGTTGTAATTCATAATATGGTCTGCGTGTCGTGCCTTCATCTCTATTTTTCTGCTTGTAAAATAGACTTAGACTCGAATGTAACTCGAGTGTTCTCATTTTGTAATGTACAAAATAAATAAATGAAAAGTCCCTTAAAGGTTGAAGTTACAAGGAGGATGCCGACAACACAGGATGACTGAAGGAAGCACTTGGAGAAGATGTCATCCCTAGGTTATCCATTCGCTCTTCTCATTGGCTTGAGAAGATCATAGATTCGGGCCATAACCATGTCACATTTAAAGTTATATGTTGATATATATTATGCTTGTGTATGTGATGCTTGTATGTGATACATGCACAGTTAGTTGTCACAAAATTAGGTCACTTATCATATGCCTACCAAATTTTAATACTTACTATTACCTTGTTCAATCATAGAACATTTGCCAAAGCAAAGTGACTCAATTTACCTCGGTAAAATATGACAGAACAATCGTGATGTCCACCTAATAAACTTTGGGTTTGACTTAACTAAGCTCTCTTAATTAGATTAATGAATTTAGAGGCATAGCTCATATGAGACATCTACCTACATTATATAAATCTTGGGCGATTAGCCAAAGCTAACTCAAGATGAGTAGTAATTTTGAAGGATATCTCATTCGATGGGCACTATGAACAAACAATGTTGTTCATATAGATATACAAGAGTTACATTAGATGTAATTGGTACGAGTTACCTACCTAACTTATACGCGTCTTGGGCGATTAGCCAAAGCTAACTCAAGTTTTGGTATAATATGGATCTTGACCCACTTTGTGACCAATGGGAGAATCATTTAGTTAAAGGTCTAATTAAATGATTGAAATATGATACATGCCTGCATTTCTATATTGTAGATCTCCATGTCGTCAAATACGTCAAACACACTCTATCTGTGATCTGTCCTTGATAAGTACAAGCTCACTGGAGCTAACTTCCTGGACTGGTACAGGAACTTGAGGATACTCCTCAAGCAAGAACGCAAACTATACATTTTAGAGCAGTCCATTCCTGAACCACCCGCACCTACAGCCACTCGTGCTGACAAGGATGCTTATAAGAAGCATCAAGATGATGCATTGGATGTGTCATGCCTTATGCTTGCCACCATGAACTCTGAGCTTCAGAAGCAACATGAGAACATGGATGCCTATGGTATGGTTGAGCATTTAAAACCACTATATCATGGGCAAGCAAGGCACGAGCAATACGAAGTATCAAAGGCCTTGTTTCAATGCAAGATGCAAGAGGAAACTCCCATAGGCACTTATGTACTCAAGATGATTGGGTACGTTGAGAACCTATAGAGATTGGGATTTCCATTGGGCCAAGAGCTGACCACTGACCTTGTTCTGCAATCACTGCCAAAAGGCTACAGTCAATTTGTCATGAACTATAACATGAATGAAATTGACAAGCCTTTACTGGAGTTGTTGAGCATGTTACGAACTATCGAACTCAACCTTAAGAAGGCAAATCCTAGCACCATTTTGATGCTAAACAAGAACAAAGGAAAAGGAAAGCAGAAGCATAAAGGTAAGGGTAAGACGCCAAAGGCAAAGGCAAGGCAAATGCATTGGAACCCAAAGGAGGGGTGTCTAAGGAAGGGGAATTCTTCCACTGTGGGAAGACCGGGCATTGGAAGAAAAACTGCAAGCTATGCCTTGAAGAGGTGAAAAAGAAGAGAAGTAAGACTTCTGTTTCAGGTATATATGTTATAGAAGTCAATTTATCTATCTCGTCTTCTTGGGTATTAGATACCGACTATGCTTCTCTCATTTGTACCAATGTGCAGGGCCTTCCAAAGACTAGATCATTGACGAAGGGTAAAGTGAACCTACGGGTAGGCAATGGAGCAAAGGTTGCTGCCATCGCTGTAGGGACATATTCTTTATCTTTGTTTACTGGGCTTATCTTAGAACTAGAGGACTGTTGTTATGTGCCTGCCTTAACGAAAAACATTATCTCTGTTTCTTGTTTAGACAAGAAAGGTTTCTCTTTTGTAATAAAGGACAAGTGTTGTTCCATTTATTTACATGATATATTTTATTGTAGTGCACATCTTATGAATGGTCTCTATCTTATAGATCTTGAAACTCCAATCTATAACATAAATACCAAATGGTTCAAATCTAATGATCTTAACCAAACATATCTTTGGTATCGTCGCCTGGGTCATGTAAATGTGATACGCATAACCCAACTTCATAAGGATGGATTACTGGACTCATTTGATTTTGAATCATATGAGACATGAGAATCTTGTCTTCTAAGCAAGATGACCAAGACTCCATTTAGTGGACATGGTGAACGAGCTACTGATTTGTTAGAACTCATACATACTGATGTATGTGGGCCTTTCAATGTAGCAGCTAGAGGAGGCTATCAGTACTTCATTACTTTTACTGATGATTTCAGTAGATATGGATATGTATATCTTATGAGACACAAATCTGAATCCTTTGAAAAGTTCAAAGAATTCAAGAATGAAGTACAAAACCAACTTGGTAAGAGTATTAAAGTGCTTCGATCAGATCGAGGTGGGGAATACCTTAGACAAGCTTTTCGTGACTATCTCATTGAGTTTGGGATTATATCTCAACTCACTCCACCTGGCATACCACAGTGGAATCGTGTATCAGAATGGAGAAATCGTACATTATTAGATATGGTACGATTAATGATGAGTCACACAAATCTTCCTTCTTTCTTCTGGGGATATGCTTTTGAGACGACTGCTTTCACACTTAACCACGTCCCATCTAAGGCAGTCATAAAGACACCATATACGATATGGATTGGGAAGAGTCCCAAGATGTCTTTTATGAAGATTTGGGGATGTGAGGCTTATGTTCGACGTTAAGTATCCAAAAAACTAGGCTCTAAATCAGACAAGTTCTACTTTGTAGGATATCCTAAGGAAACGAAAGGATATTACTTCTACAATCCCACACAAGGCAAAGTGTTTGTTGTTAGAAATAGAGTATTTCTAGAAAGAGAGTTCATCTCTAGAAGAACTAGTGGGAGTCAAGTACATAATGATTAAATTCAAGATAAAGATAGCACTGAGATGAAAATTGAACATGTACCACAAAGTGTTGTGGATGATGAGATTGTTGCACAAGAAGTTGTGGAGCAACAACCTGTTCAAGTAGACCAACCTCTTCGCATGTCCAATAGGATACATTGTCAGCCTGAGAGATATTCATTTCTCTTGTATAACAAAGATAATGTTATAGTTGTTGAGTTGAACGAGCCTACATCCTATCAGGAAGGTGTGATGAGCCCAAATTTTGAGAAATGGCTAGAGGCAATGAGATCTAAAATGAAATTCATGTACACTAACCAAGTATGGACTTTGGTTGATCCACCTGAAGGGGTCAAACCCATTGGGTGTAAGTGGGTCTTTAAGAGAAAGACTGACATGGATGGTCTTATGCATACCTATAAAGTACGATTGGTTGCTAAAGGTTTCAAACAGATTCATCGTATTGACTATGATGAAACTTTTTCACCAGTTGCGATGCTTAAGTCTATTCAGATCATGCTTGCTATTGCAGCTTACCACAATTATGAGATCTAGCAAATGGATGTCAAAACTATATTTCTGAATGAAAACCTTCTCAAGGATGTGTAGATGACACAACATGAGGGTTTTGTAGATCCAAAGCATGCTTGTAAAGTATGCAAGCTGCAAAGGTCCAATTATTGTTTAAAGAAAGCATCTAGAAGCTGGAATCTTCGATTCGATGATGCGATAAAATAGTTTGGTTTCATCAAGAATGAAGATGAACCCTGTGTCTACAAGAGGGTTAGTGGGAGCATAGTTATCTTTCTTATCTTGTATGTTGATGACATACTTCTCATTGGAAATGACATCCCTACGCTGCAGTCTGTGATGACTTGGCTTGGGAATTATTTCTCAATGAAGGACTTAGGTGAAGCAGCCTATATTTTAGGCATAAAGATCTATAGAGATAGATCTAAGAGATTGCTTGGCTTAGTCAAGTGCATACATTGACATGGTGCTTAAACGTTTTGTCATGCAGAATTCCAAGAAGGGATTTCTACCAATGTCACATAGTGTGAGCCTTTCGAAGGCTCAATGCCCTTTTTTTAAGGAAGAAAGGGAACTCATGAATCAGATCCCTTACGCATCTGCTATAGGATCTATTATGTATGTCATGCTATGCACTCGTCCTGATGTCTCATATGCTTTAAGCATGACAAGTAGGTACTAGTAAGATCTAGGTGATGGTCACTGGATAGCTATCAAGAATATTCTTAAGTACTTGAGAAGAATTAAAGAATATTTCTTGATATTTGGAAGCGATGAGGAGCTTGCTGTAAAGGGTTACAGCGATGTTAGCTTCCATGCGAACAAGGACAATTATAGATCACAGTCAGGGTATATCTTTTGTTTAAATAGTGGTGCTGTGAGGTGGAAGAGTTCAAAGCAAGACACAGTCACGGATTCTACAATAGAGGCAAAGTATATTGCTGCTTCTCATGTGGCAAAAAAGGCTATTTGAAACAAGAAGTTTGTTTCTTAGCATGGTGTAGTTCCTTGCATCGTGAGCCCTATAGAGCTTTATTGTGACAACAACGGGGCTATAGCATAGGCTAAGGAACCTCGTTCTCACCAGCGTTCCAAACATATACTACGGCGGTATCACCTCATTCGAGAGATCATCGATAGAGTAGATATTGATGCTAACATTGCGGATCCCTTAACCAAGGCTTTGGCATAGAGAAAGCATGATGGTCATACTAGGTCACTGGGTCTCAGAGATTACAGTGATTGACACTAGTGCTAGTGGGAGATTATTAGTATCATCCCTTAGTGTCAATCATGAGATGATTGATTAGGGATCATATGTATCATATTTCATTAATAACAGTCAAAGATTGATTATCATATTTACTTTATGTGTGTGCCAGTAAATAAATATAATAATGTCCTTGAATAGTAGGTTCTAATCTATAGTGTATCAATTGGTATAATTGATTATGAGAAGCTATAGAGAACACTATTCTTAATCATTCCTAGTCAAGTATTGTATTGATAAACAAAGGGATATATTGATATATTGAGATTAGCATGTAGGTCAACGGATGACTTGATCTCACAAGTCATAGATATGTGATATCACATTGGCACATGGATATATATATTGGAAAATATATGTACTGAATTGACCCGCCATAAGAAAATGTCATGGATCGTTATATGAGTATCATATACTTTCTCATGTGACTATTGGTATGAATAGTCCTTAGACCTGAAGTCACTACGGTTCCCTACATAAGGAGTTATGTACTTTGGTATCATCTAATGTCACACCGTAACTGGGTGCACTATAATGGCGATCACTGGGTATGTAACGAATTATGTGGAAAAATATGAGTGATGTAGATGGGATCTATCCCTCCCTTATGACGGGAGTTATATCTTTGGCCTCTTGATAGAGTATGACCATGAAATGCATGGTCATGCTCAAATGAGTCCATATGAGATATTGAACTCATTTGTTTGAGTGACTCTACTTGGGGATCAAGAAACATAAAGATCGATAACAGGATGACACGATCTATGCCTCATATATCGATCTAAGATATCAAGGATAGAAGGACACCATCATACATGATAATAGTCACGGAAAGGTTGTCGGATCTTGACTTTCTTATAGCTTGGGTAGCAATGATGTATTGTTAGATGCCGCTCATTGCTTATGTATCTAAAATGGTTTTAAATACATTACCAATGCTATGAGAGCCTATAGGGTCACACACAAAGAACATATTTTGGAGAAGTGTTCATCTTAGTTTGACTAAATGAATCATTATTTAATTGAATGGACTAGAATGAGTTAGACTCATTGCTTGGCCAAACTTGAGTTGGACTCAAATTGGTTTAACTTGAGTTAGACTCAAGTGAAATCAATTGAAGAAGGTAAGCATGATTAATGATGATTAATCATGCATGCAAATGGGAGTTGTTGCATGCAAATAGATTAATGCATGAAATGAGATTTAATGCTTAATGTTGGATGCAAAGGGATTAATGCATGAAATGAGAATTATTCCCAAACGTTGCATGCAAAATTAATTAATTCATGCACATGGAATTTGAGAAGTTGCATGCAAATGAATTAATGCATGCAAATGGATTAATTCTTTCATATGGATTAATTCATGCATATGGATTAATTCATGAACATGGAATTTGGGTAGCCACTCAACGTTTTCATGCAAATGGGTTAATGCATGGAAATGTGAATTAATGCATAATAAAGGGGATTTGAGAAATCTCCTTAATGTTGATGAAGGTTGCATCTCAACGTGTATATGTAGAGGTGATCCCATTTGTGCCTTGAATCCCTAATTCTTCTTCTCCCTTCTTCTTGGCCAAGGTCTAGAGTGGAGAGCCTAAGTGTGGTTGCTATCACTACCAAAGGTGTTAACTCCTTCTCAAAGATATGGTTCATGTGGATACCTTAGAGATACGGTTGTCCTTACTGTATTGAGATCCGACTGCGTTTAGATTAACGGGATTGCGAGGGGCTCGCATCGAAGGTATATATTTCTTCTTCTAGATAAGATCTAGATTAAACTAAGAAAATGATTTATATGTTTTGCATGGATCTCTAGAGGGATCTGGTTTATTTTTGTTTCTGCTGCAGTTGTGCGAAGTATTTGCCCGCGATATTATGAATGCCATGATCCAAAATTTCCCTACAATCATAACTAGCATCCACGATTAACTCCGAACATCACAATGTCTCCAGCCAGTGAGAATTAGCTGCTTGGATACACTAAAGAGTATATCTCATGTTAGTCTCGACAGAATTGATGGTGTCCATATCCATCAATTCATCGACTAAGATTAATTCCAATACATCACAATTACACATGTAGAGATACTCACTAGTTGTAATCCAATCACAAATTCTCTCATGTTGTGAATCGTATTGTGGACATTCAGTAAATGATTTTAAGATATAATCAAATACATGAAAACATGTATACTCAAATAGTGAATCTTTATTTATCAAATAAATGGTACAACCATAAGGTGATTGCCTTAGGACACCTCTCATATATTACTAACAAACTCCCACTTGATCTATTGTAAATTGCCACGGTATCCAATACCATAAGCTCTAACATGATCCTCAAACTTAGTTTGAGTTAAGGCCTAAGTTAAAGGGTCCGCTAAGTTCCTTTCAGTGGGAATCTTCTCGATTTATATTTGCTTCCTACTGATGATCTCCCTGATTAGATGATAGCGACAAAGCATATGTTTGGATCATTGATGAGACCACATCAAGTTCAAAGACGAACTTATTAATCCAAACCGCTTCCTTTGCTGCTTCCAAAGCTACAATGTATTCTGCTTCAGTGTCAGAATCCGCTTTAGTGTCATGCTTGGAACTTTTCCAACTTATTGCGCCTCCATTTAAGGTAAATACGTACCCAGACTGAGACCTGGAATTATCCTTGTCTTTCTGGAAGCTGGTATCCATATATGCGCGTATTACTATATCACCTTCTCCATATATTAGGAACACATCCTTAGTTCTTCTTAAGTACTTAACGATTGTCTTAACAGCCACCCAATGATACTATCCTGAATCAGACTGGTATCTGCTCATGACACTCAGAGCATACGATACATCGGGCCTCGTACATAACATAGCATACATGATAGATCCTATTACGGATGCATTGGGAATCTTACTCATGCAAATCCTCTCGTCTTCTGTGCGCGGGCACATAGACTTCGAAAGGTGTATCCCATGCCTGATGGGGGAAACCTTTCTTGGATTCCGACATGCTAAACCTCTTTAGTGTTAGTAATATATGAGAGATGTCCTAAGGCAATCGCCTTATGTATGAACCATTTATATGATAAATGAAGATTCACTATTTGAGTATACATGTTTTATGTATTTGATTAGATCTTAAACTCATTTACTGAATGTCCACGATACGATTCACAGCATGAGAGAATTTGTGATTGGATCACAACTAGTGAGTATCTCTACATGTGTAATTGTGATGTATCGGAATTATCCCTAGTCGATGAATTGATGGATCTGGACACCATCAATTCTGTCGAGACTAGCACGAGGTATACTCCTTGGTGTATCCAAGCAGCTGATTCTCACTGGCTGGAGACATAGTGATGTCCGGAGTTGATCGTGGATGCTAGTTATGGTAACTAGTTCATTGGAGTGACCAGCCGTAAGACTTCATATGGTTCTCTGCATATATAGATATGTCAATGAAGTTCTTACTGTGGCTTAAGTGCGATGTTCCTTTGACTTGCGGTATTCAAGTCATCTTGATCATGGAGACTTATGCTTTGACATCTTAAGCAAACATCTCCGAGGAGATGTGGACCCGGGATGATTGGGTATAAGTCGAAGTGATCGAAGGTGTTTGAATAGCCTATAAAGGATTCACCACTCCTTGCGAGGAGATGTATACCCATGGCCTCTCGTCGGATTGTTACTAAAGTCTTTGGCCAAAGCAATACATGTTTAGAGTAAGGTACTCTTCGATACATGTAGAGTAACTAGAATTCGTAGGACGAGGAAATGATACTTGGGCTAGGTGTGACGTAGTCAGCCTAGTGGGGACTGACACAATAGACCATGTCCTGAACCAAGTGGGTATAAGATGAGTGAAGGGAATGGGGCACGATTCATTCGAGCTACTGAAGGGTTTCAGAAATAGTTCTGGATCAACCGTTGATCTTTTCGGTTAATTGGGGATCATGATGTACTACTAGGTGCCACTCATGATCGTTCTATAATTAATGGTTAATTATAGACGGCCAACATAAACCGAAAACCTATTTGGTCACACGCACAACGAGTGTAATCCAAAGGATTTAAAACGAGCTTGAGAATGGGATTCTCAGACCGAGAGAAACTATGTTTGGTTGGACCAAACATAAAGCGAGCATGAAATTGTTTCAGTCGCAATGGAAGCGTGGATGGGCAGTGTCTTATGAAGACATAATGGATGGACCAAAATGGTTTGGTCCTAATCCAATGGATGAGAATAAACCAAAGGGTTTGGTTTATATTAAACGAATGAACCAAAGGTTGGTTCGGTTCGTTTTAACTTAAAATAAACCATCATGGTTTGGTTTATTTTAACTTATCTTAATGGAGCGGGTTAACGGGCTTTATGGATATGATCCATTAACCATTAAGAGAATTAGTTCTCTATAAAATAGGGATTAAACCCTAACCCTAAACCTAATCTATTTTTGGCCGCCCAACATCAAGAGCTGCCGCCCAGCCCACAGCTCCTCCAACCGGCGTCCAGAAGGCGGCTTCCTTCCTCCTCGCGCCGAGCTGCTGCCGGGAAGAGTTCCGGCGATCCTCCTTAGGTTTGGCATCAAGGTAAGCACTTGGCTTCCTTTGTTGGCCGGCGCCTATCTCCTCCACCAAGCTGTCCAGTTTTCTGGACAGCTTCTTCTCCTCTCGTCGGAGCGTCGTTTGGACGACGGTTAGTGCTCCGACAGCGGCTAACATACCGGGGATTTGATCTCCGGTAATCCTCTGAGGTGGAGGACGAAGGATTCGTCAATCGATTGATGAATACCTCTCCGGAGAAGCAAGTCTTGAGGACTTGTTTTAGGTCCGAATTTGGATTCGGATCGTGATCATCTCTCGATCACGTCGTCTTCAACACGAGGCTAGTAACCCGTATGAAAACGAAGCTCGTGACTTGGCGAAGTCATCCCGAGGAGCTCGGCGTGGATACGGATAGAGACGATTCTTACGAGGATCGTTCCGGTTGATGCCGTTCCCGCTACACGTCATACGGAAGGTATAACGTAGTTTAATTTCTTTTATTGCAATTTTAATTTACGTTTATGTCTACACTTGTTGTAATAGCATGCGTGTGTTGTGTGTGTTGTAATAAATAGGAGTATTTATTATTTTTGTTGCTTCCGCTGTGCTCATGTTTACGAAACATGATCGAACACACACGCCATGCGAAACCTTGATGGTATCGAGCCCGAGGTTGTGTTTCGACATAATCGTAAAATGGTTTTGCGATAGTCATAATGTATTTCTAGAAGTTTTCTAAATTTTGGAAATTTAGAAGTATTTATGGAAATTTTTCAATTTTGGAAAGTCTAGAAGTATTTCTGGAAATCTTCCACTTTTGGAAAGTTGGAAGTATTTATGGAAATTTATATTTTCCATAAATAAAATATTTGATTAGATTCTGGAAATTTGTTTCCTAATTTAATCATGATTTGATTTGGGAAATCAAATCTTAAAATATTTAATTTCCATAAGTAGTTTTAAAGATTTAGGAAATTGGTTTCCTAAATAGATTTTCCTTAATCAAATAATTCCATGAATAAAATATGTGATTAGATTTGGAAATTTGTTTCCTAATTTAATTATGATTTGATTTGGAGAATCAAATCTTAAACATATTTTATTTCCATAAATAGTTATGACATATAAGGAAATTATATCCATGACATAATTGTATGCCATGTAATTGCATTAGATGCATAACATTATGTCATGCGTGTCGTGACATGTAAGATGTATGCCATGTATGCCATGCCATGTAGATAATAGTTATTTGCATGCAAAGAGGATGAGACATAAAAACCCTTAATCAATATTAAAGCCTACACCTTCCATTAATATGGTTAGAACCAGAGTTCTGTTTCTTGTTTGGGTTGTTGGACTCTCTCCAAGCCCGGCTCGAACCTGAATATGTTCAAACCATGGAATAGTTTAATACTAATATGGTAAGAGTCAGAGGTCAATCGTTAGCTTTGGTTGTTGGACTCTCTCCAAGCTGGGCTAATTGGTTGAATGCGCTCTAACCATATTAAAACTATGTCCTGATTAATGGGTTGGCTTTAACTCGAGCATCGGCTTGTTGGACTCTCTCAAGGTCGATGTAAAGGGAGGTGAAGTTGGGTGCTATGCATATGATGCATACTTGTTAATGTGTTAACAACCCGATGTATGTGTGAACATTCAATTAGTTGATAGCACATTGTGATAGTTGCATATACGTGATATGCAATCGGTATAGAAGATACCTACCGTCGTAGTTATGAATGGCTTGTTGGACTCTCTCCAAGGTTGTTCATAACTATGATGGATATCAGCCCATTCGGAGATGGACCTACGATCTCCCAAAGTGATTTTGGGGTTTTTGAAATTCGAAAAATGAATGGGATTTATAAATGTATATTGATGCATTTTAAAATCATTTTCTCATATATGCTCGTTTTGTATTTCTAGGTTAATATATTGATCATGATGTGTTTGAATTTGCGTTCCATTTTGGATTCAAATAAATTGACTGGGCCGAACTTCTTGGACTAGCTTAGAAACTTGAGAATTGTTCTCAAGGTGGAAAAGCTTGCGTATGTCCTCGAAGCGCCTCTTCCCGCCCATCCTAGTGACAATGCAACTCTGGACCAATTGTTGGCCTATCAGAAACATGTGAGTGATTCTGAACAAATGAGTTGCATCATGCTAGCCACGATGGAACCCAAGCTACGAAAGCAGCTTGAGCATATGGATGCTCATATCGTAGTCCTTCATCTTTGTGAGTTGGTTGATGAGCAAGTGAGATTCGAAAGGTTCGAAGTCTCAAAGCTCCTCTTCACCTCTGAGATGCTAGGAGGTTCATCTGTGGTACTGCTCAATATGCCAAGACTGTGGAGTCTTCTCGAGAAGCATGAGGGGATCTTTATTAGTTGATTCCTCGAAGAAAGGTTCTAAGAGGAGGTCAAAAGAACAGCAAAAGGGAAAGAAGAGAAGGGCTAAGAAGGTAGAACTAGCACAAAAGGAAACTTGCCATCATTATGGCAAGGAGAGCCATTTGCGAAGAAAATGCAAGATTTATCTTGAGTCCGTGAAGAAGAATAAGGCATCGGATGCCCCATCTTCTTCAGATATCTTCATTATTGATTGTCATTCTATTTCCTCAAACACTTGGGTATTGGATACTGGGTGTGGCTCACATATATGTAATGACATACATGGGCTAAGGAATAGAAGAAGACTCGTCAAGGGAGAGTCAAATTTGCGTGTTGGGAATGGAGCAAAGGTTGCTGCACTCGCCATCGGAACGTATTTGTTGAAACTCCCTGCAGGACTTGTCTTAGAACTGGACAATTGCTTTTATATTCCTTCGTTGATAAAGAACATCATTTCTATTTCTTGTTCAAATAGAAATGGTTTCCATTTGACGTTTAGTAACAATTGTTGTTACATAACTTTGAATGGGGTTCTTTATGGGACTGGAACTTTAAGCAATGGTGTTTATACGTTGGACGTATCCAGTGACATTTGCAATATAGAAGTGAGCAACAAGCGTGCTCGAAAGGATAATCAAATAGACTCCTACATGTGGCATTGTCATCTTGGCCATGTAAGCAAGAAACGCATGTCCGAATTACACCGATGTGGAATTCTGGAATCGTTTGAATTGGATTCATACGATACATGCGAATCATGCTTAAAAGGCAAGATGACTAAGTTACCTTTTACTGGAAAGGGTGAACGAGTGGGAGAGTTACTAGGTTTAGTACATACTGATGTATGTGGACCTATGTCAACTCAAGCATTAGGAGGCTATAGCTACTTCATTACCTTCACCGATGATCACTCACGGTTTGGGTATGTGTTCTTGATGAAACACAAGTCTGAAGCCTTTGAAAGGTTCAAAGAATTCAGAAATGAAGTAGAGAAACAACATGACAAGAGTATTAAAATACTTGATCGGATCGAGGTGGTGAATACTTAAGTCAAGAGTTTCTTGATTATCTAAGAGACAATGGCATATTGTCTCAATGGACTCCCTATACACCACAAAGATAATGGTGTATCCGAGAGGCGAATTAGGACCTTGTTGGACATGGTCGTCAATGATGAATCATGCAACTCTTCCCACTTTTGATACACTGTTTACTTGTTAAACAGAATGCCTACCAAGGTAGTCTCAACTACTCCATATGAGATATGGAATGGTAAGAAACCTCATGTATCTTACTTGAAGATATGGGATTGTCCTGCTTATGTGAAGCGGACTGTATCAGACAAACTGGATGCTAAGTCTGATAAATGTCTATTTATTGGATACCCTAAGGAAACAAGGGGTTACCAATTCTATCATCCTGTGGAACAAAAGGTGTTTGTTTCAAGGCATGCTGTGTTTCTAGAGAAAGAGTTTCTCTTGCAAAGAAAACAGGGGAGTGTCGCGAGCTTGAGGAGGCTCGAGAGACTCAAATAGACATTAATGAGATACGGTGAAGCACAACAACATAACTCATAGTGATGAGCAATCGGTGGACTATTGTAACACCACATCTTCGTAGATCCGTAGAACACGCAACATTCCCGAGAGATATGGATTTCGTAGTTTAATCGAGCGACGTGTTACTCATTGATGATGAGGAGCCTACGCTTATGAAGAAGTCTTTGCAAGTTCAGAAGGGATAAGTGGCTTGGTGCCATGAAGTCGGAAATGGATTCCATGTACGAAAACCAAGTTTGGAACTTGGTTGACCCACCTGAAGGCATAAAGCCTATAGGGTGCAAGTGGGTTTTCAAGAAGAAAACCGACATGGATGGTAATGTGATTACCTATAAGGCTAGATTGGTGGCGAAAGGATATCGTCAAAAGCAAGGTGTTGATTATGACGAAACCTATTCGCCTGTAGCTATGCTTAAATCCATTCAGATGCTCCTGGCCATAGCGGCTCATTATGATTATGAGATATGGCAGATGGATGTGAAAACAGCTTTCCTTAATGGAAACCTGCTCGAGGACGTGTATATGATACAGCCTGAGGGTTTCACATCGGTTGATAAAACCAAGGTATGCAAATTGCGACGATCCATTTATGGATTGAAGCAAGCATCCAGGAGCTGGAATATCCGTTTTGATGAGACGATCAAAAAGTTTGATTTCTCACAAAATCCAGACGAACCTTGTGTGTACAAGAAGGTTAGTGGGAGTGCAGTCGTGTTCCTAGTATTGTATGTCGATGACATATTACTTATAGGAAACGATGTGTCCATCTTACAGTCAGTTAAGGTTTGGTTATCCAAGACATTCTCCATGAAAGACCTGGGAGAAGCAACCTACATCCTTGGGATTAAGATCTATAGAGATAGATCGAAACGGTTGCTTGGTCTTTCGCAGTCTACATATATAGACCGAGTGCTAAAGAGGTTTAGCATGTCGGAATCCAAGAAAGGTTATCTGCCCATCAGGCATGAGGTACACCTTTCGAAGTCTATGTGTCCGCACACAGAAGACGAGAGGATTTGCATGAGTAAGATTCCCTATGCATCCGCAATAGGATCTATCATGTATGCTATGTTATGTACGAGGCCCGATGTATCGTATGCTCTGAGTGTCACGAGCAGATACCAGTCTGATCCAGGAATGGATCATTGGGCGGTTGTTAAGACGATCCTTAAGTGCTTGAGAAGAACTAAGGATGCGTTCCTAATATATGGAGAAGGGTACATGGTGATACGTGGGTATACGGATGCCAGCTCCAGACAGACAAGGATGATTCCATGTCTTAGTCTGGGTATGTATTCACCTAGAATGGAGGCGCAATAAGTTGGAAAGGTTCCAAGCTTGACACTATAGCGGATTCTGCCACTAAGGCAGAATACGTTGCAGCTTTGGAAGCAGCAAAGGAAGCGGTTTGGATCAAGTAGTTCATCTATGAACTTGATATAGTCTCATCAATGATCCAAACATATGCTTCGCCGCTATCATCTTATCAGAGAGATCATCAGTAGGAACGAAATACAAATCGAGAAAATTCCCACTGAAAGAAACTTAGCGGATCCTTTGACTAAAGCATTACCTCAAAGTAAGTTTGAGGGTCATGTTGGTGCTTATGGTATTGGATACCGTAGCGATTGGCATTAGGCCAAGTGGGAGTCTGTTAGTAATATATGAGAGATGTCCTAAGGCAATCGCCTTATGTATGAACCAGTTATATGATAAATGAAGATTCACTATTTGAGTATACATGTTTTATGTATTTGATTGGATCTTAAACTCATTTACTGAATGTCCACGATACGATTCACAGCATGAGAGAATTTGTGATTGGATCACAACTAGTGAGTATCTCTACATGTGTAATTGTGATGTATCGGAATTATCCCTAGTCGATGAATTGATGGATCTGGACACCATCAATTCTGTTGAGACTAGCACGAGGTATACTCCTTGGTGTATCCAAGCAGCTGATTCTCACTGGCTGGAGACATAGTGATGTCCGGAGTTAATCGTGGATGCTAGTTATGGTAACTAGTTCATTGGAGTGACCAGTCGTAAGACTTCATATGGTTCTCTGCATATATAGATATGTCAATGAAGTTCTTACTGTGGCTTAAGTGCGATGTTCCTTTGACTTGCGGTATTCAAGTCATCTTGATCATGGAGACTTATGCTTTGATATCTTAAGCAAACATCTCCGAGGAGATGTGGACCCGGGATGATTGGGTATAAGTCGAAGTGATCGAAGGTGTTTGAATAGCCTATAAAGGATTCACCACTCCTTGCGAGGAGATGTATACCCATGGCCTCTCGTCGGATTGTTACTAAAGTCTTTGGCCAAAGCAATACATGTTTAGAGTAAGGTACTCTTCGATACATGTGGAGTAACTAGAATCCGTAGGACGAGGAAATGATACTTGGGCTAGGTGTGACGTAGTCAGCCTAGTGGGGACTGACACAATAGACCATGTCCTGAACCAAGTGGGTATAAGATGAGTGAAGGGAATGGGGCACGATTCATTCGAGCTCAAGGGTTTCAGAAATAGTTCTGGATCAACCGTTGATCTTTTCGGTTAATTGGGGATCATGATGTACTACTAGGTGCCACTCATGATCGTTCTATAATTAATGGTTAATTATAGACGGCCAACATAAACCGAAAACCTATTTGGTCACACGCACAACGAGTGTAATCCAAAGGATTTAAAACGAGCTTGAGAATGGGATTCTCAGACCGAGAGAAACTATGTTTGGTTGGACCAAACATAAAGCGAGCATGAAATTGTTTCAGTCGCAATGGAAGCGTGGATGGGCCGTGTCTTATGAAGACATAATGGATGGACCAAAATGGTTTGGTCCTAATCCAATGGATGAGAATAAACCAAAGGGTTTGGTTTATATTAAGCGAATGAACCAAAGGTTGGTTCGTTCGTTTTAACTTAAAATAAACCATCATGGTTTGGTTTATTTTAACTTATCTTAATGGAGCGGGTTAACGGGCTTTATGGATATGATCCATTAACCATTAAGAGAATTAGTTCTCTATAAAATAGGGATTAAACCCTAACCCTAAACCTAATCTATTTTTGGCCGCCCAACATCAAGAGTTGCCGCCAACCTCCTTGGTGAAGGCCCGACTTGTGTTGCCGCTTGACCCACAGCTCCTCCAACCGGCGTCCAGAAGGCGGCTTCCTTCCTCCTCGCCGGCGTCGAGCTGCTGCCGGAAGAGTTCTGGCGATCCTCCTTAGGTTTGGCATCAAGGTAAGCACTTGGCTTCCTTTGTTGGCCGGCGCCTATCTCCTCCACCAAGCTGTCCAGTTTTCTGGACAGCTTCTTCTCCTCTCGTCGGAGCGTCGTTTGGACGACGGTTAGTGCTCCGACAGCAGCTAACATACCGGGGATTTGATCTCCGGTAATCCTCTGAGGTGGAGGACGAAGGATTCGTCAATCGGTTGACGAATACCTCTCCGGAGAAGCAAGTCTTGAGGACTTGTTTTAGGTCCGAATTTGGATTCGGATCGTGATCATCTCTCGATCACGTCGTCTTCAACACGAGGCTAGTAACCCGTACGAAAACGAAGCTCGTGGCTTGGCGAAGTCATCCCGAGGAGCTCGGCGTGGATACGGATAGAGACGATTCTTACGAGGATCGTTCCGGTTGATGCCGTTCCCGCTACACGTCATACGGAAGGTATAACGTAGTTTAATTTCTTTTATTGCAATTTTAATTTACGGTTATGTCTACACTTGTTGTAATAGCATGCGTGTGTTGTGTGTGTTGTAATAAATAGGAGTATTTATTATTTTTGTTGCTTCCGCTGTGCTCATGTTTACGAAACATGATCGAACACACATACGCCGCGGTGCAGGAAACCCAACATTTAGCACTCGGTCTATATATGTAGACTGCGAAAGACCAAGCAACCGATTCGATCTATCCCTATAGATCTTAATCCCAAGGATGTAGGTTGCTTCTCCCAGGTCTTATATGGAGAATGTCTTGGATAATCAAATTTTAACTAACTGTAAGATAGAAACATCATTTCCTATAAGTAATATGTCATCAACATATAATACTAGGAATACGACTGCACTCCCACTAACCTTCTTGTACACACAAGGTTCGTTCGGATTTTGTGAGAAATCAAACTTTTTGATTGTCTCAACAAAAAGGATATTCCAGCTCCTAGATGCTTGCTTCAGTCCATATATGGATCGTCGCAGTTTGCATACCTTGGTTTTATCAACTGATGTGAAACCCTCAGGATGTATCATATACACGTCCTCGAGTAGGTTTTCATTAAGGAAAGCTATTTTTACATTCATATGTCATATCTCATAATCATAATGAGTCGCTATGGACAAGAGCATCTGAATGGATTTAAGCATAGCAACAGGTGAATAGGTCTCGTCATAATCAACACCTTGCTTATGACGATACCCTTTTGTCACTAATCTAGCCTTAAAGGTAATCACATTACCATCCATGTCGGTTTTCTTCTTGAAAACTCACTTGCACCCTATAGGCGTTATGCCTTCAAGTGAGTTAACGGAGTTCCAAACTTGATTTTCATACATAGAATCCATTTTCTGACTTGATGGCATTAACTCATTTATCCCTTTCTGTACTTTTCAAAACTTCTTAATAACTGGTAGGCTCCTCATCATCAATGAGTAACATGTCATTCAATTCACTTACAAGAAATCCATATCTCTCAGGAATGTTGTGGGTTCTACCAGATCTATGAAGATGTGGTGTCACAATAGGTCCAGCCGATGACTCATCACTATAAGTTATCGGTTGTGGTGCTTCACCAGGTGTCTCATCAATGTCTATTGGAGTCTCTCGTGCCTCCTCAAGCTCAATAACACTCCCACTGTTTTCTTGCAAGAGAAACTCTTTCTCTAGAAACACAACATATCTTAAAACAAACACTTTTTGTTCCACAGGATGATAGAATTAGTAACCCCTTATTTCCTTAGGGTATCAAATAAATAGATATTTATCAGACTTAGCATCCAATTTTTCTGATACAGTCTGCTTCACATAAGCAGGACAACCCCATATCTTCAAGTAAGATAAATGAGGTTTCTTACTATTCCATATCTCATATGGAGTAGTTAAGACTACCTTGGTTGGCATTCTGTTTAGCAAGTAAGCAGCTGTCTGAAGTGCATAGCCCCAAAGAACTTGGGAAGATTCGCATGATTCATCATTGACCTGACCATGTCCAACAAGGTCCGGTTTTGCTTCTCAAATACACCATTATGCTGCGGTGTATATGGCGGAGTCCATTAAGACAATATAGCATTGCCCCTTAGAAAATCTAGAAACTCTTGACTCAAGTATTCTCCACCTCGATTCGATCAAAGTATTTTAATACTTTTGCCAAGTTGTTTTTCTACTTCATTTCTGAATTCTTTAAACCTTTCAAAGGCTTTATACTTGTTGTCAAAGGTCCACATACATCCGTATGTATTAGACCAGGTAACTCTTCCACCAGTTCACCTTTTCCAGTAAAAGGTAACTTGGTCATCTTGCCTTTTAAACATGAATCGCATGTATCAAACGAATCGGATTCAAATGATTCCAGAATTTTACATCGGTGTAATTCGGACATGCTTTTCTTGCTTGCATGGCCAAGATGACAATGCCACATGTAGGAGGTTAATTGATTATCTTTTCGAGCACGCTTGTTGCTCGCTTCGATATTGAAAATGTCACTGGATACATCCAATGTATAAATACCATTGCTTAAAGTTCCAATCCCATAAAGAACGTCATTCAAAGTTATATAACAACAATTGTTACTAAATGTAAAATGGTAACCATTTCTATTCAAACAAGAAATAGATATGATGTTCTTTACCAACGAAGGAACATAAAAGCAATTGTCCAGTTCTAAGACAAGTCTTGTAGGGAGTTTCAACAAATACGTTCCGATGGCGAGTGCAGAAACCTTTGCTCCATTCCCAATACATAAATTTGACACTCCCTTGATGAGTCTTCTTCTATTTCTTAGCCCATGTATGTCATTACATATATGTGAGCCACACCCAGTATCCAATATCCAAGTGTCTAAGGAAATAGAATGACAATCAATAACAAAGATATCTGAAGAAGATGGGGCATCTGATGCCTTATTCTTCTTCAAGGACTCAAGATAAATCTTGCAGTTTCTTCGCCAATGGCCCTCCTTGTCACAATGATGGCAAGTGCCCTTTTGAGCTGGTTCTGCCTTTTTAGCCTTTTTCTTCTTCCCTTCTATTGTACCTTTGACTTTCTCTTAGAACCTTTATTCGAGGAATCAACTAACAATATCGTCCCCTGCTCATGCTTCACAAAAGGCTCTACAGTCTTCAGCATTTAGAGCAGTACCACAGATGAACCTTCTTGCATCTCAGAGGTGAAGAGGTGTTAGTAATATATGAGAGATGTCCTAAGGCAATCGCCTTATGTATGAACCATTTATATGATAAATGAAGATTCACTATTTGAGTATACATGTTTTATGTATTTGATTGGATCTTAAACTCATTTACTGAATGTCCACGATACGATTCACAGCATGAGAGAATTTGTGATTGGATCACAACTAGTGATTATCTCTACATGTGTAATTGTGATATATCGGAATTATCCCTAGTCGATGAATTGATGGATTTGGACACCATCAATTCTGTCGAGACTAGCATGAGGTATACTCCTTGGTGTATCCAAGCAGCTGATTCTCACTAGCTGGAGACATAGTGATGTCCGGAGTTAATCGTGGATGCTAGTTATGGTAACTAGTTCATTGGAGTGACCAGCCGTAAGACTTCATATGGTTCTCTGCATATATAGATATGTCAATGAAGTTCTTACCGTGGCTTAAGTGCGATGTTCCTTTGACTTGCGGTATTCAAGTCATCTTGATCATGGAGACTTATGCTTTGACATCTTAAGCAAACATCTCTAAGGAGATGTGGACCCGGGATGATTGGGTATAAGTCGAAATGATCGAAGGTGTTTGAATAGCCTATAAAGGATTCACCACTCCTTGCGAGGAGATGTATACCCATGGCCTCTCGTCGGATTGTTACTAAAGTCTTTGGCCAAAGCATTACATGTTTAGAGTAAGGTACTCTTCGATACATGTGGAGTAACTAGAATCCGTAGGACGAGGAAATGATACTTGGGCTAGGCGTGACGTAGTCAGCCTAGTGGGGACTGACACAATAGACCATGTCCTGAACCAAGTGGGTATAAGATGAGTGAAGGGAATGGGGCACGATTCATTCGAGCTACTGAAGGGTTTCAGAAATAGTTCTGGATCAACCGTTGATCTTTTCGGTTAATTGGGGATCATGATATACTACTAGGTGCCACTCATGATCGTTCTATAATTAATGGTTAATTATAGACGGCCAACATAAACCGAGAACCTATTTGGTCACACGCACAACGAGTGTAATCCAAAGGATTTAAAACGAGCTTGAGAATGGGATTCTCAGACCGAGAGAGACTATGTTTGGTTGGACCAAACATAAAGCGAGCATGAAATTGTTTCAGTCGCAATGGAAGCGTGGATGGGCCGTGTCTTATGAAGACATAATGGATGGACCAAAATGGTTTGGTTCTAATCCAATGGATGAGAATAAACCAAAGGGTTTGGTTTATATTAAACGAATGAACCAAAGGTTGGTTCGGTTCGTTTTAACTTAAAATAAACCATCATGGTTTGGTTTATTTTGACTTATCCTAATGGAGTGGGTTAACGGGCTTTATGGATATGATCCATTAACCATTAAGAGAATTAGTTCTCTATAAAATAGGGATTAAACCCTAACCCTA
The DNA here is from genome assembly GCA_025175895.1 of Wurfbainia villosa. Classification (NCBI taxonomy): domain Eukaryota; kingdom Viridiplantae; phylum Streptophyta; class Magnoliopsida; order Zingiberales; family Zingiberaceae; genus Wurfbainia; species Wurfbainia villosa. Next base: position 77,701,517 of record CM046000.1, on the reverse strand, counting down.
AAACCTAATCAAGTTTTGGCCGCCCAACATAGTTGCCGCCCACCTCCTTGGAGTTTTCGGCGCCAACCCTAGGTGTGCCGCCGCCCAGCCTTTGTGCCGCCGTCCAAGTCATTGCCGGCGACCAAGCTTCAGCCGGTGAACCTCCGGCGACCCTCCGGTGATCTCCTCTAGGTTCGGTGATAAGGTGAGCCTCCATCTCTCCTTGGCCGACCTCTATTCCTCCACCAAAAGCTGTCCAGTTTTTCTGGACAGCTTGTTTCTTTGTTGTCGGAGCGTCGTTTGGACGACGGTTAGTGCTCCGATAGCGCCTAACTTACCGGGGATTTGATCTCCGGTAATCCTCTGAGGTGGAGGACGAAGGATTCGTCAAACGGTTGACGAATACCTCTCCGGAGAATCGAGTTTTGAGGACTCGGTTTTGGATCCGAATTTGGATTCGGATTGTGATCATCTCTCGATCACGTCGTCTTCAACACGAGGCTAGTAACCCGTACGAAGACGAAGCTCGTGTCTTAGCGAAGTCATCCCGAGGAGCTCGGCGTGGATACGGATAGAGACGATTCTTGCGAGGATCGTTCCGGTTGATGCCGTTCCCGCTACACGTCATACGGAAGGTATAACGTAGATAATTTTCTTTTATTGCAAATTTTAATTTACGGTTATGTCTACACTTGTTGTAATAGCATGCGTGTGTTGTGTGTGTTGTAATAAATATAGATTTATTAATTTTAATTGCTTCCGCTGTGCTCATGTTTACGAAACATGATCGAACACACACACGCCGCGGTGCCGGAAACCCAACAGTGGTATCAGAGCCCAGGTTGTGTTTCGACATAATCGTAAAATTGGTTTTGCGATAGTCATAATGTATTTCTGGAAATTTTCTAAATTTTAGAAATTTAGAAGTATTTATGGAAAATTTTCAATTTTGGAAAGTCTAGAGGTATTTATGGAAATCTTCCACTTTTGAAAAGTTGGAAGTATTTATGGAAATTGATATTTTCCATAAATAAAATATTTGATTAGATTCTGGAAATTTGTTTCCTAATTTAATCATGATTTGATTTGGGAAATCAAATCTTAAAATATTTTTATTTCCATAAGTAGTTTTAATGATTTAGGAAATTGGTTTCCTAAATAGATTTTCCTTAATCAAATAATTCCATGAATAAAATATGTGATTAGATTTGGAAATTTGTTTCCTAATTTAATTATGATTTGATTTGGAGAATCAAATCTTAAACATATTTTATTTCCATAAATAGTTATGACATATAAGGAAATTATATACATGACATAATTGTATGCCATGTAATTGCATTAGATGCATAACATTATGCCATGCGTGTCGTGACATGTAGATGTATGCCATGTATGCCATGCCATGTAGATAATAGTTATTTGCATGCAAAGAGGATGAGACATAAAATCCTAACTCAATTTTAAAGCCTACACCTTCCATTAATATGGTTAGAACCAGAGTTCTGTTTCTTGTTTGGGTTGTTGGACTTACTCCAAGCCCGGCTCGAACCTGAACATGTTCAAATCATTGGAATAGTTTACCTCTAATATGGTAAGAGTCAGAGGTCAATCGTTAGTTTGGGTTGTTGGACTCACTCCAAGCCTGGTTAATTGGTTGAATGCGCTCTAACCATATTAAAACTATTTCGCGATTAATGGGTCGGCTTTAACTTGGAGCATCGATTTGTTGGACTCACTCCAAGGTCGATGTGAAGAGAGGTGAAGTTGGGTGCTATGCATATGATGCATACTTGTTAATGTGTTAACAACCCAATGTATGTGTAAACATTCAATTAGTTGATAGCACATTGTGATAGTTACATATACATGATATGTAATCGGTATACTTGATACCCACCATCATAGCTAAGAATGGCTTGTTGGACTCACTCTAAGGTTGTTCTTATCTATGATGGATATCAGCCCATTCGGAGATGGACCTACGATCTCCCGAAGTGATTTTAAGGGTTTTTGAAATTCGAAAAATGAATGGGATTTATAAATGTATATTGATGCATTTTAAAATCATTTTCTCATATATGCTCGTTTTGTATTTCTAGGTCAATAAATTGATCATGACGTCTTTGAATTTGCGCACTATTTTGGATTCGAACAAACTGACTGGGCCTAACTTCCTGGACTGGCTTAGAAACCTGAGAATTGTTCTCAAGGCGAAAAAGCTTGCATATGTCCTTGAAGAGCCTCTTCCTGACCGTCCTAAGGACGATGCAACTCCAGACCAAATGTTGGTCTATCAGAAACATATGGCAGATTCTGAGCTGGCGAGTTGCATCATGCTAGCGGCGATGGTACCTGAGCTGCAAAAGCAGCATGAGCATATGGATGCTAATACTATGGTCTTCCATCTTCATGAGTTGTTCGATGAGCAAGCGAGATCCGAAAGGTTCGAGGTCTCTAGGCTCCTCTTCACTATGAAGATGCAAGAAGGTTCGTCTGTAGTGCAGTTTGTGCTAAAGATGAACGGGTACATCGAGCGGCTAGCTACCCTCGGTTTTGTGATGGATCATGAGTTAAGTATTGACTTAATTCTGCATTGTTTTCCCAAGAGCTTCTCGTAATTTGTGATGAACTATCGGATGAACAAATTGGAATCCACCATTCCCGAGCTCCTTAATATGCTGAAGACTGTGGAGCCTTCTGTAAAGCATGAGGAGAAGGCGGTTCTGTTAGTTGATTCCTCAAAGAAAGGTTCTAAGAGGAAGGCAAAAGAACAGAAGAAAGGAAAGAAAAAGGCAAAGAAGGCGGAACCAGCGCAAAAGGGCACTTGCCATCACTGTGGCAAGGAAGGCCACTGGCGAAGAAACTGCAAGATTTATCTTGAGTCCATGAAGAAGAAGAAGGCATCCGATGCCCCATCCTCTTCAGGTATCTTCGTTATTGATTGTCATTCTATTTCCTTAGACACTTGGGTATTGGATACTGGGTGTAGCTCACATATATGTAATGACATACAGGGGCTAAGGAATAGAAGAAGACTTGTCAGAGGGGAGTCAAATTTGCGAGTTGGCAATGGAGCAAAGGTTGCTGCGGTCGCCATCGGAACTTATTTGCTGAAGCTCCCTAGTGGACTAGTCTTGGACTGGACAATTGCTATTATGTTCCTTCTCTAATAAAGAACATTGTTTCTATTTCCTGCTTAAATAGAAATGGTTTCCATTTGACGTTTAGTAACAATTGTTTTTATATAACTTTGAATGGCGTACTTTATGGAACTGGAACTTTGAGTAATGGCATTTATACGTTGGACGTATCCAGTGACATTTTCAATATCGAAGCGAGCAACACGCATGCTCAAAAGGATAATCACATAGACTCCTATATGTGGCATTGTCGTCTTGGCCATATAAGCAAGAAACGCATGTCCGAATTACACCGATGTGGAATTCTGGAATCGTTTGAATTGGATTCATACGATACATGCGAATCATGCTTAAAAGGCAAGATGACTAAGTTACCTTTGAAAAGGTGAAGCGAGTGGGAGAGTTACTAGGTCTAGTACATCTTGATGTATGTGGACCTATGTCAACTCAAGCTTTAGGAGGCTATAGCTACTTCATTACCTTCACCGATGATCACTCACGGTTTGGGTATGTGTTCTTGATGAAACACAAGTCTGAAGCCTTTGAAAGGTTCAAAGAATTCAGAAATGAAGTAGAGAAACAACATGACAAAAGTATTAAAATACTTTGATCGGATCGAGGTGGTGAATACTTAAGTCAAGAGTTTCTTGATTATCTAAGAGACAATGGCATATTGTCTCAATGGACTCCGCCCTATACACCACAGCATAATGGTGTATCTGAGAGGCGTAACCGGACCTTGTTGGACATGGTCATGTCAATGATGAATCATGCGACTCTTCCCAAGTCCTTTTGGGGTTATGCACTTCAGACAGCTGTTTACTTGTTAAACAGAATGCCTACCAAGGTAGTCTCTACTACTCCATATGAGATATGGGCTAGTAAGAAACCTCATGTATCTTACTTGAAGATATGGGGTTGTCCTGCTTATGTGAAGCTGATCAGTATCGCATAAACTGGATGCTAAGTCGATAAATGTCTATTTATTGGATACCCTAAGGAAACAAGGGGTTACCAATTCTATCATCTGTGGAACAAAAGGTGTTTGTTTCAAGGCATGTGTTTCTAGAGAAAGAGTTTCTCTTGCAAGAAAGCAGGGAGTGTCGCGAGCTTGAGGAGGCTCGAGAGACTCAAATAGACATTGATGAGATACTGGTGAAGCACAATAAATGACAACTCATAGTGATGAGCAATCGGTTTGGACCTATTATGTAACACCACATCTTCGTAGATCTGGTAGAACACGCAATATTCCTGAGAGATATGGATTTCTCGTAAGTGAATCGAACGACGTGTTACTCATTGATGATGAGGAGCCTACCAGTTATGAAGAAGTGCTGACAAGTTCAGAAAGGGATAAGTGGCTTGGTGCCATGAAGTCGGAAATGGATTCCATGTACGAAAACCAAGTTTGGAACTTGGTTGACCCACCTGAAGGAATAAAGCCTATAGGGTGCAAGTGGGTTTTCAAGAAGAAAACCGACATGGATGGTAATGTGATTACCTATAAGGCTAGATTGGTGGCGAAAGGATATCGTCAAAAGCAAGGTGTTGATTATGACGAAACCTATTAGCCTGTAGCTATGCTTAAATCCATTCGGATGCTCCTGGCCATAGCGGCTCATTATGATTATGAGATATGGCAGATGGATGTGAAAACAGCTTTCCTTAATGGAAACCTGCTCGAGGATGTGTATATGATACAGCCTGAGGGTTTCACATCGGTTGATAAAACCAAGGTATGCAAATTGCGATGATCCATTTATGGATTGAAGCAAGCATCCAGGAGCTGGAATATCCGTTTTGATGAGACAATCAAAAAGTTTGATTTCTCACAAAATCCAGACGAACCTTGTGTGTACAAGAAGGTTAGTGGGAGTGCAGTCGTGTTCCTAGTATTGTATATCGATGACATATTACTTATAGGAAATGATGTGTCAATCTTACAGTCAGTTAAGGTTTGGTTATCCAAGACATTCTCCATGAAAGACCTGGGAGAAGCAACCTACATCCTTGGGATTAAGATCTATAGAGATAGATCGAAACGGTTGCTTGGTCTTTCGCAGCTTCACGATATAGACCGAGTGCTAAAGAGGTTTAGCATGTCGGAATCCAAGAAAGGTTTCCTACCCATCAGGCATGGGGTACACCTTTCGAAGTCTGTGTCCGCGCACAGAAGACGAGAGGATTTGCATGAGTAAGATTCCCTATGCATCCGCAATAGGATCTATCATGTATGCTATGTTATGTACGAGGCCCAATGTATCGTATGCTCTGAGTGTCACGAGCAGATACCAGTCTGATCCAGGAATGGATCATTGGGTGGCTGTTAAGACGATCCTTAAGTACTTGAGAAGAACTAAGGATGTGTTCCTAATATATGGAGAAGGGTACATGGTGATACGTGGGTATACGGATGCCAGCTCCAGACAGACAAGGATGATTCCATGTCTTAGTCTGGGTATGTATTCACCTAGAATGGAGGCCCAATAAGTTGAAAAGGTTCCAAGCTTGACACTATAGCAGATTCTGCAACTAAGGCAAAATACATTGCAGCTTTGGAAGCAGCAAAGGAAGCGGTTTGGATCAAGAAGTTCATCTATGAACTTGATGAAGTCTCATCAATGATCCAAACATGTGCTTCGCCGCTATCATCTTATCAGAGAGATCATCAGTAGGAACGAAATACAAATCGAGAAAATTCCCACTGAAAGGAACTTAGCGGATCCCTTGACTAAGGCATTACCTCAAAATAAGTTTGAGGGTCATGTTCGAGCTTATGGTATTGGATACCGTAGCGATTGGCATTAGGCCAAGTGGGAGTATGTTAGTAATATATGAGAGATGTCCTAAGGCAATCGCCTTATGTATGAACCATTTATATGATAAATGAAGATTCACTATTTGAGTATACATGTTTTATGTATTTGATTGGATCTTAAACTCATTTACTGAATGTCCACGATACGATTCACAGCATGAGAGAATTTGTGATTGGATCACAACTAGTGAGTATCTCTACATGTGTAATTGTGATATATCGGAATTATCCCTAGTCGATGAATTGATGGATTTGGACACCATCAATTCTGTCGAGACTAGCACGAGGTATACTCCTCGTGTCTATTAGCCAGCTGATTCTCACTGGCTGGAGACATTGCTGATTCTCACTGGCTGGCTCCATTCCCTTCACTCATCTTATACCCACTTGGTTCAGGACATGGTCTATTGTGTCAGTCCCTACTAGGCTGACTACGTCACACCTAGCCCAAGTATTACTTCCTCGTCCTCCAGATTCTAGTTACTGCATATGTATCCAAGAGTACCTTACTCTAAACATGTAATGCTTTGGCCAAACACTCTAGTAACAATCCTATGAGAGGTCATGGGTAGACATCTCCTCGCAAGGAGTGGTAAATCCTTTATAGGCTATTCAAACACCTACGCCCACTTCAACTTATACCCAATTATCCTGGGTCCACGTCTTCTCAGAGATGCTTGCTTGAGATGTCAAAGCATAAGTCTTCATGACCAAGATGACTTATATACTGCAAGTCAAAAGAACATCGCACTTAAGCTACAGTAAGAACTTCATTGACATATCCATATATGCATAGAATCATATGAAGTCTTACAGTTGGTCACTCTAATGAACTAGTTGTTGGATCGAGATAAGCACTATAGGGGGGTGAATAGCGCAAAACAAATTCTTCTTTTTCGTTCGATAAAGACACGAGTTTAGTGCAGTAGAAAGTAAAGTAAGCTACAAGGAATTTACTTGGTTCACAGCCTATGGCTGCTAATCCAAGGCCCTAATGGTCCTAGACCATGTACAGAGGGCAATCAACTATAATACTCCTCTTCGTTAGAGGTAGGAGTGAACGAGTACAAGAAGATACAAAAACCTTGAGGTAGAGGGACACTCCCCCTCTCCTCTTTACGATTAAAGCTCCGAAAATATAAAATTTAAAAAGAATATACTGAGTAGATGACTTTAAGTATTACCGATGACTCGAGGAGTTGAAGGTTGAGCTTGGGTCGTCAGTGTTTCGGCAGTGTTTCATCATCGTAGAGTTGTTGGAGAGTTACGGCATTTTGGGAGCAATTTGGAGCACTTGGAATAGATAAAATGGTGAGGAATTGACCTTCTTTTATAGCCCTAGAAGTCCCCTCCTGGAGCACATCAAGATCCTACATCAATGGTCACTCATTCTTGAAGAAAGGGATGAGTTTTGACTCATCTCGAAGTTGATCCATGACCAGCAGTTGAACATATTCCTTTGTCGGTTGAACTGATGGCTCAGCAGTTGAACTGATCCTTGGCCTGTTGAACTGAAGGCCCAGCAGTTGAACTGATCCTTGGCCGATTCAATTGATTTCTAGAATTCTCGACTGCAATAAGGAGTTAGCTCAAAATATAAGTGAATTCGATGGTCACTTGTCGTCAGATCTCAACATAGACCATCCATGGGAAGTCTTGGTCTGATCTTTGCCAAAGGATGTCCCCGTACGAAGGACACGACCTTACTTCACTTTACTCACTCGAGCTTACCTCAACATTTACCTTTGAAGCCTTGCTTCCGGTCTCCACCTGATTCCTTTGGCTCCCTCCGAAGTCCTCCCGGTGTCACTCGACCACCACGGTTCCCTCCGGGTGTCGCTGACCTTCCGTTTTAGCTTAGCATTTTCTGCACACTTGATTTAGCTCATGAGATAACAAAGTAACCTTGACTTTGTGTCTTTTCCATAATCAAAACATAGGTTCGATTATCTGGTGCTCCTGCACTAACAATCTCCCCCTTTTTGATCTATGGCAAACCAACACAAAGTTAAGGGAAATTTAAAGCATAAGGCATAAAACAAGTAATAAATGATAAACCCACTTTAAAGAACTCCCCCCTTGACCCTAGGTGAGTCTTGAAAGAAATACTTTAATTTTTTAAAATTTTGTGGTACTCCCCCTCAACTTACGCTCTTCTCCCCCTTTTGCCATGAATCAAAAATAAGGGGTTTTAAAATGCATAATATTATAGCATGCATAAAAAATTGAGTATGAGTCCAAGCATGCATCTCGAATTGGTTACGTAAATTGGTTCGAGGTATATCCCTCTGCACCAATAATAAGTTTTTGAAACTTAGCTTTGATTTTACAAATACTTATAAGCTAATTTTCAAGAATAACTTTCAAGATTTATAACCTTTAGGGTTTGTTTGCTCTCCCCCTTAGTCAAATATATGAGGTATAAGAGAGTTAGGGGGCGCTAAACTTTGACCTAGAGAGTTTTATAGTTAATATTGGTCGATTATAATTATTCGTTTAAGTGCAATAGTTAAAAAAACATCTTTTTAAAAAAGTTATATATTTTATAATTATTCTTTAATCATCTCACCCATTCTATGTGCCTTAGATTTGTTCGTCTTATATGTTATGTGAGATGATTTTAACTTAATTAAAGTTAGTCAACCTTGAGTTAGATTCGGATTTAATCCTAAGATCGTCAAGTAACCTTTTCGAGAAATTAGCTTCCAGGTCTTGGCGAGGCACAGGGGCCTTCTTTGATCAGAACAACGACCACTTCCTTAGACAAAGCCAAGTTCAAGAAAATGATAACTTGAGTCACTTAAGACTAATTCCTGGTCTAACTAGTTTAGGATACGGCGAGGTAGCTTCAGCTAGTTCCACTTGGTCAAGTGCACCATGCTAGATACGCCTTATCTATCTCAAATACATGAGACTTTGTTTCCCTAACGTACTATCATCCCGCCGCATCTTGATACAATGTTGTCAAGAGTTGACTAACTACTTGTCCTATCTAGCCGTTCTAAAAAGTAAAATAAAAGTTTGATCATGCTAAGTTATGGGGTATACTATTTTAGTATTAGCTCCCCCTGGATCATTGAACCAATATGGTCTAGTCAAGTAGTGAACTTGATCCTGGGAAATCCAACACTTGTTTGTCCTTATATGTGAATTTAGTAAGACCTTTGGGACCCAAGCTTGGACTCATTGATTACTATGATTTACGATAGATATATATGATCTATTCATAGTCTTTAAGCTAAAACCGAGTTCGACTCTGTTGTACACGACTCTCTGAGTCCCAAGAAGTCGATTAAGATTCTTGGATTCCAACGAGAACTTATTCAACCGAGCTTCAAGCTCATTGACTTGTCCTTTCCAGAGAGAGTTCTCTTCTTTGAGTTTTTCAACTCGAGTTGAGCCCTCCTCTTGAACTTGACTAGGGAAGAGGTTAGGGTGGCCTCTTGCTTGAGGGTTTCAACCTCCTCAAGCAAGGACTCGACCCTAGACTCGGACTTAGCTAATTTCCAAGTAAGCATTTTAATTGTAAGATACAAAGTACTAATTAAAGAATGACTAATCTTTAATTTTTCTTTCGGTCCGACTTTGAGTTTATTCTTGAAGTAGACTTTGGGGTTAGAGTCAGAGACGGAGTTGGACTCATACTCGGCTTCAGACTCTGACTCGGACTCTTCCGATCTTGCCATGTAAGCTATGTCCGTGTCTTCTTCTTTGTTCTCCTAAGTTGCATGAAGAGCCTTCTTTGCTACCTTTTGTTTTGGCCTCCTTCATGACTTGAATTGCTCCTTGTTATCATTCTTTAATTGCCTCCTTTCTTGTCGAACTATTCTCTACACCATGTTGACTATTGCGACCTCCTCTTCGGATTCGGATTTGGACTTGAGTTCGGATCCATCTTCTTGCTCGGGAGGTGGCTTATTCTTCTCCTTTCTTATTCGTCCTGCAAGTAAAGCAACACCTCTCTCAGCCCAGACTATGTTAGTTTGTTCATGAAGTTCCAACTCAAAAAATAACTCATCTAATCTAAGTCTAGAAAGATCCTTAGAAACCTTGTAGGCATCAACCATGGATACCCACAAGGTACTCCTAGGGAAAGAATTTAAAGCATACCTTATTAGGTCTCGATTCTCGACCTTTTGTCAGATGGCATGCAAGCTATTGACGATGTCTTGAATACGGGTATGTAGTTGTGTCACCGTCTTGTGTTCCTGCATCTTAAGGTTATACAACATATTGAAAAGCAAATCATGCTTACATACCTTCACATCGTCGGTTCCTTCGTGTAGCTCTACGAGTTTAGTCCATAGATCTTTTGCGCTAATGAAGGGGATGACACGATTTAACTCCTCCTTGCACAAGCCTCATTGTAATATTTGGGTCGTCTTGGCATCGACTTCCACTTGCCTTTTCATGTTGTTCGTCCATTGATCGTAATCCAATGATTCACCCACTTCAATAGTAGGAAGCGTGAATCCGATTTGGATTATGATCCACATCTCGATTTGGGTCTTTAAGAAGCACTCCATCTGACCCTTCCAATAATAGAAGTCGTCTCCATTGTAAAATGGAGGTCGGATGGTGCTAAACCCGTCGAGATGGGCCATTTAGACAAAAGAAAGAAAATGAGTACCTTGCAAAAACAAAAACAACCAAAATGTACTAAGACTTTCATCTTGGATTAGTAGTGCAGGAGAACGAATTTAATTTAAATGAAAATCTCACAAAAAAAATCTGTATGAAATTGCTAGATTGGTGGTTTCACCAAATCATAGTGCCTCCAGCTCTCATACCAATTGTTGGATCGATAAGCACTAGAGGGGGGTGAACAGTGCAAAACAAATTCTTCTTTTTCATTGGATAAATACACGAGTTTAGTGCAGCGGAAAGTAAAGTAAGACACAAGGAATTTACTTGGTTCACAACCTATGGCTGCTTATCTAAGGCCCTAATAGTACTAGACCGTGTACGGAGGGCAATCAACTATAATACTCCTCCTCGTTAGAGGTAGGAGTGAAAGAGTACAAGAAGATACAAAAACCTTGAGGTGGAGGGACGCTCCCCCTCTCCTCTTTACGATTAAAGCTCCAAAAATATAAACTTTAAAAAGAATATACTGAGTACATGACTTTAAGTATTACCGACGACTTGAGGAGTTGAAGCTTGAGCTTGGGTCGTCAGTGTTTCGGCAGTGCTTCGTCGTCATAAAGTTGTTGGAGAGTCACGGCATTATGGGAGCAATTTGGAGCACTTGGAATAGATAAAATGGTGAGGAATGGACCTTCTTTTATAGCCTTAGAAGTCCCCTCCTCGAGCACATCAAGATCCTACATCAATGGCCACCTCACTCTTGAAGAAAGGGATGAGTTTTGACTCATCTCGAAGTTGATCCTTGACCAGCAGTTGAACTAATTCCTTGGCCGGTTGAACTGATGGCTCAGCAGTTGAATTGATCCTTGGTCGGTTGAACTAATGGCCCAGCATTTGAACTGATCCTTGGCCGATTGAACTGATTGCCAGAATTCTCGACTGCAATAAGGAGTTAGCTCGAAATATAAGTGAATTCGACGGTCACTTGTTGTCCGATCTCAACATAGACCTTTCATGGGATGTCTTGGTTGGATCATCGCCTAAGGACATCCCCATATGAAGGACACAACCTCACTTCACTTTACTCACTCCAGCTTACCTCAACATTTACCTTTGAAGCCTTGCTTTCGGTCTCCACCTGATTCCTTCAGCTCCCTCCGAAGTCCTCCCGGTGTCACCCGACGACCACGGTTCCCTCCGGGTGTCACTAACCTTCAGCTTTAGTTTAGCATTTTTTGCACACTTGATTTAACTCGTGAGATAACAAAATAACCTTGACTTTGCATCTTTTCCATAATTAAAACATAAGTTCAATTATCTGGTGCTCCTGCACCAACACTAGTTACCATAACTAGCATCCACGATTAACTCCGGACATCACAATGTCTCCATCCAGTGAGAATTAGCTTCTTGGATACACCAAAAAGTATACCTCGTGCTAGTCTCAACAGAATTGATGGTGTCCAAATCCACCAATTCATCGACTAGGGATAATTCTAATACATCACAAGTACACATGTAGAGATACTCACTAGTTGTGATCCAATCACAAATTCTCTCATGCTGTGAATCGTATTGTGGACATTCAATAAATGAGTTTAAGATCTAATCAAATACATGAAAATATGTATACTTAAATAGTGAATCTTCATTTATCAAATAAATGGTACAACCATAAGGCGATTGCCTTAGGACACCTCTCATATATTACTAACACCAACCTCCCCTCCCCCCCTCTCTTCTTTTTCATCTCGTCAACGTCCTATTCCAGAGGAGCACTTACTTGAGGGAGGGATACCGACCGAGCTTCCTTGGGCGTGGTCCGAGTGAGTGCTCAGTGAAGCAAAGGACCGACAGCAGCGTCACTCAAATTGTGGGTGAGCTTCCCTAATCGATTATCGTCGGATCTTGTTAAGCCAAATATCTTCTGATCTTGGACGAGATCTGAGTTCTAGCGGTGGTTTCCTTCTTTGAGCGTGATCTATTGTGATGGGTAGTGGGTTTAGCATGGTTTTCCAACGAAAAGAGTAGATTTGGGAGGATTATCGTCGGTGGAGTTGCTAGGGTTGGTAAGCTTGATCTATCTTTCTTTTTCTTTGTTGTTGTTAATCTTGGTTGGTTGCCATGTGATTGTGTGAGGATGTGAAGGGGCTATTTCATTGAGGTAAGCTGGGAGTGGTTGTGTCAGGAGTTGTGGGTGTTGTGCAGCTATGAGTTGGGGTTTTGGTCGGCTGTGAATAGTTGTGAATGGCTATGAATGGTCATGGATGGAGTTCGGTCGTGATGAGGACTTCAATTAGGATGGGTAGATCCCTAAATTGGTGAAATTGTGAGTTGTGAGGGTTGTGGTGGATTGATTTATGAAGAAAGGAGTATATTGATCTATAGTTGGCTGTGTTATTGAATTCAGTGCAGATAGATGTGTTTTTGATGATGATCTGTTCTATAATTGTGTATGGAGTTGAATGTTGTAGGTTAGAATATTCACTAATTGGAAATAGTGGGTTTAATTATGGTGTTAAATGTACAAGCTGAGGGTTCAATGGGAAGGTTGGTTATAGTGAATTGGCCCTGGATGATTGGGGGTTTTCTAATTCGTATTCGATAAAAAGGATGCAAATATAGGAACGATATAATAGTAAATTAGTATGTTGTCGTGTGCTTGAATTTAATCATAGTTGATGATATTTACAGGACGTGAATACGAGGTAGGATCGTCGCCGTGAAGATTTTATCGCAACATGCTTCTCGACAGGTGAGTAATTTCCTACCCTGATCAAGTAGTCGATAAATACTGGTGCATGTTAATTTATATTGGTGTCACTTATACCTTGACTCCACTCTAGTTTTTATATTGCTTGATACTTAGTCTTTGCGCTTTAAATGCTCTATTGTTGTTATCACATTTTCCTTTATCATGATTATGAGTTATAGATGTGATGCATGTAAGCCTATAGTTGTTCAATTATGTGTACATAGTGGAGTACGTATGAAGAATTGATGCTTATGTTAAATCTTTAGGTTGTGTATCCATTTCGGATCATGTGTTTATGTATGGTCATGTGGATTATGGATAGTGCGTTGCTATGGACCGGAGGTCCTAGCTTGGTTGTGATCAATTAAGTATGACTCTTTGTAGGATAGAGAGTTTGTTGATCATATTAGTATAACTCTCTATAGAATAGAGAGTCTGTGGTGGATGTTTGTATGTGTGACTGTGCATCCATGTCATTTACATGCTTGTTGGCGACTTGGTCTCCCTTGTGGTCGAGAGAGTCGTCAGTCATCCTGCCCCCACGGTTACTCGTGGTAGAAGTGACTGGTGTGAGGATAGAACATTTGTTGTGGCGCACTCGACCACTATAGACGGTGGTAGTTGGAGTTGCATGCAGTTGTCCTGCATGTGTGGTACTCGACCACTCATGGGTAGTGACTGTCGGAGTGGCCAACAGCAGGGACCCCCATTGTGTAGCAAGCTCTTTATGCTTATATGCTACTTGTTCATACTGCTCACTCGGCCACTCGAGAGTAGTGGTTGGTGTTGAGTGGAACAGTTGTCATATCGAGCCACCTAGGCCACACTGGGGTCGCGGTAGCAGTTGGGGTGAGCAGGCATGACCATGCATTCTGCATTGTCGTGTTCTTATGCATATATATATATATATATATATATATATATATATATATATATATATATATATATATATATATATATATATATATATTGTTAGTGAAAGCCCTAGAGCCAATCATGTGATGATTGTTGTATGGAGTTTATTGTATCATATTCCTTGTATTGGTGCCAAATAACTAAGTGTAATAATGTCCTTGAGTAGTAGGTTCTTATCTATATCAATCGATTGGTTGAATCGATAATAAGATGATATAGAGAACACTACTCTTAGTCATTCCTAGTCGAGTATTAACATTCAGGGACAATGTTAATGTGTAGAGACTAGCATGTAGGTCAACACAATGACTTGATCTCACAAGTCATGGATATGAGATATCAAGTTGACACATGGGTATGCATTGTAGAATGTATACTGAATGACCTTCCATGAGAAAGTATCATGGATCATTATATGAGTGGCATATACTTTCTCATGTGACTATTAGTATGACTATTAGTTCTTGGACCTGAAGTCACCATGGTTCCCTACATAAGGAGTTGCATACTTTGGCTTCGTCAAACGTCACCCGTAAATGGGTGGACTATAATGGCGATTACTGGATATGTAATAAATTATGCGGAGGGATGTGAGTGATGTATATGGGATTTATCCCTCCTATATGACGAGAGTGACATCATTATTCTTGATAGAGTGAGACCACGAAGTGCATGACCATGCCCAAATGAGTCAATATGAGATATTGAGCTCATTTGATTAGAGTGAGTCTACTTAGAGTTCAAGATATAGATTGTACCGAGGATGATATGGTCTATGCCTCGATTGGTCAATCTAGATGTCAAGGATAGAGGGACATTGTCACATATTGTGAGAGTCACAATTAGTAGTCACAAAGGTGATGTTGGAGCTCAACATTCTTATAACTTGGGTAGCAATGATGTGTTGCTAGATACCGCTCATTGCTTATGTTCCTAAATCAGTTTAGGAGCATTTCCAACGTTACAAGAACCTATAGGGTCACACACAAAGGGCAATTAGATGGAGATTAGGTTCATATGATGAACCATGAGGATTAGGTTCATGGGATGAACCAAATTGGATTAAGAGTAATCCAAATTAGACTAATTGAGTTAGACTCAATTTGATTCAAGTGTTGAATGAGTCTAATTTAGATTTGATTTATTGAGTCAATTTAAATTAATGAATAGAGATTCATTAAATCAAATTGACTTGAATCAAGGGGTTAGATTTGATCAACCATGGAAGATAAGAGGTCAAGTTTGACTTGACTTGAGATGGAAGATGAATAGTCAATTTTGACTTGACCAATTGCCATGTCATGGTGACTAGGCATGGAGGAAGGCCAATGATGATGTTCCATATCATCATGGACTTATCATGTGGTGCCACCTCATGAGGGAGACCAAGAGCCATTGGCTCTTGGAGTTACATGCATGCATGTAACCCCCCCCCCCCCCCTCCATGAAGTGGTCGGCCACCACTTAGTGGAGATCTAAGTGGGAAGTTATTTGGGGGATTAACTTCATCTTCTTCCTTGGTGTTCTTCCTCAAGCTCTCTCCCATTCCTCATCTTGGCCGAATCTTCCATGAGTGCTAGCACACTCTAGGTTGATTTTCTCCACCATTTGTCCATGTGGATACCAATAGAGGAGTGTACACTTGAAACTCTTGAGTTCCGACAAAGCATTTGGACGAGCGGGATAAGCGAAGGGCGTCGCTACGAGGGTAACACTTTTATCTTGTAGATCTAAGGTAGATCTAGGTTTACTTAAGCACATACATGTTTTTAATTTTTATATACTTCGCATGTAGGGATCCCGAGCGATAAACAAAATTCGCAGCGAAACACTTAGGATCCCTCCAGAGATCCAAGCAAAAAAAATATACTCGTTTCAATTATTGATTCTATCCTATAGGAATCGAGATTACCTTCGAAGCGTGCCCTTCGAATTCCAGTCAGCAACACTTGCGGATCTCATCATGGTCATAATGTTTATGCCTCTACGGTGCACATACACACGATCTTGGAGAGAAGAGGTAAGCCCTTTCGGTTGTGCTAGCAACCACTCCAAGGTCTCACTTTTCCACTCTATACTTGGCCCTCTTGTGTTGTGAATGAAAAAAAAAATCTGATTTCTTTTTCATTGTCCACGTTGAAGAAGAAGAAGCAACCATAATACACCTTAATGAGACATTAAATGCACTTCCTTATTCTTCATGGTAAAAGAAAGGAAGTCAATTAATGCTCATTAAATGCACATTAATGAGTTTTAAATCCCATTTAAAACCCCATTTATTAATTCATGTATTATATTATTAATTCGTGTATTATTCATTTTAGCCTTCTTCTCTTGGTTTGACTTGAGTCTAACTCAACACAAACTAATTTGAGTCCAACTCAAATTTAGCCAAGTAATGAGTCTTACTCATTCTAGTTAATCCAATTAACTAATAATTCATTTTAGGCAAACCAAGATGATTTCCTCTCCAAAATAATATGTTCTTTGTGTGTGACCCTATAGGCTCTCATAACGTTGGCAATGTATCCAAAACCATTTTAGATACATAAGCAATGAGCGGCATCTAGCAATACATCATTGCTACCCAAGTGATGAGAATGTCGAGATCCGACAACCTCTTCCGTGACTATTATCATATGACAATGTCCTTCTATCCTTGATATCTCAGATCGATCAATGAGACATAGACCGTGTCACCCTCTTATCAATCTTTATGTTTCTTGATCCCCAAGTAGACTCACTCAAACAAATGAGCTCAATATCTCATATTGACTCATTTGAGCATGGTCATGCATTTCGTGGTCATACTCTATCAAGAGGCCAAAGATATCACTCTCGTCATATGGGAGGGATATATCTCATCTACATCACTCACATCCCTCCACATAATTCGTTACATACTTAGTGATCGCCGTTATAGTCACCCAATTACGGTGTGACGTTAGACGATACCAAAGTACATAACTCCTTATGTAGGGAACCGTAGTGACTTCAGGTCTAAGGACTATTCATACCAATAGTCACATGAGAAAGTATATGACACTCATATAACGATCCATGATACTTTCTCATGGTGGGTCAATTCAGTATATATAGTCTCCAATATATATACACATGTATCAATGTGATATCACATATCCATGACTTGTGAGATCAAGTCATCCATTGACCTACATGCTAGTCTCAATGTATCAATATAGCCCTTGTCTATTAATACAATACTCGACTAGGAATATTTAAGAATAGTGTTATCTATAGCTTCTCATAATCAATTCTACCAATTGATATACTGTAGATAACAACCTACTATTCATGGGCATTATTATATTTATTTAGCTGGCACACGCATAAAGAAATATAATAATCAATCTTTCCCTTTATTAATGCAAGAATATAATACAAAAGTCTCCCTCACCAATCATCTCATAATTGGCACTAAGGGCTCATACTAACATCGCACGGATCCGTGGCCGGGCTTCCGAGGTTTCCGCAACGCAAAAAGCATTTTTTGCGGCTCGAAAAACCAAACAGTGGTATCAGAGCCACGTGTGAATCATGTATGTGTTTCATATTTGTAGTTTTTGTATTAGATATAAAAAATTACATATTTTTAAGTTTCTATAAATTTCCTAATTTTATTGATTTTTTGGGTATTTTTCTCGAAGAGTCGAAGCAACAAGTGTTGGGACACTTATAGGCTTCAACCATCGAGAAACACTCTCCGAAATGGCGAGTTCTCGCTTTAGGTTTTTGGGACAGCGACTTAAGTCATTGTAAGATCAAGTAGGGACACTCACAAAGTTTATTTTGTAAGTAGGGGCGCTGCCCCTATCCCCTAAAGGGGCCTTGTCCTGCGATCGCGCCCGGAAACCAGTTTGCTGGACTGTTACGGAGAGGTGACTCATAAAATTGAACAAAAAAATAGGAAAAATTATAGAAATTTTCTGTAAAATACATAATTTATAATTATGTATAATTATGTGATGGGCAAGGCCCAAGAACCCCAATATAATTGGATGATGATGTGTTGTAATTCATAATACGACCTGCGTACCGTTTTTGTGGTTGTGTGTGTTGTATAGGGTATGCGACCTGCACGTCGTACCTCTTCTTTTGAAATTCAAGTTGTAAATAGTTTTAGACTCGAATGTAACTCGAGTTTCATATTTGTAATGTACAAAATGGAGCGGTGGAAAGTCCACTTGTAGACGAAGTTACGAGAAGGGTGTCGACGACACATGGCGGTCAAAGGAAGCACTTGGAGAAGCCGTTAGCCCTAGGTTGACCGTCCAATCTTCTCATTGGCTTGAGAAGATCGTAGTAGGGTCATGACCACATCATAGTTAATTTTATATATATATATATATATATATATATATATATATATATATACTTGTATGTATGTGATGTATGCTAGTAGAATAATGCTTGTATGTATATGATGCATGCTAGGATATTTTTCTTGTATGTATATGATGCATGATAGAATAATGCTTGTATGTATGTGATGCATGCTAGTATAGGGTTATAAAGGCCTTAATGCGTATATGATACTCATTACGATTAGATTAGATCTTAATCGAATCAACTCGAAAATGCCTACAAAGTCCTTGATACCCATCACTACCTCGATCATTTGTAGTTGTTGAATCTGCCAAAGCAGAGCAACGCATATTATCTTGGTAGGGTATGGAGAGACAATCTTGGTCCCACCTATCACGGCTTGGGTTAGAGTAAGCTCAATTAGATTGAGTAAAACTAGTTAACACAATTGGATCTATAGGCATATTCCAACCGTTTGAAAGATAGGATAAGATCGCATTTACACTAAATCTTGGGCGATTTAGCCAAAGCTAACTCAAGGTCTTTTGTAAATGTGGGTCTTGATCCTATAAACAAGAGTTGCATAGAAATGTAATCGGTAATGTATTACCCACCGATCATACTAAGTCTTGGGTGATTTAGCCAAAGCTAACTCAAGGCTTAGTATGATGTGGATCTTGTCCCGCAGGAATTATAGCTAGTTTGTATGAATCTAGTAATGTGGTTTGACCACATCCATAACTCGATTCTACAAAATTCCTATAATTCAGTGGGAGTATATTTGATTAAAGGCCTAATTAAATGATAAAAGGAATATGATATTAATTTTTTGCATTGTGTATGTTGTAGATAACTATGTCGACAAACATGAATATTCTCTCCCTGCGTTCTGTCCTTGAGAAGGACAAGCTCAATGGAGCAAATTTCCTAGATTGGTACAGGAACCTGAGAATCGTTCTCACCCAAGAAAGGAAACTATACATCCTGGAGCAGCCCATTCCGGAGGCACCTCCTGCCATTGCCTCGCGAGCTGACAAAGATGCTTACAAGAAGCATCAAGATGATGCATTAGATGTGTCATGTCTAATGCTCGCGACCATGAACTCTGAGCTTTAGAAGCAACACGAGTTCATGAATGCTTATGATATGGTTGAACATCTTCGTCAACTATATCAAGGACAAGCAAGGCACGAGAGATATGAAGTCTCTAAGGCATTGTTTGGGTCCAAAATGCAAGATGGGACTCCCGTAGGTCCATATGTACTCAAGATGATTGGGTACGTAGAAAACCTACAGAGATTGGGATTCCCACTTGGCCAAGAGCTGGCCAATGACTTGATCTTGTAGTCTTTGCCACAAAGCTACAATCAATTTGTCATGAATTACAACATGAATGAAATTGATAAGCCACTGCCTGAGATACTCAGCATTTTGAGAATTGCTGAGCTTAACCTTAAGAAGGGAAAATCTGACTCCATTTTGATGGTGCAAAAGAAGAAAGGCAAGGGCAAGCCTAAAGGTAAGGGAAAGTCCCAAGCCAAGGGCAAAGGCAAAGAACTGAAACCCAAAGGAGGGGTGGCCAAAGAAGGGGCTTGCTTCCACTGCAAGGAAGCTGGACACTAGAAGCGTAACTGCAAAACATACCTGGAAGATCTTAAGAAGAAGAGAAGTGAGACTTCTACTTCAGGTATAAATGTTATAGAGGTCAATCTATCTATTTCTTCATCATGGGTATTAGATACCGGATGTGCATCTCACATTTGTACCAATGTGCAGGCGCTGAAAAATAGCAGGGCATTGACAAAGGGCGAGGTGGACCTACGAGTAGGCAATGGAGCAAGAGTTGTTGCTGTTGTTGTAGGAACTTATGATCTATCTCTGCCCTCTGGGCTTGTACTAGAACTAGATGAATGTTGTTATGTGCCTGCTTTAACTAAGAATATAATTTCGATTTCTTGTTTGGACAAGAAAGGATTTACATTTATAATAAAGAACAAATGTTGTTCAGTTTATTTAAATGATATGTTCTATTGTAGTGCACCTCTAATGAACGGACTCTACTTTCTAGACTTAGTGAGCCCCATCTATAACATAAGTACCAAAAGGTTCAAGTCAAATGAGTTGAACCAAACCTATCTCTGGCATTGTCACTTAGGTCACATAAATGAGAGTCGCTTATCTCAGCTCCATAAGGATGGGCTGCTAGACTCATTTGATTTTGAATCATATGAGACATACGAGTCTTGCCTTTTAGGCAAGATGACCAAGACTCTCTTTAGTGGACACAGTAAAAGAGCAACAGACTTGTTAGGACTGATACATAGTGATGTATGTGACCCTTTCAATGTTGCTGCTATAGGTGGTTATAGGTACTTCATTACATTTACTGATGACTTCAGTAGATATGGTTATGTGTATCTCATAACACATAAATCAGAATCCTTTAAAAAGTTCAAAGAATTCAAGAATGAAGTACAAAACCAGCTTGGCAAGAGTATTAAGACACTTCGATCAGATCGAGGTTGTGAATACCTTAGCCATGAGTTTCGTGACTATCTAGCTGAGTGTGGGATTCTATCCCAACTCACTCCTCCTGGAACACCACAGTGGAATGGTGTATCCGAAAGGAGGAATCGTACCCTATTAGATATGGTACGATCTATGATGAGTCACACAGATCTTCCTATATCCTTTTAGGGATATGCTCTAGACACAACAGCCTTCACACTTAATCGTGTACCATCCAAGGCAGTGATAAAGACACCATATACGATATGGACAGGGAGAAATCCCAAGATATCTTTCATGAGGATTTGGGGTTGTGAGGCTTACGTTCGATGTTAAGTCTCAGACAAACTGAAGCCCAAATCCGATAAGTGCTATTTTGTTGTATATCCCAAGGAGACTAAGGGATATTACTTCTATATTCCCAGTCAACACAAAGTGTTTGTGGCAAAGACTGGGGTTTTTCTACAAAGGGATTTTGTTTCTAGAAAAACTAGTGGGAGTACGTTCGATCTTGAAGAAATTCAAGATAAGAGCCATAGCACTGAGGCCTTGATGGAGGTTGAATAGGAACAACAAAGTGTTGTGGGTGATGAGATTGTTGAACAAAGAGTTGTGGAACAACCACCTGTTCAGGTAGACCTACCTCTTCGCAGGTCTGATAGGGTACGTCGTCAGCCTGAGAGATACTCATTTCTCTTGTCTGACCCAGATTTTGAGAAATGGCTAGAGGCCATGAGATCCGAGATGGAATCCATGTACACTAACCAAGTATGGACTTTGGTTGATCCACCTGAGGGCGTCAAACCCATTGGGTGTAAGTTGGTCTTTAAGAGAAAGACTGACATTGATGGACTTACACATACCTATAAGGGTCGATTGGTGGCTAAAGGTTTCAAGCAAATTCATGGTATTGACTATGATGAAACCTTTTCTCCAGTGGCGATGTTTAAGTCCATTCGGATCTTGCTTGCTATTGCAGCATACCACGATTATGAGATCTTGAAGATGGATGTCAAAACCGCATTTCTGAATGGAAACTTACTTGAGGATGTGTACATGACACAACCTGAGGGTTTTATAGATCCACAACATACTGGGAAAGTATGCAAGCTGCAAAGGTCCATTTATGGGCTAAAGCAAGCTTCTCGGAGTTGGAATCTTCGATTCGATGATGCGATCAAATAGTTTAGTTTCATCAAGAATGAAGATGAACCCTGTGTCTATAAGAGGGTTAGTGGGAATACAGTTGTCTTCCTTGTATTATATGTGGATGACATACTATTCATTGGGAATGACATCCCTTCGCTACAGTCTGTGAAGACTTGGCTAGGGACGTGCTTCTCAATAAAGGACTTAGGTGAAGCAGCTTGTATTCTAGGCATCAAGATCTATAGAGATAGATCTAAGAGATTGCTTGGCCTAAGTCAGAGTACATACATTGACACGGTATTACTACGGTTTGCCATGCAGAATTCCAAGAAGGGACTTCTGTCGATGTCACATGGTGTGAGTCTTTCGAAGACTCAAAGTCCCTCTTCTAGAGAGGAGAGAGACCGCATGGATAAAATCCCTTACGCATCTGCTATAGGATCTTGTTGGTGCAGTAGGCACCTAAGTCGAACCTGAGTTTTGATTATAGCAAACGATACAAAGTTAAGCTTATGTTGTTATCTCACGAGCTGAATCGAGTGTGCAGAAAATTGCTATAGCTGGAGCTGAAGGCTAGCGACACTCGGAGGAAGCCGCGGTGGTCGGGCGACACTCAAGTGACTTCGGAGGGAGCCGAAGGAATTGAGTGGAAGGCCAGAAGCAAAAGCAACACATAAGTATCGAGGTAAGCTCGTGTGTGCGAGTGTAAGTAAGGTCGTATCCTCGTTACGGGGAAAGACTTAAGCGTAGATCCGACCCAAGACATCTCATAGGTGGTCTAGGTCGAGATCGGACGGTCGACGACCATCGAAATAATGTTTTCTTTAAGCTAACATTGCCTTGCAGCCAGCATCAGTCGACTGCCAACCTGAAGGACTCGACTGTCGTCCATCAGTCGGGTGACTACGGCTAGCACTCGATTGATGCTGCCAGCAGTCGACTGGTGATAGCCATCAGTCGACTGCTAGTCAAAAGATCAGCCTCGAGGAGTCAAGATTTATCACCAAATTTCAAGGGGAGTGGTGCTCAAATATTATTGGCTAGGGTTCCTCTCGAAAAGGGGCTCAAAGGCTATAAAAGGAGGTCCTAACCTAGGGTTTTCATACAATTCTAAGTGCTCAAAAGCTTCCACAACGCTGCGACTCTCCGACGACTGTACGACAACAAAGTGCTGCCAACAACCCTAGCTTAAGGTCTTTCTTTTTAGTTATTGGTATAATCCTTGTTATTGTTTTCAATATTGCAACTCTTTTACTCGAGGTTTTTCTATCATTGCATTTTACTTTAATAGAAGAGAGGGTTTGTCTCTCTATCATTTTGCTTCGAAAGTTTTTTTTGTAATCGTCAAACTCCTACCTCTAACGAGGAGGAGTGTTTTAGTGAATTGCCCTCCGTACACGGTCTAGGACCGTTAGGGCCTTGGAGTAGTAGCCGAAGGCTACGAACCAAGTAACAAAATAAACTTGTCTCTTTTTGTTTCATTTACATTTCCGCTGCGTATATTTGTCTTGAAACGAATTCGAAAGAAAAAGGTTTTTCGCTATTCACCCCCCCCCTCTAGCAAACCGCATCGATCAAACAATTGGTATCAGAGCCGGGGGTTGCTAAGATTTGGTGAAACCACCAATCTAGCCATTTTTACAGATTTTTTTGTTTCTTTTAATTCTGTTTTTTTTCTTTTTTTGGATTTATTTCGCTTTGTTAAGTATTCTCCCGCACTACTAATCCAAGACGCGAGTCTTGGCACTTGTTTTTTGTGTTTTTGTCGTTGCTAGTTTCTTCGTCGTCGTCTCCTTGTGTCTTTTGTTCTAATGGCCCATCTCGAGGGTTTTAGCACCGTCCGACCTCCGTTTTACAACGGAGATGACTTCCGTTATTGGAAGGGTCGGATGGAATGCTTCCTAAAAACCCAAATAAAGATGTGGATTGTGATCCAAACCGGGTTCACCCTTCCTACTAATGAAGAAGGTGAATCCTTGGATTACAATAAATGGACCATTGCGACAAAATGACAAGTCGAAGCCGACGCCAAGGCAACACAAATCCTCCAATGCGGCCTATCCAAAGAGGAGCTAAATCGCGTCGGCCCCTTCATAAGCGCAAAAGATCTTTGGACAAAACTAGTGGAGCTACACGAAGGGACCGATGAAGCCAAGGTATGTAAGCGCGACCTCTTGTTCAATAAATTATATAATCTAAAAATGCAGGAACACGAGTCTGCGATGCAACTCCACGCCCGTATCCAAGACATAGTCAATAACCTACACGCAATCGGGCAAAAGGTCGAAAACCGTGACCTTATAAGGTATGTTCTAAACTCTTTTCCGAGGACTACCTTGTGGGCATCCATGGTCGATGCTTACAAGGTCTCCAAGGACCTCTCTAAACTTAGATTTGATGAACTCTTTTCCGATTTTGAATTACATGAGCAGTCCAACTCGGAACCCGAGAGGGGTATAGCCTTGTTTGCAGGTTCAAAGAAGAAGAAAATCGCAAGCAAGCCACCACCAACTAAGGAGGAAGATGAGTCCGAAGAAGAAGTTGACCCGGAATTGACTGCCGAGCTAATGAACCTAGCTCAAAGGATAGCCAAGGGACGAAAGTGAACCACAACTCGACCCAACCAAGGTAAGCCTAAAAGTTCTAATATTAGGTGTTATGAGTGTAACAGGTTTGGACATATCAAGTCCGAGTGCCCCAAGCTCAACCACAAAGCACCTAAGCACAAGAAGGCCCTCAACGCGACATGGGAAGAAGCGTCATCCGAAGAAGACGAAGACCACGTCTTCATGGCGAAATCAATTGAGTCAGACACGGAGACCGAACCTGAACTTGAGTAAGAACTTGAGGATGACTCGGACTACGAAGCTACCTTCAAGTCAAGCCACGGATACGTATCCGGTTCAAAAGACACCCTTAAAGTAAGTCGAACTTTATTTAATACCTTACAAAATACTGTTAGGTTTTTGTCTAGGAAATCAGTTAAATCCGAGTCCAAGGTTGAGACCCTGGTTGAGGAGGTCAAACTCCTCAAACACAAGGTCTCCCTAACCTCTTCGACTAGTCAAGTTCAAGAGAAGGACTCAACTAGGGTTGAAAAACTCGAAGTTGAGAACTCACTCTTGAAAAGTCAAGTCGAAGATCTTAGGAACACATTGGAAAGGTTCACTTCGGGATCCAAAGGACTTGACCTCCTACTTGGATCTCAAAGGGCCGTGTACAACAAGGCTGGACTAGGGTTTAACTCAAACACGATTAATTGGTCGTATATGTCGACTGTAAGTCGACATAGGAAACATGTCCAAGCATGGGTCCCTAAGAACCTTTTGATTTCAACTCTAGGATCCAACCCGTACTGGATTCCCAAGGACCAAATCCACTATGTGGATAGACCCAACCGATTCAACGGTCTAGGGGGAGCCAGTACAAAACATGTTTGTGCTTTAACTTAGAAAGTTTGTGCTTTAACTTAGAAATTGCATGCTTTAACTTAGAAAGTTTGTGCTTTAAAACTTGTGAACTCACTTAGAACATGAACATAACCAACTAAAATTCTTCGAAAAGATTGAGCCTCGGGGAGCCTCTTTTCAAAAAAATAACCAACTAAAATTCTTCGAAAAGATTGAGCCTCGGGGAGCCTCTTTTCAAAAATAACCAGTTAGACTAGGAAATAATCTTAGGTGAGTCAAGTCATCATTTTCTTGAAAATGGCTTTGTCTAAGGAAGTGGTCGATGATCCGATAAAAGAAGGCCCCTGTGCCTCGCCACGACCTGGAAGCCATGATCTTGAAAAGGTAAACTTGACAAGCCTAGGGTCAAATCCAAATCTAACATAAAATTACTTGAACCTAAATGCACTTAATTAACTTAATTGGAAGTCATCTCACAAAAAACACATAAGTATAACATGCTTGATCATATAGACACAGGTGAGATGACCTAGGTTTAACAACTCACAACCAATTTTTTTAAAAAATCTAACATCCAATCCAACCACCTTGTGTGTAGGATCAATGGATGTTGGATAGTGGTTGCTCCTGACACATGACCGGGGATCAACTCAAATTCACAAAGCTTCGATTCAAACGACAAGGATCGGTAGCCTTTGGGAATAACGGCAAGCTCAAAATCATCGGATCAGGTGATATCGAGCTTAACTCGAATTTTGTTATTAAAAATGTAATACTTGTAGAGAATTTTGAATATAACCTGCTTAGCATAAGCCAATTATGTGACAATAACTATAAGGTCGTATTTTTAGAAAATGAATGTGTAATTAAAACAAATAAAATAGCTAAAACAATACTCTAAGGAACTAGGACAAATAACATTTATACAATTAACTTAATCAAATCCTCAACCAAATGTCTTATGACACAGGAAGAGGAATCATGGTTGTGGCACCGACGACTCGGTCACTCGCACCCAAGACTCGTCCACAAGATGAGTCAGAGTGGCTTAGTCAGAGGCTTACCCAACCTCAACAACTTGGTTAATAAAATCTGTAATGCTTGTCAACAAGGAAAACAACCTAGGACACAACACAAGTTAACTAACCAAGAATGAACCTCAAGTGTACTTGAGCTCCTACATATGGATCTATTCGATTCACATGGAGCCAAGTCACTCAATAGAAGTCAATATTGCTTAGTCATAATTGACGACTACTCCAGGTTTACCTGGGTTAGGTTCATCAAACATAAAAATGATACCCTAGATTAATTAATCAATCTATTCAAATTAATCGAAAATCAAAAAAACCTTAAGGTTAAAAGACTTAGAAGCGATCATGGTGGTGAATTCGAAAATCAAAGGTTCACCGACTTCTATAACCTAAACGGATACCACCATGAATTCTCTTGCCCTAGGACCCCTCAACAAAATGGCCTAGTGGAGCGGAAAAACCGAACTCTACAAGAAGCCGCTAGGACCATGTTGAACGAATACGACCTACCTGATAGGTTTTAGCGTGTTGCTAGCACTACTTGCTATGTCCGTAATAGGATCCTTATGGTAAAGAGGCACCTTAAGACCTCAGACGAGATTTATCACAATAAAGTACCCAACATCAAGTACTTTAGGTATTTGATGTAAAGTACATATCTTAAACACTAAGAACCACCTAGGGAAATTCAAATCCAAAACCTCCACCGAATCTTCTTAGATACTCAACCACTGAGTAGGGCCTATAGGGTATATAACCACGATACCCTTAAAGTCGAAGAGACTATTAATGTAGTGTCTGGCGAAGCACCAACCTACAAAACCCTTAATGACCCCAAGTGTTGAGCCCATCGATACCAAACTCGCCTTCTCGAGATCGAGTCTAAAACACATCAAACAACTTCTCTTGTAGACCAAGTGACAAGTGATCCGAGTCAAACTAGTGTTCAACCAAGTCACCCCATTGATCAAGCATTAGGTGACACAAACCCAACCCAATCTAGGATTCAGACTAACCACCCTATCGATCAAGTGATAGGAGATCCTAATCTAGGAGTTCAAACTAGAGCATCCTATAGGAACCTTAGTCAAATTTCCTTAATTTCAAAGATAGAACCCAAATCAATTGAACAAGCTCTTCTTGATCCCGATTGGATTATTGCAATGCAAGAAGAGCTAGCTCAATTTACTAGGAATGAAGTGTGGGAATTAGTACCACCACCTAAAGACAAAACGATAATTGGAACAAGGTGGGTGTTTCGAAATAAGCTTGATGATAAAGGTGAAGTAGTTAGAAACAAGGCTAGGTTAGTCGCCAAAGGGTTTAGTCAAGTCAAGGCTTAGATTACAAAACCTATGCCCCAAGAGCTAGACTCAATCCATTCGAATGTTGCTAGCTTATGCCGCACATCGAGGATTTAAGTCGCTTCAAATGGATGTTAAGTCGGCATTCCTAAATGGATACATTAAAGAAGAAGTTTATGTTAGCCAACCCCTGATTCAAAAAAAATCTAGATAAACCCGACCATGTTCTAAAACTTAAGAAAGCTCTATGGACTTAAACAAGCTCCTCGAGCTTGGTACGAGAGACTTTCAATCCATCTTAAGTCAAAAGGGTTTAACCAAGGCTTAGTTGACCCAACTCTCTTCGTAAAAACCTTAGGTAAAGAAATATTCATAGCTCAAATTTACGAGACGATATATAATTTTGGAACCTCTAACTCAGCCTTACTAAACGAGTTCGTTTCACTCATGGAAAGTGAGTTCAAATGAACTTGGTAGGCGAGTTAAAGTTTCTTTTAGGTCTACAAATTAAACAAACTAAGGATGGTATATACCTATATCAACAAAAATACACTAAGGAGTTAATTAAAAGATTTGGAATGCAAGACGCTAAGATAATAAACACCCCAATGGCATTAATGTTAACATAGGAGAAGACCTAGAAAGTAAGTCCATTGACTTAAAGTACTATAGAGGCGATAGGAAGTCTCCTATACTTAATCATGAGCCCAATCGACATCCTATTCGCAGAAGTATGTGCGCTGTGTTTCAAACCTGTGCTAAGGAGTCTCACCTAACCCTAGTTAAGTGTATCCTTAGATATCTTAAGGGTACACTTAACGCTGGTATTTGCACCCTAGATCTACGGAGTTCGAACTAATCGCCATCCGATTCGGACTATGCCGGTAGTAAGCTCGATAGAAAGAGCACGAGTGGTTGCTGTCAACTTCGCTTGAGTCTAGTGAAGTTGGTGCAAGAGGAAGCAACACTGTGTCGCTTTATCTACCACCGGGTTTAATACATCGCGATGGGTGAGTGTGTCACTCAACTTCTTTGGATGAAGCACACTCTCCGCGACTTTAAGTTAGACTTTACGAATACTAAACTTCACGTAGACAACATTAGTTCAATTAATCTTACTAAGAATCCGATATGTCACTCTAGGACCAAACATATAGAGGTCAAACACCATTTCATTCGAGAACATGTGGCCAACGGAGCAATACAACTCGAATACGTCGAATCGAAGTCTAACTTAGCAGACCTATTTACTAAACCCCTACCCGAAGCCGAATTTAGTCTATTAAGACGAAAATTGGGCATGTCCGTAGTAGAATAGGAACTTGCAAATTATATTTTCTTACTACTATTTCTTAAATTTTCATTTTTATGGAACTAGCATAGGACATACCTTAGATATCATGCACCTATAGATTTAAGGAGCCAATACATCTCACAACACATAGGACTAATGTGTTTGTGTACTTAGCCACGTAGATGGGCGTGAGATGTTAGGACCTTACTCCTGGTTCCAGATGTAGATCTAGTGCATCGCCATGAACCATGGAGTATAATCATACACACTAACCGACTCTGACTAGAACTGATTGATCTTTCATATCAATCAAGCCAAATATAAGTCGAACATTTTATAGATGAGCTTATTTTCAATATATTTTTTTTAAAAAAATAAAAAATGGGGAACATGCTTGGACTTTAAATTTAACACTTATTTTGTTTTCCACACACCCCTTACTCTTTTCGATATACGACAAAAGGGGGAGAAAAAGGCAAAAGTTAAAAGGTCAAAGTTAAGGGGTCAAATTTTTTCGATATATGGCACTTGAACTTATTTATTTTAAATACTATGGCCAATATTAA
This sequence comes from Wurfbainia villosa, assembly GCA_025175895.1. Taxonomy (NCBI): domain Eukaryota; kingdom Viridiplantae; phylum Streptophyta; class Magnoliopsida; order Zingiberales; family Zingiberaceae; genus Wurfbainia; species Wurfbainia villosa. The sequence goes on along the minus strand of CM046000.1, from coordinate 77,671,726 downwards.
GTAATTTCGGTTACTTAATTCTTTTTTAGTAGCAAACGTCAAGGGGGAGAGTCAAAACTCTTTCTCAAGTACTCACCCTCGAAAGGTCAAACTTAAGGGGTCAAATTTTTTTGATATATGGCACTTGAACTTATTTATTTTAAATACTATGGCCAATATTAAGTAAGTTCAGTTACTTAATTCTTTTTTAGTAGCAAACGTCAAGGGGGAGAGTCAAAACTCTTTCTCAAGTACTCACCCTCGGTCAAGGGGGAGGATTCCTCAAAGGGGAGCACTTGAAAAAGAGTTTTTATACTCCTGTTCATTCATGCTCTTAACACTCCTGCTCGTTCATGCATATCTTTTCTTAATGCACTTAACTTTGTATGTGGGTTTGCCATAAATCAAAAAGGGGGAGATTGTTGGTGCAGTAGGCACCTAAGTCGAACCTGAGTTTTGATTATAGCAAACGATACAAAGTTAAGCTCATGTTGTTATCTCACGAGCTGAATCGAGTGTGCAGAAAATTGCTATAGCTGGAGCTGAAGGCTAGCGACACCCGGAGGAAGCTGCGGTGGTCGGGCGACACTCAAGTGACTTCGGAGGGAGCCGAAGGAATTGAGTGGAAGGCCGGAAGCAAAAGCAACACGTAAGTATCGAGGTAAGCTCGTGTGTGCGAGTGTAAGTAAGGTTGTATCCTCGTTACGGGGAAAGACTTAAGCGTAGATCCGACCCAAGACATCTCATAGGTGGTCTAGGTCGAGATCGGACGGTCGACGACCGTCGAAATAATGTTTTCTTTAAGCTAACATTGCCTTGCAGCCAGCATCAGTCGACTGCCAACCTGAAGGACTCGACTGCCATCCATCAGTCGGGTGACTACGGCTAGCACTCGATCGATCCGCCAAGAATGATCGGGTGATGGCCATCGATCGTCGGTCAAAGGATCAGCCTCGAGGAGTCAAGGTTTATCACCAAATTTCAAGGGGAGTGGTGCTCAAATATGATTGGCTAGGGTTCCTCTCGGAAAGGGGCTCAAAGGCTATAAAAGGAGGTCCTAACCTAGGGTTTTCATACAATTCTAAGTGCTCAAAAGCTTCCACAACGCTGCGACTCTCCGACAACTCTACGACAACGAAGTGCTGCCAACAACCCTAGCTTAAGGTCTTTCTTTTTAGTTGTTGGTATAATCCTTGTTATTGTTTTCAATATTGCAACTCTTTTACTCGAGGTTTTTCTATCGTTGCATTTTACTTTAATAGAAGAGAGGGTTTGTCTCTCTATCATTTTGCTTCGAAAGTTTTTTTTTGTAATCGTCAAACTCCTACCTCCAACGAGGAGGAGTATTTTAGTGAATTGCCCTCCGTACACGGTCTAGGACCGTTAGGGCCTTGGAGTAGTAGCCGAAGGCTACGAACCAAGTAAAAAAATAAACTTGTCTCTTTTTGTTTCATTTACATTTCTACTGCGTATATTTGTCTTGAAACGAATTCGAAAGAAAAAGGCTTTTCGCTATTCACCCCCCCCCCTCTAGCGAACCGCATCGATCCAACAGATCTATCATGTATGTCATGCTGTGTACTCGTCCTTATGTCTCATATGCTTTGAGTATGACGAGTAGATACCAGTCAGATCCAGGTGAGAGTCACTGGATTGCAGTCAAGAATATTCTTAAGTACTTGAGAATGACTAAAGAATATTTCTTGATATTTGGAGGCGATGAGGAGCTAGCTGTAAAGGGTTACAGTGATGCCAGCTTCCAAACTGACCAGGATGATTATAGATTGTAGTTAGGGTTCGTGTTTTTCTTGAATGGTGGCGCTGTGAGCTAGAAGAGTTCGAAGCACGACACAGTTACTGATTCTACAACAGAAGGCGAGTATATCACTGAATCTGAGGCAGCAAAGGAGGCAGTTTGGATCTACAAGTTCATTACTGAGCTTGGGGTGGTTCCTAGCATAGCAGATCCCATAGAGCTCTATTGTGACAACAATGGAGCGATTGCACAGGGTAAGGAACCTCGCTCACACCAGCGGACCAAACACATACTATGGCGCTTCCATCTCATTCGAGAGATTATCGATAGAGGAGATGTGAAGATTTGCAGAGTACCCATAGAGGCTAACATCGCAAATCCCTTGACCAAGGCTTTGGCACAGAAAAAGCATGATGATCACACTAGGTCATTGGGTATTAGATACTACGGTGATTGACACTAGTGCTAGTGGGAGATTGTTAGTGAAAGCCCTAGAATCAATCATGTGATGATTGTTATATGGACTTTATTGTATCATATTTCTATTTATAAAGGAATGGTTATTATATTTACTTGTATTAGTGCCAAATAACTAAGTATAATAACGTCCTTGAGTAGTAGGTTCTTTTCTATATCAATCGATTGGTTGAATCGATAATGAGATGATATAGAGAACACTACTCTTAATCATTCCTAGTCGAGTATTAACATTCAGGGACAATGTTAATGCGTAGAGACTAGCATGTAGGTCAACACGATGACTTGATCTCACAAGTCATGGATATGAGATATCAAGTTGACACATGGGTATGCATTGGAGAATGAATACTGAATGACCCGCCATGAGAAAGTATCATGGATCGTTATATGAGTGTCGTATACTTTCTCATGTGACTATTAGTATGACTATTAGTTCTTGGATCTGAAGTCACCATGGTTCCCTACATAAGGAGTTGCATACTTTGGCTTCGTCAAATGTCACCCGTAAATGGGTGGACTATAAAGGCGATTACTTGGTATGTAATAAATTATACAGAGGGATGTGAGTGATGTAGATGGGATCTATCCCTTTTATATGACGGGAGTGACATTGTTATTCTTGATAGAGTGAGACCACGAAGTGCATGGCCATGCCCAAATGAGTCAATATGAGATATTGAGCTCATTTGATTAGAGTGAGTCTACTTGGAGTTCAAGATATAGATTGTACCGAGGATGACATAGTCTATGCCTCAATTGGTCAATCTAGATGTCAAGGATAGAGGGACATTGTCACGTATTGTGAGAGTCACAATTAGTAGTCACAAAGGTGATGTAGGAGCTCAACATTCTTATAACTTGGGTAGCAATGATGTGTTGCTAGATACCGCTCATTGCTTGTGTTCCTAAATCGGTTTAGGAGCATTGCCAATGTTACAAGAACCTATAGGGTCACACACAAAGGGCAATTAGATGGATATTAGGTTCATATGATAAACCATGAGGATTAGGTTCATGGGATGAACCAAATTGGATTAAGAGTAATCCAAATTAGACTAATTGAGTTAGACTCAATTTGATTCAAGTGTTGAATGAGTCTAATTTAGATTTGATTTATTGAGTCAATTTAAATTAATGAATAGAGATTCATTAAATCAAATTGACTTGAATCAAGTGGTTAGATTTGATCAACCATGGAAGATAAGAGGAGGTCAAGTTTGACTTGACTTGAGATGGAAGATGAATGGTCAATTTTGACTTGACCAATTGCCATGTCATGGTGACTAGGCATGGAGGAAGGCCAATGATGATATTCCACATCATCATGGACTTATCATGTGGTGTCACCTCATGACACTACAAGAAAAATGCTAAAAGACAACACCACTAAGACAACGGTTTTAGGAGAAACCTTTTATTTTTATTAAATCAATTAATTTTTTTTGAAAAAGACTTCTGTATATATTTTAAAAATTTTAAAATAAAATAAAATAAATAAATTCTTTGATTTAAAAAATCAGTTTATTTGTTTGATTTTGATGACTCCACTTTAAATTTGATTTTCATACGTGGTGTAAAGATTGACTTTGACTCTTCAGTTTTGATTATTGTCCTTACTAAAAGCATGCAAATTTTATTATTGTCTTCAGAAAATAAAAAAATAAAATTATCTCTTTGATATTGTGATGTAATAATACAAAGTCAATTTAGTTTATAATACTATTTTTTTTAATTATTTTTACTATTTTTTAAAAATTATTGGAAATGATACAATGGTGATTTTTTTTTAATTCTATTTTTTTTATTATAATACAATGGTGAAATTATTTTTTTAATTATTAATACTATTTTTTTAAAATTATTGGAAATAAGTTTTTTTTTTAAAATTATAAATATATACTTTTACAACAATATATTTAAAAGTTTATATATATTTTTTAAACAATATATTACAACAATAAATTTTTTAAAAGTTTATATAGATTTAAAAAAAAATTTAGGTTAAATAATTTCTTCCCTAAACCTCTCCGTCGTTCCTACTTCCCAAAAACCTCCGTCGTTCTCCGTTGCTGTAACACCCCCCATAGTCTTTCCACTCTCTACCAGGGGAGATGTCACTACTTTACTATTGTCTTTATTTTTAATTCATGCAATATACTAATGCAATATGCTAACAACTAAAATAATCATAAGGACCTTTACATCACTTAGACAATATCAAACATGACATAAGAAACTAAAAATCTGATTTAGACATCTTCACTTAGGATCTTTTACTTCCACTGTTCCGTCGCCACACACACCCAGCACTTCATCTGCCATGCCACCTTACTGAAGCTTTTCTTTACCTTTATCTGCAGTATAAGGAAATGCAAACTATAAGCAATAACGCTTAGTAAGTACTTTCTATGCTCACAAAAACATGCACTGTATGAAATCATGCAACTAGTTCTCTTGCCCTGGATACATTGATACACATGCAAACATAACTGGAAATCATAACTCTGATTACTTGTCTCTTGTATAAAATCATGCTCTTAAGTGTTTTAAAACTTGTAAACAGTGTATCTGAACTGAAATGATTAACTTTGAAAACTTTTACTTATACTGATACTTCAAAATAATAATCATCCTGGATATTGGCCCGACATAGTACCAATGCGCGCATTCCTAATAGGCCGGGGTGGCCAACCACCGAACCTACTAGATAAGCTGGCCCGAGGGCCTCGGCAGGTGTAGCCCGATGCATTACATACTGTAAAAAAGTAAAATACTTCCTTTATACTTATATTTTTATACATACTGAAGGAAATGCTCTTAATCCCCTAAATCACAAATGGGGAGCATCATAAAGATCATTATGCTCTTGACCCCCAAAACTGAAATGGGGAGCATACTGAAGATCGTTGTGCTCTTAATCCCCAATTCGAACGGGGAGCATCTTTAAATTTTCTTTATAAAGGAAATATTTTTACATCTTACTCTACATCATGTATATAATTGTAAGTTACAACTCATCTACAACATGCATGATCATAAATCACATTCTTATCTTGGATCTCAACATGATGTTGAATTACCCATAATATAACGGTAAAATCGCGTAACTGAAAATATCATGCATAACTGGAAATAATATTCATATAAACTGCTCAACCATGTAACTGGAAATAACAAGCACAGAAAAAACATATCAATGACATACGATAACTACTTATACTGCAGGTGAGCAATACTTACCTTCGATTGCTTTAACTTATATTTGTAAAACCTAATGAGATGCAACCTTCTATCCCGCCCTAGCAGCTGCCCTCCAAGGTCTCTTGAATCCCACCTTTCCTTGGATTCGGCGGAGAAGACAACCCTAGGAGAAAATTCTCCCTGATGTGTGGTTCGGCGGTGGAGGGACCAAGAGAGAGTAGAGAGGTGTCCTCTAGGGTATTAGGGAGGTTAAATTTATAACCGTCAAGGCTTAACCTATTCCCTTATAAATTTCCTTAAATCTCTCTCTTTAACAGAATTAATTCCTTCTTCAATTAAATTCGTGACTTCTCCCTAATCATATAAAATTTTTATTGGATTTTGATGACTCACCCCTTTTTGAAAATTTCCTATTGAATTAATCCACGAGGAAGAAATTATGGAGGCTCTTTCTTTTTCTTTTTTCTTTTTTTCTTTGATTCGGCGGCCGTTTAAAGGAGAGGAGAGAGATTCTATAATAAAATAATATATATATATATATATATATAAATTAGAGTTTTCTTCATTTAATTACCCCTTTAAATAATTAGTCAAATTAACCAATCTTTCCTTTTTTTTCGCCTATAGATATATTTTGTTATATCCTATCCATTGGTAATCTTATGACTTAGTAGTGAGAAGCCTATTCTCCCAAGCCAACGGTTCATGGTTCAAGCCTCGACTAACGAACCAATTATTTCTATTTATTATTATTATTATTATTATTATTATTATTATTATTATTATTCTATTCTTATTTTTATTATTCTTATTCTTATTTCTATTTTCCTCTAATAAAAATAGGAATTAAAATTTGGGATGTTACAATCCCTTATACCTTATAAAAGTTTCGTCCTCGAAACTTAGAAAAGCTCAGGGTACTTTTGCTTCATGTCATCCTCACGTTCCCAGGTTGCTTCTTCAACCCTTTGACTTTGCCATAAGACTTTTACTAACGGTATTTCTTTGTTTCTTAGTTTCCTGACTGCTCGATCTATTATCTGAATAGGTCGACTTTCATAACTTAGATCTGTCTGAATCTGTACCGTCTGTGGCTCAATCACTTGGTTGGTGTCTGGGACGTGCTTCTTAAGCATTGAAACATGAAATACATTGTGGATAGCTGACATTTCCTATGGTAGCTCTAGCTCATAAGCTACCTTACCAACTCTCTTGGTGATCACGTAGGGGCCTACATATCTGGGACTTAACTTGCCTTTCTTCCCAAATCTCATTACCCCTTTCATAGGAGCTACCTTAATGAAAACTGAATCTCCGACTTGGAACTCTAGGGGTCTGCGTCGGACATCGGCGTAACTCTTCTGCCGACTTTGGGCAGTCTCTATCCTTTGACGTATGTTCTTTATAGCTTTGGCGGCGTCATCTATAAAATCAGTCTTGAGTCCCATTTCTTTCTTCTCACCACCCTCATACCAACAGATAGGCGATCTACATCTCCTTCCATACAAGGTTTCATAAGGTGTCATTCCAATTGTGGTTTGATAACTATTATTATAGGCAAACTCTGCCAAACACAAATATTTGCACCAGCTTCCTTTAAAATCCAAGGCACAAGCTCTGAGCATGTCCTCCAATATCTGATTCACTCTTTCTGTTTGCCCATCACATGCGAGGATGAAATGCACGATCTTGAATTGTAACTTAGTGCCGAGGGCTTTCTGAACACACTCCCAGAAATGTGAAGTGAAGCGACTGTCTCTATCAGAGATAATGGTTTTAGGTACTCCATGCAGTATAATCACTTCCTTGACGTATAACTGGGCTAACTGCTCCATGGAGTATGATATTCTGATAGGCATGAAGTGAGCAGACTTTGTCAATCTATCGACAACTACCCAAATAGAATCGTAGCCATTGGTTGTTTTGGGCAATCCTACTATGAAATCCATGGCTAGTTCCTCCCACTTCCATTCTAGAATCTGGATAGGTTGTAGAACTCCTCCTGGTCTCTGGTGTTCGGCTTTCACTCTCTGACATGTCAGGCAAGTGCTAACATACTTAGTCACGTCCCTCTTCATACCAAGCCACCAGAATTTCCCTTTCATATCTTGATACATCTTGGTGGATCCAGGATGCATCGAATATGAGGTCTCATGAGCTTCTTCTAGGATCTTCTTTCTTAAGTCTGGGTCGTTGGGGATACATAGGCGTTCACCCAAATATAATACCCCACTATCAGAGACACGGAATCCTTCATCCTTCCCTTCTTAGAACTCCTGCTTGATCCTTTGGATGCTAGGATCTTTGTCCTGTCTCGCTAATATATCCTCAAACAGTGTAGGTACTATGGTCAAGGCGGAGAGCTGTCCAGAAATGATCTCAATTCCAAAATTCATTATCTCTTTTTTCAGTGGTTGGGATAGTGTTGCTAGGGACATCAAAGTGGCACATGATTTTCTACTCAGCGCGTCTGCTACTTTGTTTTCCTTTCCAGGATAGTAGCGGATTTCATAGTCATGGTCCTTTACTAGCTCAAGTCATCTACGCTGTCGCATATTCAAATCCTTCTGAGTGAAGAAGTACTTCAGACTCTGGTGATCTGTGTAAATCTTGCATTGGACTCCATATAAGTAATGTCTCCAAACTTTCAGAGCAAAGACCACTGTTGCCAACTCAAGGTCATGAGTGGGGTAATTCTTTTCATAGTCCTTGAGTTGTCTAGATGCATAAGCAATGACTTTACTCTTCTGCATAAGTACTGCTCCGAGTCCCATCTTGGATGCATCACTATATAGGTCAAATCCCTCATTACTTTCTGGAAGGGTAAGCACTGGAGCACTTGTGAGTCTCTTCTTTAATTCAAGGAAGCTCTTTTCACAATCTTCGGTCCATTCGAACTTCTTATTCTTTCTAGTAAGAACCGTCAACGGTGAAGCTATCCTTGAGAAGTTTTCCACAAACTTTCGATAGTACCCTGCTAATCCGAGGAAACTTCTGACTTCACTGACATTCTTTGGTTGACCCCAATTACTGACTGCTTCTATCTTTGTCGGGTCTACCATAACTCCATCTTTTGAAATAACATGACCCAGAAACGATATTCGATCAAGCCAAAACTCACACTTGGAGAACTTTGCATATAATCTTTCTTTGAAGGGCAAGACTGTCTTCAAGTGTTCGACATGTTCTTCCTGGGTTCTCGAGTAGATAAGGATGTCATCAATGAAAACGACCACAAAATTGTCAAGGTACTCCTTAAATATCCGATTCATCAAGTCTATAAATATAGCGGGTGCATTTGTCACTCCAAAGGGCATGACCACGAACTCATAGTGTCCATACCTCGTTCGGAAGGCTGTTTTCGGTATATCATCCTCTTTAACTCTTACTTGATGATAACCTGACCGCAAGTCAATCTTGGAGAAAACTGTGGCTCCCCTCAATTGATCAAATAAATCCTTTATCCTTGGCAGAGGATATCTGTTCTTGATCGTCACTTGATTTAAGGCTCGGTAGTCTATGCACATCCTCATAGATCCATCTTTCTTTTTCACGAACAACACTGGAGCTCCCCATGAGGAATGACTAGGGCGGATGAATCCCTTGTCTAATAACTCCCGTAATTGTTCCTGAAGCTCTTTCAATTCAGCTGGAGCCATACGATAGGGTGCTTTTGAGATTGGGTTGGTACCAGGAATAAGTTCAATCTCAAACTCAACTTCCCTTCTAGGTGCTAGTCCTGGTAGCTCGTTAGGAAATACTTCCAGGTAGTCACATACGATTGGGACTTCTTCTAGCTTTTGGCTTCTTGCTTGCTTAGTATCAACTATATGTGCTAAATACCCCGTGCATCCACTAGCTAGCATCTTCCGAGCTTCCATAGCAGACAAGAACTTTTTAGTCTTCTTCCTTAGTTCTCCAATAAACTCAAATTTGGTCTCGGTCTCGAGTTGGAATACTACCCATCACTTACGACACTCAATGGAAGCACCATACTTGCTAAGAAAATCCATTCCAAAGATGACATCATAGTCATGCATGTCCAACAAGATCAAATCATTATAAAGCTCTGCATGCGAAATTACGATCAGCGATGCAAAGGTGTAGATGTCATTGTTTCACCCGAAGGTAGGGTCGTTAAAAACTGAATATCTAAGATATCCGGAGTTATATCTATCTTCTTAGCAAATGTCATAGACATGAAAGAATGGGTTGCCCGATTCAAACAGATGCGTAGCATCGACTAAGGATAGGTATCTGACCTGTAACCACCGTAGAAGCATTTGCTACCTCTTCCTTGGTGAGGGAGAAGATCCGGGCATTAGGTGTAACTGATGGACCCTCCAATCTTCCTTGGCTGATGTAAGGACCCTCCAGTTCTCTTTGCATCTGATGTAGCTAAGCTGGTCTACCTCCATACTGAGTAGACTATGGCGGAGGTAGATTGGTCTTGGTGGGGCATTGTTTGGCGAAGTGTCCCTTGACACCACATATATAACACCCGCCATGCCCTCGCATGCTTCCTCCTACACTTAGAACATGTTGGATACATAGGCTGCTTACTGGCTGAACCTCCCTTTGCATTATTCCATTGTTTCCTCTTGCCATTGTTGTTTCGCTTCCAGTTCGAATTACCACTCTGAGGTTTCTGACCCCCTGAACTTCCCTGGCTTTTGTTTTCTATCGAGGCTAGCTTCTGGTGCTTGATACTATTCATGTAATGCTCCGTGATTAGCGCACTACTGACTAGCTCTTCAGTGGTCTGTGGTCTATTAATTCTACCAGCTACATTCAGAGCTATCTCCGATCTCAACATCTTTAGCATCAACATAACTCTTTCCTTCTCAGTACTAACCAGTTCCGGACATAGGCAAGTCAACCTATTAAATCTCTTTAGCGCTTTGTCTACTGATAAATTCCCTTGTCGGAACTCCGTGAACTCATCATAAGATGATCAAGTGAAACCACTATAAGGCTATTATCACTACTTTTTATCATCTTCACATACATATCTAGATATGCTCTATTACTTACTGTCTATCATCTTCATATATATATATATATGCAAGCATGTTTAACTCAAAGAGAACATTCTAATTGAGCATGTTTAACTTAAAAGAAACATTCCTTACTACTCATAAAGTAAATAAAGCAGATAAATACTTGCTTACTTGGAGGCGGCAGGACTGATGCTCGATGTGTGTGTGACGGAAGGGCGGAAACTCGCTCTGATACCATCTTGTAACACCCCCCATAGTCTTTCCACTCTCTACCAGGGGAGATGTCACTACTTTACTATTGTCTTTATTTTTAATTCATGCAATATACTAATGCAATATGCTAACAACTAAAATAATCATAAGGACCTTTACATCACTTAGACAATATCAAACATGACATAAGAAACTAAAAATCTGATTTAGACATCTTCACTTAGGATCTTTTACTTCCACTGTTCCGTCGCCACACACACCCAGCACTTCATCCGCCATGCCACCTTACTGAAGCTTTTCTTTACCTTTATCTGCAAAGATAAGGAAATGCAAACTATAAGCAATAGCAGCTTAGTAAGTACTTTCTATGCTCACAAAAACATGCACTGTATGAAATCATGCAACTAGTTCTCTTGCCCTGGATACATTGATACACATGCAAACATAACTGGAAATCATAACTCTGATTACTTGTCTCTTGTATAAAATCATGCTCTTAAGTGTTTTAAAACTTGTAAACAGTGTATCTGAACTGAAATGATTAACTTTGAAAACTTTTACTTATACTTATACTGATACTTCAAAATAATAATCATCCTGGATATGGGCCCGACATAGTACCAATGCGCGCATTCCTAATAGGCCGGGGTGGCCAACCACCGAACCTACTAGGTAATCAAATCGAGGGCCTCGGGTGGCTAAATCGATGCTACATGCCCTGTAAAAAAGTAAAATACTTCCTTTATACTTATATTTTTATATATACTGAAGAAAATGCTCTTAATCCCCTAAATCACAAATGGGGAGCATCATAAAGATCATTATGCTCTTGACCCCCAAAACTGAAATGGGGAGCATACTGAAGATCGTTGTGCTCTTAATCCCCAATTCGAACGGGGAGCATCTTTAAATTTTCTTTATAAAGGAAATATTTTTACATCTTACTCTACATCATGTATAAAATTGTAAGCTACAACTCATCTACAACATGCATGATCATAAATCACATTCTTATCTTGGATCTCAACATGATGTTGAATTACCCATAATATAACGGTAAAATCGTGTAACTGAAAATATCATGCATAACTGGAAATAATATTCATATAAACTGCTCAACCATGTAACTGGAAATAACAAGCACAGAAAAAACATATCAATGACATACGATAACTACTTATACTGCAGGTGAGCAATACTTACCTTCGATTGCTTTAACTTATATTTGTAAAACCTAATGAGATGCAACCTTCTATCCCGCCCTAGCAGCTGCCCTCCAAGGTCTCTTGAATCCCACCTTTCCTTGGATTCGGCGGAGAAGACAACCCTAGGAGAAAATTCTCCCTGATGTGTGGTTCGGCGGTGGAGGGACCAAGAGAGAGTAGAAAGGTGTCCTCTAGGGTATTAGGGAGGTTAAATTTATAACCGTCAAGGCTTAACCTATTCCCTTATAAATTTCCTTAAATCTCTCTCTTTAACAGAATTAATTCCTTCTTCAATTAAATTCGTGACTTCTCCCTAATCATATAAAATTTTTATTGGATTTTGATGACTCACCCCTTTTTGAAAATTTCTATTGAATTAATCCACGAGGAAGAAATTATGGAGGCTCTTTCTTTTTCTTTTTTCTTTTTTTCTTTGATTCGGCGGCTGTTTAAAGGAGAGGAGAGAGATTCTATAATAAAATAATATATATATATATATATAAATTAGAGTTTTCTTCATTTAATTACCCCTTTAAATAATTAGTCAAATTAACCAATCTTTCCTTTTTTTTCGCCTATAGATATATTTTGTTATATCCTATCCATTGGTAATCTTATGACTTAGTAGTGAGAAGCCTATTCTCCCAAGCCAACGGTTCATGGTTCAAGCCTCGACTAACGAACCAATTATTTCTATTTATTATTATTATTATTATTATTATTATTATTCTATTCTTATTTTTATTATTCTTATTCTTATTTCTATTTTCCTCTAATAAAAATAGGAATTAAAATTTAGGATGTTATAGTTGCACGCTCGTCCGTCCCTTCTTCTTCCGCGCCACCTTCTCACGGTTGCTCGCCCTCCGTTCGTTCTTTTCCTTTCACTACTAGAAAAGCTACCTTTAACAATGGTATAAAAATACCGTCATTATTAGTGGTTCAATAGCGACCAAATTTAATGTCCATCGTTAATGTATATGCATTAACGACGATATTTTGTCCCGTCGTTGATATTTTATTATCAACTACGATTTTTTTTTGTTTCGGTCGTTAATGTTGTATTTTTAACGATGGTATTTTCTCCCGTTGTTATTGTAAGACCTTTAAAGATAGATTTTTTCTTCCGTCGTTATTATTTTTTAAATTTTTTATAAAATCGAGACTCCAAACCGATTTTTTTACTGGATAGATTTTTTTTAATATAAAAAAACATCTTTAAATAAATTATGAAAATTTAATTTTATTTATATCCGTTTTCATTTTTGTCCTATTTTTATTTCATTAAAAAATATCTTAATTTTATTTATATTTTTTATTTCTTTTCTTATATTTTTTTCCCCAAACTCCATATTAAGGTAAACTAGGCTTTAATTATTTTCTCCATCTTCCCTTTCCATCACGCTCCTTCGTTTTCTCTCAATATTCTGTCGCCGCTCCATTTTCTCTTTTTTCCATCGCTGTTGTCGCCGCTCCAGCCTTCCGTCATTGAAGTCGCCGCTCCTGCCTTCCGTCGCCGCTCAAGCATCCGCCGGCAATGGGAGAACTGTGACTCTTCGCTTCCACTAGTTCGCTCCAAAAACCCTAGTTTGATTGCAATGCATCTTTTCGAGCCTGTCGGCTTTCTTTGTTCTTGACTTGGGATTTTGGATCGATTTGCATTTCTGATAGATCGATCTCACAAAACTGAAGAGGGATTGTGATGGATGGCGTGTTTGATAGGAAACTTCAATCTTTTTTTCTTGTTTCTATTTCTGTAGTTTTCATGTTTGCTTTCACATCCTTGATTTCTGCATAACAGCTTAGTGTATCTCTGGTGAATTTCTACATAACAGCTTTGTCACACTACATTCGAGATAGATTTCACATCCTTGATTTCGTGTTCTTTGGAGTGTTTGCTTTAGTTGTATCTCTGGTGAATTATTGCACTTGTACAGCTTAGTGACCACGCTTTATTCCCGCTTAAGTAGTGTTGTTATATTGTGCTAGTCGGGTCAATGTGAACATTTACCCTGTAATGTCTGCTACTTATGAGTTTGATATTACTTATGCTTATTCTTGAGCCAGATTACTATTTTTGTCCTATTTGTATGCTTCATTACTATTCTAATCTTTTACACAAATTTTATATTCTATTGCTATGACCAAAGAATTTTATTATAATAGAACTTACTATGTTACTGAAACAGCTTAAGCTTCAAGTTAACCTTTTGTTGTTTTTATTCTTGTTTATTCCCTTTGCTCACGATTAGAACGAACTAATTTGTCATTGCTATATGTTAGGAACATGTTAGAACCGCAACACTTGTCTCCAACATACAGTATCATGGATCAGGTGCAAAGATCAAGAGAAAAATGGGTAGCCAACAATTAGTACCAATGCTAGAGGCTGATACTCCTTGCTCTTCGTCATTGAACATAACAACTGCCAATAATATGGACACTTCTAGCAACAGGAGAGGATTCCAGTTAAGTTCTACAGGGTCCAATAGCTCTAAAGTCAAAGAAGCCTGTAACAGTGTGCACCCAATGCAATCTATATTTTTAGGGTCTGATCGTCGGTACAATAACTATTGGCTTTTCCTTGGCCCGTGTACTATACATGAGCCTGGCCATCGGAGAGTATATTTTGAATCTTCAGAAGATGGTAATTGGGAGGTCATTGATACTGCACAGGTTTTCAATGTTCTCTCTTGTCAATTATCCATATATTCAGTACTTATATTTCATACTTTGATGGTAGCTGCAAAGCTTGTTATCCATGTTGATCATTGCTTCTTTACCTTGATTATAGGCCTTGCATGCTCTGTTATCTATCTTAGATTGCAGAGGTATTTGTGAAGCTCATTTGATAGCTTCCTTAGAGAAGAGAAAATCATCTCTTTATCAAGCAATGAATGAGTATATGATGGCTTCTGTTGGCAGACAGATAAATATGCTGCCAGAGTTGGATGCTGCTAGTGCAGATGGATCATCTCCAACTTCATATGTCGATCATGTTCTACTTCCTACTGAGTCAAATAGTTTATCAGTTGGTTCCGGCGCCATTGGTCTTGAAATTGGCAAGAGTAGTGATGAAAAAAAACAAAAGTGTGACCGACTGCGATTGTATGATAAATGGGTTTGGGATTCCTTCTGCTCGACTCTGAATGCCACAATATATGGTAAGAGATCATATATGGAATCAATTATTCACTGTGAGAGTTGTAATGATTTGTTCTGGAGAGATGAAAAACATTGCAAGCTTTGTCACACTACTTTCGAGATGAAAAACTTTTTTTTTTTAGTGTGTAATTTATGTATCGAATTTTACTATTAGAATAACTACTATAATTTTTCCCATCACAGGTTCCCCTTCAACCGGATGGAGCTCAATGCGGTTATTTTATTTTGCGATATATGAGAGATATAATTGAAGGCGCCGCATCCTTTGACAAGTTTTCCCTACGACCAATAGTAATATTAGATATATTTTCAAATTTTCTTATTGATACCATAGTGTTTAATTACATTTTCATTCATTTATTCACATGCAGTTCGTAAAATCTGTGATAGCTGCAAAGGAAATTGATGAAGTACGTTCGGAGTGGGCTGAATACATACAAGATCACATATCTGATGATTAGGAGAGATTTAAGTGTACATACCTCTTTTGGTTAGATGTGGTAATCTATAAGTGTTTTAGTTATTATGCATAATACTTTTGGTGCAGTACTAAGCATATGATGTATAGTTGATTTGCCATATTACTTTTTAATATATATGTTTTTAAGAGTGATCATTTAAAATGAGATGAAGTGACTTTGTACTTTACATTGCTACAAGTGCGAGTGTATATGTGTTTTCTATAATTCTTTTTGATGTTGTATGATTTATATTAAAAATATAATATTATAAATCTACAACAGTTTATTGTTTTCTAGAGTAACCATTGAGAAATGACAACGGTGAAAAACCGTTGTCTATGAGCAAAAAAAATCTGTGGTAAATCGGTGGTCGGTCAAAGACAACGGTGAAAGACCGTTGTAGATTTAAGGAAAAGACAACGGTGAAAAACCGTTGTCTATTAGCAAAAACATCCGTGGTAAATTAACCCGTTGTGAAAAGTGATTCGGTCAAAGACAACAGTTAAAAACCGTTGTCTTATCCTTGAAACTACAACGGTTTTTCACCGTTGTCTTTACCCAAACCACTTTTCACAACAGGTCGATTTACCACGGATTTTTTTGCTAATAGACAACGATTTTTCACCGTTGTTTATTCGATTTTTTGTTGTAGTGTGAGGGAGACCAAGAGCCATTGGCTCTAGGAGTTACATGCATGCATGTAACCCCCCCCCCCCCCTCCCCCCCTCCATGAAGTGGCCGACCACCACTTAGTGGAGATCTAAGTGGGAAGTTATTTGGGGGATTAACTTCATCTTCTTCCTTTGTGTTCTTCCTCAAGCTCTCTTCCATTCCTCATCTTGGCCGAATCTTCCATGAGTGCTAGCACACTCTAGGTTGATTTTCTCCACCATTTATCCGTGTGGATACCAATAGAGGAGTGTACACTTGACACTCTTGAGTTCAGACAAAGCGTTTGGACGAGCAGTATAAGCGAAGGGCATCGCTACGAGAGTAACACTCTCATCTTGTAGATCTAGGTTTACTTAAGCACATACATGTTTTTTATTTTTATATACTTCGCACGGATCCATGGTCGGGCTTCCGAGGTTTCCGCAACGCAAAAAGCGGTTTTTGCAGCTCGGAAAACCCAACATATATATATATATATATATATATATATATATATATATGGTTGTGATTAGTATATATATATATGCAGTCTATATGTATGCTTGTGGTGATGTTGCATTTATTTTTGCTATGCTTGCTATATTTGTACATGATACTTGCATTTGCTATATTGTATGTGTGGGATACCTGTGTATGAGTTGGTCGAACTATTGCATATCTTTGACTATTGAATACCTGTGTATTGTATATTATGGATATATTCTCAAGTTGGATGAGTGTAGCGTAGTAGACTTTCAGGTATGTCAGCACCTTACTTGTTTAGTTGTTTAGTTGGTGTGTATATATATATTATACCGATGTATACTTGTTGTATCTTTAGATGCCATAATGTTGTATCTCATGAGTTGTATGCTATATATGCATTATTTTCATATTATCGCTGAGTTTATACTCACCACCATAGACCCTGGGTTTTCTTGTCGCCCAAGTAACAGGTAGAAGACTTGGTGCCGACTTGGAGCATCGCTAGTTGATCCGTCTCATCTTACTCCCGAGGCTCCTGGGGTTATTTGAGTTTTTTTGTATGTTTTAGTATGTATTTGGAGTTTATGTGATGTTTTGTGTTGTGGACTTGTCGGTATGCGTTGATGTGAAGTTTATTATTTCATTGTGATAGTTTCCGTTGTGTTTTGATATAGATACATTTATATATGTTGTGTGGGTGTAGCCGAAAGGCTTTGTATAAATAGGATATTGTGTCGCATACAAGGGAGATGTTGTCCAATTTTTTTCGGCTCAACATACTCTCGGAGCGTGACAGAAACACCTACCAATTTCTCTTGATACCGAGCACGCCTTTAAGACTTTATGCTAACTCTAGAGAATGATCCTCGCTTAGGGAAGGTAAGTCTCTAAAAGCTTGAAATCTTAGGAAAGCTTTAGGATGATGACTTGACTTAAATTGGAATGTGAACCCCTTAGGAAACTTCTTGGTGTAGGAACATTGATGACACGCTAGAGGAGGGTGAATAGTGGTTTCGTGATTTCGCTCAGAATTTAATCGTGATTGTCTCTACAATTCGTTAGTATGCGTAGTGGAATATAGAATAAAACATAATCTAAAGAACAAGACAATCACACGCACAAGACAAGAATATAATGTGGTTCGGAAAACTTGGGGTTCTACTACACGGGTCGAGCTCAAATGAGCTCTAGTGATGCACACCACCACTAATAAACTCCTTCTCGGTGACACATCGGAGGTGGAGAAACCTCATACAAGTGATTACAATAGTAATAAGGAAAATACAAAAATTATACTAAGCAATGCACAAATACAAGTAAAGAAAACTTTACAACAAGAACTTTTGATTGCTTTGGATTGACTTTGAAGGACTAGAAAGAACCAACTATTCCCCTTCAAATCTCCCCAAGAACCATTGGCCAAAAGCCTCTTCTTCGTGCTCCTTATAAAGCTGCAACTCAGGCTTATTTTTGCCTTCCAATCTACTGCTCTTACCCAGCAATCGATTGGCCTTCATGTCGTTGTTTCATAATGGCTATATCCATGCTGGAAAAACTCCAACAAATACGTAGCAGTCGATTGCCAGACCCTATCAGTCGACTACTGCTTTGATAGTCGATTGGTCAGTCGACTACAGAACTTTTTGTGCTCGTGTCCACAAACAACAGTCGACTGGCCTCCAAGGCAATCGACTGCTCAAGGTCAGTCGACTGCCTATGGAATGCAGCCGTAGTCGAGCGCCAGTCGACTACTGACCAATTGATTGGTCATAATCCCAGTTGACTGCTCAGAGTCGACTAGGTTGCCAAGTGTCAAAACACATGATCACTCCATGGATGCATAACCCCAGTCAACTGATAACCTCAAACATGAGATTTAATCCAAATATGATCCCCTCATACTTGCTAGACCACTCATAGCCTAGACCTAAGCCTTCTAGCCACCTCCATCAGTCGCACGCCTATCGGATCCCTCCAAGTCATCCATGACTTGTTCATCCATACGCTAGCCTTCAGGTGTTTCCATCAGCTATTGTCACGCTAACCGGGTCTACATCGCTAAGATACATTTGGACTTATGCCACTAAGATACACGCTTGGACTTTATGCTGCCAAACATTGGACTTATGCTGCCAAGACTACTGCTTGGACTTTACGCAGCCAATATCACACCCTTGGACTTCCCAATTGCCAAGATTCATTTGGACTTATGTTGCCAAGACTCCATGCTTTGACTTTACAATTGCCAAGTACTCATGACTTGGACTTTACCATTGCCAAGACCCATGCTTGGACTTTCCATGCCAAGTACCCATGACTTGGACTTTACCATTGCCAAGACCCATGCTTGAGTTGGGATGTATACTGAAAGCCTAGCCTTTGTATGAACATCTTCATTTTGAAATAAGAATCACATGATCATTATTTGCATTTTATATTTATTATATGTGTGCATGTTGTCTGATACTTTACACTGTAGATAACATGGTGTGTGGTGTCACACAGAAGATCATGTTATCAATTCCTTGTAGAGTATAAGTAGAGGCTCACAACCAAGATGGTTTTGGATAAACCATTAGCATGGTTGTAGTGTAATTTGGTATTGGTTTATCTTGATCATGGAATTACACTAGTACACTATGTGTGTATTGAGCAGGACCGATTTAGATGTGATTCAATTTATTGCTGACTACATAATTGAATCAGACATCGGATATTATGGTGTACATCCTTTTAATCCCAATATAATAACGGGCACATGTACTTAATATTTATTTCTTTGATTTACCAATGGGTAAGATTTATGGGTTAAATCGCTAGGCTCAGTATGTAGGGAAATAATATTATTTACATGGTGTGCCATTGATTATAGGAGGAAATCGTGTCCTATGTATTAGGATGATGATGTCCCCTTGAGAAGCTCATAAGGATCATGTAAATCCTGCAGGTGGACTTGGTCCAGTATGATGATAATGTTGAGTGGTACTACTCATGGAGTTAGATGTTAATTAATTAATTGTCAGTAAACTAATTTATTAACGGACATTCGATATCTTAAACACGGGGATATATTTGAATAATTAATATGTGGAGCCCATATATAATTATGGGATTGTAGACGCTCACAACCAAGATGGTTTGGACAAACCATTTGGTATTGGTTTATCTTGACCATGGAATTACACTAGTACACTTTGTGTGTATTGAGCAGGACCGATTTAGAGGTGATTCAATTTATTGCTGACTACATAATTAAATCAGACCTCAAATATTATGGTGTACATGCTTTTAATCCCGATATAATAACGGGCACATATACTTAATATTTATTTCTTTGATTTACCAATGGGTGAGATTTATGGGTTACATCGATAGGCTCAGTAAGTTAGAAAATAATATTATTTACATGGTGTATCGTTGATTATAGGAGGAAATCGTGTCCTATGTATTAGGATGATGATGTCCCCTTGAGGAGCTCATAATGATCATGTAAATCCTGCAGGTGGACTTGGTCCAGCATGATGATAAGGTTGAGTGGTACTACTCATGGAGTTAGATGTTAATTAATTAATTATCAATAAATTAATTAATTAACGAACACTTGATATCTTAAACACGGAGAAAAATTTGTACAATTAATATGTGGAGCCCATATATAATTATGGGGTTGGTGAAGTAGATCAATGATGATCACTTTAGTGGAATGTATCATTATTAATGGATCGGGTTTGGGTGGCCAAGATCCAACTCCTCCTCATGGTCCCTATTGTAGCCTATTAAAACCCTCACGAAGCCTAGATCCAATGGACATGATTAAAAGGAGGTTTGGGCGAGATCTATAAATATGCTTCCAAGGCATGGGCGGCAATAGAGAGATTGGGTGCTAGGGTTTGGAGTTTCCAAGCATTGGGCAGCAAGCATAGGTTTTGCTTCTCCCTTAGGGTCGGCGGCAACACAAACAAAGGATAAGGGTTTCATCTTCTCCTTTGCTCTTGGTCAGCTCCTCCTTCTCCTCTCCTAGGACGGCACCTTCTTCCCTAAAGTTTTGACCAGCCACAAGAGGTTGAGGGTTCAACCTTTCTTCTTTCTCTCTTGGTCGGCACCCATCTTTCCTTCTTCCTCTCCTTGGCCAGTGGCAACAACCAAGCTAGGTGGCTTGGTGGTCGGCACTAGATAGGAGAAGAAGAGTTTGGTCATCTTCCCTTGTTCAGAGCGAGCAAGGAAGGGAAGATACGAGATCTAGGAGCCTTCAATTCTTGAAAGATCATTGCCCACACAACGTTCAAGAAGAGATTAGGTCATACGATAGAAGATCAAGAGGTAAACAAGAGGTATAATTCTTGTTTTGGTTCCCTTTTGTTCTATGTAATTGTTTACAATTGTATGATCATGGACCCCGATGATAAACACAAAAATTGGTGATCCGTACATCATCTATTCTGCAGCTTATCGAGGAAAAGAGTTAGGTTGCTTGAACAACAAGTTTGTTCAAGCGACCACTCAAATCGAATAGCACGATAATGAATTAGTTGCTTGGGTAATCCATTTTCATCTGGATTATTTTTTTTTTAATTCAGGGATGCGAGATAGGATTGTCATGCACAAGCGACTGAGGCAAAGCGAGAAGCGAAGCTTCAACCCTTCAAGTGGTATCAAAGCCATGGTTTCCAGTTTTGTGTGTTTAGGATTCGATTACTTTTATGCACTTATCATATATTATGTGTGTCGGATAATAGTAGGATGTGCGTAGGCTAACTTTTTGGTTGTAGGCATAAGATCCAACTATTATGGCCATATGTGTATGTATGTGATTGTATGTGTGTAATCATAATATTATTTGAATCCTCGGGGTTGACGAGGCTAGTATTTAATTTTTGTAATTAAGTACGACATTGTTTAGCCACTCTTTTATTTTAGTTTACTTTCGATCTAGATTTCATGTACACTCCTTTGTGGAGTATAGGATCGATGGATGTAAATTAAAATAATTTTTCTCGGCTCGGATCTCCAGATGGGTTATACATGGAGTAGGGAGGAGCGGACGAGATGCCAACACGACTGGAGGCATATTGGAGAACCAAAAGCCATAATAGTTAGAAATTTGTTATTTTTCATATTTATTGCTTTTGATTTATATGCTTGTTGTTCTTGCATAGTTAAAATTCCTAAATTTTAAATTACTAAGTGGGAGAGGGATATTTTTTTCAATTCCCATGGCCTCCATTAAAATTTGACAAGTGATGCGAACAAACTTGCGCGTTGGCTATGAGTATCTTCCTCCACATCGAATGAGTTTGTTTTGCGGATCACTAGGTCAAATATGGTTGTAGGAAGTTATTTAGGAGCGTGTGTACTTCCCCATCGAAAGGCACATAATCCGAGGTAATTTCCTTAGTATCGGGTAATGGTGAACACTTAGATGCAAATAAAAGTATCCTCCCCATCGGAGTCACTGCTTTTATTTGTAAAGTCGAAGAGGAACCAACTATTAATTTTATTTGTCAAAAAGTAAGGTTGACAGGATAATAAAATTAATGGGTAAAACCTCTTCTTACAAATGTAGAATTCGTATACGTCCACACTATCGTGGCATACGATATTCTCAGTATTTTGAGGTGTTGGTTGATTTTAAAATTTTATTGTTTGAGGAATTAATAAATTTTTAAAATCTAATGTTTTGGTCTATGTGATTCTTAAGTTTTTCAAAATGACTTTCAACCCACTTGTTGTGATACTAAAAGAAAATAAACTTACTGGACCTAACTATGTGGATTGGAAAAGGAATCTGGACATAGTCTTGACTGCTGAGGAGTACAAGTATGTACTTCTCGAGGAGTGTCCTCCTAAGCCTACAGATGATTCTGGGGAAAAGGAGAAAGAGAGTTATAAGAAGTGGATCAAGGATGGCGCGGTGTTACATTTTGGCTTCTATGTCAAATGTATTGCAACATCAGCATCAGGCCATGACCACTGCCTATGACATGATGCTCAATCTCAAGGAACTTTTTGGACACCAGAATCGGGTTGCAAGGCAGGAAGCCATGAAAAACTTAATGACGACCACCATGGTTGAGGGAACACCCGTGAGGGATCATGTTCTCAAGATGATGACACATTTAAATGAGCTAGAAGTCCTTGGAGCTGAGATGGATGGGGAAACCCAGATCGATATCATTCTCCAATCTCTACCTAGGAGTTTTGAGCAGTTTCGCCTGAACTACAACATGAATAAGAGATTGTATTCATTGGCAGAGCTTCTGACAGAACTCCAGGCAGCAGAGGGGCTTTTTCATCAGAGTTCTCAGGTTTTGGTTGCCCAGAAGGTTTCTACTTCTAAGCTGAAAGGCAAGAAGAAGAAGAAATAAGGCACAGCGAAGGTGGTGGGAAAATCTCAGGGAGGAGTGAAGAAGCCGAAAGGCAAGTGCTTCACTTGCAAGCAGATTGGACATTGGAAGGCGGACTATCCCAACCGCAAATAGAACAAAGGTATATCTTTTGGTCTAGTCGTTGAAACATATTTAGCGGTGTTATCTATCGGCACTTGGTGTGTAGATATGGAAGCCACTGATCATGTCTGCAACTCTTTGTAGGGGTTCCAGGAAACCAGACGACTAGCTGAGGGGGAGATTACCATCTACATGGACAATGGTACGAAGGTGGTGGCTATTGCAGTGGGAGATGTTTATTTATCTTTTGATAGGAATAAAACTTTGGTTATGAGAAATTGCCTTTATATACCTTCATTTAGAAAGAATTTGATTTCAGTTTCAAAATTATTTTTAAATGGATATTCTATTTCTTTTAATGACAAAGTTTTTTATCAACAAGAAAGGTTTTTTACCTTTTAGGCATGGAGTACCTTTATCTAAAGAGATGTGTCCTAGAACATCAAAGGAGATAGAGGAGATGAAGGTGGTTCCTTATGCTTCGGCGGTAGGAAGCCTCATGAATGCTATGTTATGTACGAGGTTGGATATCTGCTTTGCCGTGAGCATGGTTAGTAGATATCAGAGTAATCCAGGACACGAACATTGGATTGCAGTAAAGCATATATTGAAATACCTGAGAAGTACTAGGGATTATATGCTGGTATATTAGGCAAATCAATTACTCCCTGTGGGTTACACAGATTCTGACTTCCAATCAGATAGGGATAACAGTAAGTCTACCTCGGGTTTTGTGTTTACTTTGGGAGGTGGAGCCATTGTATGGAGGAGTGTCAAGCAGAAATGCATGACGGACTCCACCATGGAAGCTGAGTATGTGGCAGCCTCTGAGGAAGCCAAAGAAGTTGTATGGCTCAGAAACTTCTTTATGGACTTGGATGTGATTCCTAGTTTGCCCAGAACTATCACAATTTATTGTGATAACAATGGTGCAGTTGCAAACTCGAAGGAACCACGAGCTTATAAGGCAAGTAAACACATTGAGCACAAGTACCATCTGATACGAGAGATCGTAAAGCGAAAAGAAGTTGTTGTCGCCAAGATTGCATCAGAGGATAACCTGGAAGATCCTTTCACTAAAGCCCTTCTAGCGAGAGCTTTTGATAGGCATGTGGAGGGAATGGGAATCAGATGTATTGTAGTTGATGGCAGCATTGTCTTTAAGTATAAGTGGGAGATTGTTGGGATGTATACTGAAAGTCTAGCCTTTGTATAACATCTTCATTTTGAAATAAGAATCACATGATCATTTTTTTACATTTTATATTTATTATATGTGTGCATGTTGTCTAATACTTTACATTGTAGATAACATGGTGTGTGATGTCACACAGAAGATCATATTATTAGTTCCTTGTAGAGTATAAGTAGAAGCTCACAACCAAGATGATTTTGGACAAACCATTGGTATGGTTGTAGTGAAATTTGATATTGGTTTATCTTGACCATGGAATTACACTAGTACACTTTGTGTGTATTGAGCAGGACCGATTTAGAGGTGATTCAATTTATTGCTGACTATACAATCGAATCAGACCTCAGATATTATGGTGTACATGCTCTTAATCCCGATATAATAATGGGCACATGTACTTAATATTTATTTCTTTGATTTACCAATGGGCGAGATTTATGGGTTAAATCGATATGCCCAGTAAGTTGGGAAATAATATTATTTACATGGTGTGTCGTTGATTATAGGAGGAAATTGTATCCTATGTATTAGGATGATGATGTTCCCTTAAGGAGCTCATAAGGATCATCATGTAAATCTTGCAGGTGGACTTGGTTTAGCATGATGATAAGGTTGAGTTGTACAACTCATGGAGTTAGATGTTAATTAATTAATTGTCAGTAAATTAATTAATTAACAGACATTCGATATCTTAAACACGGAGAGATATTTGTACAATTAATATGTGGAGCCCATATATAATTATGGGGTTGGTGAGGTAGATCAATGATGATTGATTTAGTGGAATGGATCAGGTTCGGATCCATTGGGTGGCCAAGAACCAACTCCTCCTCATGGTCCCTATTGTAGCCTATTAAAACCCTCACAAACCTAGATCCAATAGACACGATTAAAGGAGGCTTGGGCGAGATCTATAAATATGCTTCCAAGGCTTGGGCGGCAATAGAGAGATTGGGTGCTAGGGTTTGGAATTTCCAAGGGTTGGGCGGCAAGCATAGGTTTTGATTCTCCCTTAGGGTCGGCGGCAACACAAACAAAGGATAAGGGTTTCATCTTCTCCTTTTCTCTTGGCCGAGTCCTCCATCTCCTCTCCTAGGATGACACCTTCTTCCCTCAAGTTTTGGCCGGCGGCAAGAGGTTGAGGGTTTAGCCTTTCTTCTTTCTCTCTTGGCCGGTGCCCATCTTTCCTTCTTCCTCTCCTTGGTCGGCGGCAACAACCAAGCTAGGTGGCTTGGTGGTTGGCACTAGATAGGAGAAGAAGAGTTTGGTCATCTTCCCTTGTTCGGAGCGAGCAAGGAAGGGAAGATACGAGATCTAGGAGGCTTCAATTCTTGAAGTATCATTTTCCGCACAACCACCAAGAAGAGGATAGGTCATACGATATAAGATCAAGAGGTAAACAAGAGGTATAATTCTTATTTTGGTTCCCTTTTATTCTATGTAATTGTTTACAATTGTATGATCATGGACCCCGATGATAAATACAAAAATCGGTGATCCGTACATCATCTATTGCGTGGCTAATCGAGAAAAAGAGTTAGGTTGCTTGAACAATAAGTTCGTTCAAGCGACCACTCAAATCGAATAGCACGATGATGAATCGGTTTCTTGGGTAATCCATTTTCGCCCAGATTAATTTATTTTAATCCAGGGATGTGAGATAGGATCACCATGCACAAGCGACCGAAGCGAAGCGAGAAGCGAAGCTTCAACCCTTCAGCTTGGACTTCCATGCCAAGTACTCATGACTTGGACTTTTCATGACAATCACATTGTCATACGTTTTGTCGAACATCAAAATATTGCTCGAGTCAAACTTGAGTCTAGTCAATCGTGACCTAGATCGATTGCACCAATAATCTCTCTCTTTTTGATGTTTGACAAGACCTTTGAGTTAGGCCACCTAACTCAAGCCATCAATTCTCTCCCTTTTAACATACATCAAAAAGGCTCTCGCCAAGGGTATCAATGTCTCATATCCTAATGAGATCTTACAATCTCCCTCTTAGTTCAAAAACATTTAGGATTCCTTGACTCTTCTTAGTGATAAGTCTCATACCACTAAATGAGAGGCAATCCTTACTTCTCTAAATTTCCAACTTTCCCCCTATGAGGAAAGACTCGTCCATCATCCTTTGATGGATAACCTCCCCCTAAAGGCTTGCTCCCCCTTGACCATTGCACCAACAATGTTCTTGGAGAGTCCTTAAGCCTAAGGAACACTAAACCATTAAAATTAAGAGCAAAAGTTCAAACTTGAACTTTCACACACCTTAAAATTTGATTCTCACCCTAAAAAACTCTTCTAATCCATATCCAATGGATTTTCACCCTTCCAATGCTTTCCAAAGCATATCCTAGGGTTAGGAAATATTAGGGTAGCTTAAAGTAGCTAAAACTGGGCTAAAAAAACCTTGTTTACCCGAAATCAGACTTGGCAGTCGACTTGATCAAGAACTACGATCATTGCATTATCGCAATGACTCTGCGCGATCCAACTAGTTTATGCATATGCAAAAATCAAGAAATCAGAATTCGAATTTTGGAAAATCATAAGTAAATATACATAATTTGAAAAATAATGAAACTTCATACATATAATACTTGTGTCAATCATTATGGATGAAAAATATTTGAAAAATAAAATACCCATTAAAATGAGAGATTGATACAAAGTTCAAAAACCATTAAAACTTTCAATGTTTTTGACCTACTTTGTATCAACTTCTTCAATGATGATTGCTATCAAAAGATAGGCTTCATCAAGGTTTTTCAAAACAATTTTGAAATGATTTTAAAACCTTATATTGGCCCATGATCTATGGGCTCAATGCACATGACTTGCACATTAGCTTTCCCCATGATCCATCATTATCATTTAATGAGTTCAAAATTTAATATGATATGCTGAATAAGCACATGAACTTAACTCATTTCCTAGCATCTCACATGTGTCTAAGGTGTATGAAAACACACGCAAGTCAATTTAATATGAGATGTGGGTTTTTGTTCTTCCTAATCTAAGGTCTCATGTATTTTTCTAGGCAACTCTATTTGATTCCCTTATACATGGGACTTCAAATCATGCAATAGTCCTTAAATCAATTTTAATTAACCCTAAATGCATGAATGATGATTATGGCATATAAGATAGCATAAATAAAGCATGTGCCAATAATCATGATGTCATGGCATAAAACATAAACCTAAATACACACATGATAATAAAAATAAAACTAAACATTATCATGACACTTTATATGATTAATATGAGCATGTTTCCATGACATGTCAAGGCAAGTAAAAGCATGGCAAGTATAACATACAAAGGTATATAATACCTAAGTTTTAAGCCTAAATTGTTATTTTCTAAAATTTACACTACTTTGCCATAATAGATCAATCTCCCAAGTGTGCCAAAAACCCAAAATGACACATCATGCCCTCTAAACCTAATTATGCCAATTTTGATCAATTTTCCATACTTCTCAAATTTAATTGGCACATCCTAAAATCTTTTAAGATTAAATTCTAACCTCATTTCCAAAGTATCCCATTACCTTGGAAATGACGTAAAGTGTCAACTTTGCTATGGTTAGGTTAACTACCCATCCATTCAAGGTTGACATAACCTAACTCATCTAGCATGAAGAGATTGCACTCCTAGGAATCCAATACCTATTGAAGCTCTTTGGGTTTACTAGGTACTCACTAGGGATATCCTCCCTTAGTACCTTCCTAATAACCCTCTTAGACTTGGAAGCCTTGGTCAATTGGGTCTTGCCTAGGTCAACTCTAGAAGTAACTCCCCTTGTTATCTTCTTAGTGGCTTTCCTAGGTTTCAAGGAAACCTTGGCTACTAGACATCTACCATGGTTAGCCTTAGAGATGACTGATAGCTTCATTTTTATTGCGCTATTTTGACTTATGGATTAGACATTTTAGGTTCTTTGATGTGGGTAATTATTATTATTCTCTATGTTTTTACATATTGAATCTATTTGCGATTAATTGTGTAATTCCTAAAATTTCATTATTAATTTTCACAAGTTTAATGTGATTTTGTATGAAACATGAGGAGAGCCTAAATGGAGAGATTGGAGTCATCCATCCAGATCCGGATTGATCACAACCATTGGATTTAATTGGATCAACCCTACTTAGTCAAAGCATTAATCAAATTAATCAAACCCTAGCCTTCATCAATGGCTATGATTTGATGGCCATTAGATAGGACGACCACAACGAGATGACTTAAAGCCACCTTTTCCTCCACGCAAAAGAAAAATCGCGATTGAGAAATCGAGCTGTGCAACTTTGTTTTCTTCCTCTCTCGCATGATCGGCGACTCCAACTCCACAGCAGTGAACGGTGACGACAGTTCGGTAGTCGATCAGCGACGGTCCTCCCTCTCCATCCATCCAAAGCTTATTTGGTTTCGATAGAGCTAGGTTTTGAGCTTGAGCAGATGGCTTCATCGAGCAGAGGAGTTTCCAATCCATCTTCACCTACGAACATTCCAGTGCCTGTGATCGGAGCTGAGATGCCTCAACTGAACGTGGTTCGAAAGGTTGAGGTCAACTCCTACTGTGGTGGTTCAGCAGTATTTTTTTTCTAGCTCTGACAACTTGTTTGACTGTCAATTTTCAATGGCAGAGCATCAATCCAGCCCAGATGAAGAGCCCTAGATAGCCACTGTTCCGGTTCCATTCCATCCAGTGGTCGTGGTTCGGCCGCTCTGCCTTTCTAGATCCATCCCTTGGCTAGGAGGGGGAGGGAGAACATTTTAGCAAACCACTTGAGCAGGATTGTGAGGGAGATCGAGCCCACCCTCATAGCAGATTCGTTTCTAGATGAGAAACTTTTTTCACCTACAGGGAAACTTCTTCAGGGAAAACTTTCAGAGTAAATGGGCATCGTCTCAAGATATTTCATGAGGGGATAAGAGGAGCTACAGTGGATGAGGTGGACTTTGATGATGCTTCTTCTCCAACTTGACAGGGGAGTGTGTTCTTTTATTTATTGCATTTCTTTCCTACCTTTCATGTTCGGAATAATTTTCTTAGTTTGGTTGTCTGATCGGTTGTTTATCTAGGTTGAGTGTTTGTAGTTGAGTTCAAATAATATTCCCTATGTATGCCTTAGTATCATTTCAAAGGTGGTAAAAATTAGTTAAGTTTGATCATCAAATTATGGATTTTTGTGTATGATAGGCGACTTCACTTGCATGCAAACACTTGTTATGATGGTGAACTTTTTATTGATAGACTAAGCTTGATGTTTTATTCAACTAGTGAGGTTGTAAGCCATTCTTATTATTTACCCACTTTTGTGTGATAACACATGTGATACTTGTTACTCTAGAACTTGCTTTAATTCTTTTCAAAACTGCAATAACATTTACTTGCATGAATATGATGAAGAATTTCATTCTTGGTTCTTTCCCTTGGTTTGCTTGTCTAATCCACTTGATACTCCCATATTTGATATCTTACTTGCATATCTCTTCATTTACTATCCATTGTCTTTGTATCTTTGTGGATTATCTCTTCCATATCTATTGTTTTTAATGTTGGAGGAATAGTTTGATGAGTTGCATTGTCCGAGATGGACAAAAATTTTAAGTGTGGGGGAGGAGCTATATTGTTTTGTTGGAAATACGATATGGAAGGCATAGTTTTCAGAGGTCATTGTTCTTGAGATGGATTTTCCTATGATCAATACTTGATTTTCTGCACACATAAAAAAAAAGAAAAAAAAATGGCGTCATTGATGTTTCTTTTATAAAAAAAAAAAGTGCAATTGTAATGCAAGAAAATGAAATTTGCAATGTGTTGGATAGAGCCATTTGATCTTGAAAATCCAATTCTAAAGTTTCTAAATGTTCTAACTTCACCCCCATATTGTTGGTGTCACTGAGTATTCTCATCAAGCAACTCATCAGGTTTATTCTTCCAAGTCTTCTATTGTTCATTGTACCTTTGTCTTGTACTCCTTTTTCATGCTTCATCTGCATTCTACTTGTGATCTAATTCTGATTCTTGATAAATCCTTTTGATTCATGTATGAGATGTATTGATAGCAATGGAGAAGTATACGATAAGCAAGCATATGGTAGGACAAGATTACATGTTATTTTGAGTGTGCTCCACTTCTATGTTTAATATGTGAGCATCAATGCATTTATTCACTTTGAGAGGCTTTGTATCGGGATTAGTCTATTTGATTTGATTGGAAATCATCATACATGTTGACTATTGTAGGAGTCGAATCTTGTGACTACCTTGTATCTGGATTGATTAGGTGATCCTAAGTAACTAATTTTTTCTATCTTTGAAGTATTGATCGGGGTATTGTTTGGGGAATGAGTGAGTGAGTCAATGTTTCTTTATTTTCATTTTTGCTCGAGATTTACAAAAATAAGTGTGGGGGAATTTGATAGTTTCATTTTTATTGCACTGTTTTGACTTATGGATTAGACATTTTAGGCTCTTTGATGTGGGTAATTATTGTTATTCAATATGTTTTTACATATTGAATCTATTTGTGATTAATTGTGTAATTCCTATAATTGCAATATTATTTTTCGAGTTGAATCTGATTTTGTAGGAAACATGAGGAGATCCTAAATGGAGAGAATGGAGTCGTCCATCCAAATCCGGATTGATCACAACCATTGGATTTAATTGGATCAACCCAACTTAGTCAAAGCATTAATCAAATTAATCAACCCCTAGCCTTCATCAATGGCTAGGATTTGATGGCTATTGGATCAGACAGCCACAGCAAGATGACTTAAAGCCACCTTTTCCTCTGCGCAGAAGAAAAATCACGATTGAGAAACCGAGCTACGTGACTTTGTCTTCTTCCTCTCTCGCGCGATCAATGACTCCAACTCCATAACAATGAACAACGACGGCGGTTCGGTAGCCGATCAGCGATGGCCCCCCCCCCTCTCCATCCATTCGAAGCTTCTTTGGTTCCGGCAGAGCTAAGTTTTGAGGTTGGGCAGACGACTTCATCGAGTAGAGGAGTTTCTAGTCCATCTTCACCGGTGAACATTCCAGCGCCTGCGATCGAAGCTGAGATGCCTCAGCTGAAGGTGGTTCGAAAGGCTGAGGTCAACTCCTACTACGGTGGTTCGGCAATATTTTTTTCCAGCTCTGGCAACTTGTTTTACTGTCAATTTCCAATGGAAGAGCTTTAATCTAGCCCAGGTGAAGAGCCCTAGACAACCACTGTTCCAGTTCCATTCCTTCCTATGGTTGTGGTTCGGTCTCTCCGCCTTTCCAGATCCATCCCTTGGCTGCTGTGGTTCGGCAGCTCTGCATTTCATCACCAGAGTAGTGGCAGTCATCAACCCTTTTATCCCTTATCAAAGGAATTCTCCGACAAGAGATCTACTTCATCAACACCATTAGGAAGTTGTTCAACCTTGTCGTTGTTCGCCAGGAAGGGTGGTTCCTTTCCAGGTGTTGTGGACGATCGTCGGTTAATTTTTATCTAGATGTTTGAAGTTTGATTTATAGTTTCATTTAGATGATGAACTTGTAGTTTGAATTGGTTGTTTAATCGAATGTTTCGTTTGATGTTTAATTTGTAGTTTATTTTGGAGTTTAATTAGTCATTTCATTTGGATGTTAGTTCATAGTTTAATTAGTTGTTGTTGATCATTTACTTAGTTTAATTGGTAGTTAGGTTTATTTCTTACAAGGTTAATTGTCATGTCCATTAATCAGAATTGTTTAACCACCGTATCGTATAGTGACAGTGCGGTGCATGGTTGAATTTCTTAGGCTATTTAGGTTAGTTTTCAAATAATTGTTTTGATAGATGTAGGAAGCCCCAGTTTTACTTTTGTTTAGAAACAAACGTTCAACCATTGAGTTCACATGGGAGACGACCCGAGTTATTAATTTGGGAACGGTACCACGACACATAAATTGTTCATACCAATGACTTCTCTAGTAAACTTGGTTTTCCTAAACCTATGGATGGTTCCATAACTGAATGGAACACGATAGTAGGTCTCCTTGGGCTTAAGTTTGTGATTCAAATCTTTCTTGCCTCTAAATGGTTGTTGCCTCCTAGACCTTAATTTTTGATCATTATACCCTAGAATCATATTTTCTATCTTCCTTAGGGTCTTCTCCATTTTCTCAAGTTGTGACCTCAAAACTTGTTTTTCTAACTCTAATTGTCTAATTTTTGAATTTTCATTTATTCTTTGGGCATTGTTCTTTCTTTTAGGCATATGACTACCCTTCTTAGAGTTAATGCTTAAATGATTTTCTACCTTCCTAATAGCTTCCTTAGGTAGAATTGTTTTAGGGTTAATGTTTCTAGATTTGTCCTTAACCCTAATATCACATGATTTAGCCTCTAAGTAATAAGATCTATTTTTAGCATGCTCCTTATGATTATGCACAATTGCAAGAGTATTAAATTTACTCCTAGCATGCTTTTGACTATTAATTGAAGAAGGAGCATACTTAAAAGTTACCTTAGGGTTTGCCTTAGCTCCCCCTACATTTGAGACTCCTCCTTTGCCCTTGGTTTGCTTCGTCCCCTAGGTCATTGAGTCCTATAGTGCCCCTTTTGATTGCACTTGAAGCAAACAATGTGCTCTTTGCTCTTGATTGTTGAGGCTTCGGCATCCTTTGACTTATACTTGACTTTTGGTGTCGGTTGAGTCTTCTTGACTTGCTTTGGACACATTCTCTTGTAATGTCCATTTTTCCTACACTCAAAGAATACAATATGATTTTTATTTTTAATCAAAATTCTTGAGTTACCTAGGACGGAATGGTGGGCTTGTTCTTCACTTCTCCCGAATGTTGACATTTCTTCTTGTTCTTGCTCTGGGATAGAAGGTCTCTCCTCCCCCTGAATTCTAGAGGTAGAGGCTTCCTCCAACTCTTCCACCTCTTCTACCAATCCGGATGTTGATTCCCTCTCAACCTCCAAATCCTCACTCTCTTGAGAGAATGAATTTTCTTCCTCCTCCTTGGATTCTTCCTTATCATCTTGGACCGGTTGAGGCTTCTCATAGAACTTTACCAATTCGCTCCAAAGCTCCTTGGCATCCTTATATTCACCTAATTTGGACAAGACATCATTAGGTATTAAATCACTTAGCATTTTAATTACCTTAAGGTTTATCTTGAACCCCTTGAGTTGTTCCTTGGTCCATTTCTCAATCTTGAGGATTCCACCCTTCTTGGTCCTTGGAAATTCGCAACCTTCTATCAAGGAGAACCATAGCTTGATATCCATCATCATCAGGAAGTTATTAATCCCTATTTTCCATTGATTGAAACCCTAAAATCCATAGTCTTCATATGGTGGTGGTGTGTTAATGTCACAGCCTAGTCTAAAACTTGGCTCCTCCATCTTCTTCTTCCCTCTAGCGCTTTGCACCCTCAATTGTTAATCCATATAAGAGCTCCTAGCTCTGTTACCAATTGTAGGAACATTGATGATGCACTAGAAGGGAGGTGAATAGTGGTTTTGTGATTTCACTCAGAATTCGATCGTGATCGTCTCTATATTTCGTTAGTATGCGCAGAGGAATATAGAATAAAGCTTAAACTAAAGAACAAGACAATCACACACATGAGACAAGAATATAATGTGGTTCGAAACCTAGGGTTCCTACACCACGGGTCAAGCTTAAATGAGCTCTAGTGATGCACACCACCACTAATAAACTCCTTCTCGATGATACATCAGAGGTGGAGAAACCTCGTACAAGTGATTACAACAATAATAAAGAAAATACAATAAGTATGTAGGATCGAGAAAATGCTAGAGGGGGTGAATAGCGTTCGAAAAACTTTCTTCGCATTTGAGAAACTAACGCGTAAGAGCACAAAGTATTGCAGTGGAAATAAGTAAAGATAAAATACAAGGACACATTTGTTTTTACTTGGTTCACAACCAACCGGTTGCTAGTCCAAGGCCCTGCAACCCTTGATCACTTCCGAAGGCAAATCCGCTAAAACACTCTTTCTCGTTGGAGGTAAGAGATATGAAATGGTACATAAAATGTAAGGGAAGAGATAACACTCTGACCTCTCCTCTTAGCAGTTATAAAACACAAAACCAAAAGCAATTAAATAACTAAGTAGCACTACTGACTAAAAGTATAAGTGTTGGAAGCTCCGTCGGTGTTACGGCGTCATTGCATGGTGATGAACACTTTTTACTGATGGAGCACTTAAGAGCCTTTTTCATGATAGAAGAAGGGTGATTTGCCTCTCCTTTTATAGCCTTTCAAACCCTATCTCATTGATCTTTAGATCTTAGTCAAACATCATTATCCACTCCTCCTTTTGTGGATCTTATCTTGACTTTCCTCGAAACGATCATATTTATTAGTAGTCGACTGAAGCTTCCAGCAGTCGACTGATACTGTGCCGACTCAAGATTTCTATTGGTCACTCGGGAATTATATTGGTCGCTCGGGAATTCTACTGATCGCTTGGGAGTTCTACTTGTCTCTTGGGAATTCTACTTGTCGCTTGAGAATTCTACTGGTTGCTCAAGAATTCTACTGATCACTCAGGAATTCTACTGGTCGCTCGGGAATTCTACTAGTCACTCGAGAATTACACTGGTTGCTCGGGAATGCACTGCCTTCTCAGGAATTCCACTAGTTGCTCGGGAATTACACTAGTTGCTTGGGAATTACACTAGTTATTCAAGAATTACTCTAATTACTTGGCAATATGATAGAAAACATATAAAACAAAGTTAGCACAAGAATTATATATATATAAGATGGTCCTTTATCGTCCAATCTTGACTTAGACCTTCCTCTAGAAGTCTTAGTCAGATCAATGCTTAAGGTTGTCTCTATACAGAGGGCATGTCCTTACCATCACTCCACACCCAAAGCATACCTTTGGTCCTTCTGACCTGTCACTTAGCTTTCGGTCATTTGACCACCAAGGTTTCTCCTTTCAAGATTCTCCTGGCGTCACTCGACCACTAAGGTTTCTTGTCCCGAGATTCTCCTAGTGTCATTGACCACCTAGGTTTCTCGTCCGAAGATTCTCCTGGTGTCGTTGACCTTAGCAAAGCCTAATACAATACCTGCACACTTAGTATAGCATATAAGATAATAAGATAGCTTAACTTTGAATCTTTGCCATTATCAAAATCCTATGTTCGATTATCTGGTGCCCCTGCACTAACAATCTCTCCCTTTTTGATCTATGGCAAACTAATTCAAAGTTAAGAGAATTGTAAGTATTACCATACGAGAATAGTAAGTACTAACATTTTTCAAAACCTCCACCTCAAGGTTACCTCCCCCTTAACCCTAGGTGAGTTTTGAAAAACAAAAACTAAGTTCGTGACTTTTCAAAATAAAAGTTAACCTCTTAACTTTAACCTTAACCTTTCTCCCCCTTTGCCATATATCAAAAATAGTTTTATGAAAGGTGGATGAATGTTAATCACATATGTAAAGTAAAAGAGTCTTATGAAATGTCAAATTCAAATAAAATTTTTGAGAAAGCGCTATAAGTTCAAAAGATAAGGGAAATAATTACAAGTCTTTATAAATCCAAGCATGGGCCCTTTTGAAAATAATATTTTCAACATAACTCATCTAATAAATTGCCTTTATAGAAATGATCAACTCTGTCTTGTTTCAATTGATATTAGATAATCAATAAGTCTTGATTAGAGTTGGTTATTTTGAAAAATTATACTCAATGATTCATGTTGATGCACTTGTTCTACATCTGGAATCAGGAGTAAGGTCCTAACATCTCACACCCATCTACGTGGCTTAGTACACAATCACATTAAACCTATGTGTTGTGAGATGTGTTGGCTCCTTAAAATTATAGGCTCATGCTTTCTAAGGTAAGTCTTATACTAGTTCCATGTAGTATAAAAGAAAATGATAAAGAATAAGTAAAGATAAGTCCTACTCTACTATGCACATTCCTAGTTTTCTTCTAAGCAAACTAAACTCTGCTTCAGGTAATGGCTTAGTAAAAATATCTACTAAGTTCAATTTTGATTCTATGTATTCAAGTTTTACATTCCCATTAGCTACATGTTCTCTTATAAAATGGTGTTTTAATAGATTCCTTCTCTTGTTTGTTTTATTTGTAAGCCTAAGAAGAAAGTGAGTTCACCTACTAAACTCATTTCAAACTCACTTTCCATTAGTGAAATAAATTTGTTTAGGAATGTTGTGTTTGTTGTCCCAAATATTATATCATCTACATAGATTTGTGCTATAAATATTTCTTTTCCTATAGTTTTTACAAATAAAGTTGGGTTAACTAATCCTTGATTAAATCCTTTAGACTTTAGATAAATCGATAGTCTTTCATACCAAGCCCTAGGTGCTTGCTTTAATCCATATAAAGCTTTCCTAAGTTTAAGCACATGGTTAGGTTGGTTTAAGCTTTTAAATCCTGATGGTTGGCTAACATACACCTCTTCTTTAATAAATCCATTTATAAACGCTGACTTGATATCCATTTGAAATAATTTAAATTCTCGATGTGCAGCATAGGCTAGTAGCATTCTAATTGATTCAAGTCTAGCTACGGGTTCATATATTTAATCATAATCCAACCCCTCTACTTGACTAAAACATTTTGCTACTAATCTAGTTGTATTCCTTATAACTTCACCTTTATCATCAAGTTTATTCCGAAATACCCACCTTGTTCCTATAATTGGTTTTCCTTTAGGTGGGGGTACTAATTCCCAAACATGACTCCTAGTGAATTGAGCTAACTCTTCTTGCATGGAAATGATCCAATCTGGGTCAAGAAGAGCTTGTTCTATAGTTTTGGGTTCGATTATAGATATAAGTGATATTTGACTTAGATTTTTATAGGATGCTCTAGTTCGAACTCTTAAATTTGGATCACCTAATATTTGGTTAATTGGATGATTAATTTGTACTCTAGATTGATTTGAATTAGGGTTTACACTTGATTGGTTTTGTGGGTTAGGTTCAAGTCTAACTTCATTTTCTAATTCTTTGTTGTTTAATTCAATGTTTACTTTAGATTTTGTAGGATTTTTTTCTTCATCAAATACTACATTAATTGTTTCTTCAATTGTTAAGGATTCATTTTTATATACCCTATAGGTTTTACTAGTAGTTGAATATCCCAGAAATATGTCGGTAGTTGTTTTAGAGGTAAATTTTCCTAAGTAATCTTTTGTATTTAGTATGTGTACACTACATTCAAAGACTCTAAAGTACTTAATATTGGGTAACTTTTCATAGTATATTTCATAAGAAGTTTTCTGGTGTTGTTTAATTATTAAAGTTCTATTTTGGACATAGCAGGCAGTATTGACTGCTTCTGCCCAAAACCTATTAGGTAAATTATATTGGTTCAACATGGTCCTAGCAGCCTCTTGTAGGGTTCTTTTTTTTTTCAACTAACCCATTTTGTTGAGGGGTCCTAGGTCAAGAGAACTCATAGTGGTATCTGTTTTGATTACAAAATTCGATAAACTTATGATTTTCGAATTCTCCACCATGATCACTTCTAATTATTTTAATCCTTAAGTTCTTTTCATTTTCTATTAGTTTACATAAGTTAGTAAATTTATCTAAGGTTTCATTTTTATGTTTTTAAAATTTTACCCAAATAAACCTAGAGTAGTCATCTACTATTACTAAACAATATTGACTCTCGTTTAGTGACTTGGCTCCATGTGAGTCAAATAGGTCTAAGTGTAGGAGCTCAAGCATATTTTTAGTTCTTTCTTGATTAGTCAATTTATGTGAATCTTTAATTTGTTTCCCTCATTTACATGCATCACAAATTTTATTTTTGAACTTGCCTTGCTTGGGTAGACCTCTAACTAGACCATTATGACTTAGTTTATGTATAAGTTTTAGATGGGAGTGGCCCAGTCATTTGTGTCATAACCATGATTCCTCTTGCTGTGTCATTAGCACTTAGTTAAGGTGTTGGGTAAATTTATTATATAGATATTATTATTCCTAATTCCCTTAAGTATGATTTTCGAGCAATCATTATTCTTAATTAAACATTCATTTGGTAAAAATAAAACTTTATAACTCATATCACACAATTGACTAACACTTAAAAGATTGAATTCAAAGTTTTCTACTAATAAGACTTTGCGTATTATGAAATTCAAGTTTAGCTCAATATCACCTGACTCGATGATTTTGAGTTTTCCGTTGTTTCCAAAAGCTATGGATCCTAGGTTTTTGAATCTGAGCTTCGTAAACTTCAGTTGGTCTCCGACCATTTGTCAGGAGCACCCACTATCCAACATCCATTGATCCTACACATATAGTAGTTGGATTGGATATTAGAATTTTAAATCAATTTAGAAGTTTTTAAGCTAAGATTCATCTCACTGTTTCTACATGATCAATCATGTTAACCTTATATGTTCTGTGAGATGACTTTTCAATTTTTACTTAGTTAATTTTAATGATTTAAAAATTAATTAACCTTGGGTTAGATTTGGATTTAACTATTAGTTAGTTAAGTGAACCTTTCAAAAGATGGCTTCCAGGTCGTGGTGAGGCACAGAGGCCTTCTTTGATTGGAACAACGACCACTTCCTTAGACAAAGCCAACTTAAGAAATTGTGCACTTAATTCACTTTCGGGTTACGTCCTGGTCTAAGTAGTTTAGGATGTGGTGAGGTAGCTTCAGTTAGTTCCACTTAGCCAAGTGCACCAAGCTAGATACTCTTTATCTAACTTGGATACACGAGACTTCATTTCCCTAACATATTATCATCTCACCGCATCCTGATACTATGTTATCAAGTTTAATTAACCATTAGTCCTATCTAACCATTCTAAATTAAAAAAAAAACTAACTAAGCATGCAAAGCTAAATTAATCAAGTAATTGAGTACACAATTTTAGTATTGGCTCCCCCTAGATCATTGAATTAATACAGTCTATCCACATAATGGATTTGATCTTTGGGAACCCAATACTTGGTTGAACTTAATTGTGATGTTAAAATGGTCTTAGTGACTCATGCTTGGATTCTTATTTTATTACGATTTATGATTGACATGTATGATCTATTCGTTGTTCTAAACCTGAGTCCAGCCTTGTTGTACACGGCTCTTTGCGATCCAAGAAGTAGGTCAAGACCCTTGGTTCCCAATGTGAACCTTTCCAACGATTTCCCAAGCTCTTGAACTTTCCCTTTCAAGAGAGAATTCTCTTCCTCAAGTTTTTCTACTTGAGTTGAGTTTCCCTCTTAAACTTGACTAGTTGAAGAGATTAGGGTAGCCTCAAGCTTGAGGAGTTTAATCTCCTTAAGAAATGACTCGACTTTAGACTCGGACTTAGCTAATTTCTTATCTAAAAATTTAATGCCATTATATAAGGTGTTAATTAAAGATTAACTTACCTTGATTGATTCTTTTGAACTAGATATGGATCCGTGTCTTGTCTTGAATTGGAGCTCGGTGTCGGATCCAAAATCGGACTCAGACTAGACTTGTTGTTGGCTTCAGGTTCAGACTCAGACTCTATCAGTCTTGCCATGAATGCTAAGTTGTTGACTTGGTCTTCTTCTTCTTCCAATGATTCCTCCCAAGTTGCGTTGAGTGCCTTCTTGATTTGCAGTTGTTTGTTCTTTAGCCTCGGACACTCGAACTTGAAGTGACCCTTCTTGTTGCACTCATAGCACTTGTAGCTTTGTGGGGGTTTAGTGTTTTGCTCAGTTTTCTTGTCCTTTGATTTCTTTGTAGGCTTCCTTCCTTTTCTGATCATTTTCTGAACTAGGTTGACTAGTTCGGTCTCCATTTCTTCATCTACTTCCGATTCAGACTCATCTTCTTCGGGAGGAGGCTTGCTTTTTTCCTTTCTTTGACCTGCATACAAAGCAATACCCTTCTCGACTGGGGACGAATTAGATTGCTCATGTAATTCAAATTTGAAAAATAATTCATCTAATCTAATTTTAGATAAATCTATATAAACTTTATAAGCATCAACCATTGATGCCCATAAAGTCTTCCTAGGAAAATCTTTTAAAGCATACCTTATTATGTCGTGGTTCTCCACCTTTTATCCGATGGCATGAAGGTCATTTAATATGTCTTGGATGTGAGCATGGAGTTGGCTCGCAGTCTCATTATCTTGCATCTTCAAATTTACAATTTATTGACTAACAAATCTCTTTTACATACCTTTGCATCGGATGTCCCTTCATAAGGTTCGGTGAGCTTGTTCCAGAGGTTCTTGGCATTGATAAATGGTCTAATTCAGTTGATCTCTTCCTTGGATAAGCCGCATTGCAAAATTTGGGTCACCTTTGCATCGGCTTCGATTTGTCTCTTCGTTGCGTTGGTTCATTTGTCGTAGTCCAATGGTTCCCCTTGGTCATTGGTGGGTAAAGCAAAGCCGATTTGGATTATAATCCACATATTGACTTGTGTTTTTAGAAAACACTCCATTTGACCCTTCCAATAATAGAAGTCATCTCCATTAAAGAACGGTGATCGGGTCGTGTTATACCCCTCAAAGGTGGGCCATTAGAAATCTTGCAAAAATACAAACAACAAAGAAAATTCCAAGACTTGGTCTTGGATTAGTAGTGTGGGAGATAAAAAAAAACATTAAATGATAAAGAAAAATGAGAAGAAAAAGTGCTCGACCGATGGTTGCACCAAATCTGAGCGTCCTGCTCTGATACCAAGTGTAGGATTGAGAAAATGCTATGTTGGATCGAGCGGATCGCTAGAGGAGGGTGAATAGCGATAAAACTTTTCGTACGAATTCGTTCGAGTAGACAATTAAACGCAGCGGAAAGATAAATGACAAATAAAAGAGACAAGTGGATTTTTTACTTGGTTTGTAGCCTTCGGCTACTACTCCAAGGCCCTAGTAGTCCTTGACCACGCACGGAGGGCAAAACAATAAACGAACTCCCCCTCGTTGGAGGTAGGAGTTGATCGAATACAAGAAATCACAAAAAGCTTGAGGTAGAGGGACACTCCCCCACTCCTCGTTACGATAAAAACTTCGAGACAATATATGAAAAGAAATAAACTGAATTGAAACTTATACCGATGAAAAATATAAACACTTAAACTTAGAGCATCGGAGAAGTAGCACTTCGTCGTTGGAGAGTTGCAACATTGCAGAGGCTTTTGG
The DNA here is from genome assembly GCA_025175895.1 of Wurfbainia villosa. NCBI lineage: Eukaryota > Viridiplantae > Streptophyta > Magnoliopsida > Zingiberales > Zingiberaceae > Wurfbainia > Wurfbainia villosa. The sequence continues at coordinate 77,630,330 of CM046000.1, read as the reverse complement.
AAACTTAGAATTGATGAGAAAACCCTAGGAGAGACCCTCCTTTTATAGCCTTTGAGCCCCTTCTTGAGTGGAACTTCAGCCAATGAGATTTAAGCACCAATCCCCTTGAAATGAGGTGATAAGCCTTGACTCCTCGAAGCTGATCCTTGACTATCAATCGACTGATGGCCATCATCAGTCGACTGATGGCCATCAACAATCGACTGATGGCAGCATCAGTCGAATGCTGACCGCAGGTAGTCGACTGATGGACGGCAATCGAGTCCTCCAAGCTGGCAGTCGACTAATGCTAGCTGCAAGTCAAAGTTAGCTTAACAAAAACACTATTTCGATGGCCGCCGACCGTCCGATCTTGACCTAGACCATCTATAGGATGTCTTTGGTCAGATCTACACTTAAGGTCATCCCCATAAGGAGGATACGACCTCTCTTACTCTCACACTCACACGAGCTTACCTCAATACTTACTGTGTCGCCTTTGCTTCTGTCCTTCCACTCGATTCCTTCAGCTCCCTCCGAAGTCACTCGAGTGTCACCCGACCACCGCGGCTTCTTCCGGGCATCGCTAGCCTTCAGCTCTAGCTTTAGCACTTTTCTGCACACTCGATTTAGCTCGTGAGATAACAATATGAACTTAACTTTGTATCGTTTGCTATAATAAAAACTCAGGTTTGACTTAGGTGCCTACTGCACCAACAATCTCTCCCTTTTTGATCTATGGCAAACCCACATACAAAGTTAAGAAAATAATATGCATGAAGAAAAACAATATGCATGAGAAACAAGAATAATATAGATTAAGTAGGAGTAGTAAGGATTTTCTTCAAGTACTCCCCCTTGAGAAAACCTCCCCCTTGATCGAGGGTGAGTCTTGAAAGAAGACCTTAATCCTCCCCCTTGACGGTTGCTATTTAGGAAGAGTTTAAGTAATTAACATTACTTAAAGTTGGCCTTAGTAAAATGTTTAAGTAATAGGACTTCTTAACTTGTCCCCTTTCTCCCCCTTTCTTAAGTGAAGCATTAACGTTTGGCCATAGTAATAAAAATAAGTTTAAGTTAAGAATTCTCTTAACTTGGCCTTTATTTCTTTTTGTTAACTCAAACAAGTTAAGATGCACAAACTAAAGTTAAGTAAATTTTCAAAACATAAAGTTAAGTAAACATTTACTTAACTTCTGGCCATGTGAATAAGTATGAAGTGAGTTAAATTATCAAAACATTGATCCCTTAACTTTGTCCTAGTTATCAATTAACTTTGTCCTAGTTATCAAAAATTTGATTTTGATCCCTTAACTTTGGCCTTTTTCTCCCCCTTTTTCCATATATCAAAAAGAGTGGGGGGTGTTTAAAAAAATATAGGTATTAAATTTAAAGTCCAAGCATGTTCCACATTATTTTGAAAATAATATACTGAAAATAAGCTCATCTATAAAATGTTCGACTCTTATTTGACTTGATTGATATGAAAGATCAACAAGTCCTGGTCAGAGTCGATTAATATATATGATTATACTCCGTGGTTCATGGCGATGCACTAGCTCTACATCTGGAACTAGGAGTAAAGTCCTAACATCTCACGCCCATCTACGTGGCTAAGTACACAAACATATTAGTCCTATGTGTTGTGAGATGTATTGGCTCCTTAAATTTATAGGTGCATGATATCTAAGGTATGTCCTATGCTAGTTCCATGAAAATTAAAAGTAAGAAATAGTAATAAGAAAATATAATTTGTAAGTTCCTATTCTACTACGCACATGCCTAATTTTCGTCTTAATAGACTGAATTCGGCTTCGGGTAGGGGTTTAGTAAATAGGTCTGCCAAGTTGGACTTCGATTCGACGTATTCGAGTTGTATGGCTCCGTTGGCCACATGTTCTCGAATGAAATGGTGTTTGACCTCTATATGTTTGGTCCTAGAATGACATATCAGATTCTTAGTTATGTTAATTGAGCTAATGTTATCTACGTGGAGTTTAGTGTTCGTAAAGTCTAACTTAAAGTCTCGGAGAGTGTGCTTCATCCAAAGAAGCTGAGTGACACACTCACCCATCGCGATGTATTCGACTTCGGTGGTAGATAAGGCAACACAGTGTTGCTTCCTACTGCACCAACTCACTAGACTCGAGCCGAGAAGTTGATAACAACCACTCATACTCTTTCTATCGAGCTTACTACCGGCATAGTCCGAGTCAGAGTAGCTGGTTAGTTCGAACTCGGTAGATCTAGGGTACCAAAAATCGACATTAAGTGTACCCTTTAGATATCTAAGGATACACTTGATTAGAGTTAGGTGAGACTCTTTGCCACAGGTTTGGAACCTTGCGCACATACTTACTGCAAATAAGATATCAGGTCGGCTCGCAGTTAAGTAAAGGAGACTTCCTATTACGCTCCTATAGTATTTTAAATCAATTGAATTTTTGATTACATCTTCTTCTATATTTGCATTCGTTGCCATTGGGGTATTAATAAGTTTAGCGCCTTGCATTCCAAAGCGTTTAATTAATTCCCTAGTATATTTGCATTGATGTAGGTATATTCCATCTTTAGTTTGTTTAATTTGTAGACCTAAGAAGAAACTCAACTCACCTACAAAAATTATTTCAAATTCACTTTCCATAAGTGAAGTGAACTCATTTAGTAGGGTCGAGTTGGTGGTTCCAAAGATGATATCATCTACGTAGATTTGGGCTATGAATATGTCTTTACCTACGGTTTTTACGAAAAGGGTTGGGTCAACTACACCTTGATTAAATCCTTTGGACTTAAGATAAACCGAAAGCCTCTCATACCTAGCTCGAGGAGCTTGTTTAAGTCCATAAAGAGCTTTCTTTAACCTAAGGATATGGTCGGGTTTATCTAGGCTTTCAAAACCGGGGGGTTGACTAACATAAACCTCCTCTTTAATATATCCATTCAAGAATATTGACTTCACATCCATTTGAAACAACTTAAATCCTCGATGTGCAGCATATGCTAATAACATTCGAATGGACTCTAATCTAGCTACTGGGGCATAGGTCTCATTGTAATCTAAACCTTCGACTTGACTAAACCCTTTAGCGACTAATCTAGCTTTATTTCTAACTACTTCACCTTTATCATCAAGTATATTTCTAAACACCCACCTTGTTCCAATGATTGTTTTATCTTTAGGTGGTGGTACTAATTCCCATACTTCGTTCCTAGTGAATTGAGCTAGCTCTTTTTGGGTTCAATTTTGGAAATCAAGGATATTTGACTAAGGTTTCTGTATGAGGCTCTAGCTCGAACTCCTAGGCTTGGATCACCTATCACTTGGTCGATAGGATGATTCGTTTGAGTCCTAGTTTGATTTGGGTTTGAGTCATCTACCACTTGGTCAATAGGATGACTCATTTGAGTCCTAGTTTGTGTTGGGATGTATACTGAAAAGTCTATCTTTTGTATGAATATCTTTATTTTGAAATAAGAATCACATGATCATTGTTTAAATATTTATGGTTATGCATATTGTCTAATACATTACATTGTAGATAACATGGTGTGTAGTGTCACACGGGAGATCATGTTATCAGTTCCTTGTAAAGTATAAGTAAAGGCTCACAACCGAGATGGTTATGAACAAACCATTGGAATGGTTGTAGTGTGATTTGGTATTGGTTTGTCTTGACCATAGAATTACACTAGTACACTTTGTGTGTATTGAGTAGGACCGACTTAGAGGTGATTCGATTTATTGTTGACTACATAATCGAATTGGACCTCAGATATTATGTTATACATGCTCTTAATCCCGATATAATAACGGGCACATATACTTAGTATTCATTTCTTTGATTTACCAATGGGCGAGATTTATAGAGTAAATCGATAGGCTCGATAAGTTGGGAAATGATATTATTTATATGGTGTGTTGTTGATTATAGGAGGAAACCGTGTCCTATGTATTAGGATGATGATGTCCCCTAGAGGAGCTCATAAGGTTCATCATGTAAACCCTGCAGGTGGACTTGGTCCGACATGATGATAAGGTTGAGTGGTACTACTCATGGAGTTAGATGTTGATTAATTAATTGCCAGTAAATTAATTAATTGACGGACATTCGAGATCTTAAACATGGAGAGATAAATGTACAAATAATATATGGAGCCCATATTAACTTATGGGGGTTGGTGAGGTAGATCAATGATAATTCTCTAGTGGAATGGATTATCATTAATGGATCAGACTTTATGTGGACTTGATCCATTGGGTGGCCAAGATCCAACTCCTCCTCATGGTCCCTATTGTATCCTATTAAAACCCTCATGAAGCTTAGATCCAATGGTGGAGATTAAAACTCTGGATCTGACGGTGGAGATTAAATCTCTAGATCCGATGGTTGAGATTAATTCTCTAGAACCGAAGGTTGAGATTAAATCCCTAGATCCGACGGTGGAGATTGAAAGGAGTCTTAAGCCTAAATCTATAAATAAGGAAGAGGCTTGGGCGGCAAGATAATCCTATGGGTGATTAAGGTTTAGGAGTGGGCGGCAACATAACAAGATTAGGGTTTGGCTTCTCTTGGGCGGCAAACCTAAGGAGGGCTTCTTCATGGCCGGCGGCTAATGGGAGATTAGGGTTTGTCTCTTGGTTCTCCTTGGCCGGCACCACCCTCATCTTCCCCATATTCATTGTCGGCGCCTTCTCCTATCTTTCCTTGGTCAGTAGCAACAAGAACTCCTCTTGTTGGCCGGCGCCCACTTCTTCCTCTCCCTCTCCTTGGCCGGTGGCAACAATTCTTGGAGGATTGTTGGTTGGCACTAGATAGGAGAGGAAGGGAGGGTGTGTCTTCCCTTTGTTTGGGACGAGCAAGGAAGGGAAGCTAGTGATCTAGGAGGCTTCGAATTTTGGAAGATCGTCGCCCACACGACGTCCAAAAGAAGGAAGGACATACAATAGAAGATCAAGAGGTATAACAAGAGGTATAATCATGTTTATTTTGATTAGTGTCCTTTTGTATTATGTATGTGGTTGTTTACTTTGTTTTGTGGCCTAATTTACTTGGACCCCGGATACAAACGCAATGGGAGATGTTTATTTGTCTTTTGAGAGGAATAAAGTTTTGGTTCTTAAAAATTGCCTTTATGTACCTTTATTTAGAAAGAATTTGATTTCGGTTTCTAAATTGTTTATGGATGGATATTCTATTTCTTTTAATAACAAAGTTGTTATAAAAAGGAATAGGGAGATTATCTGTTCTGGTGCATTGATAGGAAATTTATATAAACTTGATCAAAAGCTCCCACGATGCAAATAGAAGTGAATAACTCATCTTCTAATTCCAATAAGAGAAAAGAACCTTCGAAGATGAACTAAACATATCTTTGGCATCTAAGGCTTGGTCATATTAACCTAAGCAGAATTCAAAGGTGATAGTTGATGGACCTTTGAGTTCATTAGTGGTGGAAGACTTCCCAACCTATGAATCTTTCTTGGAAGGTAAAATGAACAAGAGACCTTTCAAGGCCAAGGGGTATAGAGCCAAAGATGTGTTGGAATTGGTTCATTCTAATTTGTGTGGTCATATGTCTATCCAGACTAGATGTGGTTTTGAATATTTCATCTTCTTTATAGACGATTATTCCAGATATGGATACATTTACTTGATGCGTCGTAAGTCTGAATGCTTTGACAAATTCAAAGAATTCAAGGTTGATGTGGAGAAACGTCAGGGTAAGAGTATCAAGACACTACGATCTGATCGTGGTGGTGAGTACCTCTTGGGAGAGTTTAGGAATTACTTATCAGAGGTTGGGATTCAATCCCAATTGTCTTCACCTGGCACACCCCAGTAGAATGGTACAGCAGAGCGAAGGAATAGGACTCTTATGGAGATGGTTAGATCGATGATGAGTTATTCTGAGTTGCCAGATTCATTCTAGGGATATGCTCTAGATACGACAGTGTATATTCTGAACTTGGTACTATCTAAATTAGTGCCTTCTACTCTCACAGAATTGTGGACTAGGCGAAAGCCTAGTCTGAGATATATTCGGATTTGGGGGACTCCAGCACATGTGCTAAAGGCAGATGCTGGTAAGCTGGAACCTCGTACAGAAGTGTGCATGGCTATCCTAGAGGAATGAAAGGTGGTTTGTTTTATAGTCCTTGAGATATGGGGGTGATTGTTAGCACGAATGTCAGATTTCTAGAGGAAGACTATGTGATGAACCACAAGCCCATGAGTAAGATTGTTCTGGAGAAATTGAAAGGGGAAGTCACTACTTCAGTACCACTAGTACAAGAGAATATACCACAAGTCACTGCACCGCGTGTCACAGAGGATACACAGGTGATACCTCATCGTAGTGGAAGGGTTGTGAGACAGCCTGATAGATTCATGTTCTTAAAAGAATCTTTTGATTTGGTCCCTGGTAAATATGAACCTGATCCCTGGACATATGACGAGGCAATCCAAGATAAAGATGCAAAATCTTGGCAAAGTGCAATGAATGCTGAGATTGAATCTATGGATTCAAATCAATTATGGGAGCTAGTAGAACCACCCAATGGTGTAAAAACCATTGGATACAAGTGGATCTACAGAAGAAAGAGAGGAATAGATGGGAAGGTTGAGACCTTCAAAGAGAGGCTTGTTACGAAGGGGTATACTCAAAAAGAGGGTATCGATTATGAGGAGACCTTTTCGTCGATAGTCATGCTTAAGTCTATCCGGATTCCCTTATGTATTACTGCTCATATGGATTATGAGGTATGGCAGATGGATGTCAAGACAACTTTCCTTAATGGAAATCTTGAGGAAAACATCTATATGAAACAACCAGAGGGATTCATTGAAAAGGGCAAAGAGCATCTTGTGTGTAAGCTTAATCGGTCCATTTATAGATTGAAACAAGTTTCGAGGTCTTGGAACATCCGCTTTGAGGAGATAATCCAGTCTTATGGATTTATTTAAAGTCCGGATGAGTCTTGTGTATACAAGAGATGTGACGGAAACGTAGTGGTATTTCTTGTACTATACGTAGATGACATTTTGTTAATTGGCAACTATGTCAAGGTGTTATCGGACATAAGGGTATGGTTGTCCAAACAGTTTGATATGAAGGACTTGGGAGAAGTGGGTCACATCCTTGGGATCAAGGTTATAAGGGATCGCCGGAAAAGGATATTGTGCTTATCTCAAGCTTTATACATAGACACAATTATGGATCGTTTTAGCATGCAAAACTCCAAGTAAGGTTTTCTACCTTTCAGGCATGGAGTTCCTTTATTTTAGGAGATGTGTCCTAGAACATCTAATTAGATAGAGGAGATGAAAGCGGTTCCTTATGCTTCGACAGTAGGAAGCCTCATGTATGCGATGCTATGTACGAGATCGGATATCTGCTTTACCGTGGGCATGGTTAGCATATATCAGAGTAATCCAGGATAGGGACATTGGACTACGATAAAGCATATATTGAAGTACCTGAGAAGGACTAGGGATTATATACTAGTTTACTAGGTAGACCAATGACTCCCTGTGGGTTACACAGATTTTGACTTCCAATCAAATAGGGATAACAGTAAGTCTATCTCAGGTTTTGTGTTTACTTTGCGAGGTGGAGCCATTGTATGGAGGAGTGTCAAGCAGAAATGCGTGGCGGACTCTACCATGGAAGCTGAGTATGTGGCAGCCTCTGAGGCGGCCAAAGAAGTTGTGTGTCTCAGGAACTTCTTGATGGACTTGGATGTGATTCCTGATTTGCCCAGAACTATCACAATTTATTGTGATAATAGTGGTGCAGTTGCAAAATCAAAGGAACCACGAGCCCATAAGGTAAGTAAACACAGAGCGCAAGTACTGTAGGGTTTTGCTTATCGAGTCCGTGAGGGGAAACTTCGCTTCCCACTTCACCTCGGTAGCTTATCCATGGCGATCCCTTCGATGTCCCCGGATTAAAAAACTTTAATTCTAGACAAAAGGGATTGCCAAAGCAACCAAGTCATCGTCGTGCTATACGTTTAGAGAGGTCACTTGAACAAACTAGTTGTTCAAGCGACCATCCTCTATTCTACGAGTAGCCGCGGAATAGACGATGTCCGGATCGTTGGTTTTTGTGTTTATGCTCAGAATCCAAGTATTATTTAGCCATTTACAGATTTATAACATGCTTATAATTGAAAAACAAAAACAAGCAACAAACAAAAGAAGAAAGTAGAATAGGTATACCTCTCGATCTTCTAATGTATGACCTTCCTTCTTTTGGACGTCGTGTGGGCGACGATCCACCAAAAGTCGAAGCTCCTAGATGCCAAATCTTCCTTACTTGCTCTTCCAAAGCAAGAGGAAGAATAGAAACAAGGTTTTTCTCCTCACTAGAAACAACCAACAAGGAACCAAACTTATCCTTGCCGCCGGCCAACTAGATGAAGGAGAAGATGGTGGAAAACAACCAAGACACCAAGGGAAGCCCTATATCTTGTTTCCACCACCTAAGGAGAGGGAAAAGGAAGCTTTTGGGTGCCGGCCAAGGCTGGAAAAGAGCTGGGAAGGGTGCTGGACGTTGGCCAAAAGAGGAAGAAGAAGAGAGAAAGAAGCTTCCTTATTCGGTGCCACCCTTGCCTCCAAACCCTAATCCTAATCCTATCTCAAATAGGATTCCTTCTTGCCGCCCAAACCCTAGCTCTCCTATCATGTAGTTCATGCCAAATCCCTTTGCCATCCTTTTATAGAGTTAGGGATAAGTCATGAATTAATCTCCTCCATTGGTTTTAGGGATTTAATCTCAACCGTCGGATCTAGAGATTTAATCTCAACTGTCCGTTCTTAGAGATTTAATCTCTACCAATGGATCTTTGAGTTTTGTTTCTATCCTTTGGATCTAAGCATCATGAGGTGTTAATAGGCTACATTAGGGACCATGAAGAGGAGTTGGGTCTTGGCCACCCATGGATCAAGCCCACATAAAGTCTGTTCCACTAATGATGATCCAATCCACTAAAGGTTCATCATTCATCTACCTCACCAACCCCCATATCATAATATGGGCTCCATATATTATTTTTACATTTTCTCCCCGTGTTTAAGATCTCGAATGTCCGTCGATTAATTAATTTACCGACCATTAATTAATCAACATCTAACTCCTTGAGTAGTACCACTCAACCTTTTCATCATGCCAGACCAAGTCCACCTACAGGGTTTACATGATGAACCTTATGAGCTCCTCAAGGGGATATCATCATCCTAATATATAGGACACGGTTTCCTCCTATAATTAATAGTACACCATATAAATAATATCATCTCTCAACTTACTGTGCCTATCGATTTAATCTATAAATCTCGCCCATTGGTAAATCAAAGAGATGAGTACTAAGTATATGTGCCCGTTATTATATCGGGATTAAGAGCATGTACTAAATAATATCTGAGGTCCGATTCGATTATGTAGTCAGCAATAAATCGAATCATCTCTAAGTCAGTCCTGCTCAATACACACAAAGTGCACTAGTGTGATTCTATGGTCAAGACAAACCAATACCAAATCACACTACAACCATTCCGATGGTTTGTCCAAAGTCATCTCGGTTGTGAGCCTTTACTTATACTTTACAAGGAGGCGATAGCATGATCTCCCGTGTGACACCAAACACCATGTTATCTATAATGTAATGTATTAGACAATATTGCATAACCATATAAATATGCAAACAATGATCATATGATTCTTATTTCAAAAATAAAGATGTTCATATAAAAGATAGACTTTTCAGTATACATCCCTACAATCTCCCACTTATACTAAAAGACTATGCTGTCCTCAAACTGTCATACATCTGATTCCCCTTCCCTCCACATGCCTATCAAAGTTCTCGCTAGGAGGGCCTTAGTGAAAGGGTCTACCAGGTCATCCTCTGATGCAATCTAGGCGACAACAACTTCTACCTCCTTTACGATTTCTCGTATCAAGTGGTACTTGCGCTCTATGTGTTTACTAGCCTTATGGGCTCGTGGTTCCTTCGGGTTTGGAACTGCACTATTATTATCACAATAAATTGTGATAGTTCTTGGCAAACCAGGAATCAAATCCAAGTCCATCAAGAAGTTCCTAAGCCATACGACTTCTTTGGCCGCCTTAGAGGCCGCCACATACTCAGCTTCCATGGTGGAGTCCGCCATGCATTTCTGCTTGACACTCCTCTATACAATGGCTCAACCTCCCAAAGTAAACACAAAACCTGAGGTAGACTTACTTTATCCCTATATGATTGGAAGTCACAATCCATGTAACCCACAGGGAGTAATTGGTCTGGTTGGTAAACTAACATATAATCCCTAGTCCTTCTCAGGTACTTCAATATATGCTTTACCGTAGTCCAATGTCCCTGTCCTGGATTACTCTGATATCTGCTGACCATGCCGACGGCATAGCAGATATCTGGTCTCGTACATAGCATCGCATACATGAGGCTTCCTACTGCTGAAGCATAAGGAACCGCCTTCATCTCCTCTATCTACTCAGATGATCTAGGACACATCTCCTTAGATAAAGGAACTCCATGTCTGAAAGGTAGAAAACCCTTCTTGGAGTTCTGCATGCTAAAACGCTCCATAATCGTGTTTATGTATGAAGCTTGGGATAAGCACATCATCCTTTTCCTGCGATCCCTTATAACCTTGATCCCAAGGATGTGTCCCACCTCTCCCAAGTCCTTCATATCAAACTGTTTGGACAACCATACCCTTACGTCCGATAACACCTTGATATTGTTGCCAATCACCAAAATGTTATCTACGTATAGTACAAGAAATACCACTACGTTTCCGTCACATCTCGTGTATACACAAGACTCATTCAGACTTTAAATAAATCCATAAGACTGGATCACCTCATCAAATCGGATGTTCCAAGACCTCAAAGCTTGTTTCAATCCATAAATGGACCGATTAAGCTTACATACAAGATGCTCTTTGCCCTTAGCAATGAATCCCTCTGGTTGCTTCATGTAGATGTTTTCCTCAAGACTTCCATTAAGGAAAGCTGTCTTGACATCCATCTGCCACACCTCATAATCCATATGAGCTGCTATGCATAAGAGAATCAGGATAGACTTAAGCATGTCTACCGACGAAAAGGTCTCCTCATAATCGATACCCTCTTTCTGAGTATACCCCTTCGCAACAAGCCTCGCTTTGAAGGTCTCAACCTTCCCATATATTCCTCTCTTTCTCTTGTAGATCCACTTGCATCCAATGGTTTTTACACCATCGGGTGGTTCTACTAGCTCCCAGACCTGATTTGAATCCATAGATTCAATCTCAACATTCATTGCACTTTGCCAAGATACTGCATCTTTATCTTGGATTGCCTCGTCATATGTCCAGGGATCAGGTTCATGTTCGCCAGGGACCAAATCAGAAGATTCTCCCAAGAACATGAATCTATCAGGCTGTCTCACAACCCTCCCACTACGATGAGGTATCATCTGTGTATCCTTTGTGACACGCGGTGCAGTGACATGTGATATATCCTCTTGTACCGGTGGTACTAAAGAAGTGACTTCTCCTTTTAACTCCTCCAGAATAATTTTACTCTTGGGCTTGTGGCTCATCACATAGTCTTCCTCTAGAAATCTGGCATTCGTGCTAACGATCACCCTCTGATCTCTAGGACTATAAAACAATCCACCCTTCGTTCCCCTGGGATAGCCAACGAACAAGCTGCATCAGAAGGTTCCAACTTACCAAAGATCCGCCTTCAAAGACATGTGCCGACTCCCATATCCGAATATGTCTTAGACTAGGCTTTCTCCTAGTCCACAACTCTGTGGGAGTAGAAGGCACTGATTTAGATGGTACCAAGTTCAGAATATATACCTCCTTATCTAGAGCATATCCCCAGAACGAATCTGGCAAGTCAGAATAACTCATCATCGATCTAACCATCTCCATAAGAGTCCTATTCCTTCGCCTCGCTACACCGCTCACCAGGTGTGCTAGTGCCAATTGGGATTGAATCTCAGCCTCTGATAAGTAGTTCCTGAACTCTCGAGGTACTCACCACCACGATCAGATCGTAGTGTCTTGATACTTTTACCTTGATGTTTCTCCACATCAGCCTTGAGTTCTTTGAACTTGTCAAAGCATTCAGACTTGCGGTGCATCAGGTAAATGTATCCATATCTTGAGTAATCATCTATAAAAGAGACGAAATACTCAAAACCACCTCTAGCCTAGATAGACATAGGACCACAAAAATCAGAATGAACCAATTCTAACACATCTTTGGCTTTATACCCCTTGGCCTTAAAAGGCCTCTTGGTTATCTTACCCTCCAAGCAAGATTCATAGGTTGGGAGATCCTCCACCACTAATGAACCCAAAGGTCCATCAGCTATCAACCTTTGAATTCTGCTTAGGTTAATGTGACCAAGCCTAAGATGCCAAAGATATGTTTGGTTCATCATCGAAGGTTCTTTTCTCTTATTGGAATTAGAAGATGAGTTATAAACTTCAATTTGCATCGTGGGAGGTTTTGGTTCAAGTGTATCCAAATTTCCTATCAATGTACCTGAAAAGATATTCTCCCTATTCCTTTTTATAATAGCTCATTCATTAAAAGAAATAGAATATTCATCCATAAACAATTTAGAAATTGAAACTAAGTTCTTTCTAAATAAAGGTACATAAAGGGAATTTTCCAAAACCTAAGTTTTATTTTTCTCAAGAGATAAATAAAACTTCTCCCACTGCAATAGCTGTCATCTTCATGGCATTGCCCAAGTAAATGGTAATCTTCCTTTTAGCTCGTCGTCGGGTTTCTCGAACCTCGCAGTAGTTGCACATGATTAGTGGCTCAGATTCTACACATCAGTGCCGTAGATAACACCGCTAATCATGTTTCAATGACTAGTCCAAAGGATATATCTTTGTTCTCGCTTGGATTGGGACAAATTCCTTCTTCCAATGTCCATCCATCTTATAAGTGAAGTACTTGCCTTTCGGCTTCTTCACTCTTTCCTGAGATCCTCCCACCACCTTTTCTCTACCTTGTTTCTCCTTCTTCTTGCCTTTCAGCTTAGAAGTAGAAACCTTTTTGAGCAACCATGGCTTGAGGACACTCTTCGAAGAGTGCATACTTGTACTCCTTAGTAGATAAGACAATATCTAGATTCTTTTCCAATCAACATTGTTTGGGTACAGTAAGTCTATTTCCTTTAGTATCATAGTAAGTGGACTGAAAGTCATTTTTGAAAATCCTAAGAATCACATAGATCATTACTATAGATTTCAAAAATTATTGATTCCTCAAACAATAAAATTTAAAATCAACCAACACCTCAAAACACCGAGAATATCGTATGCCATATAGTGGACGTATACGAATTCTACATTTGTAAGAGGAGGTTTTACCCATTAATTTTACTATCTTGTCAACCTAACTTTTGACAAGTAAAATTAATAGTTGGTTCCTCTTTGGCCCTACAAATAAAAGCAGTGACTCCGATGGGTAGGATACTTATATTTGTTTCTAAGTGTTCACCATTACTCGGTACCAAGGTAATTATCTCAGGTTATGTGCCTTACGATGGGCAAGTACACACGCTCCTTAATAATTTCCTATAACCATATTGGACCTTGTGATCCGCAAACAAACCCATCCGATGGGGAGGAAGGCACTCAGAGCCGACGCGCAAGTTTGTTTGCATCACTTGTCAAATCGTAATGGAGGCCACGGGAATTTATAAAAATATCCCTCTCCCACTTAGTAATTTGAAATTGAGGAATTTTCCTAGCCTACGACATGCATATCAAACAAAAGGCAATAAATATGAAAAATAAATTATTTTCCAACTATTATGGCTTTTGTCTTCAATATGACTCCCGTCGCATCGCCATCTCGTCCGCTCCTCCTACGCCATGTACGAGCCATCCGGAGATCCGAGCCGAGACTAAAACCTATTTTAATTTACATCCATCGATCCTATACTCCACGAGGGAGTATACATGAAATCTAGATCGAAAGTAAAATAAAATAAAGAGCGGCTAAACAATGCCGTATTTAATTTACCAAAAACTAAATACTAGCCTCGTCAACTCCGAGGATTCAACAAAATAAATATTTACACACATACAATCACATACACACATATGACCATAATAGTCGGATCTTATACCTGCAACCAAAGAGTTAAACTACGCATATCCTACTATTATTCGGCACATATAATATATGAAAAAGTGCATAAAAATTAACCGAATCCTAAACACACAAAAATGGAAACCTTGGCTCTGATACCAATTGAAGGGTTTTGCTTATCGAGTCTGCGAGGGGAAACTTCGCTTCCCACTTCACCTCGGTAGCTTGTCCATGGCGATCCCTTCGATGTCCCCGGATTAAAAAAATTTAATCCTAGACAAAAGGGATTGCCAAAGCAACCAAGTCATCATCGTGCTATTCGTTTAGAGAGGTCACTTGAACAAACTAGTTGTTCAAGCGACCATCCTCTATTCTACGAGTAGCCAAGGAATAGACGATGTCCGGATCATCAGTTTTTGTGTTTATGATTAGGATCCAAGTATTATTTAGCCATTTACAGATTTATAACATGCTTATAATTGAAAAACAAAAACAAGCAACAAACAAAAGAAGAAAGTAGAATAGGTATACCTCTCGATCTTCTAATGTATGACCTTCCTTCTTTTGGACGTCGTGTGGCCGACGATACACCAAAAGTCGAAGCTCCTAGATGCCAAATCTTCCTTCCTTGCTCTTCCAAAGCAAGAGGAAGAATAGAAACAAGGTTTTTCTCCTCACTAGAAACAACCAACAAGGAACCAAACTTATCCTTGCCGCCGGCCAACTAGATGAAGGAGAAGATGGTGGAAAACAACCAACACACCAAGGGAAGCCCTATATCTTGTTTCCACCACCTAAGGAGAGGGAAAAGGAAACTTTTGGGTGCCGGGCAAGGCTGAAAAAGAGCTGGGAAGGGTGCTGGACGTTGGCCAAATGAGGAAGAAGAAGAGAGAAAGAAGCTTCCTTATTTGGTTCCACCCTTGCCTCCAAACCCTAATCCTAATCCTATCTCAAATAGGATTCCTTCTTGCCGCCCAAACCCTAGCTCTCCTATCATGTAGTTCATGCCAAATCCCTTTGCCATCCTTTTATAGAGTTAGGGATAAGTCATGAATTAATCTCCTCCATTGGTTTTAGGGATTTTATCTCAACCGTCGTATCTAGAGATTTAATCTCAACCGTCCATTCTTAGAGATTTAATCTCTACCAATGGATCTTTGAGTTTTGTTTCTATCCTTTGGATCTAAGCATCATGAGGTGTTAATAGGCTACATTAGAGACCATGAGGAGGAGTTGGGTCTTGGCCACCCATGGATCAAGCCCACATAAAGTCCGATCCACTAATGATGATCCAATCCACTAAAGGTTCATCATTGATCTACCTCACCAACCCCCATATGATAATATGGGCTCCATATATTATTTTTACATTTTCTCCCCGTGTTTAAGATCTCGAATGTCCGTCGATTAATTAATTTACCAACCATTAATTAATCAACATCTAACTCCTTGAGTAGTACCACTCAACCTTTTCATCATGCCGGACCAAGTCCACCTGCAGGGTTTACATGATGAACCTTATGAGCTCCTCAAGGGGATATCATCATCCTAATATATAGGACACAGTTTCCTCCTATAATTAACGGTACACCATATAAATAATATCATCTCCCAACTTACCGAGCCTATCGATTTAATCTATAAATCTCGCCCATTGGTAAATCAAAGAGATGAGTACTAAGTATATGTGCCCGTTATTATATTGGGATTAAGAGCATGTACTAAATAATATCTGAGGTCCGATTCGATTATGTAGTCAGCAATAAATCGAATCACCTCTAAGTCGGTCCTGCTCAATACACACAAAGTGCACTAGTGTGATTCTATGGTCAAGACAAACCAATACCAAATCACACTACAACCATTCCGATGGTTTGTCCAAAGTCATCTCGGTTGTGAGCCTTTACTTATACTTTACAAGGAGGCGATAGCATGATCTCCTGTGTGACACCACACACCATGTTATCTACAATGTAATATATTAGACAATATTGCATAACCATATGAATATGCAAACAATGATCATGTGATTCTTATTTCAAAAATAAAGATGTTCATACAAAGGATAGACTTTTCAGTATACATCCCTACAAGTACCACCTGATACGAGAAATCGTAAAGAGAGGAGAAGTTGTTGTGGCCAAGATTGCATTAGAGGATAACCTGGCAGATCCTTTCACTAAGGCCCTTCCAGCAAGAGCTTTTGATAGGTATGTGGAGGGAATGGGAATCAGATGTATGGTAGTTTGAGGATAGCATAGTCTTTTAGTATAAGTGGAAGATTGTTGGGATGTATACTGAAAAATCTATCTTTTGTATGAACATCTTTATTTTGAAATAAGAATCACATGATCATTGTTTGCATATTTATGGTTATGCATATTGTCTAATACATTACATTGTAGATAACATGGTGTGTAGTGTCACACGGGAGATCATGTTATCATTTCCTTGTAAAGTATAAGTAAAGACTCACAACCGAGATGGTTATGGATAAACCATTGGAATAGTTGTAGTGTGATTTGGTATTGGTTTGTCTTGACCATAGAATTACACTAGTACACTTTGTGTGTATTGAGTAGGACCGACTTAGAGGTGATTCGATTTATTGTTGATCACATAATAGAATTGGACCTCAGATATTATGTTGTATATGCTCTTAATTTCTATATAATAATAGGCATATATACTTAGTATTCATTTCTTTGATTTAGCAATGGGCGAGATTTATAGAGTAAATCGATAGGCTCGGTAAGTTGGGAAATGATATTATTTATATGGTGTGCTATTGATTATAGGAGGAAACCGTGTCCTATGTATTAGGATGATGATGTCCCCTTGAGGAGCATATAAGATTCATCATGTAAACCCTGCAGGTGGACTTGCTCCGGCATGATGATAAGGTTGAGTGGTACTACTCATGGATTTAGATGTTCATTAATTAATTATCAGTAAATTAATTAATTGATGGATATTCGAGATCTTAAACACGGGGAGATAAATGTACAAATAATATATGGAGCCCATATTAAGTTATAGGGGTTGGTTGATGGCATGGCTCGAAGGCTCATTGGCTCCCATGTCCCCAGATAAAAATTTTCACTAATGAAAACTAATCCGGATGGGATGAGTTTCCTAAGCTCAACCAATTCGTCGTCGTGCTAATGACTTGAGCGATCGCTTGAACAAACTAGTTATTCAAGCAACAAAACTCTTCTAGTCGATTAGCCGCAGAAGAGACGACGGACGGATTGCCGGTTTTTGTCTTTATCTTCGGGGTCCATTATTTACAAATACATACAAATGTAAACTAGTATAATCAACACATACTAACATATAGAACATAAGCTAGCATATCAATAAGAACATGCAAAGATCAATAATAAAAGTTGTAAAACTTTTATACCTCTCGATCTTCTATCGTATGTCCTATCCTCCTTGTAGACTTCGAGTGGGCGAAGATCCTCCACAAGTTGAAGCCTCCTAGATCACAATCTTCTTTCCTTGCTCACTCCGAACAAGAAGAAGTATAGAAATGAAACTCCTCCCTATCTAAGTTCGGCCACCAAGTCAAGAGACTTGATGATGCCGCCGGCCAAAGAATAGAGGAGGAAGAGGGCGCCGGCCAAGAGCTCCAAGGATAAACCCTAACCCTTGTTTCCACCGGCCAAGGAGAAGAGGAAGAAGGGAAGACAGCCAACCAAGGTTGAGATGAGGAAGAAGGGCACCGGCCAAAACCCTAGGAAGAAGGAAGCCTTGCCGCCCAAGACTTCTAGCTGCCCAATGCTTCTCCAAAACCCTAGCCGCCCAAAACCCTAACTCTCCTAGGGTTTCTTGCCGCCCAACCAATGAGAGGCAAAACCCTAATCTCCAAAAAAAACATCTCATCCTGTCGCCCACCTTAAGCCACCCCTTTATAGAGTTAGGCTTAAGCCTTGTTTTAATCTCCACCGTTGGTTCTAGGGATTTAATCTCAACCGTCGGATCTAGAGATTTAATCTCAACCGTCGAATCTAGAGATTTAATTTCAACCATCGGATCTAGAGATTTAATCTCCACCGTCGGTTCTAGGGAATTAATCTCAACCGTCGATTCTAGAGATTTAATCTCAACCATCGGATCTAGAGATTTAATCTCCACCGTCGGTTCTAGGGATTTAATCTCAACAGTCGGTTCTAGAGATTTAATCTCAACCGTCGGTTCTAGAGATTTAATCTCAACCGTCAGTTCTAGAGATTTAATCTCAACCGTTGGTTCTAGAGATTTAATCTCAACCGTCGAATCTTAGAGATTTAATCTCAACCGTCGGTTCTAGAGTTTTGTTTTCCATCATTCGATCTAGGCTTCATGAGGATTATATTAGGCTACAATAGGGACCATGAGGAGGAGTTGGATCTTGGCCACCCGATGGATCGGAACCACACAAACTCGATCCATCAATGATGTTCCATTCCACTAGAGGATCATCATTGAATTACCTCACCAACCCCCATAAATTAATATGGGTTCCATATATTATTTGTACATCCATCTCACCGTGTTTAAGATATCGAATGTTCGTCAATTAATTGATTTACTGACCATCAATCAATTAACATCTAACTCCTCGAGTAGTATCACTCAACCTTATCATCATGTTGACTAAGTCAACCTGCAGGGTTTACATGATGAACCTTATGAGCTCCTCAAGGGGACATCATCAACCTAATATATAGGACATGGTTTCCTCCTATAATCAACGGCACACCTTGTAAATAATATCATTTCCCAACTTACCCGGCATATTGATTTAATCCATCTAAATCTCACCCTTTGGTAAATCAAAGAAATAAATACTAAGTACATGTGCCCGTTATTATATCGGGATTAATAGTATGTACAACATAATATCCGAGGTCCAATTCAATTATATAGTCAGCAATAAATTGAATAACCTCTATGTCGGTCCTGCTCAATACAACTAAGTGTACTAGTGTAACTCTATGTTCAAGACAAAACAATACCAAGCTATACTACAACCATGCCAATGGTTTGTCCAAAACCATCTTGGTTGTGAGCCTCTTCTTATATTCTACAAGGGACTGATAACATGATCTTTTGTGCCACACCAAGCACCATGTTATCTACAATGTAAAATATTAGACAATATGCATACATATAATAAATATAAAGTGCAAACAATGATCATGTGATTCTTATTTCAAAATAAAAATGTTCATACAAAAAGAGCTAGGCTTTCAGTATACATTCCAACAATATCCCACTTATACTAAAAGACTATGTTGTCATCACAATTCCATATATTTGATCCCCATGTCCTCCACATGCCTATCAAACGCTTTTGCTGGAAGGGCCTTAGTGAATGGATCCTCCAGGTTATCCTCTGATGTAATCTTGGCGACAGCTACTTCTCCTCGCTTTACGATCTCTCGTATCAGGTGGTACTTGCGCTCTATGTGTTTACTCGCCTTATGGGCTCGTGGTTCCTTCGAGTTTGCAACTGCACCACTGTTATCACAATAAATTGTGATAGTTCTGGGCAAACCAGGAATCACATCAAAGTCCTACAAGAAGTTCCTGAGCCATACAGCTTCCTTGGCTGCCTCAGAGGCTGCCACATACTCAGCTTCCATGGTAAAGTCCGCTACGCATTTCTGCTTGACACTCCTCCATACTATGGCTCCACCTCCAAAAGTAAACACAAACCCCGAGGTAGACTTACTGTGTTCCCTATCTAATTGGAAATCAGAATCCGTGTAACCCATAGGGAATAATTGATCTTCCCGGTAAACCAGAATATAATCCCTAGTCCTTCTCTGGTACTTCAATATATGCTTTACCGCAGTCCAATGTCCCTGTCCAGGATTACTCTGATATCTGCTAACTATGCCCACGACAAAGCAGATATCTGGTCTCGTACATAGCATAGCATACATGAGGCTTCCTACTGCCGAAGCATAAGGAACCGCCTTCATCTCCTCTATCTCCTTTGATGTTTTGGGACACATCTCTTTAGATAAAGGTACTCCATGCTTAAAAGGTAGAAAACCTTTCTTGGAGTTCTGCATGCTAAAACGAGCAAGGATAGTGTCAATGTATGATGCTTGAGATAAGCACAACATCCTTTTCTTGCGATCCCTTATCACCTTGATCCCAAGGATGTGTCCCACTTCTCCTAAGTCCTTCATATCAAACTGTTTGGACATCCATACCCTTACGTCTGATAACACTCTGATATTGTTGCCATCTAAAATAATGTCATCTACGTATAGTACAAGAAATACCACTACGTTTCCGTCACATCTCTTGTATACACAAGGGTCATCCGGACTTTGAATAAATCCATATGACTGGATTACCTCATCAAAGCGGATGTTCCAAGATCTAGAAGCTTGCTTCAATCCATAAATGGACCGATTAAGCTTACACATAAGATGCTCTTTGCCCTTTGCAATGAATCCCTCTGGTTGCTTAATATAGATGTTTTCCTCAAGACTTCTATTAAGGAAAGTTGTCTTGACATCCATCTGTCAAATCTCATAATCCATATGAGCAGCTATAGATAAGAGAATCCGGATAGACTTGAGGATGGCTACCGGTGAAAAAGTCTCCTCATAATCGATATCCTCTTTCTGAGTATACCCTTTCGCAATAAGCCTAGCTTTGAAGGTTTCAACCTTCCCGTCTACTCCTCTCTTTCTCTTGTAGATCCACTTGCATCCAATGGCTTTCACACCATCGGGTGGTTCTACTAGCTCCCAGACATGATTATAATCCATAGATTCTATCTCTGAATTCATCGCTCTTTGCCAAGATACCGCATCTCTATCTTGGAGTGCCTCGTCATATGTCCAGGGATCAGGTTCATGTTCACCAGGGACAAAGTCCGAAGACTCTCCCAAGAACATGAATCTCTCGGGTTGTCTAACAACCCTCCCACTATGACGAGGTGCCTCCTGTGTATGCTCTGTGACATGCAGTGCAGTGACTTGTGGTATCTCCTCTTGTACCGGTGGTACTGAAGTCGGGACTTCCCCTGTCAACTCCTCAAGAACAATCCTACTTGTGGGCTTGTGGTTCATCACATAGTCCTCCTCTAGAAATCTGGCATTCGTACTCACGATCACCTTCTGATCTCTAGGACTATAGAACAAACCACCCTTCGTTCCCTTAGGGTAGCCAATAAACAAGCTGCATTGCACATGAGATTCCAACTTACCAAAGATCTCCTTCAAAGACATGTGCTAGACTACCCCAAATCCGAATATATCTTAGACTAGGCTTTCGCCCAGTCCACAATTCTGTGGGAGTAGAGGGTACTGACTTAGATGGAACCAAGTTCAGAATGTGTGCTGCTGTTTCCATAGCAAACCCCCAGAACGAATTAGGTAACTCAGAATAACTCATCAACAATCTGACCATCTCCATAAGAGTCCTATTCCTTCGCTCCGCCACACCATTTTGCTGGGGTATGCCAGGTGCGGATAATTGGGATTGAATCTCAGCCTCTGATAAGTAACTCCTAAACTCTCCTAATAGGTACTCGCTACCACGATCAGATCGTAGTGTCTTGATACTTTTACCTTGACGGTTCTCCACATCAGCCTTGAATTCTTTGAACCTGTCAAAGCATTCAGACTTGCGGCACATCAAGTAAATGTATCCATATCTTGAATAATCGTCTATAAAAGAGACGAAATATTCAAAACCACCTCTAGCCTGGATAGACATAGGACCGCACAAATCAGAATGAACCAATTCTAACACATCTTTGGCTCTATACCCCTTGGCCTTGAAAGGCCTCTTGGTCATTTTACCTTCCAAGCAAGATTCGCAGGTTGGGAGATCCTCCACCACTAATGAACCCAAAGGTCCATCAGCTATCAACCTTTGAATTCTACTCAGGTTAATATGACCAAGCCTTAGATGCCAAAGATATGTTTGGTTCATCTTCGAAGGTTCTTTTCTCTTATTGGAATTAGAAGATGAGTTATTAACTTCTATATGCATCGTGGGAGCTTTTGGTTCAAGAGTATACAAATTGCCAACTAATGTACATGAACAGATAATCTCTCTATTTCTTTTTATAACAACTCTGTCATTAAAAGAAACAGAATATCCATTAAATAATTTAGAAACCGAAATCAAATTCTTTCTAAATGTAGGTACATAAAGACAATTTCTCAAAACCAAAACTTTATTTCTATCAAACGATAAATGAACGTCTCCCACTGCAATAGCCGTCACCATTGTAGCATTGCCCATGTAGACGGTAATTTCTCTTTCAGCTAGTCGTCGGGTTTCCTGGAACCCCTGCAAAGTATTGCAGACATGATCAGTGGCTCATGTATCTACACACCAGGTACTGGTAGATAACACCGCTAAACATGTTTCAATGACTAGACAAGAAGATATGCCTTTGTTCTTTTGGTGAGGAAAATCCGCCTTCCAATGTCCAGTCTGCTTACAAGTGAAGCACTTGCCTTTCGGCTTCTTCACTCCTCCATGAGATCCTCCCACCACCTTTGCTCCACCTTGTTTCTTCTTCTTCTTGCCTTTCGGCTTAGAAGTAGAAACCTTTTGGGCAACCATGGTTTGAGAACACTCTTCTAAGAGTACATATTTGTACTCCTCTGCAGTTAAGACAATATCCAAATTTCTTTTCCAATCAATATAATTTGGGTACAGTAAGTTTATTTCCTTTAGCATCATAGTAAGTGGGTTGAAAGCCATTTGAAAATCCTATGAATCACAATGATCAAAATATTAGATTTCAAATATTATTGATTCCTCAAACAATAAAATTCCGAAATCAACCAACACCTCAAAACACCGAGAATATCGCATGCCACGATAGTGTGGACGTATACGAATTCTACATTTGTAAGAGGAGGTTTTACCCATTAATTTTATTATCTTGTCAACCTTACTTTTTGACAAATAAAATTAATAGTTGGTTCCTCTTTGGCCCTACAAATAAAAGCAGTGACTCCGATGGGGAGGATACTTTTTATTTGCATCTAAGTGTGCACCATTACACGATACTAAGGGAATTATCTCGGATTATGTGCCTTACCGATGGGGAAGTACACACACTCCTAAATAATTTCCTATAACCATTATTTGACCTAGTGATCCGCAAACAAACTCATCCGATGGGGAGGAAGGCACTCAGAGCCGACGCGCAAGTTTGTTGCATCACACGTCAAATTGTAATGGAGGCCACGAGAATTAATTAAAATGTCCCTCTCCCACTTAGTAAATTGACAGTGAGGAATTTTCAAGCACACACAACATGCATATAAAACAAATCAGCAATAA
The DNA here is from genome assembly GCA_025175895.1 of Wurfbainia villosa. Classification (NCBI taxonomy): domain Eukaryota; kingdom Viridiplantae; phylum Streptophyta; class Magnoliopsida; order Zingiberales; family Zingiberaceae; genus Wurfbainia; species Wurfbainia villosa. Next base: position 77,606,894 of record CM046000.1, on the reverse strand, counting down.
ACATGGAAAAAACCAGATTTTTCCCAACTATTATGGCATTGTTCTCCAATATGCGTCCCGTCGTGTCGCCACCTTTTCCGCTCCATCTTTTCCCGTGCGCAAGTCACCAAAGAGATCCGAGCCAACATAATCTAATTTAATTTACATCCATCGATCCTATACTCCACGAAGGAGTGTACAAATAATCTAGATCGAAAGTAAACTAAAATGAGTGGCTAAACAATGTCGTATTCAATTATAAAAATTAAATACTAATTTAGCCTCGTCAACCCCGAGGATTCAAATAATATACAATCACACACACATGCAATCACATACACACATATATAGCCATAATAGTTGGATCTTATGCCTGTAACAAAAAAAGATAGCCTACGCACATCCTACTATTATCCGGCATACACAATATATGATAAGTGCGTGAAAGTAACGGAATCCAAAACACAAAAAATCGGAAACCGTGGCTCTGATACCAGTTGATGGCATGGCTCGGAGGCTCATTGGCTCCCATGTCCCCGGATTAAAATTTTTACTAATGAAAACTAATCCGGATGGGATGAGTTTCCTAAGCTCAACCAATTTGTCGTCGTGCTAACGACTTGAGCGATCACTTGAACTAACTAGTTGTTCAACCAACAAAACTCTTCTAGTCGATTAGCCACGGAAGAGGGACACTCCCCCTATCTGATTCCCTATCTGATTGGAAATCAGAATCCGTGTAACCCACAGGGAATAATTGATCTGCCCGGTAAACCAGCATATAATCCCTAGTCCTTCTCTGGTACTTCAATATATGCTTTACCGCAGTCCAATGTCCCTGTCCAGGATTACTCTGATATCTGATAACCATGCCCACGGCAAAGCAGATATCTGGTCTCGTACATAGCATAGCATACATGAGGCTTCCTACTGCCGAAGCATAAGGAACTGCCTTCATCTCCTCTATCTCCTTTGATGTTTTGGGACACATCTCTTTAGATAAAGGTACTCCATTCTTAAAAGGTAGAAAACCTTTCTTGGAGTTCTGCATGCTAAAACGAGCAAGAATAGTGTCAATGTATGATGCTTGAGATAAGCACAACATCCTTTTCTTGCGATCCCTTATCACCTTGATCCCAAGGATGTGTCCCACTTCTCCTAAGTCCTTTATATCAAACTGTTTGGACAACCATACCCTTACGTCTGATAACACTCTGATATTGTTGCCATCTAAAATAATGTCATCTATGTATAGTACAAGAAATACCACTATGTTTCCGTCACATCCCTTGTATACACAAGGGTCATCCGGACTTTGAATAAATCCATATGACTGGATTACCTAATCAAAGCGGATGTTCCAAGATCTAGAAGCTTGCTTCAATCCATAAATGGACCGATTAAGCTTACACATAAGATGCTCTTTGCCCTTTGCAATGAATCCCTGTGGTTGCTTAATATAGATGTTTTCCTCAAGACTTCTATTAAGGAAAGCTGTCTTGACATCCATCTGCCAAATCTCATAATCCATATGAGCAGCTATAGATAAGAGAATCCGGATAGACTTGAGGATGGCTACCGGTGAAAAAGTCTTCTCATAATCGATACCCTCATTCTGAGTATACCCTTTCGCAATAAGCCTAGCTTTGAAGGTTTCAACCTTCCCGTCTACTCCTCTCTTTCTCTTGTAGATCCACTTGCATCCAATGGCTTTCACACCATCGGGTGGTTCTACTAGCTCCCAGACATGATTATAATCCATAGATTCTATCTCTGAATTCATCGCTCTTTGCAAAGATACCGCATCTCTATCTTGGAGTGCCTCGTCATATGTCCAGGGATCAGGTTCATGTTCACCAGGGACTAAGTCCGAAGACTCTCTCAAGAACATGAATCTCTCGGGTTGTCTAACAACCCTCCCACTATGACGAGGTGCCTCCTGTGTATGCTCTGTGACATGCGGTGCAGTGACTTGTGGTATCTCCTCTTATACCGGTGGTACTGAAGTCGGGACTTCCCCTGTCAACTCCTCAAGAACAATCCTACTCGTGGGCTTGTGGTTCATCACATAGTCCTCCTCTAGAAATCTGGCATTCGTACTCACGATCACCTTCTGATCTCTAGGACTATAGAACAAACCACCCTTCGTTCCCTTAGGGTAGCCAACAAACAAGCATACTGCATTTAGATTCTAACTTACCAGGGATTCAAATAATATACAATCACACACACATGCAATCACATACACACATATATAGCCATAATAGTTGGATCTTATGCCTGTAACCAAAAAAGTTAGCCTACGCTCATCCTAGTATTATCCGGCATGCACAATATATGATAAGTGCATGAAAGTAACCGAATCCAAAACACACAAAACCAGAAACCATGGCTCTAATACCAGTTGATGGCATGGCTCGGAGGCTCATTGGCTCCCATGTCCCCGGATTAAAATTTTTACTAATGAAAACTAATCCGGATGGGATGAGTTTCCTAAGCTCAACCAATTCGTCGTCGTGCTAACGACTTGAGCGATTGCTTGAACAAAATAGTTGTTCAACAAACAAAACTCTTCTAGTCGATTAGCCGCGGAAGAGATGACGGACGGATCGCCGGTTTTTGTGTTTATCTTCGGGGTCCATGATTATACAAATACATACAAATGTAAACTAGTATAATCAACACATACTAACATATAAAACATAAGCTAGTATATCAATAAGAACATGCAAAGATCAATAATAAAAGTTGTAAAACTTTTATACCTCTCGATCTTCTATCGTATGTCCTATCCTCCTTGTAGACTTCATGTGGGCGAAGATCCTCCACAAGTTGAAGCCTCCTAGATCACAATCTTCTTTCCTTGCTCGCTCCGAACAAGAAGAAGTATAGAAACAAAACTCCTCCCTATCTAAGATCGGCCACCAAGTCAAGAGACTTGATGATGCCGCCGGCCAAAGAATAGAGGAGGAAGAGGGCGCCGGCCAAGAGCTCCAAGGATAAACCCTAGCCCTTGTTTCCACCGGCCAAGGAGAAGAGGAAGAAGGGAAGACCGCCGGCCAAGGTTGAGATGAGGAAGAAGGGCACCGGCCAAAACCCTAAGAAGAAGGAAGCCTTGCCGCCCAAGACTTCTAGCCACCCAATGCTTCTCCAAAATCCTAGCTGCCCAAAACCCTAACTCTCCAAGGGTTTCTTGCCGCCCAACCAATGAGAGGCAAAACCCTAATCTCCAAAAAAAACATCTCATCCTGCCGCCCACCTTAAGCCACCCTTTTATAGAGTTAGGCTTAAGCCTTGTTTTAATCTCCACCGTTGGTTCTAGGGATTTAATCTCAACCGTCGGATCTAGAGATTTAATCTCAACCGTCGGATCTAGAGATTTAATTTCAACCATCGGATCTAGAGATTTAATCTCCACCGTCGGTTCTAGAGATTTAATCTCAATCGTCGGTTCTAGAGATTTAATCTCAACCGTCGGATCTAGAGATTTAATCTCCACCGTCGGTTCTAGGGATTTAATCTCAACCGTCGATTCTAGAGATTTAATCTCAACTGTCGATTCTAGAGATTTAATCTCAACCGTCAGTTCTAGAGATTTAATCTCAACCATTGGTTATAGAGATTTAATCTCAACCGTCGGATCTTAGAGATTTAATCTCAACCGTCGGTTCTAGAGTTTTATTTTCCATCATTGGATCTAGGCTTCATGAGGATTATATTAGGCTACCATAGGGACCATGAGGAGGAGTTGGATCTTGGCAACCCGATGGATCGGAACCACACAAACTTGATCCATCAATGATGTTCCATTCCACTAGAGGATCATCATTGAATTACCTCACCAACCCCCATAAATTAATATGGACTCCATATATTATTTGTACATCCATCTCCCCGTGTTTAAGATATCGAATGTCCGTCAATTAATTGATTTACTGACCATCAATCAATTAACATCTAACTCCTCAAGTAGTACCACTCAACCTTATCATCATGTTGACTAAGTCAACCTGCAGGGTTTACATGATGAACCTTATGAGCTCCTTAAGGGGACATCATCAACCTAATATATAGGACATGGTTTCCTCCTATAATCAATGCCACACCATGTAAATAATATCATTTACCAACTTACCCGGCATATTGATTTAATCTATCTAAATCTCACCCTTTGGTAAATCAAAGAAATAAATACTAAGTACATGTGCCCGTTATTATATCGGGATTAATAGCATGTACAACATAATATCCGAGGTCCGATTCAATTATGTAGTCAGCAATAAATTGAATCACCTCTATGTCGGTCCTGTTCAATACACCTAGGTGTACTAGTGTAACTCTATGTTCAAGACAAAACAATACCAAGCTATACTACAACCATGCCAATGGTTTGTCCAAAACCATCTTGGTTGTGAGCCTCTTCTTATATTCTAGAAGAGACTGAAAACATGATCTTTTGTGCCACACCAAGCACCATGTTATCTACAATATAAAATATTAGACAATATGCACACATATAATAAATATAAAGTGCAAACAATGATCATGTGATTCTTATTTCAAAATAAAAATATTCATACAAAAAGAGCTAGGCTTTCAGTATACATTCCAACAATCTCCCACTTATACTAAAAGACTATGCTGTCATCACAATGCCATACATTTGATTCCCATGTCCTCCACATGCCTATCAAACGCTTTTGCTGGAAGGGCCTTAGTGAATGGATCCGCCAGGTTATCCTCTGATGTAATCATGGCGACAGCTACTTCTCCTCGCTTTACAATCTCTCGTATCAGGTGGTACTTGCGCTCTATGTGTTTACTCGCCTTATGGGCTCGTGGTTCCTTCGAGTTTGCAACTGCACCACTGTTATCACAATAAATTGTGATAGTTCTGGGCAAACCAGGAATCACATCCAAGTCCTTCAAGAAGTTCCTGAGCCATACAGCTTCCTTGGCTGCCTCAGAGGCTGCCACATACTCAGCTTCCATGGTAGAGTCCGTCATGCATTTTGCTTTACACTCCTCCATACTATGGCTCCACCTCCAAAAGTAAACACAAAGCCCGAGGTAGACTTACTGTTGTCCGTATCTGATTGGAAATCAGAATCCGTGTGACCCACAGGGACTAATTGATCTGCCCGGTAAACTAGCATATAATCCCTAGTCCTTCTCTGGTACTTCAATATATGCTTTACCGCAGTCCAATGTCCCTGTCCAGGATTGCTCTGATATCTGCTAACCATGCCCATGGTAAAGCAGATATCTGGTCTCGTACATAGCATAGCATACATGAGGCCTCCTATTGCCGAAGCATAAGGAACCGCCTTCATCTCCTCTATCTCCTTTGATATTTTTGGACACATCTCTTTAGATAAAGGTACTCCATGCTTAAAAGGTAGAAAACCTTTCTTGGAGTTCTACATGCTAAAACGAGCAAGGATAGTGTCAATGTATGAAGCTTGAGATAAGCACAACATCCTTTTCTTGCGATCCATTATCACCTTGATCCCAAGGATGTGTCCCACTTCTCCCAAGTCCTTCATATCAAACTGTTTGGACAACCATACCCTTACGTCTAATAATACTCTGATATTGTTGCCAACTAACAAAATGTCATCTACGTATAGTACAAGAAATACCACTACGTTTCTGTCACATCTCTTGTATACACAAGGCTCATCCGGACTTTGAATAAATCCATATGACTGGATTACCTCATCAAAGTGGATGTTCCAAGATCTAGAAGCTTGCTTCAATCCATAAATGGGCTGATTAAGCTTACACACAAGATGCTCTTTTCCCTTTGCAATGAATCCCTTTGGTTGCTTCATATAGATGTTTTCCTCAAGACATCCGTTAAGGAAAGTTGTCTTGACATCAATTTGCCAAATCTTATAATCCATATGAGCAACTATAGATAAGAGAATCCAGATAGACTTAAGCATGGCTACAGGCGAAAAAGTCTCCTCATAATCAATACCCTCTTTCTGAGTATACCCTTTCGCAACAAGCCTAGCTTTGAAGGTCTCAACCTTCCCGTCTACTCCTCTCTTTCTCTTGTAGATCCACTTGCATCCAATGGCTTTCACACCATCGGGTGGTGCTACTAGCTCCCAGACATGATTATAATCCATAGATTCTATCTTTGAATTCATCGCTCTTTGCCAATTTATCACATCTCTATCTTGGAGTGCCTTGTCATATGTCCAGGGATCAGGTTCATGTTCACTAGGGACTAAGTCCGAAGACTCTCCCAAGAACATGAATCTCTCGGGTTGTCTAACAACCCTCCCACTACGATGAGGTACCTCCTGTGTATGCTCTGTGACACGCGGTGCAGTGACTTGTGGTATCTCCTCTTGTACCGGTGGTACTGAAGTCGGGACTTCCCCTGTCAACTCCTCAAGAACAATCCTACTCGTGGGATTGTGGTTCATCACATAGTCCTCCTCTAGAAATCTGGCATTCGTACTCACGATCACCTTCTGATCTCTAGGACTATAGAACAAACCACCCTTCGTTCCCTTAGGGTAGCCAATAAACAAGCGTACTTCTGTACGAGATTCCAACTTATCAGCATCTCCCTTCAGCACATGTGCTAGACTACCCCAAATCCGAATATATCTTAGACTAGGCTTTCGCCCAGTCCACAATTCTGTGGGAGTAGAGGGTACTGACTTAGATGGAACCAAGTTTAGAATGTGTGCTACTGTTTCCATAGCAAATCCCCAGAACGAATTAGGTAACTCAGAATAACTCATCAACAATCTGACCATCTCCATAAGAGTCCTATTCCTTCGCTCCGCCACACCATTTTGCTGGGGTGTGCCAGGTGCGGATAATTGGTATTGAATCTCAGCCTCTGATAAGTAACTTTTAAACTCTCCTAATAGGTACTTGCCACCACGATCAGATCGTAGTGTCTTGATACTTTTACCTTGACGGTTCTCCACATCAGCCTTGAATTCTTTGAACCTGTCAAAGCATTCAAACTTGTGGCACATCAAGTAAATGTATCCATATCTTGAATAATCGTCTATAAAAGAGACGAAATATTCAAAACCACCTCTAGCCTGGATAGACATAGGACCGCACAAATCAGAATGAACCAATTCTAACACATCTTTGGCTCTATACCCCTTGGCCTTGAAAGGCCTCTTGGTCATTTTACCTTCCAAGCAAGATTCGCAGGTTGGGAGATCCTCCACCACTAATGAACCCAAAGGTCCATCAGCTATCAACCTTTGAATTCTACTCAGGTTAATATGACCAAGCCTTAGATGCCAAAGATATGTTTGGTTCATCTTCGAAGGTTCTTTTCTCTTATTGGAATTAGAAGATGAGTTATTAACTTCTATATGCATCGTGGGAGCTTTTGGTTCAAGAGTATACAAATTTCCAATTAATGTACATGAACAGATAATCTCTCTATTTCTTTTTATAACAACTCTGTCATTAAAAGAAACAGAATATCCATCCATAAACAATTTAGAAACCAAAATCAAATTCTTTCTAAATGTAGGTACATAAAGACAATTTCTCAAAACCAAAACTTTATTTCTATCAAACGATAAATGAACGTCTCCCACTGCAATAGCCGTCACCTTTGTAGCATTGCCCATGTAGACGGTAATTTCTCTTTCAGCTAGTCGTCGGGTTTCCTAGAACCCCTGCAAAGTATTGCAGACATGATCAGTGGCTTCTGTATCTACACACCAGGTACTGGTAGATAACACCGCTAAATATGTTTCAACGACTAGACAAGAAGATATGCCTTTGTTCTTTTGGCGAGGACAATCTGCCTTCCAATGCCCAGTCTACTTACAAGTGAAGCACTTGCCTTTCGGCTTCTTCACTCCTCCCTGAGATCCTCCCACCACCTTTGCTCCACCTTGTTTCTTCTTCTTCTTGCCTTTCGGCTTAGAAGTAGAAACCTTTTGGGCAACCATGGTTTGAGGATACTCTTCTAAGAGTACATATTTGTACTCCTCTGCAGTTAAGACAATATCCAAATTTCTTTTCCAATCAATATAATTTGGGTACAGTAAGATTGTTTCCTTTAGCATCATAGTAAGTGGGTTGAAAGCCATTTGAAAATCCTAAGAATCACAATGATCAAAATATTAGATTTCAAATATTATTGATTCCTCAAACAATAAAATTCTGAAATCAACCAACACCTCAAAACACCGAGAATATCGCATGCCACGATAGTGTGGACGTATACGAATTCTACATTTGTAAGAGGAGGTTTTACCCATTAATTTTATTATCTTGTCAACCTTACTTTTTGACAAATAAAATTAATAGTTGGTTCCTCTTTGGCCCTACAAATAAAAGCAGTGACTCCGATGGGGAGGATACTTTTTATTTGCATCTAAGTGTGCACCATTACACGATACTAAGGGAATTATCTCGAATTATGTGCCTTACCGATGGGGAAGTACACACGCTTCTAAATAATTTCCTATAACCATTATTTGACCTAGTGATCCGCAAACAAACTCATCCGATGGGGAGGAAGGCACTCAGAGCCGACGCGCAAGTTTGTTGCATCACACGTCAAATTGTAATTGAGGCCGCGAGAATTAATTAAAATGTCCCTCTCCCACTTAGTAAATTGACAGAGAGGAATTTTCAAGCACACACAACATGCATATAAAACAAATAAGCAATAAACATGGAAAACATCAGAATTTTCCCAACTATTATGGCATTGTTCTCCAATATGCATCTCATCGTGTCGCCACCTTTTCCGCTCCATCTTTTCCCGTGCGCAAGTCACCAAAGAGATCCGAGCCAAGATAATCTATTTTAATTTACATCCATCGATCCTATACTCCACGAAGGAGTGTACAAATAATCTAGATCGAAAGTAAACTAAAATGAGTGGCTAAACAATGTCGTATTCAATTATAAAAATTAAATACTAATTTAGCCTCGTCAACCCCGAGGATTCAAATAATATACAATCACACACACATGCAATCACATACACACATATATAGCCATAATAGTTGGATCTTATGCCTGTAACCAAAAAAGTTAGCCTACGCTCATCCTACTATTATCCGGCATGCACAATATATGATAAGTGCATGAAAGTAACCGAATCCAAAACACACAAAACCAGAAACCATGGCTCTAATACCAGTTGATGGCATGGCTCGGAGGCTCATTGGCTCCCATGTCCCCGGATTAAAATTTTTACTAATGAAAACTAATCCAGATGGGATGAGTTTCCTAAGCTCAACCAATTCGTCGTCGTGCTAACGACTTGAGCGATTGCTTGAACAAAATAGTTGTTCAACCAACAAAACTCTTCTAGTCGATTAGCCGCGGAAGAGACGACGGACGGATCGCCGGTTTTTGTGTTTATCTTAGGGGTCCATGATTATACAAATACATACAAATGTAAACTAGTATAATCAACACATACTAACATATAGAACAAAAGCTAGCATATCAATAAGAACATGCAAAGATCAATAATAAAAGTTGTAAAACTTTTATACCTCTCGATCTTCTATCGTATGTCCTATCCTCCTTGTAGACTTCGTGTGGGCGAAGATCCTCCACAAGTTGAAGCCTCCTAGATCACAATCTTCTTTCCTTGCTCGCTCCGAACAAGAAGAAGTATAGAAATGAAACTCCTCCCTATCTAAGATCGGCCACCAAGTCAAGAGACTTGATGATGCCACCGGCCAAAGAATAGAGGAGGAAGAGGGTGCCGGCCAAGAGCTCCAAGGATAAACCCTAGCCCTTGTTTCCACCAGCCAAGGAGAAGAGGAAGAAGGGAAGACCGCCAGCTAAGGTTGAGATGAGGAAGAAGGGCACCGGCCAAAACCCTAGGAAGAAGGAAGCCTTGCCGCCCAAGACTTCTAGCCGCCCAATGCTTCTCCAAAATCCTAGCCGCCCAAAACCCTAACTCTCCTAGGGTTTCTTGCCGCCCAACCAATGAGTGGCAAAACCCTAATCTCCAAAAAAAACATCTCATCCTGCCGCCCACCTTAAGCCACCCTTTTATAGAGTTAGGCTTAAGCCTTGTTTTAATCTCCACCGTTGGTTCTAGGGATTTAATCTCAACCGTCGGATCTAGAGATTTTATCTCAACCGTCGGATCTAGAGATTTAATTTCAACCATCGGATCTAGAGATTTAATCTCCACCGTCGGTTCTAGGGATTTAATCTCAACCGTCGGTTCTAGAGATTTAATCTCAACCGTCGGATCTAGAGATTTAATCTCCACCGTCGGTTCTAGGGATTTGATCTCAACCGTCGATTCTAGAGATTTAATCTCAATCGTCGGTTCTAGAGATTTAATCTCAATCATCGGTTCTAGAGATTTAATCTCAATCGTTGGTTCTAGAGATTTAATCTCAACCGTCAGATCTTAGAGATTTAATCTCAACCGTCAGTTCTAGAGTTTTGTTTTCCATCATTGGATCTAGGTTTCATGAGGATTATATTAGGCTACGATAGGGACCATGAGGAGGAGTTGGATCTTGGCCACCCGATGGATCGGAACCACACAAACTTGATCCATCAATGATGTTCCATTCCACTAGAGGATCATCATTGAATTACCTCACCAACCCCCATAAATTAATATGGGCTCCATATATTATTTGTACATCCATCTCCTTGTGTTTAAGATATCGAATGTCCGTCAATTAATTGATTTACTAACCATCAATCAATTAACATCTAACTCCTCGAGTAGTACCACTCAACCTTATCATCATGTTGACTAAGTCAACCTGCTGGGTTTACATGATTTACCTTATGAGCTCCTCAAGGGGACATCATCAACATAATATATAGGACACAGTTTTCTACTATAATCAACGACACACCATGTAAATAATATCATTTCCCAACTTACCAGGCATATTGATTTAATCCATCTAAATCTCACCCTTTGGTAAATCAAAGAAATAAATACTAAGTACATGTGCCCATTATTATATCGGGATTAAGAGCATGTACAACATAATATCCGAGGTCTGATTCAATTATGTAGTCAGCAATAAATTGAATCACCTCTATGTTGGTCATGCTCAATACACCTAAGTGTACTAGTGTAACTCTATGTTTAAGACAAAACAATACCAAGCTACACTACAACCATGCCAATGGTTTGTCCAAAATCATCTTGGTTGTGAGCCTCTTCTTATATTCTACAAGGGACTAATAACATGATCTTCTGTGTCACACCAAGCACCATGTTATCTACAATGTAAAATATTAGACAATATGCACACATATAATAAATATAAAGTTCAAACAATGATCATGTGATTCTTATTTCAAAATAAAAATGTTCATACAAAAAAAGCTAGGCTTTCAGTATACATTCCAACATTGGTGAGGTAGATCAATGATAATCCTCTAGTGGAATGGATTATCATTAATGGATCGGACTTTATGTGGGCTTGATCCATTGGGTGGCCAAGATCCAACTCCTCCTTGTGGTCCCTATTGTAGCCTATTAAAACCCTCATGAAGCTTAGATCCAATGGTGGAGATTAAAACTCTGGATCTAACGGTGGAGATTAAATCTCTAGATCCGACGGTTGAGATTAATTCTCTAGAACCGACGGTTGAGATTAAATCCCTAGATCTGACGGTGGAGATTGAAAGGAGGCTTAAGCCTAACTCTATAAATAAAAAAGAGGCTTGGGCGGCAAGATCATCCTATAGGTGATTAAGGTTTAGGAATGGGCAGCAACATAATAAGATTAGGGTTTGGCTTCTCTTGGGTGGCAAAATAAGGAGGGCTTCTTCATGGCCGACGACTAATGGGAGATTAGGGTTTGTCTCTTGGTTCTCCTTGGCTGGCACCACCCTCATCTTCTCCATATTCATTGTCAGCACCTTCTCCTATCTTTCCTTGGTCGGCGGCAACAAGAACTCCACTTGTTGGCGGGCGCCCACTTCTTCCTCTCCCTCTCCTTGGCCGGCGGCAACAATTCTTGGAGGATTGTTGGTTGGCACTAGATATGAGAAGAAGGGAGGGTGTGTCTTCCCTTTGTTCAGAGCGAGCAAGGAAGGGAAGCTAGTGATCTAGGAGGCTTCGACTTTTGGAAGATCGTCGCCCACACGACGTCCAAAAGGAGGAAGGACATACAATAGAAGATCAAGAGGTATAACAAGAGGTATAATCTTGTTTATTTTGATTAGTGTCCTTTTGTATTATGTATGTGGTTGTTTACTTTGTTTTGTGGCCTAATTTACTTGGACTCCGAATACAAATGCAAAAATCGGTGATCCGTACATCGTCTATTCCACGGCTATTCGAATAATAGAAGTTGGTCGCTTGAACAACAAGTTTGTTCAAGTGACTACTTCAATCGAATAGCACGATGATGAAACAGTTGCTTGGATAATCCATCTTTGTCAAGGATAAATTTTTTTATCCCGGGACGTAGACGGGATCACCGTGAACAAGCGACCAAGTTGAAGTGGGAAGCGAAGTTTCCCTACCTTCAATTTGGTTAGAGTCATCTACCACTTGGTCGATAGAATGACTTGGTTGACTTAGGTTAGGATTAATACTCGACTTGATCTCCAGATCGAAGTTGAGTCTGGTATGAATCGACTCGCTAATTGGGTGTGCCGGGGGTTTTGTAAGTTCGTGTCCTTTATCAAACACTACATTGATAGTCTCTTCGACTCTAAGAGTGTCATGGTTATATACTCTATAAGCTCTACTTATAGTCGAGTATCCTAGAAAGATTCCGGTCGAGGTTTTGGATGTAAATTTCCCTAGATAATCCTTAGTGTTTAGGATATGTACCTTACACCCGAATACCCTAAAGTACTTGATGTTAGGTATTTTATCATGATAAATCTCATATGAGGTCTTAAGGTGCCTCTTTACCATAAGGATCCTATTTTGGACATAGCATGTCATACTCACGGCTTCCGCCTAAAACCTATCGAGTAGATTATACTCATTTAACATTGTCCTAGTGGCTTCTTGTAGGGTTCTATTTTTACGTTCTACTAGACCATTCTGTTGTGGGGTTCTAGGACAAGAGAACTCATGGTGGTATCCATTTAGGTTACAGAATTCTATGAACCTGTGGTTCTCAAATTCACCACCATGATCAGTCCTAAGTCTTTTGATTTTAAGGTTTTGTTGATTTTCTATTAGTTTAAATAGGTTGATTAATTGATCTAGGGTATTACTTTTGTGTTTGATGAACCTAACCCAAGTAAATCTAGAATAGTCGTCAATTATGACTAAGTTGAATTTACTCTCATTAAGTGACTTGGCTCCATGTGAATCAAATAGATCCATGTGTAGGAGCTCAAGAACACTTTTGGTTCGTTCTTGATTAGTTAGTTGATGTTATTTCCTAGATTGTTTACCTTGTTGACAAGCATTACATATTTTATTATCCAAGTTATTGAGGTTAGGCAGACCTCTGACTAAGTCACTCTGACTCATCTTGTGGATGAGTCTTGGGTGTGAGTGACCGAGTCGTCAGTGCCACAACTATGATTCCTCTTGCCGTGTCATAAGACACTTGGTTGAGGAGTTAGTTAAATTAATAGTATAAATATTGTTATTTCTGGTTCCCTTAAGGATTGTTTTAGAAGTTTCATTTGTATTAATTACGCATTCATTTTCTAGAAATATGACCTTATAGTTATTATCACACAATTGGCTTACACTAAGTAAATTATATTGAAAATTTTCTACCAATAAGACATTTTGAATAATAAAGTTAGAGTTGAGCTCAATATCACCTGATCCGATGATTTTGAGCTTGCCGTTGTTTCCGAAGGCTACCAATCCTTGTCGTTTGAATTGAAGCTTCGAAAACTTGAGTTGATCCCCGGTCATGTGTTGGGAGCAACCACTGTCCAACATCCATTGATCCTACATGCAAGGTAGTTGGATCGGATATTGGATTTATTAAATATTGGTTGAAAATTATTAACTTAAATTATCTCACCCATGTCTACATGATCAAGCATGTTAACCCTATATGTTCTTATGAGATGACTTCAAATTTTACTTGATTTAAATTTAATGATTTGAACACTTGTCAACCTTGCGTTAGATTCAGATTTGACCTTAGGCTCATCAAGTCACCTTTTCAAGATCATGGCTTCCAGGTCGTGGCGAGGCACAGAGGTCTTCTTTGATCGGAAAAATGACCACTTTCTTAGACAAAGTCATTTTCAAGAAAATAGAGACTTGACTTACCTAAGACCACTTCCTGGTCTAACTAGTCTAGGATACGGCGAGGTAGCTTCAGCTAATTCCGCTCGGTCAAGTGCACCGAACTAGATACGCCTTATCTAGCCCGAATACACAAGACTCCGCTTTCCTAACGTACTATCATCTCGTCGCATCCTGGTACTATGTTACCAAGTATTGACGAGTTATAGTCCTATCTAACCATTCTAAAATGAAAGATCAAAATAAATAACTAACCTAAGCATGCAATTTCTATGTTAAAACACAAACAAGTTTTGTACTGGCTCCCCCTGGACCATTGAATCAGTTCGGTCTCTCCACATAGTGGATTTTGTCCTTGGGAACCCAGTACTGGTTCGACCCTATGTTTGAAATCAAAGTGGTCTTAGGGACCCATGCTTGGACACATTTTTATGTCAACTTACAATCGACATATACGACTTGTTGGTTATATTTGAGCTAAACCCTAGTTCGACCTTGTTGTACACAGCCTTTTGCGATCCAAGTAAGAGGTCAAGTCCTTTGGATCCCAAAGTAAACCTTTCCAACGTGTTCCTAAGATCTTCGACTTGACTCTTCAAGAGTGAGTTCTCAACTTCAAGCTTTTCAACCTGAGTTGAGTCCTCCCCTCGAACTCGACTAGTCGAAGAGGTTAGGGAGACCTCGTGTTTGAGGAGTTTAACTTCCTCAACCAGGGTCTCGACCTTGGACTCGGACTTAGCCAATTTCCTAGTTAAGAATTTAATTTCACTATAAAGCGTACTAATAAGGGATCGACTTACCTTGAGTGTATCTTTTGAACCAGATGTGTATCTGTGGCTTGTCTTGAATAGCGCTTCGTAGTCTGATTCGTCTTCAGTTTCAGATTCATGTTCCGGTTCTGACTCCGTCTCCGATTAAACTGGTTTAGCTATGATGCGATCATCGTCTTCTTCCTCAGACGCTTCTTCCCACGTAGCGTTGAGTGCCTTTTTGTGTTTTGGTGCTTTGTTCTTAAGCTTCGGACATTCGGACTTGATGTGTCCAAACCTGTTGCATTCGTAACACCTAATGTTAGAACTTTTAGTCTTACCTTCGTTGGGTCGAGTGATGGTTCGCCTTCGGCCCTTGACTATCCTCCGAACTAGGTTTACTAGTTCGGCCTCCATTTCTGGGTCAACCTTCGAATCGGACTCATCTTCTTCCTCCTTCGGGGGTGGCTTGCTAGCGGTTTTCTTCCTCAAACCTGCAAAAAGTGCTATACCCTTCTCGGGTTCCGAGTTAGACTACTCATGAAGTTCAAAATTAGAAAACAACTCATCTAATCTATGTTTTGAAAGATTCTTGGAGACCTTGATGGCATCGACCATGGATGCCCACAAGGTAGTCCTAGGAAATGAGTTAAGTACATACCTAATAAGGTCGTGGTTTTTGACCTTTTGTCCAATCGCGTGTAAGTTATTGAGGATATCTTGAACGCGAGTGTGAAGTTGCGTCGTTGTCTCATGTTTTTGCATTTTTAGATTATATAACTTATTGAATAGGAGATCATGCTTACATACCTTGGCTTCATCGGTCCCTTCGTGTAGCTCCACTAGTTTTGTCCAAAGGTCCTTTGCATTGATGAAGGGACCGACGCGATTAAGCTCCTCCTTGGACAAGCCGCATTGGAGCATTTGAGTTGCCTTGGCATCGGCTTCGACTTGTCTTTTTGTCGCATTGGTCCATTGGTCATAATCCAAGGATTCACCCACTTCGTTAGTTGGAAGTGTGAATCCCATTTGGATTATGATCCACATCTCGATTTGGGTTTTAAGAAATTATTCCATCCGACCCTTCCTGTTGGGTTTCCGGCACCGCGGCGTGTGTGTGTTCAATCATGTTTCGTAAACATGAGCACAGCGGAAGCAAAAAAATAATAAATACTCCTATTTATTACAACACACACAACACACGCATGCTATTACAACAAGTGTAGACATAACCGTAAATTAAAATTGCAATAAAAGGAAATTAAACTACGTTATACCTTTCGTATGACGTGTAGCGGGAACGGCATCAACCGGAACGATCCTCGTAAGAATCGTCTCTATCCGTATCCACGCCGAGCTCCTCGGGATGACTTCGCCAAGCCACGAGCTTCGTCTTCGTACGGGTTACTAGCCTCGTGTTGAAGACGACGTGATCGAGAGATGATCACGATCCGAATCCAAATTCGGACCTAAAAACAAGTCCTCAAGACTTGCTTCTCCGGAGAGGTATTCGTCAACCGATTGACGAATCCTTCGTCCTCCACCTCAGAGGATTACCGGAGATCAAATCCCCGGTATGTTAGCCGCTGTCGGAGCACTAACCGTCGTCCAAACGACGCTCCGACGAGAGGAGAAGAAGCTGTCCAGAAAACTGGACAGCTTGGTGGAGGAGATAGGCGCCGGCCAAAACAAGGAGAGAAAAACCTCACCTTGATGCCACACCTCTAGGGGATCACCGGAGGGTCGCCGGAGGTTCACCGGCTGGAGCTTGGACGCCGGCAAGGGTCTTGACGGCAGGCGGCACAACCAGGTTGGGCGGCAACTCCTTGGAGGCTAGGGTTTTGATTTTGGATTAGGGTTTAACAATCCCTTAAGCCCACTTTTATAGAGAACTAATTCTCTTAATGGTTAATGGATCATATCCATAAAGCCCGTTAACCCGCTCCATTAAGATAAGTTAAAATAAACCAAACCATGATGGTTTATTTTAAGTTAAAACGAACCGAACCAACTTTTGGTTCATTCGTTTAAAATAAACCAAACCCTTTGGTTTATTCTTATCCATTGGATTAGAACCAAACCATTTTGGTCCATCCATTACGTCTTCATAAGACGCAGCCCATCCACGCTTCCATTGCGACTGAAACAATTTCATGCTCGCTTTATGTTTGGTCCAACCAAACATAGTTTCTCTCGGTCTGAGAATCTCATTCTCAAGCTCGTTTTAAATCCTTTGGATTACACACGTTGTGCGTGTGACAAAATAGGTTCTCGGTTTATGTTGGCCGTCTATAATTAACCATTAATTATAGAACGATCATGAGTGGCACCTAGTAGTACATCATGATCCCCAATTAACCGAAAAGATCAACGGTTGATCCAGAACTATTTCTGTAACCCTTCAGTAGCTCGAATGAATCGTGCCTCATTCCCTTCACTCATCTTATACCCACTTGGTTCAGGACATGGTCTATTGTGTCAGTCCCCACTAGGCTGACTACGTCACACCTAGCCCAAGTATTATTTCCTCGTCCTACGGATTCTAGTTACTCAACATGTATCGAAGAGTACCTTACTCTAAACATGTAATGCTTTGGCCAAAGACTTTAGTAACAATCCGACGAGAGGCCATGGGTATACATCTCCTCGCAAGGAGTGGTGAATCCTTTATAGGCTATTCAACACCTTCGATCACTTCGACTTATACCCAATCATCCCGGGTCCACATCTCCTTAGAGATGTTTGCTTAAGATGTCAAAGCATAAGTCTCCATGATCAAGATGACTTGAATACCGCAAGTCAAAGGAACATCGCACTTAAGCCACAGTAAGAACTTCATTGACATATCTATATATGCAGAGAACCATATGAAGTCTTACGCCTGGTCACTCCAATGAACTAGTTACCATAACTAGCATCCACGATTAACTCCGGACATCACTATGTCTCCAGCCAGTGAGAATCAGCTGCTTGGATACACCAAGGAGTATACCTCGTGCTAGTCTCAACGGAATTGATGGTGTCCAGATTCATCAATTCATCGACTAGGGATAATTCCGATACATCACAATTACATATGTAGAGATACTCACTAGTTGTGATCCAATCACAAATTCTCTCATGCTGTGAATCGTATCGTGGACATTCAGTAAATGAGTTTAAGATCCAATCAAATACATAAAACATGTATACTCAAATAGTGAATCTTCATTTATCATATAAATGGTTCATACATAAGGCGATTGCCTTAGGACATCTCTCATATATTACTAACAGACTCCCACTTGGCCTAATGCCAATCGCTACGGTATCCAATACCATAAGCACCAACATGACCCTCAAACTTACTTTGAGGTAATGCTTTAGTCAAAGGATCCGCTAAGTTCCTTTCAGTGGGAATTTTCTCGATTTGTATTTCATTCCTACTTATGATCTCTCTGATAAGATGATAGCGGCGAAGCACATGTTTGGATCGTTGATGAGACCTTGGCTCTTTCGCCTGTGCAATTGCTCCATTGTTGTCGCAGAGACCGGTATTGCTTCAACAATGGCCGAATCACACCAAGTTCATGAACGAACTTCTTGATCCACCGCCTCCGCCTTGCTTCGCCTGCAATATATTCTGTAGAATCCGCCTCTTGTTTGGAACTTTTCCAACTCATCGCGCCCCATTCAAGGTGAACACGTATCCGTGCATCGAGACTGAATCATCCTTGTCTCTAGAAGCCGCATCCAGATACCCGCGTATCACCATGTCCCCTTCTCCATATATTAGGAACACATCCTTAGTTCTTCTCAAGTACTTAAGGATCATCTTAATACCGCCAATGATCCATTCTGGATCGGGATGTATCTGCCGTGACACTCGTGAGCATACGATACATCGGGCCTCGTACATAACATAGCATACATGATAGATCCTATTGCGGATGCATAGGGAATCTTACTCATGCAAATCCTCTCGCCTTCGCGGCGGACACATAGACTTGAAAGGTGTACCCCATGCACGATGGGCGTATAACCTTTCTTGGATTCCGACATGCTAAACCTCTTTAGCACTCGGTCTATATATGTAGACCGCGAAGACCAAGCAACGCTTGATCTATCTCTATAGATCTTAATCCCAAGGATGTAGGTTGCTTCTCCCGTGTCTTTCATGGAGAATGTCTTGATAACCAAACCTTAATCGATCGTAAGATTGACACATCGTTTCCTATAAGTAATATGTCATCGACATACAATACTAGGAATACGACTGCACTCCCACTAACCTTCTTGTACACACAAGGTTCGTCTGGATTTTGTGAGAAATCAAACTTTTTGATCGTCTCATCAAAACGGATATTCCAGCTCCTGGATGCTTGCTTCAATCCATAAATGGATCGTCGCAACTTGCATACCTTGGTTTTATCAACCGATGTGAAACCCTCAGGCTGTATCATATACACATCCATCTGCCATATCTCATAATCATAATGAGCTGCTATGGCCAGGAGCATCCGAATGGATTTAAGCATAGCTACAGGCGAATAGGTTTCGTCATAATCAACACCTTGTTTTTGACGATATCCTTTCGCCACCAATCTAGCCTTATAGGTAATCACATTACCATCCATGTCGGTTTTCTTCTTGAAAACCCACTTGCACCCTATAGGCTTTATGCCTTCAGGTGGGTCAACCAAGTTCCAAACTTGGTTTTCGTACATGGAATCCATTTCCGACTTCATGGCACCAAGCCACTTATCCCTTTCTGAACTTGTCAGCACTTCTTCATAACTGGTAGGCTCCTCATCATCAATGAGTAACACGTCGTTCGATTCACTTACGAGAAATCCATATCTCTCAGGAATATTGCGTGTTCTACCAGATCTACGAAGATGTGGTGTTACATTAGGTCCAGCCGATTGCTCATCACTATGAGTTGTCGGCTGTTGTGCTTCACCAGGTATCTCATCAATGTCTATTTGAGTCTCGAGCCTCCTCAAGCTCAACGACACTCCCATCGCTTTCTTGCAAGAGAAACTCTTTCTCTAGAAATACAAAGATGCCTTGAAACAAACACCTTTTGTTCCACAGGATGATAGAATTGGTAACCCCTTGTTTCCTTAGGGTATCCAATAAATAGACATTTATCAGACTTAGCATCCAGTTTGTCTGATACAGTCCGCTTCACATAAGCAGGACAACCCCATATCTTCAAGTAAGATACATGAGGTTTCTTACTAGCCCATATCTCATATGGAGTAGTAGAGACTACCTTGGGAGGCATTCTGTTTAACAAGTAAACAGCTGTCTGAAGTGCATAACCCCAAAAGGACTTGGGAAGAGTCGCATGATTCATCATTGACCTGACCATGTCCAACAAGGTCCGGTTACGCCTCTCAGATACACCATTATGTCAGTGGTGTATAGGGGAGTCCATTGAGACAATATGCCATTGTCTCTTAGATAATCAAGAAACTCTTGACTTAAGTATTCACCACCTCGATCCGATCGAAGTATTTTAATACTTTTGTCATGTTGTTTCTCTACTTCATTTCTGAATTCTTTGAACTTTTCAAAGGCTTCAGACTTGTGTTTCATCAAGAACACATACCCAAACCGTGAGTGATCATCGATGAAGGTAATGAAGTAGCTATAGCCTCCTAATGCTTGAGTTGACATAGGTCCACATACATCAGTATGTACTAGACCTAGTAACTCTCCCACTCGTTCACCTTTTCCAGTAAAAGGTAACTTAGTCATCTTGCCTTTTAAGCATGATTCGCATGTATCGTATGAATCCAATTCAAACGATTCCAGAATTCCACATCGGTGTAATTCGGACATGCGTTTCTTGCTTATATGGCCAAGATGACAATGCCACATATAGGAGTCTATGTGATTATCCTTTCGAGCACGCGTGTTGCTCGCTTCGATATTGAAAATGTCACTGGATACGTCCAACGTATAAATGCCATTACTCAAAGTTCCAGTTCCATAAAGTATGCCATTCAAAGTTATATAACAACAATTGTTACTAAACGTTAAATGGAAACCATTTCTATTTAAGCAGGAAATAGAAACAATGTTCTTTATTAGAGAAGGAACATAATAGCAATTGTCCAGTTCTAAGACACTAGAGAGCTTCAGCAAATAAGTTCCGATGGCGACCGCAGCAACCTTTGCTCCATTACCAACTCGCAAATTTGACTCCCCTCTGACAAGTCTTCTTCTATTCCTTAGCCCCTGTATGTCATTACATATATGTGAGCTACACCCAGTATCCAATACCCAAGTGTCTAAGGAAATAGAATGACAATCAATAACGAAGATACCTGAAGAGGATGGGGCATCGGATGCCTTCTTCTTCTTCATGGACTCAAGATAAATCTTGCAGTTTCTTCGCCAGTGGTCTTCCTTGCCACAGTGATGGCAAGTGCCCTTTTGCGCTGGTTCCGCCTTCTTTGCCTTTTTCTTTCCTTTCTTCTGTTCTTTTGCCTTCCTCTTAGAACCTTTCTTTGAGGAATCAACTAACAGAACCGCCTTCTCCTCATGCTTCACAGAAGGCTCCACAGTCTTCAGCATATTGAGGAGCTCGGGAATGGTGGATTCTAATTTGTTCATCCGATAGTTCATCACAAATTGCAAGAAACTCTTGGGCAAACAATGCAGAATTAAGTCAATACTTAACTCATGATCCATCACAAAACCGAGGGTAGCTAGCCGCTCGATGTACCCGTTCATCTTTAGCACAAACTGTACTACAGACGAACCTTCTTGCATCTTCGTGGTGAAGAGGAGCCTAGAGACCTCGAACCTTTCGGATCTCGCTTGCTCATCGAACAACTCATGAAGATGGAAGACCATAGTGTTAGCATCCATATGCTCATGCTGCTTCTGCAGCTCAGGTACCATCGCCGCTAGCATGATGTAACTCGCCAGCTCAGAATCTGCCACATGCTTCTGATAGACCAACATTTTGTTGGATCGAGAAGCGTCGCTAGAGGGGGGGGGTGAATAGCGATCGTAAATCTTTTCTTTTTCGTTCGTTCAATACGCAAAGTAAGCACAGCGGAAAATAAATGAACACGTTTATTTTACTTGGTTCACAACCCAGCGGTTGCTACTCCAAGGCCCTATCGGTCCTAGACCGCGTACGGAGGGCAAAGCACTAAAACGTCTCCTCCTCGTTGGAGGTAGGAGACAACGATTACAAAAACCGAATACACGAGGATGAGGCAACAAGCCTACCTCACCTCGTTATGAAGATAAAAAACACAGAATATAATATCCAAAATATTACTTGAATCTGCTGCCGACGAAGAAGATCTGAGGTTGTCGTCGCGTCGGCGTTATGACGGTGTTGAAGCGTTGGCGTTGTAGGAGCACTTGATGAATAATTGATGATCTTTGGAGATGAATCCTCCCCTCCTTTTATAGACTTTAGCCTCTGAATTTGTCTCCTATTTCTTTGGAACGGATCATGAATTTTTCCAAATTTTATCGCTGGCGAAGTGGGCGTCAAACGTTATCCGCTTTGACCTAGCGCAAAGTCGAATCGCCGCCATCACCGATCGATGCCTCTCATCGATCGGCCGATCGATGATACGATCGATGCATCTCATCAATCGACCGATAATGATCGCCTAATGTCCGAGCTTGGATCGCCACCGCCACTTCCCTGCAGTAAGAGATTAGCTCGGAAAATGATAAATATGACGGTTTCTAACCGTCCGATCTCGACCTAGACCTTCCACAGGAAGTCTTAGTCGAATCGTCACCTACGGTCGTCCCCGTAAAGAGGACATGACCTTACAATCTCTCACTCACACGAGCTTACCTCGATAGTAGCTCTTGCTTCCGGCCTTCCACTCGATTCCTTCGGCTCCCTCCGAATTCACTCAAGTGTCGCCCGACCACCACGGCTTCCTTCGGGTGTCGCTAGCCTTCAGCTCCAGCTTTAGTACTTTTCTGCACACTTGATTTAGCTCGTGAGATAACAATATAAACTTAACTTTGTGTCTTTGCCATAATCAAAACACAGGTTCGATTATCTAGTGCCCCTGCACCAACAATCTCCCCCTTTTTGATCTATGGCAAACCAACACAAAGTTAAGGGAAATTAAAGCATAAAACACATATAGTAGATGATGAATGCCATTCCCAAAAACTCTCCCTTAACCAAAACTCCCCCTTAACCCTAG
Source organism: Wurfbainia villosa (assembly GCA_025175895.1). NCBI lineage: Eukaryota > Viridiplantae > Streptophyta > Magnoliopsida > Zingiberales > Zingiberaceae > Wurfbainia > Wurfbainia villosa. The sequence continues at coordinate 77,583,780 of CM046000.1, read as the reverse complement.
GTGAGTTTTGAAAGAGATACTTTAGTTTTCAAAAACAAATTTTGTGTTACTCCCCCTTAACTTTCGCTCTTCTCCCCCTTTTGCCATAAATCAAAAAAGAGTGTTGGGGTTTTTGTATAAAATAGGGGTTTAAAACAATGTCGTTTATGAATACATCTAGATAAATCAAATATAAGTCCAAGTATGCGTCTAGCAATAGTTAGATGGATTGGTTCGAGGTGTGTCCCTCTGCACCAATAATCTAAAGATTTATAATATAACCCTTAAGATTAGTTTGCTCTCCCCCTTAGTCAAATATATGAAGTATAAGAGATGTAGGGGGCGCTAAACTTGGCCTCAGAGTAGTTAAGTACAATAGTTGAGAAAATAAGTAGTATTTTGAAGGGATTGTTTCAAGTATATTTCAATTATCCTTAACATCTCACCCATTCTATGTGTCTCATAATTTGTTCACCTTATATGTTTTGTGAGATGATTTTAAATTGATTAAAGATAGTCAACCTTGGGTTAGATTCAGATTTAACCTTTAGATCGTTAAGTAACTTTTCGAGAAATCTTCCTGTGTCGTGGCGAGAGGCACAGGGCCTTCTTTGATCGAACAACGACCACTTCCTTAGACAAAGCCAAATTCAAGAAAATATCACTTAAGTCACTTAGGGTTACTTCTGGTCTAACTAGTTTAGGATACTGGCGAGGTAGCTTCTAGTTCCACTCGGTCAAGTGCACCAAGCTAGATACGCCTTATCTAGCTCGAATACACGAGACTTTGTCTCCTAACGTACTATCATCTCGCCGCGTCCGATACTATATTATCAAGAGTTGACTAACTAGTTATTTATGAAAGAGGCTCCCGAGGCTCAATCTTTTCAAGGATTTTAGTTGGTTATGTACGTATTCTAAGTAAGTTCACAAGTTAATGTAAATTCTAAGCATGCAATGGTTTTGCTAAGTAAGCGGGTATACTATTTTAGTAAGTTAGCCCCCTAGACCATTGAACCAATAAGGTCTATTCAAATAATGAACTTGATCCCGAGGAATCCAATACTTATTAGTCCTAATATGTGAATTTAATAAAACCTTTGGGACCCATGCTTGGACTCTTTGATGACTACGATTTACGATAGACATATAAGACCTATTCGTAGTCTTTGACTTAAATCCGAGTCCGGCTTTGTTGTACACGGCTCTTTGGGTTCCAAGTAGTCGGTTAAGGTTCTTAGATCCCAACGTGAACTTTTCCAACCTAGCCTCGACCTCTTGAACTTGGTCTTTCAAGAGAGAATTATCCTTCTCAAGTTTTTCAATTTGGTTTTTGTTTCTCTGTTGAACTTGTCTTGTTGAATAGATTAGCGTAGCATCTTGCTTGTGGGTTTCACCCTCCTCAAGTAACGACTCAACCCTAGACTCGGACTTAGTTAATTTCCTATTAAGCAGTTTAATTGTACTGTAAAGTGTACTAATTAAAGAGAAATCAACCTTAACTTTCCCTTTTGGTCCGGCTTTGAGTTTTCTCTCGAAATAATCTTCGGGGTCGGAGTCGGAGTTGTAGTTGGACTCGGCTTCGGATTCTGACTCGGACTCCTCCGTTCTTGCCATGTAAGCTATGTCTTCTCTGTTGTCCCAAGTTGCATGGAAGGCTTTCCTTGCTCCCTTTTCTTTGGTTCTCATTCTTCAATTTCCTTCTTTCTTGTCGAACTATTCTCCGCACAATATTGACTATTATGGCCTCCTCTTCGGATTCGGATTCGTCTTTGGGTTCGAGTTCATCTACTTGCTCAGTAGGTGGCTTCCTTCTTTGTCCTGCAAGTAGAGCAATACCTCTCGCCCGGATCACGTTAGTTTGCTCATGAAGTTCAAACTCGGAAAATAATTCATCTAACCTAAGCTTCGATAGGTCCTTAGAGACCTTGTAGGCATCGACCATGGATGCCCACAAGGTAGTCCTAGAAATGAATTAAGAACGACTTAATAGGTCACGGTTTTCGACCTTGTGTCCGATGGTGTGTAGGCCGTTGACAATGTCCTCGACGCGCGTGTAGTTGTGTTGTTGCCGCCTCGTGTTCCTGCATCTTGAGGTTATACAACTTATTGAAAAGAAGGTCACGCTTTACATACCTTAGCATCGGGTGTTCCTTCGTAGCTCAGTTAATTTATTCCATAGGTCCTTGGCGCTAATGAATGGTCCGATGCGGTTGAGTTCCTCCTTGGACAAGCCGCATTGCAATATTTGGGTTGCTCTTGCATCGGCTTCGATTTGCCTCTTGGTTGCATTTGTCCACTTGTTGAAATCCAAGGGCTCTCCTTGATCATTGGTGGGTAAAGCAATGCCGGTTTGGATTATTATCCAAGTCTCGACTTGTGTTTTCAAGAAACACTCCATCCGACCTTTCCAATAACGGAAATCATCTCCGTTAAAGAACGGAGGTCGGGTGGTGCTATATCCCTCAATGTGAGCCATTAAGTATCTTGCAAAAACACAAATAAAAACCAAAGAGAATTCCAAGACTTGGTCTTGGATTAGTAATGCGGGAAATAATAGAAAAAAAACAGAAATAAATAAGGAGGATAAAAAAACTAAAAAAATTTGAAACTTACGACCTTCGATGTCCCCGAAAGGGTACTAAACGCTGGATTTTGGGGCTGGAAACAGCTTGTTACGGGGGTAAACCCCCTGTAAAAAGTGTAGATCTTTCAGAGAGCTTCGATTTGGTGGGTAGATCGTTTCGTGAGTCCACTCGTAGCAAAGGTTATGCTCGTTTGATCGTGAGGTACTCCGAAGGAGATTAGTACTAGCAAAAACACAACCAAAAACTATGTACCAAGACTTGGTCTTGGATTAGTAGTGCGGGAAACAAAACCTAAGAAATATACGAATCGAAAAATCCGAAAAGAAAACCAAAACGTGCTAGATTGGTGGTTTCACCAAATCTTAGCGCCCCCGCTCTGATACCAATTGTTGGATCGAGAAGCGTCGCTAGAGGGGGGGGGGTGAATAGCGATCGTAAATCTTTTCTTTTTCGTTCGTTCGATACGCAAAGTAAGCACAGCGGAAAATAAATGAACACGTTTATTTTACTTGGTTCACAACCCAGCGGTTGCTACTCCAAGGCCCTATCGGTCCTAGACCAGCGTCACGGGCAAAGCACTAAAACGCTCCTCCTCGCGTTGGAGGTAGGAGACAACGATTACAAAAACCGAATACACGAGGATGAGGCAACAAGCCTACCTCACCTCGTTATGAAATAAAAACACAGAATATAATATCAAAATATTACTTGAATCTGCTGCGATGAAGAAGATCCGAGGTTGTCGCGTCGGCGTTATGCATGTATGACGGTGTTGAAGCGTTGTAGGAGCACTTGATGAATAATTGATGATCTTTGGAGATGAATCCTCCTCCTTTTATAGACTTTAGCCTCTGAATTTGTCTCCTATTTCTTTGGAGCGGATCATGAATTTTTCCAAATTTTTATCGCCAAACGCTATCCGCTTTTGACCTAGCGCAAAGTCAATCGCCGATCAATGATCGATGTTGATCGATCACGATCGATGATACGATCGATGTATCTCATCAATCGATCGATAATAAATGATCCACCGCCACTTCCTGCGAAGAGATTAGCTCGGAAAATGATAAATATGACAGTTTCTAACCGTCCGATCTCGACCTAGACCTTCCACAGGAAGTCTTAGTCGAATCGTCGCCTACGGTCGTCCCCGTAAAGAGGACACGACCTTACAATCTCTCACTCACACGAGCTTACCTCGATAGTAGCTCTTGCTTCCGGCCTTCCACTCGATTCCTTCGGCTCCCTCCGAATTCACTCAAGTGTCGCCCGACCACCACGGCTTCCTCCGGGTGTCGCTAGCCTTCAGCTCCAGCTTTAGTACTTTTCTGCACACTTGATTTAGCTCGTGAGATAACAATATAAACTTAACTTTGTGTCTTTGCCATAATCAAAACACAGGTTCGATTATCTAGTGCCCCTGCACCAACACATTTGGTCTGGAGTTGCATCGTCCTTAGGACGGTCAGGAAGAGGCTCTTCAAGGACATATGCAAGCTTTTCCGCCTTGAGAACAATTCTCAGGTTTCTAAGCCAGTCCAGGAAGTTAGGCCCAGTCAGTTTGTTCGAATCCAAAATAGTGCGCAAATTCAAAGACGTCATGATCAATTTATTGACCTAGAAATACAAAACGAGCATATATGAGAAAATGATTTTAAAATGCATCAATATACATTTATAAATCCCATTCATTTTTCGAATTCAAAAACCCCAAAATCACTTCGGGAGATCGTAGGTCCATCTCCGAATGGGCTGATATCCATCATAGATAAGAACAACCTTGGAGTGAGTCCAACAAGCCATTCTTAGCTATGATGGTGGGTATCAAGTATACCGATTACATATCATGTATATGTAACTATCACAATGTGCTATCAACTAATTGAATGTTTACACATACATTGGGTTGTTAACACATTAACAAGTATGCATCATATGCATAGCACCCAACTTCACCTCTCTTCACATCGACCTTGGAGTGAGTCCAACAAATCGATGCTCCAAGTTAAAGCCGACCCATTAATCGCAAAATAGTTTTAATATGGTTAGAGCGCATTCAACTAATTAGCCAGGCTTGGAGTGAGTCCAACAACCCAAACTAACGATTGACCTCTGACTCTTACCATATTAGAGTTAAACTATTCCAATGATTTGAACATGTTCAGGTTCGAGCCGAGCTTGGAGTGAGTCCAACAACCCAAACAAGAAACAGAACTCTGGTTCTAACCATATTAATGGAAGGTGTAGGCTTTAATATTGAGTTAGGGTTTTATGTCTCATCCTCTTTGCATGCAAATAACTATTATCTACATGGCATGGCATACATGGCATACATCTACATGTCACGACACGCATGGCATAATGTTATGCATCTAATGCAATTACATGGCATACAATTATGTCATGTATATATTTCCTTATATGTCATAACTATTTATGGAAATAAAATATGTTTAAGATTTGATTCTCCAAATCAAATCATAATTAAATTAGGAAACAAATTTCCAAATCTAATCACATATTTTATTCATGGAATTATTTGATTAAGGAAAATCTATTTAGGAAACCAATTTCCTAAATCATTAAAACTACTTATGGAAATAAAATATTTTAAGATTTGATTCCCAAATCAAATCATGATTAAATTAGGAAACAAATTTCCAGAATCTAATCAAATATTTTATTTATGGAAAATATCAATTTCCATAAATACTTCCAACTTTCCAAAAGTGGAAGATTTCCATAAATACTTCTAGACTTTCCAAAATTGAAAAATTTCCATAAATACTTCTAAATTTACAAAATTTAGAAAACTTCCAGAAATACATTATGACTATCGCAAAACCATCTTTACGATTATGTCGAAACACAACCCGGCTCGATACCATCAAGGTTTCCTGACCGCAATCAGGTGTGTTCGATCATGTTTCGTAAACATGAGCACAAATGGAAGCAAAAAATAATAAATACTCCTATTTATTACAACACACACAACACACGCATGCTATTACAACAAGTGTAGACATAACCGTAAATTAAAATTGCAATAAAAGGAAATTAAACTACGTTATACCTTTCAGTATGACGTGTAGCGGAACGGCATCAACCGAACGATCCTCGTAAGAATCGCTCTATCCGTATCCACGCCGAGCTCCTCGATGACTTCGCACGAGCCGTCTTCGTACGGGTTACTAGCCTCGTGTTGAAGACGACGTGATCGAGAGATGATCACGATCCGAATCCAAATTCGGACCTAAAAACAAGTCCTCAAGACTTGCTTCTCCGGAGAGGTATTCGTCAACCGATTGACGAATCCTTCGTCCTCCACCTCAGAGGATTACCGGAGATCAAATCCTCGGTATGTTAGCCGCTGTCGGAGCACTAACCGTCGTCCAAACGACGCTCCGACGAGAGGAGAAGAAGCTGTCCAGAAAACTGGACAGCTTGGTGGAGGAGATAGGCGCCGGCCAAAACAAGGAGACAAAAGCTCACCTTGATGCCGAACCTTTTAGGGGATCACCGGAGGGTCGCCGGAGGTTCACCGGCTGGAGCTTGGACGCCGGCAAGGGTCTTGACGGCAGCACAATCAAGCTGGGCGACAAGGAGCTTGGGCGGCACAACCAGGTTGGGCGGCAACTCCTTGGAGGCTAGGGTTTTGATTTTGGATTAGGGTTTAACAATCCCTTAAGCCCACTTTTATAGAGAACTAATTCTCTTAATGGTTAATGGATCATATCCATAAAGCCCGTTAACCCGCTCCATTAAGATAAGTTAAAATAAACCAAACCATGATGGTTTATTTTAAGTTAAAACGAACGAACCAACTTTTGGTTCATTCGTTTAAAATAAACCAAACCCTTTGGTTTATTCTTATCCATTGGATTAGAACCAAACCATTTTGGTCCATCCATTACGCCTTCATAAGACGAGCCCATCCACGCTTCCATTGCGACTGAAACAATTTCATGCTCGCTTTATGTTTGGTCCAACCAAACATAGTTTCTCTCGGTCTGAGAATCTCATTCTCAAGCTCGTTTTAAATCCTTTGGATTACACTCGTTGTGCGTGTGACCAAATAGGTTCTCGGTTTATGTTGGCCGTCTATAATTAACCATTAATTATAGAACGATCATGAGTGGCACCTAGTAGTACATCATGATCCCCAATTAACCGAAAAGATCAACAGTTGATCCAGAACTATTTCTGAAACCCTTCAGCAGCTCGAATGATTCGTGCCCCATTCCCTTCACTCATCTTATACCCACTTGGTTCAGGACATGGTCTATTGTGTCCCCCCACTAGGTCGACTCGTCACACACCTAGCCCAAGTATCATTTCCTCGTCCTACGGATTCTAGTTACTCCACATGTATCGAAGAGTACCTTACTCTAAACATGTAATGCTTTGGCCAAAGACTTTAGTAACAATCCGATGAGAGGCCATGGGTATACATCTCCTCGCAAGGAGTGGTGAATCCTTTATAGGCTATTCAAACACCTTCGATCACTTCGACTTATACCCAATCATCCCAGGTTCACATCTCCTTAGAGATGTTTGCTTAAGATGTCAAAGCATAAGTCTCCATGATCAAGATGACTTGAATACCGCAAGTCAAAGGAACATCGCACTTAAGCCACAGTAAGAACTTCATTGACATATCTATATATGCAGAGAACTATATGAAGTCTTACGGCTGGTCACTCCAATGAACTAGTTACCATAACTAGCATCCACGATTAACTCCGGACATCACTATGTCTCCAGCCAGTGAGAATCAGCTGCTTGGATACACCAAGGAGTATACCTCGTGCTAGTCTCAACAGAATTGATGGTGTCCAGATTCATCAATTCATCGACTAGGGATAATTCCGATACATCACAATTACACATGTAGAGATACTCACTAGTTGTGATCCAATCACAAATTCTCTCATGCTGTGAATCGTATCGTGGACATTCAGTAAATGAGTTTAAGATCCAATCAAATACATAAAACATGTATACTCAAATAGTGAATCTTCATTTATCATATAAATGGTTCATACATAAGGCGATTGCCTTAGGACATCTCTCATATATTACTAACACTTCCAATAACAAAAGTCATCTCCATTGTAAAACGGTGGTCAGACGGTGCTAAAACCCTCGAGATGGGCCATTGAAAAAAAAAATACAAGAGGATGAAGTGGAAGAGACCTAAAAACACAAACGACAAAAATGTCCCAAGACTCGAGTCTATGATTAGTAGTGCGGGAAAAGAAAAACTACACAAATGAAAAAGAATAAAATTTTTTTGAAATAAGCAGAAAATAAATCGAAAAAAATCCGTAGAAAGCTAGATTGGTGGTTTCACCAAATCTTAGCACGCCCGGCTCCGATACCAATTGTTGGATCGAGCGGATCGCTAGAGGGACGGTGAATAGCGATAAAACTTTTCGTACGAATTCGTTCGAGTAGACAATTAAATGCAGCGGAAAGATAAATGACAAATAAAAGAGACAAGTGGATTTTTTACTTGGTTCGTAGCCTTCGGCTACTACTTCAAGGCCCTAGTGGTCCTTGACCATACACGGAGGGCAAAACACTAAACGAACTCCTCCTCGTTGGAGGTAGGAGTTGATCGAATACAAGAAATCATAAAAAGCTTGAGGTAGAGGGACACTACCCCTCTCCTCGTTACGATAAAAACTCCGAGACAATATATGAAAAGAAATAAACTGAATTGAAACTTATACCAACGAAAAATATAAACACTTAAACTTAGAGGGTCGGAGAAGTAGCACTTCGTCGTCAGAGAGTTGCAACGTTGCGGAGTCTTTTGGAAACTTAGAATTGATGAGAAAACCCTAGGAGAGGCCCTCCTTTTATAGCCTTTAAGCCCCTTCTCGAGAGGAACTTCAGTCAATGAGATTTGAGCACCAATCCCCTTCAAATGAGGTGATAAACCTTGACTCCTCGAAACTGATCCTTGACCATCACCGATCGGATGGCCATCATCGATCGATGGATGGCGATCACCGAATGTCGACTCAGTAGTCGACTGATGGATGACAGTCGAGTCCTCCAAGCTGGCAGTCGACTAATGCTAGCTGCAAGTCAAAGTTAGCTTAACAAAAACACTATTTCGACGGCCGCCGACCATCCGATCTCAACCTAGACCATCTATAGGATGTCTTTTGTCGGATCTACGCTTAAGATAATCCCCATAAGGAGGATACGACCTCTCTTACTCTCACACACACACGAGCTTACCTTGATATTTACTGTGTTGCCTTTGCTTCTGGCCTTCCACTCGATTCCTTTGGCTCCCTCCGAAGTCACTCGAGTGTTGCCCGACCACCGTGGCTTCTTCCGGGCGTCGCTAGCCTTCAGCTCCAACTTTAGCACTTTTCTGCACACTCAATATAGCTCGTGAGATAACAATATGAGCTTAACTTTGTATCGTTTGCTATAATCAAAACTCATATTCGACTTAGGTTCCTACTGAACCAAAATGCTAGAGAGGGGGTGAATAGCATTCGAAAAACTTTCTTCTCATTTGAAAAACTAACTCGTAAGAGCACAAAGTATTGCAACGGAAATAAGTAAAGATAAAACACAAGGACACGTTTGTTTTTACTTGGTTCACAACCAAACGGTTGCTAGTCCAAGGCCCTATGATCCTTGATCGCTTTCAAAGGGAAATCCATTAAAACTCTCTTCCTCATTGGAGGTAAGAGATAGGAAATGGTACACAAAATGTAAGAGAAGAGATAATTGTTGGAGTATTGGGAATACAATCAAAGTTCCACAATTGTAAGACATGGAAAAGATCATGTGCTTATAAGATGATAAGATATCTCTATTGGTATGAGGCCTTTTGGGTAAAGCCCAAAAACAAAAGCATGAGGGCTTAGGCTCAAAGTGGACAATATCATACCATTACGGAGATATATGATTCTTATAAGCACTAAAACTGGTATCAGAGCCATGGTCCATGTCAAGCCATGAACCTCGAACGAAGGAAGTTGAGCTCCCATGTCCGGATCAAGAGAACCAAACACCAGGCAGGAAGTCAAGTTGGGTCGGGAGGACCGAACAATTGGCAGGAAGTCCAATTGGGTCAGAAGGGTTGGACAACTAGCAAGAAGTCCAGTTGGGTCCGGAGGACCAGACAGTTGGCAGGAAGTCCTGGTGGGTTGAGGATCGAACATCAAGCAGAGGATGTCCTTCGAGGAAGGATAGGCTTGAGGGGGGGTCAATGTGGTCCTTCGTTTGAGGGGGGATTGTTGGAGTATTGGGAATACAATCAAAGTCCCACATTGGTAAGACATGGAAAGGATCATGTGCTTATAAGATGAAAATATATCTCCATTGGTATGAGGCCTTTTGGGTAAAGCCCAAAAACAAAACCATGAGGGCTTTGGCCCAAAGTGGACAATATCATACCATTGTAGAGATATATGATTCTTATAGGCACCAACAATAACACTCCTACCTCTCCTCTTAGCAGTTAGAAAACACAAAACAAAAAGAAATTAAATAACTAAGTAGCACTACCGATTGTACTGGTTGCTCGAGAATTACACTAGTTGCTCGGTAATATGATAGAAACCATATAAAACAAAGTTAGCACAAGAACTATATATGTATATATTGATGAAGGTAAATATATATCATCAAAGAAATGCACAATCATACAAAATCCTAGGATGCATTCTCATGTCATGTCTGACGAAGTGTCAGATCTGAGATGTATCCCGGGGGAGTGTACATGTGCTCTCAAGAGTACCTCCTCTCTCATGTGTACTAAAACTCTCTCATGGGTACATGAACTCATACATATCCTGCGTATGTGCTTGTATCTCGCATGTTGCTCCTGCCCATGCTTACTCTCCATGCGCATCTCCGTGCCTGTCTGCATCCAGCTCTCCATGTGTACCTCCTTGTATACTCTCCACATGATGACCTTCCATCGTATGTCGCTTTTTGCAAGTGGCCAACCATCAATGGATTTGCCTTGTCTTTACCGTAGTCGTTTGCTACGGACTAGATAGGCCATTCAGGTGGGCCTATTCACCTTCATTAGGCTTATTGGCCAAGCCTCAGCCATAAATGGATTTGTAGTGTCTTTACCGTAGTCATTTGCTACGGACTAGATAGGCCATTAAGGGTGGACCTATTCACCCTCCCTCATCTATCCACATCCGCAGTATACTATGGATTTTTTTTTCTAGTGCCCTGGAACTTTCTGGACCCCACTGGACCGCCTTGTCGCTTAGCCGGCCTTCTGAAACCTGCTGGGCCACACCGTCGTTGAACCTGAGCTTGAGTAGACCAGCCTGAAGCAAACCACCCTGGTCTGATCGTCCTGCAGATGTGGAAAGTACCCTGGGACTTGAAGTTGAAGAAGCTGCCTGGAGCCAGTATAGTGCCCTAGCGTAGTGGCCCTCGGTGAAGGAGCAACACCCTGATACAGTGCCTTAGCGAACCCCTTGAGGCGCAACAGTGCCCTGGAGAATAGTGCTCCGGTCGCGCCCTGGAAAAGTGCCCTGGGACCTGGAGTTGAGGCAGCCGCCTGGAGCTAGTATAGTGTCCTAGTGTAGTGGGCCCTCGGAGAAGGAGCAACGCCCTGGTACAATGCCCTGGCAAACCCCTTGAGGCGCAACATGTTAGGATGTATACTGAAAAGTCTATCTTTTGTATGAACATCTTTATTTTGAAATAAGAATCACATGATCATTGTTTCCATATTTATGTTTATGCATATTTGTCTGATACATTACATTGTAGATAACATGGTGTGTAGTGTCATACAGGAGATCATGTTATCGGTTCATTGTAAAGTATAAGTAAAGGCTCACAACCGAGATGGTTATGGACAAACCATTGGAATAGTTGTAGTATGATTTGGTATTGGTTTGTCTTGACCATAGAACTACACTAGTACACTTTGTGTGTATTGAGCAGGATCATCATAGAGATGATTCGATTTATTGCTGACTACATAATCGAATCGGAACTCAGATATTATGTTGTACATGCTCTTAATCCCAATATAATAACGGGCACATATACTTAGTATTCATTTCTTTGATTTACCAATGGGCGAGATTTATAGAGTAAATCGATAGGCTCGTTAAGTTGGGAAATGGTATTGTTTATATGGTGTGTCATTGATTATAGGAGGAAATCGTGTCATATATATTAGGATGATGATGTTCCCTTGAGGAGCTCATAAGGTTCATCATGTAAACCCTGCAGGTGGACATGGTCCGACATGATGATAAGGTTGAGTGGTACTACTCATGGAGTTAGATGTCGATTAATTAATTGTCAGTAAATTAATTAATTGACGGACATTCGAGATCTTAAACACGGGGAGATAAATGTACAAATAATATATGGAGCCCATATTAACTTATGGTGTTTGGTGAGGTAGATCAATGATAATCCTCTAGTGGAATGGATTATCATTAATGGATCGGACTTTATGTGGACTTGATCCATTGGGTGGCCAAGATCCAACTCCTCCTCATGGTCCCTATTGTAACCTATTAAAACCTCATGGAACCTAGATCCGTTGGTGGAAGATGAAACTCTAGATCCGATGGTAGATTAAATATTTAGATTCGACAGTTGAGATTAATTCTCTAGATCCGATGGTTGATATTAAATCCCTAGAACCAATGGTGGAGATTAAAGGGAGGCTTGAGCCCAACTCTATAAAAAGAGGCTAGGGGTGGGCGGCAAAAAAAGAGGCAAGAGGGGATTAGGGTTTGGGCGGCTAGGGCTTGGAGGCTTGGGCGGCCACAATTTTGGAAAGTTTTTCCTTTCTCTTCTTCTTCTTGGCCGGCGCCCAAACTTGCTTCTCCTCTCCTTGGCCAATGTCCAAGCTCTTCTTCCTCTTTTCCTTGGCCGGTGGAAACAAGGGTTAGGGTGATTCCTTGGAGCTCTTGGTCGGCGCCCACCTTCCCCTCTCTTTGGGTCGACGCCAAGCTTCAAGTTGGGATCTTGTTGGTTGGTCCTAGATAGAGGAGAGTTTTGATTATATACTTCCTCTTGTTCGAAGCGTGCAAGGAAAGGAAGATCGTGATCTAGGAGGCTTCGACTTTTGAAAGATCATCGCCCACATGACGTCCAAAAGGAGGAAGGACATACAATAGAAGATCGAGAGGTATAAATTTTGTTTTGTTTTCCTTTTGTTCCTTTGTATGTTGTATGTTTATGTTATGTGGCTAATTTACTTTGACCCCGAATACAAATGCAAAAATCGATGATCCGTATATCGTCTATTCCGCAGCTATTCGGAGAATAGAGGTAGGTTGCTTGAACAACAAGTTTGTTCAAGTGACTACTCTAATCGAATAGCACGATGATGAAATGGTAGCTTGGGTAATCCCTCCTTGTCAAGGAAAATTTTTTTTTATCCGGGGACGTAGAAGGGATCGCCATGAACAAGCGACCAAGTTGAAGTGGGAAGCGAAGTTTTCTACCTTCAAGTGGTATCAGAGCTTCGGTTCCGCAAAACCTTCAAGTGGTTTCAGAGCCACGGTTTCCGATTTTATGTGTTTAGGATTCGATTATTTTATGCACTTATCATATATTATATGTGTCGAATAATAGTAGGATGTGCGTAGGTTAACTTTTTGGTTGCAAGCATAGAATCCAACTATTATGGCCATATGTGTGTATGTGATTGTATGTGTGTAATTGTATATTATTTGATTCCTCGGGGTTGACAAGGCTAGTATTTAATTTTGTATTTAAATACGACATTGTTTAGCCACTCTTTTTATTTTAGTTTACTTTCGATCTAGATTTCATGTACACTCCTTCGTGGAGTATAGGATCGATGGATGTAAATTAAAATAGTTAGTCTCGGCTCGCATCTCTGGATGGCTCGTACATGGCGTAGGGAGGAGCAGACGAGATGGCGATACGATGAGAGGCATATTGGAGACAAAAGCCATAATAATTGGAAAATATTTCTTTTTTATATTTATTGCTTATTGTTTGATATGCATGTCGTAGGCTAGAAAATTCCTCAATTTTAAATTACTAAGTGGGAGAGGGATATTTTTATAAATTCCCATGGCCTCCATTACGATTTGACATGTGATGCAAATAAACTTGCGCGTCGGCTCTGAGTGACTTCCTCCACATCGGATGAGTTTGTTTGCGGATCACAAGGTCGAATATTGTTATAGGAAATTATTAAGGAGCTTGTATACTTCCCCATCGGAAGGTACATAATCCGAGATAATTACCTTGGTACCGAGTAATGGTGAACACTTAGATACAAATATAAGTATCCTCCCCATCGGAGTCACTGCTTTTATTTGTAGGGCCGAAGAGGAACCAACTATTAATTTTATTTGTCAAAAAGTTAGGTTGACAAGATAGTAAAATTAATGGGTAAAACCTCCTCTTACAAATGTAGAATTCGTATAAGTCCACACTATCATGGCATACGATATTCTCAGTTTTTTGAGGTGTTGGTTGATTTTAAAATTTTATTGTTTGAGGAATCAATAATTTTTTGAAATCTAATGTTTTGATCTATGTGATTCTTAGGTTTTTTCAAAATGATTTTCAACCCGCTTGCTGTGATACTGAAAGAAAATAAACTTACTGGACCCAATTATGTTGATTGGAAGAGGAATCTTGACATTGTCTTGACTGCTGAGAAATACAAATATGTACTCCTCGAAGAGTGCTCTCCTAAGCCTGTGGATGATTCTAGGGAAAAGGAGAAGGAGAGTTATAAGAAGTGGATTAAGGCTGATGAGATAGCGCGATGTTATATTTTGGCATCTATGTCAAATGTATTGTAACATCAGTATCAAGTCATGCCCACTGCTTATGACATGATGCTCAATCTCAAAGAGCTTTTCGGACACCAGAATCGGGCTGCAAGGCAGGAAGCCATGAGAAACTTGATGACGACCACCATGATCGAGAGAACACCCATGAGGGATCATGTTCTCAAGATGATGGCTCATTTAAATGAGCTGGAAGTCCTCGGAGCTAAGATCGATGGGGAAACCTAGGTCGATATCATTCTCTAGTCTCTACCTAGGAGTTTTGAGCAGTTTCGCCTGAACTATAACATGAACAAGAGGTTGTATTCATTGGTGGAGCTTCTGATAGAACTCCAGGCGACAGAGGGGCTATTTCGTCAGAGTGCTCAGGCGCAGGCCATGGTTGCCCAAAAGGTTCCTACTTCTAAGCCGAAAGGCAAGAAGAAGAAGAAATAAGCTAGGGCAAAGGTGGTGGGAGGAACTCAGGGAGGAGTGAAGAAGCCGAAAGGCAAGTGCTTCACTTGCAAGCAGATTGGATACTGGAAGAAGGACTGCCCCAACTGCAAGCAGAATAAAGGGGTTCCAGGAAACCAGACGACTGGCTGAAGGGGAGATTACCGTATACTTGGGCGATGCCACGAAGGTGGTGATTGTTGCAGTGGGAGATGTTTATTTGTCTTTTGAGAGGAATAAAGTTTTGGTTCTTAAAAATTGCCTTTATGTACCTTAATTTAGAAAGAACTTGATTTCGGTTTCTAAATTGTTTATGGATGGATATTCTATTTCTTTTAATGATAGAGTAGTTATAAAAAGGAATAGGGAGATTATTTGTTCTGGTGCATTGATAGAAAATTTGTATACACTCAAACCAAAAGCTCCCATGATGCAAATAGAAGTGAATAACTCATCTTCTAATTCCAATAAGAGAAAAGAACCTTCGAAGATGAACCAAACATATCTTTGGCATCAAGGCTAGGTCATATTAACCTAAGCAGAATTCAAAGGTTGATAGCTGATGGACCTCTGGGTTCATTAGTGGTGGAAGATTTCCCAACCTGTGAATCTTGCTTGGAAGGTAAAATGACCAAGAGGTCTTTCAAGGCAAAGGGGTATAGAGCCAAAGATGTGTTGGAATTGGTTCATTCTAATTTGTGTGGTCCTATGTCTATCCAGGCAAGAGGCGGCTTTGAATATTTTGTCTCTTTTATAGATGATTATTCAAGGTATGGATACATTTACTTGATGTGTCGCAAGTCTGAATGCTTTGACAAGTTCAAAGAATTCAAGGCTAATTTGGAGAAACGTCAAGGTAAAAGTATCAAGACACTACGATCTGATCGTGGTGGTGAGTACCTCTTGGGAGAGTTTAGGAATAACTTATCAGAGGCTAGGATTCAATCCCAATTGTCTGCACCTGGCACACCCCAGCAGAATGGTGTAGCAGAGCAAAGGAATAGGACTCTTATGGAGATGGTTAGATCGATGATGAGTTATTCTGAGTTGCCAGATTCGTTCTGGGGATATGCTCTAGATACGGCAGTGTATATTCTAAACTTGGTACCATCTAAATAAGTGCCTTCTACTCCCACAGAATTGTGGACTGGGCGAAAGCCTAGTCTGAGACATATTCAGATTTTGGGGAGTCCAACACATGTGCTGAAGGCAGATACTGGTAAATTGGAACCTCGTACAAAAGTGTGCATGTTCGTTGGCTATCCTAGAGGAACGAAAGGTGGTTTGTTTTACAGTCCTAGAGATCAGAGGGTGATCATTAGCACGAACGCCAGATTTCTAGAGGAAGACTATGTGATGAACCACAAGCCCATGAGTAAGATTGTTCTGGAGGAATTGAAAAGGGAAGTCACTACTTCAGTACCACCGGTACAAGAGGATATACCACAAGTCACTGCACCGCGTGTCACAGAGGATACATAGGTGATACCTCGTCGTAGTGGGAGGGTTGTGAGACAGCATGAAAAATTCATGTTCTTGGAAGAATCTTCTGATTTGGTACCTGGCAAACATGAACCTGATCCCTGGACATATGACGAGGCAATCCAAGATAAAGATGCAGTATCTTGACAAAGTGCAATAAATGCGGAGATTGAATCTATGAATTCAAATCAGGTCTGAGAGCTAGTAGAAACACCCAATGGTGTAAAAACCATTGGATGAAAGTGGATCTACAAAAGAAAGAGAGGAATAGACGAAAAGGTTGAGACCTTCAAAGCAAGGCTTTTTGCGAAAGGGTATACTCAGAAAGAGGGCATCGATTATGAGACTTTTTCGCCGGTAGCCATGCTTAAGTCTATCCGGATTCTCTTATGTATTGCTGCTCATATGGATTATGAGGTGTGGCAGATGGATGTCAAGACAGCTTTCCTTAATGGAAGTCTTGAGGAAAACATCTATCTGAAGCAACCATAAGGATTCATTGCGAAGGGCAAAGAGCATCTTGTGTTCAAGCTTAATCGGTCCATTTATGGATTGAAGCAAGCTTCAAGGTCTTGGAACATCTTCTTTGATGTGATAATCCAGTCTTATGGATTTATTCAAAGTCCGGATGAGTCTTGTGTATACAAGAGATATTTCTTGTACTATATGTAGATGACATTTTGTTAATTGGCAACAATGTCATGGTGTTATCGGACGTAAGGGTATGGTTGTCCAAACAGTTTGATATGAAGGACTTGGGAGAAGTGGGACACATCCTTGGGATCAAGGTTATAAGGGATCGCAAGAAAAGGATGTTGTGCTTATCTTAAGCTTCATACATAGACACAATTATGGATCGTTTTAGCATGCAAAACTCCAAGAAAGGTTTTCTACCTTTCAAGCATAGAGTTCCTTTATCTAAGGAGATGTGTCCTAGAACATCTAAGGAGATAGAGGAGATGAAGGCGGTTCCTTATGCTTTGGCAGTAGGAAGCCTCATGTATGCGATGCTATGTACGAGACTGGATATCTGCTTTATCATGGGCATGGTTAACAGATATTAGAGTAATCCAGGATAGGGACATTGGACTGTAGTAAAGCATATATTGAAGTACCTGAGAAGGACTAGGGATTATATGCTAGTTTACCAGGCAGACCAATTACTCCCTGTGGGTTACACAGACTCCGACTTCCAATCAGATAGGGATTGCAGTAAGTCTATCTTAGGTTTTGTGTTTACTTTGGGAGGTGGAGCCATTGTATGGATGAGTGTCAAGTAGAAATGCATGGAGGACTCTACCATGGAAGCTGAGTATGTGGCAGCCTCTGAGGCAGCCAAAGAAGTTGTGTGGCTCAAGAACTTCTTAATGGACTTGGATGTGATTTCTAGTTTGCCCAGAACTATCACAATTTATTGTGATAATAGTGGTGCAGTTGCAAACTCGAAAGAACCATGAGCCCATAAGGCAAGTAAACACATAGAGCGCAAGTACAACCTGATATGAGAAATCGTAAAGAGAGGAGAAGTTGTTGTGGCCAAGATTGCATCGGAGGATAACCTGGCAGATCCTTTCACTAAGGCCCTTCCAACGAGAGCTTTTGATAGGCATGTGGAGGGAATGAGAATCAGATGTATGTCAGTTTGAGGACAGCATAGTCTTTTAGTATAAGTGGGAGATTGTTGGGATGTATACTGAAAAGTTTATCTTTTGTATGAACATCTTTATTTTGAAATAAGAATCACATGATCATTGTTTGCATATTTATGGTGATACATATTTGTCTGATACATTACATTGTAGATAACATGGTGTGTAGTGTCACACAGGAGATCATGTTATCGGTTCATTGTAAAGTATAAGTAAAGTCTCATAACCGAGATGGTTATGGACAAACCATTAGAATGGTTGTAGTGTGATTTTGTATTGGTTTGTCTTGACTATGGAATTACACTAGTACACTTTGTGTATATTGAGCAGGACCGACATAGAGGTGATTCGATTTATTGCTGACTACATAATTGAATCGGACCTCATATATTATGTTGTACATGCTCTTAATCCCGATATAATAACGGGCACATATACTTAGTATTCATTTCTTTGATTTACCAATGGGCTAGATTTATAGAGTAAATCGATAGGCTCGGTAAGTTGGGAAATGGTATTATTTATATGGTGTGTCGTTGATTATAGGAGGAAATCGTGTCCTATATATTAGGATGATGATGTCCCCTTGAGGAGCTAATAAGGTTCATCATGTAAACCCTGCAGGTAGACTTGGTCCGGCATGATGATAAGGTTGAGTGTTACTACTCATGGAGTTAGATGTAGATTAATTAATTGTCAGTAATTAACTAATTGATGGGCATTCGAGATCTTAAACACAGGGAGATAAATGTACAAATAATATATGGATATATGGAGCTCATATTAACTTATGGCGGTTGGTGAGGTAGATCAATGATAATCCTCTAGTGGAATGAATTATCATTAATGGATCGGACTTTATGTGGGCTTGATCCATTGGGTGGCCAAGATCCAACTCCTTCTCATGGTCCCTATTGTAGCCTATTAAAACCTCATGGAGCCTAGATCCGTTGGTGGAAGATGAAACTCTAGATCCAACGGTGGAGATTAAACCTTTGAATCTGACGGTTGTGATTAATTCTCTAGATCTGACGGTTGAGATTAAATTCCTAGAGCCAACGGTGGAGATTAAAGGGAGGCTTGAGCCCAACTCTATAAAAGGAGGCTAGGGGTGGGCGGCAAAAAAAGAGGCAAGAGGGGATTAGGGTTTGGGCGGCTAGGGCTTGGAGGCTTGGGTGGCCACAATTTTAGAAAGTTTTTCCTTTCTCTTCTTCTCCTTGGCCGGCGGCCAAACTTGCTTCTCCTCTCCTTGGCCGGCGTCCAAGTTCTTCTTCCTCTTCTCCTTGGCCAGTGGAAATAAGGGTTAGGGTGATTCCTTGGAGCTCTTGGCTGGCGCCCACCTTCCCCTCTCTTTGGGCCGGCGGCAAGCTTCAAGTTGGGAGCTTGTTGGTTGGTCCTAGATAGAGGAGAGTTTTGATTATATACTTCCTCTTGTTCAGAGCGAGCAAGGAAAGGAAGATCGTGATCTAGGAGGCTTCGACTTTTGAAAGATTGTCGCCCACACGATGTCCAAAAGGAGGAAGGGCATACAATAGAAGATCGAGAGGTATAAATTTTATTTTGTTTTCCTTTTGTTCCTTTGTATGTTATATGTTTATGTTATGTGGCTAATTTACTTGGACCCCGAATACAAACGCAAAAATCGGCGATCCGTACATCGTCTATTCCGTGGCTATTCGGAGAATAGAGGTACGTTGCTTGAACAACAAGTTTGTTCAAGTGACTACTCTAATCAAATAGCACGACGATGAAATGGTAGCTTGGGTAATCCCTCCTTGTCAAGGATAATTTTTTTTTATCCAGGGACATAGAAGGGATCGCCATGAACAAGCGACCGAGTTGAAGTGGGAAACGAAGTTTCCTACCTTCAAGTGGTATTAGAGCTTCGGTTCCGCAAAACCTTTACAACAGTGCCCTGGACAGGGAAAAGAGCCCTGTATAGGGGGAAGTGCCCTGGACAGGGCGAAGTACTCTGTGCAAGAGAGGTGCCCTGGACAGGGCAAAGTGTCCTGTTACCTGTGTTGCGAAAAGTGCCCTAGACAGGGCAAGGTGCCCTGTCCAGGCCGAAGTGTCCTCGCTGTCTGCAAAAAACTACCCTGGCCATGCAAAACTGCTCTGCCTTTGGAAAACCCCGCCTTGCCCTTCTTGTGGAAAAACCACCCTGCAAATCCGCCCATGCAAAAAACCACCTGCTCTCTCAATTTTTTTTTTTTTGAAGTACTGCACGCTGAGAATCCGCCTGGATAGGAGTGCCTCGAGAATCGCCTAGACAGGAGTGCCCTAGAGAATCGCTCGACAGGAGTGCCTGCAAGGAGTGCCTGGTGAGGAGTGCCTCAAGAGGAATTCTGAAGGAGAAATGCCCAGGCACTTTGACAAACTACCCTAAACAGGAGAGGTGTGCCCTGGTCAAGGAAAAGGGAGAAGTACTCTAACTCTTTAAAAACTGCCCTGGACAGGAAGTGCCCTGTGCGAGGAGTGACCTGGAAGGCAAAGTGCCCTGGCACTTGAAAAACTGGCTTGGACACAGAGGAGTGCCCTGGGCAAGGAGGGGTGCCTTGGACAAGGATGGAAACTAGTCTGGGCCAGTAGGAACTGCCCTGGGATGTTGGGCGTATACAGGAAGGAAGTGCCTTGGGATGATGGGGACTGCACTGGGGGCTAAGGGTTAGGCAGTGTTGGCTGTTTTAGGGGACAGAGGGGTATTAGGTGGGGGATGTTATGGGGTGCTTTGTGATATGAGAAAAGGAAGCGTTCTGGACTAATGTGTAGCTTCCCTAGGGTGGAGCAAATGCGAGTTATGGATGTGTGGGGACTGTAAGGTGTCAAGTGTTCTAACGAGGTGAGTGGCTGAGAGGATGTGATGGGGGTGGCAGATAGACAATGGGTATAAGAGTAAGAAGTGGCCTGGAATATGAAGGGCTACCCTAAAATTGGGTGAATGGCTCTAGTTTGGTGGAATGAGTTTTAATTTAGTGAAAGTATAGAGGGAAGAGGAGGTGGATACAGTGTTAGAATAAAGGCAAAAAAGAGAGAGAGAAAGGGGGGGTGCTTGCCTTCTTGTTATCCCTGGTGGAAATTGGATCTTGCTATCCTCCACTGCTCTGAAGATATGAATTTGGATCTTTCTGAAGATTAAATCTTCATCAAATCTAAATCTTTCAAATCGGCATGAGTTCTGGGTTCTCCATATTAGGTGGATCGTCGCTGCCATGCCAAGGTGGCAAACTCAGTTCATCTCAGTGACCCTTCTATATTGCGTTCGGAATGTTCTGAGCATGTGACGGTATGTGCACATTTCTGGCCTCATCTTCATCCATCTTCTGACTCGTCCCCATAACTGCCTAATTGGTCTGCATTGGAAGAAGGTGTGATTCAATGTCTCTTCCTCACGGGCACAGAAAATACACTATTTGTCCTCTAAAAAATCCTATCTGGCACGTATAGGGAGTTTACCCTAAGCTAGCATCCATAGGGTGAAAGCATGACTTGGTTGGATGTCCTTTTGCCATTCCATTACAGCCCATGTTTTCTTTTCTCCTACATCCCTGAAATAGTCATATGCACTCTGCACTCCCCTTTTGTTTTGTCTAAACCAAGAATCAAGTAGTTGCTCTGCTCGTTCCGGGTTGCCCGCGGAAACTAGTAATTTGTCCTTGATGCATACTAACACCTTAATGAGGGGTGAATCCTTATTCTTGCTTCACCATTCCCATATTCCGCCTCCTTGTATGTATGTGTGGTGTACCCATCTAATCCATAGTGTATCCTATTTGTGTTGTATCCACCAAAGCACCTTCGCCAGGAGTGCTAAGTTCCAGGCCTTTAAATCCCGCAGCCCCATTCCCCCTTCCTCTTTCGGTTTACACATTTCTGCCCATGCTATTGGAGGGTTCTTGGTTGTCCACATGAATGCTCTACAGGTGCTGTATATTTTCTCGATGACTGGTGCTGGTAGTGGTAGTATTCACATCCAGTAGCATTCCACTCCTTGGAGGACTGAGGTTATGAGCTGACATTTCCCTCCATATGATAGTGTGTTTTTGGGCCAAGAGTTAATCCGCCTATCCAAAGCATCCATGAGAGCACTATAATCTGAAATTTTCAGTTTCTTCGACGCGATGGGGACTCCCAAATATCTGAACGGCATATCTCCTTCTTGAAAACCAGTGATGGCCAGCAATCTCTCCTTGATTGTTGTGTGAACTCCTGCCAGGTATATGTTGGATTTTGCCATGTTAGCATTCAGCCCTACCATTCCAACAAACTACGATAAGCACTCCATTAGCACCTTGACTGTTGATACATCCCCACGTCCTAGGAGTAGAAGGTCATCTGCATAGACTAAATGTGCTATCCATAAATCTTCACACTTAGGATGGAAATGGAAATCTGACCGGCTGGTTCTTCTTGCTAGTAGCTTGGATAGATACTCCATACACATGTTGAAGAGGTAGGGTGATAGGGGGTCTCCTTGTTTGAGTCCCTGACATCCCGCAAAGAAACCATGCATGTTTCCATTGATTACTACTGAGAAGGAAGTGGTAGTGACGTACTCCTTGATCCATATAACAAATCTGGCAGGAAACTACAGTGTTCGAAGAACATCCTGAAGAAATTCCCAGTTCACGAAGTCGAAGGCCTTTTGCAGATCCACTTTAAGTATGCACCTCGGAGATATCCTTTTTCTAGTGTAACTTCGCATTAGTTCCTGGGCCAGGTGAATGTTGTCGGATATGCAGCGCCCCTTAACGAATGCAGTCAGTGCCGAATTTAGGAGGTGATCTGCAATTTCTGCTAGTCAACTAGCTAAGATTTTACTTATGATTTTGTAAATCACAGAGCAGCAAGAGATTGGTCTGTAATCCTGGACTCTACTCGAATGGGGGGACTTGGGTACTAACATAATAAGGGTGTGGTTCCACGATTTGAGTAGCTGACCATTTTCAAAAAATTCCTTGACTGCAGCCACTACATCATGTTTGACAGTGTCCCATGAGTGCTTGAAAAATTTTGAGTTGTATCCATCCGGTCCTGGGGCTTTGAGATCACCAATTTCAAATAGAGCACCTTTGATTTCATCTTCTGTTGGTAACTGCTGTGCCTCGGTAAGTTTCCTTCCAAACTCCATACAGGCCCCTTGGTATTGTGTTCTAGTTCCCTGCTCTCTTAGCTGCCCTTAAAAATATTTTAGGAATTCCTCCACAACTTCCTCATGCGAGTTCGTACGTTCCCCGCTACTCTTTTCAATTGCTATTACCTCCCTCCTCTTGTTGTTTCTTTTTACCAGTGCATGAAAATATGAGTTATTTTTGTCCACACCTCGAAGGTATTCATGTTTGGCATGCTGCAAGTAGAATAAATATTCTGCTTGTTCTAAAGCTTCCACCCTCTTCCTTGTTAGCAGGTAATCATCTTCCATCTGTCCCTCAGCGTATCCCTTTTGTTGCATCTCATTCAATTGTTGCTGACCGTGTTTAACCCTTTCCTGGATGTGCTGATAGTGCAGTTTGTTAAGCTGTCTAAGATTTGTTTTCAACCTTGTGAGTTTGTGTCTGAGTTTATATTGTGTTGTTCCTTCCAATCACAATGCCATTGTTCTAATTATCCTCCACTAGCTGGGCGAAGTTGGGATGTGTTGTCCACATGTTGAAGAATTTGAATGGCCTTTTCTGTTTTCTCCCCGCTTCTAGCACTGATACTATACACGAGGCATGGTTTGAGACTGTTCCCGGAGCTCTAAATTCAGCAAAACTGCTACGATCTTGTTCCATCCACTCTTTGTTCACCATTGTCCGGTCAAGTTTGCTTACTACATGGCCATTTGTCCACATGTACCAGCATCCTATAGAGCGTAGGTCTTCAATTTCTGCTTCCAGTGAAAAATTCTGGAAATATGCTGTTGCATATGCTGTTACCGGCAAGCCCCCACATTTGTCAGTTGGGGAGTGTTGGGAGTATGGGGAATACAATCAAAGTCCCACATTGGTAAGACATGGAAAAGATCATGTGCTTATAAGAAAAAAGATATCTCCATTGGTATGAGGCCTTTTGGGTAGAGCCCAAAAACAAAACCATGAGGGCTTATGCCCAAAGTGGACAATATCATACCATTGTGGAGATATGTGGATATTATAAGTACTAACAATTGGTATCAGAGCCATGGTCCATGTCAAGCCATGAACCTCGAACGAAGGAAGTTGAGCTCCCACGTCCGGATCAAGAGAACCAGACATCAGGAAGGAAGTCTAGTTGGGTCGGGGGGACCGAACAACTGGCAGGAAGTCCTGGTGGGTTGAAGATCGGACATCAAGAGAAAATCCTTCGAGGAGGGATAGGCTTGAGGGGGGGCCCAATGTGGTCCTTCGTTTGAGGGGGAGATTGTTGGGAGTATGGGGAATACAATCAAAGTCCCACATTGGTAAGACATGGAAAAGATCATGTGCTTATAAGAAAAAAGATATCTCCATTGGTATGAGGCCTTTTGGGTAGAGCCCAAAAACAAAACCATGAGGGCTTATGCCCAAAGTGGACAATATCATACCATTGTGGAGATATGTGGATATTATAAGTACTAACAGGGAGAGGGGGGAATTGAAATCACCTAGGATTAGCCACGACATTTGGATAGTTTTTGCAATTTGTTTGAGTGCGCCCCGCATTGCTTTCCTACTCACAATGGACAGTTAACTATATACAAACGTAACTGCATAATCTATTCCTGTCACCTTACATTTTATTTTGCCATGTATTATCTACTCCTCCCACCTTTCAATGTTTAGTGAAATGGTATGAGGGTCCCATATAAGGAGCATCCTACTTCTGGAGAAGTTTCCTAAACGTTGTTCTGTCTCCCACTGCTGGAATTTATTGACTTTTAGTGTTTGGTAAAATTGGTGGGTTAATTTCGTCTCTAGGATACAAAGTATACTTAGCTTCTGTTTTTGAAAGAGGTCTACCACCGCTTTCTGCTTGAGGCCTTTGTTCAGACCTCGTATATTCCATGTGTCGATCTTCATGATTGCACAGCCAGCTTCCGCCATCTAGCAGTTATGTTCGTTCCTTTCCTTTCATGTGCCCTTCCCTTGTCTGATTTTTCTGGCTTCAGTGTCTCTCCTACACCTTCACCCCCAAATCCTGTTGCTTCATCTCTTCCTTCGCACGCTGTGGTATTTCTTTCGTGTTCCCTCCTTACTGGTCTACTGCCATCTGTGTTTACCTCCATCATCCTCTTGCTCCACCTGGCTGTCGGAAGTGCTAGGATGATCAGTGGTGAGATGTCTTTCTGTGTCTCTTGAGTTGTTTGGTCACAGTCTACATTGCCTTCCTACAGGTTCGGGTTCGTTTTGGCTTCCTGTGCACTTCCAGGGCAGTTGCTATATATATATATATATATATATATATATATATATCCTTTATCGTCCGGTCTCGACATAGACCTTCCTCCGGAAGGCTTAGTCGGATCGATGCCTAAGGTTGTCCTCGTACGGAGGACACGTCCTTACCATCACTCCACACCCGGAGCTTACCTTTCGTCCTTCTAACATGTCGCTTAGCTTTTGGTCACTTGACCACCGAGGTTTCTCTTTCCGAGATTCTCATGGTATCACCTGACCATCGAGGTTTCTCATCCCGAGATTCTCCTGGTGTCGTTACCCACCTAGGTTTCTCTTCCAAAGATTCTCCTGGTGTCATTGACCTTAGCAAAGACTAATACAATACCTATACACTTAGCATAGCATATGAGATAACAAGATAGCTTAACTTTGAATCTTTGTCATTATCAAAACCCTATGTTCGATTATCTAGTGCCCCTGCACCAACAAAGTATACTAAGCAATACACAAATACAAGTAAAGAAAACTTTACATAAGGAAATTTTGATTGCTTGCTTGTTTATTGCTTTGGATTGGATTTGGAGGACTGGAAAGCACCAGCTATTCCCCTTCAAATATCCCCAAGAACCATTGGCCAAAAGCCTCCTCTTCGTGCTCCTTATAAAGACTGATTTTGCACCTTCGATCATGCTCTTACCCAGCAATCGACTGGCCTTCATGTCATTGTCTCACAACGGCTATATCCATGTTGGAAAAATTCTAATGGATACATAGCAGTCGACTGGCAAACCATATCAGTCGATTGCTGCTCCGATAGTCGACTAATCAGTCAACTATAAAACTTTTTATGCTCGTGTCCACAAACACCGATCGTCCCTCCATGGCGCGATCGCCAAGGCCACCGACGCCTAAAGTCGGTAATCGACGCTCGGGCACACAAATACAATCGAGTGTCAATCGACTTGTCATAATCCCAGTCGACTGCTCAGAGTCGACTAGGTTTCTATGTGTCAAAACACTTGACCTGTCGACTGATAAACCTTAAACATGAGGTTTAACCCAAGTATGATCCCCTCATACTTGCTAGACCACTCTTAGCTTAGACCTAAGCCTTCTAGCCACCTCCATGAGCCTCACACATATCAGATCCCTCCAAGTCATCTATGACTTTTTCATTCATATGCTAGCCTTCAGGTGCTTCCATCAGCTATTGTCATGCTAACCCGATCTACATTGCTAAGGTACATTTGGACTTACGCCGCCAAGATACACGCTTGGACTTTACGCTGCCAACTATTGGACTTATGTCATCTACCGCTTGGACTTTACGCTGCTAATATCACACCCTTGGACTTCCCAACTGCCAAGATCCATTCGGACTTATGCTACCAAGACTCCATGCTTGGACTTTACAATTGCCAAATACCCATGACTTGGACTTTACCATTGCCAAGACCCAGAACTTTCCATGTCAAGTACTCATGACTTGGACTTTACCATTGCCAAGACCCATACTTGGATTTTCCATGCCAAGTACTCATGACTTGGACTTTACATGACAATCACATCATCATACATTTTGTCGAATATCAAAATACTGCTCGAGTCAAACTCGAGTCTGGTCAATCGTAACCTAGGCCGATTGCACCAACACTTGGCACATGCACGGAAAGCTAACCTAGTGAACTTAGAGAACATATCTATTTGTTTTAATTGAAAATACCATTTAATAAGTTTTAGTAAACATGCTAGGTATTAGAACACATCTTTTGAAAACCATAGCACTAAGGTTTGCTTGAGTACAAGCAAAGATACAAGTCTGAGGGATTTTGATGTGTGCAAACCATATAGAATTTTAGGAGCAGTTTTAGCACACATTTTGTTTCATTTTGTGGTTGTTTCATGCATATTTCCTTTACTTTGCACTTATTTGCTATTTTCTAGTTCAGAGATCTGCTTTCGTTACTTGTATGTGTAGGATGGAGTTTTTGGCGCTAAATGACATGCCAAACAAAGCAAGAGGAATAAATGTGTGCTCTGGTCATGTTCCCGAGACACGAGCACAATTCGAGATGAAAAGATGGCATCCATATGGTGCTTCAGAGGAAGACACGATCGACCGTGTGAAATTTACATGGTTGGCCTTTTCTCTAGATCCAGTTTTCAAGTCACAACTTCCAGTGCTTCACACAGCTGGCCATGTGGAATTCACATGGTCGTGTGGCAGCGACACATAATAAGAAAATTTGATTTCACAGAGAAATAAGGAAAGTCAAGTTCACTTCTATATAAGGGAAGGCACATCTAACCCTAGGGAGGAGACGACGGATGGGATGGAAAAAAGGGGTGCCCTAAAAAGTATCGGAGGCTCCCAAATGGCGAGGAGGAAGGCAGCTCAAGTTTGGCGACAAAGCTCCAATACACTGGAAGGCTGCCAAGACAACTCGACAAACCAAACAAAGTTTATTTCTTCTATTTTAATTGTTTTTTGGTTGTAATGATTAAGAATACAATGTCTTATGTTTGTCCTTCGATATTTATGGAGTAGAGATTTCGATTCTAGGATTAGGGAGTAGCTTATGCTTGTTGGAAATGTTAGAACAAATATATATTAATGTCTTTTAATTATGTTTGTGATTTATGTTTTCTAGTCCAATGATAATTATGACTTGGTTCTGTTTCTACTGCGCTTAGTTGATAGAAATCAAAATCCTCTATATCGAAACCTAGGAGAATCAAGGAGGAATCGAATGATCATCCTCCCTTCCAAAATCGTAGATAATAGATCGTTAAAGAGTAGGCATGAAACATGGTCCCCCTGTTCATGGGGGTCATATAGGATATCTTAGAACTCCATGAACCTAGTTTATCTAGAGGTCGCTAAGTAGGAGAAATCAACTCAGAAGTTGTGGGACCCGTGATAGGGGCTACCTAGTGACAACAACTTTCTGAGCTCTGTGGATCCAAAAGGGTTGCTCTAGAAAATTAGTTAAGTCTCGTGTAGAAGCAAAAGTTCACCAGGATTACACTTGATGATCCTCCCACAAGAACATAATTAGATAACTTAGGAGTATAAAATTTAGACACGCCCGACATAGCACAAGTGAAATCAAAATCCTATAATCTCTTGATTTACCTTGAGCACACCCCTTTTCCTTTCTCCAAGTGACACGGTACTAGAGCATGCCCACAGCCGACTACCTTAACTCATGAAGAATTACTCCAAATGATCAACGTTCACCAAGCACCCCAATAATCGAATCTCAATCCTTGTGGGATCGATATTTATTATTACTTAATGACAACCATGCACTTATGGGCGTTGAGCGACCGGCCAGTCTTGATTTCACTCGACGGCTTGGTACGACGTGCATCACCAAGTGAGGTTGCCTTAAGGGATAGCGCTAAGGCAATAAATGATGATAAGGGATGGAGTCACAACATGGCCAAGACATGAGTATGGATACCAATGAGCTATTTGAACTCTCGGTTGAACTTCGACAATCTTGGATGTTACACCCATATTCTTGATGGAAGGCTTAGTAAGTGGAGGCATGCAATCGACGGCCCTCATTTAATCCACCAACCTTCAAGAGTTAATATTCTTTTCAAATTTGCATAGTCCTCTCTTTCTAAACCCACAAAGAGGTAAAATAAGATTTATAGTTAGGTGAGACGAGGCCATTGCTTCATATGACTTTCCACTACCTCAATCGACCAGATTTCCCGCTTCTCTTGTCAGGCCCTTTAACCTTCTTCCACATTAATATATTTCTTAGCATAAATGAGAAGTTTGTCATAGTCTTTTGGGGTATTTTTTGCTAACGAGTATAAGAAGTCCCCTTCTCGGAGCCCTTGTGCAAAGGTGCTCATCAAAATTTCTGATGCTACCAAGTGCATCTCTAGTATGACTCAAGTGAACTATTGTATGTATTTATACAATGGTTCCTATGACTTTTGCATAAGATTGAATAAACTAAGAGGCACAGATAGATACCTCTTGGAACTAGAAAAATGGCACGAGAATAGCATAGTGAAGTTGTCGAAGGACTATATAGACTCGAGCTATAGGGTGTTGAACCACTATTGCACAAGCCCAATTAAAGTGGTGAGGAAGACACAACATTTTACTCTCTTTAAATATTGGTATAGTTGCTAGTAATATATGAGAGATGTCCTAAGGCAATCGCCTTATGTATGAACCATTTATATGATAAATGAAGATTCACTATTTGAGTATACATGTTTTATGTATTTGATTGGATCTTAAACTCATTTACTGAATGTCCACGATACGATTCACAGCATGAGAGAATTTGTGATTGGATCACAACTAGTGAGTATCTCTATATGTGTAATTGTGATGTATCGGAATTATCCCTAGTCGATGAATTGATGGATTTGGACACCATCAATTCTGTCGAGACTAGCACGAGGTATACTCCTTGGTGTATCCAAGCAGCTGATTCTCACTGGCTGGAGACATAGTGATGTCCAGAGTTAATCGTGGATGCTAGTTATGGTAACTAGTTCATTGGAGTGACCAGCCGTAAGACTTCATATGGTTCTCTGCATATATAGATATGTCAATGAAGTTCTTACCGTGGCTTAAGTGCGATGTTCCTTTGACTTGCGGTATTCAAGTCATCTTGATCATGGAGACTTATGCTTTGACATCTTAAGCAAACATCTCCGAGGAGATGTGGACCCGGGATGATTGGGTATAAGTCGAAGTGATCGAAGGTGTTTGAATAGCCTATAAAGGATTCACCACTCCTTGCGAGGAGATGTATACCCATGGCCTCTCGTCGGATTGTTACTAAAGTCTTTGGCCAAAGCATTACATGTTTAGAGTAAGGTACTCTTCGATACATGTGGAGTAACTAGAATCCGTAGGACGAGGAAATGATACTTGGGCTAGGTGTGACGTAGTCAGCCTAGTGGGGACTGACACAATAGACCATGTCCTGAACCAAGTGGGTATAAGATGAGTGAAGGGAATGGGGCACGAATCATTCAAGCTACTGAAGGGTTTCAAAAATAGTTCTGGATCAACCGTTGATCTTTTCGGTTAATCGGGGATCATGATGTACTACTAGGTGCCACTCATGATCGTTCTATAATTAATGGTTAATTATAGACGGCCAACATAAACCGAGAACCTATTTGGTCACACGCACAACGAGTGTAATCCAAAGGATTTAAAACGAGCTTGAGAATGGGATTCTCAGACCGAGAGAAACTATGTTTGGTTGGACCAAACATAAAGCGAGCATGAAATTGTTTCATTCGCAATGGAAGCGTGGATGGGCCGTGTCTTATGAAGACATAATGGATGGACCAAAATGGTTTGGTTCTAATCCAATGGATGAGAATAAACCAAAGGGTTTGGTTTATATTAAACGAATGAACCAAAGGTTGGTTCGGTTCGTTTTAACTTAAAATAAACCATCATGGTTTGGTTTATTTTAACTTATCTTAATGGAGCGGGTTAACGGGCTTTATGGATATGATCCATTAACCATTAAGAGAATTAGTTCTCTATAAAATAGGGATTAAACCCTAACCCTAAAACCTAATCATCAAGTTGTTGCCGCCCAACATAGAGTTGCCGCCCACCCCTTGTTGGTGAATTCGGCGCCCAACCCTAAGTGCCGCCGCCCAGCCTTTGTGCCGCCGTCCAAGTCATTGCCGGCGACCAAGCTTCAGCCGGTGAACACTCCGGCGACCCTCCGGTGATCCCCCATAGGTTTGGCATCAAGGTGAGGCTTTTCTTTCCTTGGTTGGCCGGCGCCTATATCCTCCACCAAGCTGTCCAGTTTTCTGGACAGCTTCTCCTCTCGTCGGAGCGTCGTTTGGACGACGGTTAGTGCTCCGACAGCGGCTAACTTACCGGGGATTTGATCTCCGGTAATCCTCTGAGGTGGGGGACGAAGGATTCGTCAAACGGTTGACGAATACCTCTCCGGAGAAGCGAGTTTTGAGAATTCGCTTTTAGGATCCGAATTTGGATTCGGATCGTGATCATCTCTCGATCACGTCGTCTTCAACACGAGGCTAGTAACCCGTACGAAGACGAAGCTCGTGACTTAGCGAAGTCATCCCGAGGAGCTCGGCGTGGATACGGATAGAGACGATTCTTACGATGATCGTTCCGGTTGATGCCGTTCCCGCTACACGTCATACGGAAGGTATAACGTAGATAATTTTCTTTTATTGCAAATTTTAATTTACGGTTATGTCTACACTTGTTGTAATAGCATGCGTGTGTTGTGTGTGTTGTAATAAATGTAGATTTATTATTTTTAATTGCTTCCGCTGTGCTCATGTTTACGAAACATGATCGAACAAAAACCCAACAAAGGTATCGTGAGCCTGTGTTGTGTTTCGATATAATCGTAAAAATGGTTTTGCGATAGTCATAATGTATTTCTGGAAATTTTCTAAATTTTGGAAATTTAGAAGTATTTATGGAAATTTTTCAATTTTGGAAAGTCTAGAAGTATTTATGGAAATCTTCCACTTTTGGAAAGTTGGAAGTATTTATGGAAATTGATATTTTCCATAAATAAAATATTTGATTAGATTCTGGAAATTTGTTTCCTAATTTAATCATGATTTAATTTGGGAAATCAAATCTTAAAATATTTTATTTCCATAAGTAGTTTTAAAGATTTAGGAAATTGGTTTCCTAAATAGATTTTCCTTAATCAAATAATTCTATGAATAAAATATGTGATTAGATTTGGAAATTTGTTTCCTAATTTAATTATGATTTGATTTGGAGAATCAAATCTTAAACATATTTTATTTCCATAAATAGTTATGACAAATAAGGAAATTTTGTACATGACATAATTGTATGCCATGTAATTGCATTAGATGCATAACATTATGCCATGCGTGTCGTGACATGTAGATGTATGCCATGTATGCCATGCCATGTAGATAATAGTTATTTGCATGCAAAGAGGATGAGACATAAAACCCTAACTCAATATTAAAGCCTACACCTTCCATTAATATGGTTAGAACCAGAGTTCTGTTTCTTGTTTGGGTTGTTGGACTCACTCCAAGCCCGGCTCGAACCTGAACATGTTCAAATCATTGGAATAGTTTAACTCTAATATGGTAAGAGTCAGAGGTCAATCGTTAGTTTGGGTTGTTGGATCACTCCAAGCCTGGCTAATTGGTTGAATGCGCTCTAACCATATTAAAACTATTTCGCGATTAATGGGTCGGCTTTAACTTGGAGCATCGATTTGTTGGACTCACTCCAAGGTCGATGTGAAGAGAGGTGAAGTTGGGTGCTATGCATATGATGCATACTTGTTAATGTGTTAACAACCCAATGTATGTGTAAACATTCAATTAGTTGATAGCACATTGTGATAGTTACATATACATGATATGTAATCGATACTTGATACCCACCATCATAGCTAAGAATGGCTTGTTGACTCACTCCAAGGTTGTTCTTATCTATGATGGATATCAGCCCATTCGAGATGGACCTACGATCTCAAGTGATTTTAAGGTTTTTGAAATTGAAAAATGAATGGGATTTATAAATGTATATTGATGCATTTTAAAATCATTTTCTCATATATGCTCGCTTTGTATTTCTAGGTCAATAAATTGATCATGACGCTTTGAATTTGCGCACTATTTTGGATTCGAACAAACCGATCGGGCCTAACTTCGGATCGGCTTAGAAACTCGAGAATTGTTCTCAAGGCGGAAAAGCTTGCATATGTCCTTGAAGAGCCTCTTCCCGATCATTCTAAGGACGATGCAACCTGCACTAAATGTTGGTCTATCGTAAGATTCTCGAAATGCGAGTTGCATCATGCTAGCGGCGATGGTACCGATCGCAGAAAAGCGCATGAGCATATGGATGCTAATACTATGGTCTTCCATCTTCATGAGTTGTTCGATGAGCAAGCGAGATCCGAAGGTTCGAGGTCTCTAGGCTCCTCACTACGAAGATGCAAGAAGGTTCATATGTAGTGCAGTTTGTGCTAAAGATGAACGGGTACATCGAGCGGCTAGCTACCCTCGGTTTTGTGATGGATCATGAGTTAAGTATTGACTTAATTCTGAATTGTTTGCCCAAGAGCTTCTCGCAATTTGTGATGAACTATCGGATGGACAAATTGGAATCCACCATTCCCGAGCTCCTCAATATGTCAAGACTGTGGAGCCTTCGTAAAGCATGAGGAGAAGGCGGTTCATAGTTGATTCCTCAAAGAAAGGTTCTAAGAGGAAGGCAAAAGAATGTAAGAAAGGAAAGAAAAAGGCAAAGAAGGCGGAACTAAATAAGAAAAGGGCACTTGCCATCATTGTGGCAAGGAAGGCCACTGGCGAAGAAACTGCAAGATTTATCTTGAGTCCATGAAGAAGAAGAAGGCATCCGATGCCCCATCCTCTTCAGGTATCTTCGTTATTGATTGTCATTCTATTTCCTTAGACACTTGGGTATTGGATACTGGGTGTAGCTCACATATATGTAATGACATACAGGGGCTAAGGAATAGAAGAAGACTTGTCGAGGGGAGTCAAATTTATGCGAGTTGGCAATGGAGCAAAGGTCGTGGCCGCCATCGGAACTTATTTGTCAAGCTCCCTAGTGGACTAGTCTTGAACTGAAAATTGCTATTATGTTCCTTCTCTAATAAAGAACATTGTTTCTATTTCCTGCTTAAATAGAAATGGTTTCCATTTAACGTTTAGTAACAATTGTTGTTATATAACTTTGAATGGCGTACTTTATGGAACTGGAACTTTGAGTAATGGCATTTATACGTTGGACGTATCCAGTGACATTTTCAATATCGAAGCGAGCAACACACGTGCTCGAAAGGATAATCACATAGACTCCTATATGTGGCATTGTCATCTTGGCCATATAAGCAAGAAACGCATGTCCGAATTACACCGATGTGGAATTCTGGAATCGTTTGAATTGGATTCATACGATACATGTGAATCATGCTTAAAAGGCAAGATGACTAAGTTACCTTTTACTGGAAAAGGTGAACGAGTGGGAGAGTTACTAGGTCTAGTACATACTGATGTATGTGGACCTATGTCAACTCAAGCTTTAGGAGGCTATAGCTACTTCATTACCTTCACCGATGATCACTCACGATTTGGGTATATGTTCTTGATGAAACACAAGTCTGAAGCCTTTGAAAGGTTCAAAGAATTCAGAAATGAAGTAGAGAAACAACATGACAAAAGTATTAAAATACTTCGATCGGATCGAGGTGGTGAATACTTAAGTCAAGAGTTTCTTGATTATCTAAGAGACAATGGCATATTGTCTCAATGGACTCGCCTATACACCACAAAGATAATGGTGTATCCGAGAGGCGAATCGGACCTTGTTCGACATGGTCAGTCAATGATGAATCATCGACTCTTCCCAAGTCCTTTGGGGTTATGCACTTCGCATAAATTGTTTACTTGTTAAATGTAATGCCTACAAGGTAGTCTCTACTACTCCATATGAGATATGGGCTAGTAAGAAACCTCATGTATCTTACTTGAAGATATGGGGTTGTCCCGCTTATGTGAAGTGATCAGATCGCATAAACCGGATGCTAAGTCTAATAAATGTCTATTTATTGGATACCCTAAGGAAACAAGGGTTACCAATTCTATCATCTGTGGAACAAAAGGTGTTTGTTTCAAGGCATCTGTTTCTAAAGAAAGAGTTTCTCTGCAAGAAAACAAGGGGAGTGTTGTCGAGCTTGAGGAGGCTCGAGAGACTCAAATAGACATTGATGAGATACCCGGTGAGCACAACAACCGGTAACTCATAGTGATGAGCAATCTGGACTTATTGTAACACCACATCTTAGATCCGGTAGAACACGCAATATTCCCGAGAGATATGGATTTCGTAAGTGAATCGAACGACGTGTTACTCATTGATGATGAGGAGCCTACCGGTTATGAAGAAGTGCCGAAGTTCAAGTAGAAGGGATAAGTGGCTTGGTGCCATGAAGTCGAAATGGATTCCATGTAAAAACCAAGTTTGGAACTTGGTTGACCCACCTGAAGGCATAAAGCCTATAGGGTGCAAGTGGGTTTTCAAGAAGAAAACCGACATGGATGGTAATGTGATTACCTATAAGGCTAGATTGGTGGCGAAAGGATATCGTCAAAAGCAAGGTGTTGATTGTGACGAAACCTATTCGCCTATAGCTATGCTTAAATCCATTCGAATGCTCCTGGCCATAGCGGCTCATTATGATTATGAGATATGGCAGATGGATGTGAAAACAGCTTTCCTTAATGGAAACCTGCTCGAGGACGTGTATATGATACAGCCTGAGGGTTTCACATCGGTTGATAAAACCAAGGTATGCAAATTGCGACGATCCATTTATGGATTAAAGCAAGCATCCAGGAGCTGGAATATCCGTTTTGATGAGACAATCAAAAAGTTTGATTTCTCACAAAATCCAGACGAACCTTGTGTGTACAAGAAGGTTAGTGGGAGTGCAGTCGTGTTCCTAGTATTGTATGTCGATGACATATTACTTATAGGAAACGATGTGTCAATCTTCTGATCGACTAAGGTTTGGTTATCCAAGACATTCTCCATGAAAGACCTGGGAGAAGCAACCTACATCCTTGGGATTAAGATCTATAGAGATAGATCGAAACGGTTGCTTGGTCTTTCGCAGTCTACATATATAGACCGAGTGCTAAAGAGGTTTAGCATGTCAGAATTCAAGAAAGGTTATCTGCCCATCAGGCATGGAGAACACCTTTCGAAGTCTATGTGTCCGTGCACAGAAGACGAGAGGATTTACATGAGTAAGATTCCCTATGCATCCGTAATAGGATCTATCATGTATGTTATGTTATGTACGAGGCCCGATGTATCGTATGCTCTGAGTGTCACGAGCAGATACCAGTCTGATCCAGGAATGGATCATTAGGCGGCTGTTAAGACGATCCTTAAGTACTTGAGAAGAACTAAGGATGTGTTCCTAATATATGGAGAAGGGGACATGGTGATACGCGGGTATACGGATGCCAGCTTCCAGACAGACAAGGATGATTCTAGGTCTCAGTCTGGATACGTGTTCACCTTGAATGGGGGCGCAGTGAGTTGGAAAAGTTCCAAACAAGAGACTGTAGCGGATTCTACCACTGAGGCAGAATATATTGCAGCTTCGGAAGCAGCAAAGGAAGCGGTTTGGATCAAGAAGTTCGTTCATGAACTTGGTGTGATTCCGGCCATTGTTGAAGCAATACCGGTCTACTGCGACAACAATGGAGCAATTGCACAGGCGAAAGAGCCAAGGTCTCATCAACGATCCAAACATGTGCTTCGCCGCTATCATCTTATCAGAGAGATCATAAGTAGGAACGAAATACAAATCGAGAAAATTCCCACTGAAAGGAACTTAGCGGATCCTTTGACTAAAGCATGACCTCAAAGTAAGTTTGAGGGTCATGTTAGAGCTTATGGTATTGGATACCGTAGCGATTGGCATTAGGCCAAGTGGGAGTCTGTTAGTAATATATGAGAGATGTCCTAAGGCAATCGCCTTATGTATGAACCATTTATATGATAAATGAAGATTCACTATTTGAGTATACATGTTTTATGTATTTGATTGGATCTTAAACTCATTTACTGAATGTCCACGATACGATTCACAGCATGAGAGAATTTGTGATTGGATCACAACTAGTGAGTATCTCTACATGTGTAATTGTGATGTATCGGAATTATCCCTAGTCGATGAATTGATGGATTTGGACACCATCAATTCTGTCGAGACTAGCACGAGGTATACTCCTTGGTGTATCCAAGCAGCTGATTCTCACTGGCTGGAGACATAGTGATGTCCAGAGTTAATCGTGGATGCTAGTTATGGTAACTAGTTCATTGGAGTGACCAGCCGTAAGACTTCATATGGTTCTCTGCATATATAGATATGTCAATGAAGTTCTTACTGTGGCTTAAGTGCGATGTTCCTTTGACTTGCGGTATTCAAGTCATCTTGATCATGGAGACTTATGCTTTGACATCTTAAGCAAACATCTCCGAGGAGATGTGGACCCGGGATGATTGGGTATAAGTCGAAGTGATCGAAGGTGTTTGAATAGCCTATAAAGGATTCACCACTCCTTGCGAGGAGATGTATACCCATGGCCTCTCGTCGGATTGTTACTAAAGTCTTTGGCCAAAGCATTACATGTTTAGAGTAAAGTACTCTTCGATACATGTGGAGTAACTAGAACTGTGAGGACGAGGAAATGATACTTGGCTAGGTGTGACGTAGTCAGCCTAGTGGGGACTGACACAATAGACCATGTCCTGAACCAAGTGGGTATAAGATGAGTGAAGGGAATGGGGCACGATTCATTCGAGCTACTGAAGGGTTTCAGAAATAGTTCGGGATCAACCGTTGATCTTTTCGGTTAATTGGGGATCATGATGTACTACTAGGTGCCACTCATGATCGTTCTATAATTAATGGTTAATTATAGACGGTCAACATAAACCGAGAACCTATTTGGTCACACGCACAACGAGTGTAATCCAAAGGATTTAAAACGAGCTTGAGAATGGGATTCTCAGACCGAGAGAAACTATGTTTGGTTGGACCAAACATAAAGCGAGCATGAAATTGTTTCAATGCATAATGGAAGCGTGGATGGGCCGTGTCTTATGAAGACATAATGGATGGACCAAAATGGTTTGGTTCTAATCCAATGGATGAGAATAAACCAAAGGGTTTGGTTTATATTAAACGAATGAACCAAAGGTTGGTTCGGTTCGTTTTAACTTAAAATAAACCATCATGGTTTGGTTTATTTTAACTTATCTTAATGGAGCGGGTTAACGGGCTTTATGGATATGATCCATTAACCATTAAGAGAATTAGTTCTCTATAAAATAGGGATTAAACCCTAACCCTAAAACCTAATCATCAAGTTGTTGCCGCCCAACATAGAGTTGCCGCCCACCCCTTGTTGGTGAATTCGGCGCCCAACCCTAAGTGCCGCCGCCCAGCCTTTGTGCCGCCGTCCAAGTCATTGCCGGCGACCAAGCTTCAGCCGGTGAACACTCCGGCGACCCTCCGGTGATCCCCCATAGGTTTGGCATCAAGGTGAGGCTTTTCTTTCCTTGGTTGGCCGGCGCCTATATCCTCCACCAAGCTGTCCAGTTTTCTGGACAGCTTCTCCTCCTCTCGTCGGAGCGTCGTTTGGACGACGGTTAGTGCTCCGACAGCGGCTAACTTATCGGGGATTTGATCTCCGGTAATCCTCTGAGGTGGAGGACGAAGGATTCGTCAAACGGTTGACGAATACCTCTCCGGAGAAGCGAGTTTTGAGAACTCATTTTAGGATCCGAATTTGGATTCGGATCATGATCATCTCTCGATCACGTCGTCTTCAACACGAGGCTAGTAACCCGTACGAAGACGAAGCTCGTGACTTAGCGAAGTCATCCCGAGGAGCTCGGCGTGGATATGGATAGAGACGATTCTTACGAGGATCGTTCCGGTTGATGCCGTTCCCGCTACACGTCATACGGAAGGTATAACGTAGATAATTTTCTTTTATTGCAAATTTTAATTTACGGTTATGTCTACACTTGTTGTAATAGCATGCGTGTGTTGTGTGTGTTGTAATAAATGTAGATTTATTATTTTTAATTGCTTCCGCTGTGCTCATGTTTACGAAACATGATCGAACACACACACGCCGCGGTGCCGGAAACCCAACAATAGTAGGGCCACAATTTCAAAGCAGCACAAGTGCTCCTCTAGGTTGGTAATGTCATTGTACTCATTGATATAGGGCGAGTGAAAGTGATGGGCTAATTCTTCCTTTAATATGTCATTTGAGAATGGCATTTGTCGTGCGACTATTCTCTTTGTTGACAGTATTGGAAATACAATCAAAGGCCCGCATTGGTAAGACATAGAAAAGATCATGTGTTTATAAGATGAAAAGATATCTCCATTGATATGAGGTCTTTTGGGTAAAGCCCAAAAATAAAAACCATGAGGACTTAGGCCCAAAGTAAAGAATATCATATCATTGTGGAGATATATGAATCTTATAATAATTGGTATCAGAGTCAAGGTCCATGTCAAGCCATGAACCTCGAACAAAGGAAGTGAAGCTCCCATGTCCGGATCAAGAGAACCAGATACTAGGCAGGAAGTCATGTTGGGTCAGGATGACCAGACAACCGGTAGGAAGTCCAATTGGGTCAGGAGTACCAGACAACTGGCAGGAAGTCCAACTGGGTCCGATGACGGATAGTTGGTGAAGTCCTGGTGGGATGAAGATTGGACATCAAGTAGAGGAAGTCCTTCGAGGAGGGATAAGCTTGAGGGGGGCCCAATGTGGTCCTTCATTTGAGGGGGGATTATTGAGAGTATTGGGAATACAATCAAAGTCCCACATTGGTAAGACATAGAAAAGATCATATGCTTATAAGATGAAAAGATATCTCCATTGGTACGAGGCCTTTTGGATAAATTCCAAAAATAAAAATTATGAGAGCTTAGGCCCAAAGTGTACAATATCATACTATTGTGGAGATATGTGAACCTTATAGGAACTACACTCTTCAAGGGAGCCCACATGGGGCTAGTCACTCCCTTATTCACATGATAAGTCGGTAACTCTTCTTGAACTTTAGACTCTGAACTCAACTACTTTATCCACTGGAGTTATAGTCTCCCCTTTGGTAGCAGGAGTGGCTTGTCCTTGTTATAGGGCCTCCCTTACCACTGTAGCTACCATCTACAAAATTTGCTCTCGTGAGACAAGACCTCCAACAGTTTCTATTACCGCTGAGAGAGAAGGTCATCGTTGCTCCTCTGATTCTTTTATATGAGAGTACATTGTAGTTCTCCGTATACTTACCATCATAGTTTTTTATCTTTTTCCACGGGAGAGCACAAATGTAAAACTAATACTAATATAAGAAGTATTTTAACAAACAATTGGCATGCATACAAAATTAAGTAACTAAGTGTATGTAAAAACAATAATAAAGATAAATGATCAATTCCACTCTAAGATATGCTCGAAGTATGAACAATATCCTCACGGCAAAGTCATGCAGAGTCTCAATCGAGTCTCCGAAGGAGAATAGTGGATGTGGAATGCCCCAAATTCCTCAATGCAGAAACCTAATAGAAATCTGAGCCCTCTCAGATCTAATTCAGCTCAGATAATGTCATTGGAACTCCTCCTCAAATCCATAAGAGAATGTGATTTGAGCATGGGAGATGGATAACGTCGTAGAAATTCCTCGATGAAGCGACTCTTCCTTGAATCCATAAGAGAGAAGTGGATGGATGAGGATGGAAGCGGAGGCTAGGGCTCTTAGATTGGAAGAGATGAGTTCTTATCATGTCGAAATGACTTTTATACTTGTTTCCTCAGTAGCATCGAGCCTATCCACAATCGTGGTGGCCATTATGGCCATCACAACGAGATCCAAAGGAGTCTATGATTGTGTCTAGCTTCACGGACTAGCTGTGGTCCCCTCTATGAGCTTCATTTCATAGCATTTCTTCATTTCCATAGTTTGGGACATGACCTAGCCATGTTTGGGATCACAGTTTGGCCATTGTGGGCTCTGTGTTCTCTCAAGTTGTTTCAAATAGCTTCTTTAATGTCCTGTAAATAAAATATAGATTAAATTAGTACTAGAATCGACATTTAAAAAGTATTCATGACAAAAAGTATTTATCAATCCAGTACTTATAAAACACACTA
Organism: Wurfbainia villosa; assembly: GCA_025175895.1. Taxonomy (NCBI): domain Eukaryota; kingdom Viridiplantae; phylum Streptophyta; class Magnoliopsida; order Zingiberales; family Zingiberaceae; genus Wurfbainia; species Wurfbainia villosa. The sequence goes on along the minus strand of CM046000.1, from coordinate 77,542,735 downwards.
ATGACATGCAAATTAATCATATGAATAGATTAAAACATCAAAAAATAATACAAAATATGTAAGTTTTCAAGGAGAAGAAAGACCACATAGGCTATCACGCGAGCTAGGCTAAGTTGACAGAAGTCATACATCTAATTATATAAAAGGTTGGAATCGTCAATCTAGCAGCCTCCATCGGTCTGTCCCATGGCCATTGTGAGGGAGATAAATTACAGAGGGTCCTATGGACCTTGACGTGGTGGTCAAGACATATGGGAGTCATCTGAATCCAGAAAAAAGTTTTAGATCTCCTCCGGAATCGACTCATATCACTTCTGCAAGTACTGTCATGCCTTAGCCACCACGCCATCTCCGTAGAGATCATGGATTGATGTCAAGGGCGATTATGGACCAAAAGTTACCATAATTTTATCGCATCTTGAAGATATTCTCTATCATCTCTATTTTAAGGCAACATTCTTTTCCTATTAATGATAATTGTTGGTTTTTTCGATGTGTCTAATCTTTCATCATTGAAAATGTGTTGTTCTGACTTCTACTAAAACTCCAAGCGCTATTTTCTATTATTTATATTTTTTGTACCAACATTATATATATATATAATCTCTACGTGAGATATGGTCCGCTGATTATTAAAAAAATCAGAAAGTATTTGATGTTGCACAGATTTTTTGCTCCTCTATCTTGTGCCACCGAGGAAGGGATCCTCTCCGTCTGCATCAGTAAATTGTGTCCTGAAAAATTAACACGAATTGAACCATCGTTGGCCTACCCGGCGACGTCACTCCGATGCTTAAGTTAGACTGGTTATTAATGAAAGAAAATGTATTAGATACAGTAAAAATAATATAAAAGAAGAGTGATAAAATTTATCTCAGATGTAGCTATAAACATGTTAAAACATATGACAATCATATCAAAGAGTTATTAGCCCAGAGATATAAATCTAGAATGGCTATAAGCTAAGAAGATAGCAGCCGTGCTTGTACGATTTAATTTCACCCCATGGTCAAGCATCTGATCAAACAAGCGATTATCAGCGAGAACCCTTCACTCGAGACCATACTCGCTAACATTTAAATGTATGACACTTCATCAAGTCAAACACATATTTCTTGATTCAATTCTGTCCATTGAATGTAGAATGTCTTGCTCATCAAGCAGCATATCCTTTAAAAATAGTTTTCTCCAAGAAATATGGAAATGATGCAGCAAGATTAAGGTGAAAGTGCATAGTGAGAAGCACATCGATGGTTAAGGAGTTGATCTCATCAAAATAAAGCCACACACCCATCTCGAAGTATCCCGGATGAATCTCGCAATCGACCAAGATGTTCTTTCCTCTGTAGGACATATAGATGCACAATCTACTCACTTTAAATACTGCCAAATTATCAACCCAATTGCATAAGGAATGTTTTATTTCCAAAAGCCACTTATATCTTGTCACAAGACCCTTTCTTGGGTAGTGGCTGAGGATGGGGAGCAAGTCACCAGAAGCAATGGAACCCACTTGCACTATCGTAAAGCCACCACCTAGCAATAAGAACTTGAGAAACCAACCCCTCTTGATGAAAGGAGTTGCAAATGTCTCTAAGAACTTGCTCTGAAGCAGGTTGTAAGGCAAGGGGTCATCGGATCCATGAAAAGTCCCACTGTCCGGTGGTGTTGCTCAGGTCATCCAGGTCAAAATACATGCTTTTCTCGTCGTATTTGGTTACCACAGGACAGGACTTGAGGCTGGTGCTAGAGAGGGCTTGGCGGGAGGGCTTGACGATGAGCTGCTTCCCATTGTAGGAGCTTCCTGTGAGGCCCTTCGTGGTGACCAGTTGAAAGGCTACCACAGCAGTGAGGGAGACGGGGTGGCGATGATGAGAAGAGTGGAAGCCAATCGGTGGTCGTGGAGAGAATGAACCGGAGCCCCCCTTTTTTCCCTTGCCCTAGCTTCCTTTTCATCTTCTCCAATTTGGTCGAGTCTTGCTACCTAATCCATGGGCTCATATTTCCCCCATATCACAAGTAACCCCCCCCCCCCTAAACAGTTAGACGAGTCACTCTGACAAGTTTGACTTTAGTCTTATCACTTCATCGTCTCGAGTTGGATCATATCTCTGCTCCTTGTTCATATATTCAGGGATATCATATGCATCCATAGTGTCCGACGGTCTATCTTAGCCGAATGAAGAAAATGCTAATTCAAGAACTTACGAACTATCCCAGATTGATATAATAAGACGATTGATGTGAGGACTTACGAATTGCCCCGGATGAATATAATAAGATGATTAATTCGAGGACTTACGAATAGCCTCGGATGAATAAGAGAATAAGGGAATACTCGAAGCGAGGGCTTACTGATACTGCTGTTACCTCTTTTTCTATAAACCGGGTAAGAGGGCTCACGTGTAAGACACTATTTGAACCAAATAATCAGTTCGGCAAAGAAAGCAAGGTAGAATGGTTCGGGCGCGATCATCTAGGGCAATTGGAATGGGAGGACAAGTCGAGGTAATCGGCATGGTGAGGCGATTGTGGAGATTACTTCGTTATGAGATGGATGAGAATCGGTTCGATCTAGCAAGCCCAGAAACAGACGGGGCGGATGAGAATCGGCTCGGTTTAGCAAGCCTGAAAATAGTTCGGTGCGGGAAAAAGAGGAGTTGGTTCGGGCTACTAGGGAGAGCCTAAGGGCTACGCCACACGTGAGCCATAGGTTTAGGTTAGTTTCGTCGAAGGCAAAAGGTTGAAAGGGACAGGCTAGCATATTTCCTGAAATGTAGATAAGAAGTTGTTACATAACAGAAGGGGGGCCCCCACATAATATTCCGAGGAGCCTTCACTCCTCGTGTCTGTAACAGAATGATTCTCCAGATGGGCAAGGTGGCCACGTGTACAACGAGGAAGGTTGGCGATGCAACAACTGGCCAAAGGAAGAAGCAAAGCAGAAGGGAGGGGGTCCGCATTATTCCAACCAGCAAGAGACGAAGGCACATTCTAAAGGAGGAGAGAAACCACTTCGTCGGAGAAGGAGAGAAAGAGAGTGGTGATCTCTATCTTTCTTGTATTGTTTCCTATATTTTAACCCAATTGTAAGAGGTTTTCTCCTCCACCTCCAGAAGTTCTTTCCGTGAAGGGGGACGTTCATAGTGAAAGTGCTTTGGCACAATAGCTGGTGGGAGAGCTCACCTCCGTGGAGTAGGAATCCTTATTCTAAACCACGTTACATCCTGTGTATTTGTTTGTTGCTTGTGTTGGCTTGCGTGTCTTTACTTCACATTTCATTTTACTGTTGCGGCCGGAGAGAACCCCCTAAGCTTCCTTCGCGCCCCACTGCATTGAAAGGAAGTATGCAGATCTTCTTCCCCGTCACCGCATCAGTTGGCGCCGTCTATGGGAACACTTGAGCAAGACGTAGAGATGTAGTCGGAAGAGATACAACACCCAATAGCATCCGCTGCGGAGGAAAACCCCATCACGATTTTATTGTCGCAATTGAGAGCCATGGTGGACAACGCCATGGCTGAGGTCCTCGCTAGAGAAAGGAGAAGGACGGGGTATCTTCATCCTCATTCCGATGAACCTTCTTCTCGTGGACCACCACCAGTGATGCCCCCTCCACCTCGTACAACCACTAACATTGAAGCATTGCCTGGAGAGGGGTTGGGGGGCGAGTACATCAGACCACTTTGCCGTTAACCCAGAATCGATGACAAGAGCAGGGCGAAAGCCAATCGACCAGGGCTCCAGAGATTTACGAGCCCAACCCTTTCACCATAGATATTCTTTCCGAAATCCCGCCGTCCTACTTTAGGAATCCCCAAGTAGACAAGTACGACGACACAATAGATCCGAAAGAACACCTATCACAGTTTTTTGGAGCGGCCTCGCTCTACTGCTATACCGACACCCTCAAGTGCCGGGTCTTCTGGACCACCTTAATCGGCACGGCACAGAAATGGTTTAACACCCTGCCCCCAGGGTCTATTACTTGTTTTGCCGATTTCAAGGGGATGTTCCGTCAAGAGTTCGCCAGCTGCAAGGCGTACAAGCATGATGCTTCTATCCTGCTGCACATTATGCAGGGGCCCTTAGAATTGCTCAGAGGGTATCTCCATCAGTTCACTTCCACCGCCAGAAGCATCCCTTCAGCAAGGTCGGATGCTTTCAGGGTAACTATTCTGCACGGGCTAAGGGAGGGTCCTTTCCTTAGTTCACTTTTGAGGAAGCCCGTGAACAGCTATGAGGAGTTGTTAAGCCTTGCGGAGAAATATATCAATGAGGAAGAAGGGCTAAAAGTGCAGAGAGTCGAACGAGCTTCCTCAATGGTCCATGCCGAACGAAATCGCCCCGTAGCCCCTCGAGCACCCCCCAGATGGGAATATGTGCGACCCCTCCTACCGGAATCTCCCAGGCCTCAGTTATTACTATAGGGCGCTCGCCCTATACAGCCATTGCAGATCATGGCCGCCGATGCAGTCCCCGCCCCAAGAACTTACAAGGAGCGGGAGATGGAATTCTACGACCTGCAAGGTCTTCTACAGCGACCAACGGGGTATAGGGGGGTGCCTCACAACCCTCCTACCCTGTTCTTCTACTAGTACCATATGGAATATGGCCACGCTAGTGGTCGATGTTTCAAGTTGCAAGAAGAATTGGAGCGCCTCCGAGTCGCTTACCCACAGCTGCGGCCTTAGACGGGAGGACTGGCATGGCGAGGCCAACGGCCCAATGTGGCTCGTCCAGGGTCATATAACCAACGGTCGCAGGTTACTTTCCCTCCTGACCCTCAAACTCCGGCCCAGGAGGGTATCCTACAAGAAGGCCCATCAAGAGAGGGCCCATCATCTGATATGAATAACGTCCCCACACAGGGGGTTATTCACATTAATGCAGGAGGACCCACTGATGGGGATTCCAACCGGGTGCAAAAATCATACGCCCATCTCATGGAGAGCCTAGCTATAGTCACTGATCAGGCTGCCCAGATAGCACTGTAGGTTTCGTTCGGACCGGAAGATCTCTGAGGCGTTCTGCTGCCTCACACAGATGCCTTGGTGATCCGTATTTCCCTGGCCAACTATGAAGTGGCCATGATACTAGTTGATTCGGGAAGTTCTGTCAATATCCTCTTCCAGGAGGCTTTTAGACAGATGCAGTTGGAAAATGCCCAGCTAGAAGACATGGTCACACCCCTCTTCGAGTTCGCTGGACATGTAGTCCACCCTACAGGCGATTTCATCGCTTCGACTCTGGGCACCAAGCCCAGCCAAAAAACCAATATAGTTCCTTTCCTTATTGTGAACGCTCCATCCACCTATAATGCAATTTTAGGTCGCCTCTTCCTCTCCATTTTTCAGGCGATGGCTTTTTCGTATCACCAAAAGGTGAAGTTTCCGGTTGAGCAGCTGATTGGAGAGGTCAGAGGCAAGCAGAAGGCCGCCAGGAGCTGCTATGTGCAAATGGTCAGGGATGACCAAAAGAAGGCCCGAACCGATGACCTCAAGGGGAAAGCCATCATAATTTCAGACATTTGCATGTTGGAAGAATCTCCCCCCAAGGCGGACAAAATAGAAGAAGGAGAGCTGGTGGAGATAGCTCTCGGAAAGGCCACTCGGGTGGCACAGTAGTTGGAGGCCAAGGAGGAGTTGGTGGCCTATCTGAAGAAGAATGAAGACATCTTCGCCGGAGATGTGCATGACCTTACGGGAATCAACCCTCGCGTTGTTGAACATCACCTCAACATTACAAGAGGAGTCCGGCCCGTCCAATAGAAGCGGTGACATTTTGGACCCGAGAAGGAGAAGGTGATAGCCGAAGAAGTAGAAAAATTGTTAAAAGCGGGTCATGTGAAAGAAATTCAATTCCCGGAGTGGGTCTTCAATGTAGTCATGGTCCCTAAGCCTTCTGGGTAGTGGAGGATGTGTATTGACTTTCATGATTTAAATAAAGCGTGCCCTAAAGACTGCTACCCCTTGCCTCATATTGATCAGTTGGTGGATTCTACGGTAGGATATGAGGTGGTGTCCTTAATGGATGCTTACCAAGGATATCATCAGATACCACTGGCCAAAGAAGATCAGAAGAGGGTTAGTTTTGTAACGGCAGGAGGGTTATATGCTTATGTGGTAATGCCCTTCAGCCTAAAAAATACGGAGGCTATATACCAACGGCTCATGGATAAGATCTTTGCAGAGCAAAAAGGGAAAAATGTGAAAGTTTATATGGACGATATTCTGGTCAAATCAAAAACCACTCGGGATTTAGTTACGGATCTAACTGAAACTTTCGCTACCTTGAAGTGGTATAACATGAAGTTGAACCCTAAAAAATGTCTGTTGGGGGTGAAGAGCGGGAAATTCTTGGGATATATAGTAACTGAGGAAGGACTGTAGGCTAACCCAGAGAAGGTGCAAGCCTTATGCAATATGAAGTCACCCACTAATTTGCGAGAGACTCAAAAGCTAGTGGGGAGAATTGTTTCCTTGTCTTGATTTATAGCCAGATCAGCGGATAAGGGGCTACCTTTCTTCAAGATTTTGCACAAAGCTACTAAATTTCAATGGGATGATCAGTGCGAGCAAGCTTTCCAAGAGCTGAAGAAGTATCTAGCTGGACTTCCACTATTAGCCAAGCCAGTTGCAAGAGAGCCATTATGGATGTATTTATCCATCTCAAAAGGAGCTATCAGTTCAGTTTTGTTGAAGCAAGAAGGTTCTCATCAGTAGCCTATCTATTATACCAGCAATATCCTGAAAGGGGCTAAATCTAGTTACATGGAGCTGGAGAAGTTGACGTATATTCTAGTCTTGATAGCCCATAAGCTGAGGCCATACTTTCTAGCTCACCCTATCAATGTTTTAACTCATAGTGAATTGGGTAAGGTGGTTACTAAGCCTAATTTTTCTGAGAGATTGGCTAAATGGGTAGTAGAATTAAGTGAATATGACATTCACTACCAACCCCGAACCGTTATCAAGGCTCAGGCTCTCGCTGATTTTCTGGCTGAGGTACCTGTTGGTTCAGAAATCAGCTCGTTAGCAAAAGAAGAAGGATCGGAGGCATGGAATGTATTTGTGGACGGCTCTTCGGGATCTACAGGTAGCGGAGTGGGAGTCCTATTGATATCCCCAGAGAAAGAAGAAACTCACATAGCTGTGTGCCTAGGGCATCGGGCGTCCAACAATGAAGCCGAATATGAAGCTATTTTAGCAGGGTTACAAGCCGGCAAGGCTGTGAGAGTAACCTTCATTATAATCCATTCGGACTCCTAGTTGGCGATATCACAACTTCAAGGTTCTTTCACGGTTCGGGAAGAAAGGTTACAAAAATATTTGAAGGCTTTTGAGAAAGAAAAGGCTCATTTTGCCAAGTCCTCTTAAAGCAGATTCTAAGGGAGAACAATGGGAAGGCAGATGAATTGGCTCGGTTAGCTAGCACGATAGAAGGGGTGAAGCCGCTTGAAACGGTTTGTGTGGAAGTCCCTACTTCTCTGGTGATATACAACGTGGAGGAAACCTTACCCAAACCAGATCCAATCCTTGATTGGAGGAATGACATTATAACATATCTACAATAAGGAAAAGTCCCGGAAGAAAGAGGGGTAGCATCTGTTTTAATGAACAGAGCAAAACGATTCACCATCCTAAACGGAGACTTGTACAAGACATCTTTTGGACGGCCCCTGCTGAAGTGTTTGGGAAGGGAAGATGTTGAATGGGTACTCCGAGAAATCGCTGAAGGTTGTTGTAGCAATCATATGGGAGGGAGAGCTTTGGCGAGGAAAGTCTTGTTAGCAGGATACTTTTGTCCCACCATCCAACAAGATGCAGCTCATATAGTGCAAACCTGCTCGTCCTGCCAAAAGCATAGTAACCGGTTTGAATGACCGAATGAATTAATGAAAGTTGTTGTTGCTTCGTGCCCTTTCGATCAATGGGGGATGGATATTGTGGACCCCATGCCTGTGGCACCTTTGCAGAAAAATTCTTATTGGTAACTGTGGATTACTCCTCCAAGTGGGTGGAAGTAGATTCCCTTGCCAAAATTATCGAGAATGCTGTGACACAATTCCTATGAAAGAATATTGTCTGCCGGTGTGGTATTCCCCGGAGGTTAGTTAGTGACAATGGGTGGTAGTTCCAAGGCAAGAAAATCAAGGAATGGTGCAAAAGTCTTAACATCCAGCAAGCTTTTACTTCGGTAGCTCATCCTCAAGCCAATGGGTAGGTTGAAGTAACTAATAGAATACTCATCCAAGGATTGAAGACTAAACTGGGGGCTCAGAAAGGAAACTGGGTGGAGGGATTGCCAGGGATCTTGTGGCCTACCAAACCATGTAAAAAATTGCAATAGGTGAAATTCCTTTCAGCCTGGTATACGGGACGGAGGCCGTTATTCCAATGGAGGCCCTTTTAAGTAGCGCCCGCATGGAAGTTTACAAGCCAGAGAAAAACCAAATTATTCGGAGCACTGAGTTAGACTTGGTGGAAGAAAAGAGGGAATTGGCGCAGAGGCGAGTGGAATTTTACAAGCGGAGGGTACAACAAGCCTTTAACAAAAGGGTGATGCCTTGAAGATTTCAAGAGGGGGATTTGGTTCTGCGCAAAGTTAATCGCGCTGGAGATTCTGGAAAGTTAGCTCCAAACTGGGAGCGACCCTACGAAGTGACGCACCGCGTAGCAGGATCAGCGTATTATCTGAAAGATGAGTAGGGCAAGGAATTTCCTCGACCTTGGAATGCTGTACACTTGAAACATTTTTATACTGTGTAAGTGGTGATGGATGAAAGAAGGAATTGAGAGGTTCCTGGAGAAATGTATTTGACAATTTGCAATATTGATTATATGTATGGCAAACCCAAATCTGATTGATGAATCATTTACATTAATATTATATCCTCTTTGGCAGGCTATGAAAATAAAACAAGAAAAAGAGGGAGTCGTGTCCCGAAACAATACATCAAGTTATAATCTAAAACAATCGGGAGGATAGCATCGAAAGTCGATTTCCCAGTATAAGGAAAGAGCAAGATGGTTCGTAGGGGGTAGTCCTTGGTTAGCATACTACCGAACTGCCTCATTAAATCTGTCTTAGAAGGTGGCACGCATCAGGATTATTAACTGCTCTTGTCGGTTCGGATGGTCAGGACTTCGATTTCGATGAAGCCTGTGGCAATTCTCTTGATGCTCCCGGAGGGTTCAACGCATTTCGCTATAACGCCGAGAGATTTCCATAATAGCGTCTGCCAGGACCGAAATGTCATCCACTCAGGAAGTTTGGTCCTGCTGAAGGAGCCTCATCATGTCCATCATATTTTGACATATTGAAGCCGAAATTCCCTCTATCGCCTCCGTGTGGGATCCAGTGCGAACGAGCTCACTACTTAGCCTCTGGAGGGACGTTTCTTGCCTGCGGATACAGGCGTGAGCATGCACCCTAGAGGTTATTAAGGAGGAGTTTTCTTGTACCTCCTTACACAGATCCCCTATCTTGTCCTTTGCCCTCTGGTGTTGAACCCGTAGGTTTGCGATGATCTCAGAGTCCCTTTGTTTTTCCCGAAGGAGTTCCACTACCTGTTTTCGAAGGTCTGTTAATTCTTGAGGAGGGGGAGTCTCTCTGTCAGACTGCTCTCGCTAAACATCCTACCGAATAAGTAGCAATTCTGTATGAGCCCGCTATTGTTCTTGTAATGCCACTATAGTTTCGGCATCCTTTTGGTGTTGGCAATGAGCCTCTATCAGTTGCTCCTGGCATTGTTTCAGCTGTTGTGACAGGGACTGCTCTCGGTTCTAGGCAGTTGTCTGATCCTCCCACCGTTGTTGCTCCCATTTTAGAGATTGGGTCTGATATTGCTAGAAGGAGCGGTCCAGTTCTTGATAATTGGTGAAGGCCTAGAGATCATTCATTAAAAAGAAATCATCAAGTGAAGACAGTCAGAGAAGTCAGTTTGAGGAACATCCAGAGCGTGGCGCAGGCCTTCTATTTGGGGAATTAGTTCTTCTAAGTTTAAGATTCGAAGACCCTGGGTAGAAGAAGAAGAAGGGATGGATGCCATCAGAGGCGAAGGTTCACTTATGATGGTGGGAAGAAAGATGGGAGTCGGAGGGTGTGTTAGGGGTTCAGAAGGAAAAGAAGAAGGAGCTCTCGTTAGGAGGCTCAAAGAGATAAGGGCCAAGAAAGAAGAAGCAGAAGTGGGGGGTGGAAGACTCAATGTGGTTGGCTGTGAAACGAGCACGGAAGAATCTACAGAAGGGGATTGGTCCAATGTGGAGTTTGGTGAGGAAGATATAGAGAGCACTGGGGTGGAAAGCTCTCCACTGGGGGGGGAGTGGAAGGACCCTGGTTTGTGTCTAGAAGAGAAGAAAGGTCTCCCAAGTTATAGGCATCAGGGGAAAATGATGATGGGGGAATCTTGACTACCGTGGGTTCAGGTGCAAGAGAATGCTCCGGGGAAAGAGAAGGAGGGGACGCAGAGACGTCTATCGTCGATAGGCATTGACGCACCCCTTCTCTATGCTCATCCTCAGGTTGAGATAATGAAGGGGGTGATTTCCGGATACCCAAGGAGGAAGGGGAAAAGACGGGAGAGTTAGGGTTTATAAGTAACATCGGAGATGAGGATGAACTGGTTACCCTAATCTCATCTAAAGCGATGAAGATAGGGGTTTCAGAAGAATGAGGAGGAGAAGGGAGAGAGGAGATAGATGTGGTGGTGATGGATGAGGGCAAGGGAGAAGGTGAAGCCGAAATGGTGGCTATCTGTTGGCCCTCAGTCCACCTGGATTCTGGGAAGCGCTTTGCCATTTCCCTTTGCAAAAAGGAATACATCCTACCCACCGGAGAAAGGAAAGAAGCACTGGAGTTAATCGCTGGAACGCCGAAGGATGGCAGTTGGAAGAAAGAAGGACAAAGAAGAAGGAAAAGACGAAAAGGCAAATAGAAAAGGTGAAAGCGAAGAGAAGAAAAGATGAAATGTCTTATATAGAAGGGGGTGTTAAATGGGCTTGCGATGTCAATTGGGCTACTAGGTTGTAGAAGGGGTCTCGAGAAAAAGGGAAGTGGTGATTTATTCCTTTAATGGCCTGCTATCTGCTAAAACCCTTATCTTAATATGCTGAAGAGAACGAGGTTATCCAACTTCAAGATGAATAAAGAAGTAATGGTAGTATGAAGGCAGATCCCTGGATCAAATTAGTGCATTTTTATGCGAATGGGCGTCGGTCGCTGTTATTTTTATCCCCGTGCAATAATGGAACAAAAGAGTTGAGTTTACTCCTCAACTATATATTATTTTATCCCCGTGCGGTGGTGGAACGGAAGAGTTGAGTTTATTCCTCAACTATATATTATTTTTATCCCCGTGTGGTGGTGGAATGGAAGAGTTGAGTTCATTCCTCAACTATATATTATTTTATCCCCGTACAGTGGTAGAACGAAAGAGTTGAGTTTATTCCTCAACTATATATTATTTTTATCCCCGTGCGGTGGTGGAATGGAAGAGTTGAGTTTCTTCCTCAACTGTATATTATTTTATCCTCATGCGATGGCGGAACGGAAGAGTTGAGTTTATTCCTCAACTATATATTATTTTTATCTCCGTGCAGTGGCGAAATGGAAGAGTTGAGTTTATTCCTCAACTATATATTATTTTATCCCCGTGCGGTGGCGGAACGGAAGAGTTGAGTTTATTCCTCAACTATATATTATTTTATCCCCGTGCGGTGGCGGAACGGAAGAGTTGAGTTTATTCCTCAACTATATATTATTTTATCCCCGTGTGGTGGCGGAACGGGAGAGTTGTGTTCATTCTTCAACTATATATCATTTTATCCCCGTGTGGTGGTGGAACGGAAGAGTTGAGTTTATTCCTCAACTATATATTATTTTATCCCCGTGTAGTGACAGAACAGAAGAGTTGAGTTTATTCCTCAACTATATATTATTTTATCCCCGTGCAGTGGCGGAACAGAAGAGTTGAGTTTATTCCTCAACTATATATTATTTTATCCCCGTATGGTGGTGGAACAGGAGAGTTGAGTTCATTCCTCAACTATATATCATTTTATCCCCGCGTGGTGGCGAAACGGAAGAGTTGATTTTATTCCTCAATTATATATTATTTTATCCCCATGCAGTGGTGGAACGGAAGAGTTGAGTTTATTCCTCAACTATATATTATTTTTGTCCCCGTGTGGTGGCGGAACGGAAGAGTTGAGTTCATTCCTCAATTATATATTATTTTATCCCCGTGCGGTGGTGGAACGGAAGAACTGAGCACTCCTCAGTTATAGATTATTTTTTTCTCGTGCAGTGGAAGTGTATACACAATTCCTACATAATGAAAGGGCGGAGAAGTTGTTTGTTTATTTGATTTTTGTATTGTCCCAGAGAAGTATAAAATTTGACACAGCCGGAGGAATGCCGGAAGAAGAGGGTAAGCGGGAAAGGATATAGGCGAAAGCTTATATTGCAGAAAGCTCATTACTTTGGAAGGGCTAAATGTTACAACTTCCCCAAAAGAAGAAAATAACAAAAGAAGCCCTTATTCCTAGGGTATTACAGTTCTTTGTTGGAAGGTACTGAAGGAGCCTCTGCGTGGCTTGGGTTGGCATAGTAGTTGTCGGAGGTAAGACTGTTGTATGAAGATGTGCTTAGATAAGTCATACGGATCTGCGATTCTTGGGCGCTTGAGGAGTAATTCTTTGGTAGAAGCCTCCCTCAAACATCGCTGCAGATATCCAACCTGTTCCTCCAAAGTGGTGATATAGCATTGTTCTTCAGTCTTTTCTTCAGGAGGAAAAGAGTTGCTACCCTGTTCAGAGGTTTGTTCCATGGCGAAGAGAGGATGAATGTTAACCAAACGATGGCTTGGGGTCCTTATAATGGCGAGGGAAGAAGGTGCACTGACTCACGGAGAAGGTAAAAATAATAAATGCTAGTAAAGAGGGAGAAACGTAAAGACAGTGGATGGAAGTTGTTAGCACAGTAACTCTGGGAAGGATGATTCAAATTCTACGAAAGCAGTAAGAAGAAGTATGTTTAAATGGGATTACAGTCTTTTCTGGTGGCAATTGTTTTACATTTATAGGAAAACGACAAAGAGAAGTCTCAGTACCCTCTTTTTCCTTTTTATTAATATGCTCGATCATAGTTACATCATTTAGGCTAATCATTATACAAGTTTTTTAGTGTTATCACTAATAGGAGGATTGTCAGAGGGGTCCTCCGGAGGAGAAGGCGCCAAGACGACTCTGTAGAGATAGCCTTGAACTGGAGGTTCCGCTAGTGGAGCTCCAACAAAAGGAGGTGGGTGAGTCCCCACTGGAGGGACTAGAACGAAAGCTAGGGCCGACGGAAGCGGAGGAAGTTCAGCAGAGGCCCGAGGATCTCCTATTGTTTATTCCCACGTCAAGGGAGGGTTCCAGACCCGATTGTGGAAGGAAGGGAAGGGGCCTCGGAAGGACCTCCCTGTGTTAGGAGTTGGAACAGTGGTTAGGGATGGAGAAGGAAAGGAGTGAAAGGACAAAGTTGCAATCGAACGTGTCTCAGACTCTTTAGTATCTTCAGTGGACCAGTCATGTTACTCAAAAGAGTCAGAATCTGAAGAGATCTCGATGGGGTGTTCTGTCGAAGCCATGAGAGTGAGATGGAAGGCCGAAGACATTGGGGATGACAATTTATAATCGAGGAAGGAAGAACTGCATTCGTCCTCGGGAAGGAGAAGAAGAGAAGGAGGCTAATATCATAATGGCATCAGCGTAGGAAATCGTCAAGATATCATTTCCGAAGCAGCCAGGTAGCTTGAGAAGGTCAAGAGACCGAAGTAACTTAATTGTTGGCCAAGCCAAAATTGGTTCGGGCCAGAAGAAGATCACCCGAGATATTCTGAACAGATTCCCGAGCGAAGAATGTCATCATTTCATACAAGACAGAAAACAGTCAGTAATTGCGAAGAGAAAGAAGAATAGAACAAACCTAAAATTCCAGACCCACATCAAAGCATACATGAAAAATAACAAAAAGTCGTGTCAATGCAAATATTCTTTAATAGTGAAGGAATAGTCTTTACAAAGGGCAGATATGATAAATTCTGACTCAAAGAGTTCGGGGGGCATGTGGATAAGGTTGTTGCAGGATTTAGGTAGCTGGTGTCCGTACCAAGAGGAGGATATCCTCGTTCAGCGTTTAAAGCCGAAGACCCATCGAAGCCCAGTATGAACAAGTCCACCCCCTTTTGGACATAACGCCCCTTTAAATATGCCTCTTGTGCCTTTAATTGGGACTGGCAGGCAACAAGTTGGGCCTGGCATTCAGCTAATTGGGCTGCCAGGCCATCTCTTTCTGTTGCTGCTGTCATGGCCCGCCGACTCAAAGCAGAAAAAACCTCGGTATATTCTCGATGAATTTCTTATTGCTGCCGAGTCACAGAAGACAGGGCTTCGGGGAAGGTCGCCACCAGGGTAGAGAGTTCTTCACACCTCTCCTAGCAGGCTTTTTGGGTGGCTTCCCATGCTCGGCGTTCTCGCTGCAGCTGCTGGATGGTAGTTGTAGAATTAGCAGCCTTAATGATGGCATCACCAAGTTGTCTTTTGTACCCTATTAGTTCATGGGTGAGGAGGTCCACCTACTGAAGTTGTCTGGACTGCAAGAAGATTTGTTGATCGAGGTATTCATTCTTCTACTGAAGCTCCTCCTTCTCGCTTTGAGCCATGGCCAATTGGGTCATTGAGTCTTCGCATCAGGCGATTAAATCAGACTCCTTCTACGCATTCTCACTCAGCCGCTGAGTGAGCTATTTCTGGTGCACTAAGGAAGCAAAATGGCACGTCTCCACGTTGGCTTGAAATTGGGCCACGTGGGACATCATTTTATTATGGTTAGTTGATACCTGAAGAGAAAAGGAGACAAATGTTAAGTATTGGCATACAGATATATATGTATACTGAAAGTAAAGGAGGAGAACAATTACCTCGGCTAGAAATTTGCTCATCTGGTCACAGGGACCCTGTACACCTGATTGATTAAAGAATTTCACCTCTGAGAGGTGGCGGATCTTTAGGAGGGACCCCAATGTAACCAATGAAGGGTTCGGGAAGGGAAGATCTCCCCCCTCCGAAGGGGGAGGGGGACCTACACGCCGAAGGTGAGCGGGAGAAGGATGTGTTTCTGGAGGAATGGTGACTGGGATAGATTCGGTCGGGGAATATGTGGGAGAGTCAAGAGGAATGGGAGATGAAATAGGAGAGTGGGAAGGAGAGTTTCCCCCTTGGGGGGAAGAGGATGAGGCGGCCAGTGTGGCATCCCTCATCCTCGGTTCATAGATGACTAGGCGTTGAGGTTTCTACAGATTAAAAGGGGATTTGGGAAGGCATGAAGAACTGGGAGCTCCTTCCTTAGTAGGACGCAATTTCTTTCGAGGTGAAGAAGGGGAAGCTACATATTTACCTCGCTTTGTCGAGGTCTTCTTCTTCTTGGCTGCATCAATCTCTTCGCCTTTTACCAGAGCGTCCTGCATTAGGTTATCTGCGAAATCCGTTGGTAAGAAAGATAGGTTGATCCATATAATAAGCTATAACAAAATGTAAACATCATCCTAGGAGTCGTTAGGGAAAGGGACGACTGAAGTAGTGGGGAGAGGAGTTTTCATTAGATGGTCTGAGCAGTAGTGGGATTCTCCCAATACTTTATAAACCTCTGAGAAAGGACATTGGGTCCTCATTTCACGAAAGGGAGGTAGCTCGGAAAGATCTAGCTTCCAGGTATCTGAGTGGGGTAAGGGTGTTGGAACCTGAGCAAAGAAATATAATTCTTCCCATCCTTTGTGGGAAGAAGGCATATTCATTAAGAATTGGTAGTCCGTGTGGCTGGAGAGGTAAAAAAGGCCTACCTTAGAAGATTTCAGTTGGAAGAAGCAATGGAATATTTGGGGGAATAAAGGGAGGTTTAGGTGCCGGAATACTATGATGGCTCCCGATAAGAGGCGGAAGAAATTGGGGGTAAATTGATTTAGGGGCAGACCATAAAAGTCTAGGATTTCCAAGTAGGAAGAGGGCACGGGTAAAAACAAGCTGTTAAGGAACTATTCAGAAAAGAAGCAGGTTAAGACAGGGGGAGGACAATGTGGTCGGTACGTCTTAGTGTTGAAACGGCATTGTATGGAAGGGTCTATGAATTGGTCCCTCATGTTAAAGAAGTAATGGTCACTGTTTAGTTGGGTGATGGTATGCTCGTACCAAGGAGGTGAGGGTAAGGTCTTAGGGTCCATAGGTACAGAACAGGGAAGAGCACTTACTTGAAGGTTGAAGGAGGAACGCAAAAAGAAGGAATTAGGTTGTAGGAATGTTGGAGAAAATCGTTGGAAAGAGAAGTGGAAAGGACTGGATGGTTAGGCACGCTAAGTTATGTATAAAAGGAAAGAGTGAGGATTTATATAGGGTTTTGGGTGACTTTTCGACTATCTGAGAGAAAAAGGGAAGCGGGGCCCATGGGCCCATTAAGCCGCTTCGAATATATGGAGTAGGGCTACAAGAAAAGAGTAAGTTTTAATTAGCGAGCAAAGGATGAATTAAAGGCTTCATACATTTAGAGAGTCAAGCTTATAACTTCGCTTGACTATTTTCGGGGGTTGGCTAAAGATACTGCTGTTACCACTTTTTTTGTAAACTGAGTAAGAGGGCTCGCGTGTAAGACACTATTTGAACCAAATAATCAGTTTGGCAAAGAAAGCAAAGTAGAATGGTTCGGGCGTGATCATCTGGGGCAATTGAAACGGGAGGACAAGTCGAGGTAATTGGCACGGCGAGGCGATTGCGGAGATTACTTCGTTATGAGATGGACGAGAATCGGTTTGGCCTAGCAGGCCCAAAAACAGATGGGGCAGATGAGAATCGGCTCGGTATAGCAAGCTCAGAAATAGTTCGGTGCGGGAAAAAGAGGAGTTGGTTCGGGCTACTAGGGAGAGCCTAAGGGCTACGCCACACGTGAGCCATAGGTTTAGGTTAGTTTCGTCGAAGGCAAAAGGTTGAAAGGGACAGGTTAGCATATTTCCCGAAATGTAGATAAGAAGTTGTTACACAACAGAAGGGGGGGCCCCACATAATATTCCAAGGAGCCTTCGTTCCTCGTGTCTGTAATATAATTATTCTTCAGATGGGCAAGGTGGCCATGTGTACGACGAGGAAGGTTGGCGATGCAACAACTGGCCAAAGGAAGAGAATAAAAGGAAGAAGTAGGGCAGAAGGAAGGGGGATCCACATTATTATAACCAGCAAGAGACGAAGGCACATTCTAAAGGAGAGCAACCACTTCGCCGGAGAAGGAGAGAAGGAGAGTAGTGATCTCTATCTTTCTTGTACTGTTTCCTATATTTTGACCCAATTGTAAGAGGTTTTCTCCTCCACCACCAGAAGTTCTTTCTGTTAAGGAGGACGTTCATAGTGAAAGTGCTTTGGCACAGTAGCTGGTGGGAGAGCTCACCTCCGTGGAGTAGGAATTCTTATTCCGAACCACGTTACATCCTGTGTATTTGTTTGTTGCTTATGTTGGCTTGCGTGTCTTTGCTTCACGTTTCATTTTACTGTTGCGGCCGGAGAGAACCCCCTAAGCTTCCTTCGTGCACCACTGTGTTGAAAGGAAGTCTACAGATCTTCTTCCCCATCACCACATCACTTATGAATTGCCTCGAATAGATATAAGAGAAGGATCTCCGAATCCCAACTCGGATAGATAATCTAATAGTCAACTTGGAGCGCCTCGGCAGAATGAACTCTAATACCTACTCCAGCTCAATTTAACATAATAAAATAGCCACCAACTCAAGTGTCCGAGCTTGGACCACTTCAAAGATAAAGAAATAAAATAACCCCCGGCCTGACTTGTCTTGGCTAGATAACATAACAGCAAGTTCAAGAACACCTCGACGTAATAAAATAAAAGTTGATCCGAGATACCTGGGATGAACAAACTAATATCCAACTCATAACATTTAGGCTACATAGAATAAAAGCTGACCCAAAAATGCCCTGACCGAATAACATAATACCCCTTTGAGAATCGTTCATATGAATAAAATAGAAGCTGGCTAAGAATGTCTCGACTGAACAAAATAATATTCACTTCAGAACACCATGGATGAATAAAATAATGTCTAACTCAGAGTGCCCCGCCGAAATGAAATAAGACCTTTCCTTCCAATCAGTTTAACTGAATAAAATAGTAGCAATTCTGAAGCCACTTGACTTGGATCAATTTGACATAAAGAAATAACATAACAACTATTGACATATCACAACAAAACTGAATAAAATAATGTCCGTCACAATACTTCAATAAGATAAGAGTTGACCCAATACCACCTAAGATGAACTGAATAAATAAGATACATCTTGCACTACTTCAATAAGATAAGAATTGTCCCAATAACATCTAGGCTAAAATGAATTAAATAATATTCACCTCCCAATACTTCAATAAAATAAGAATTAGCCCAACACACATGGGCTGCCTCAGAACAGATTAATAGAATGAAGTAATAAACACATTGAAACGCCTTGGCTACTTAAGAACATGTGGACTGAATAAAATAAAAACTCCCTCCATATCAACACTTCATAAGTAGGCAAATGAATACTCCTCTGCTCGATCGACTGAATATAAAATCATACTCCTCCAGGTTTGCCACTTAAACTCAACTCCTCCGATCCGTCACCACACATGGATAATAATAATAGAATTGGGTGAACACTCAACTCTTCTGATCCACCATCGCACGGAGATAATAATAATATAATTGAGTGAAGACTCAACTCTTCCGATCCGCCACTACATGGGGATAATAATAATACAGTTGAGTGAAGACTCAACTCTTCCGATCCACCACCACATGGGGATAATAATAATACAATTGAGTGAAGACTCAACTCTTCTGATCTGCCACCACACGGGGATAATAATAATAATACAATTGAGTGAAGACTCAACTTTTCTGATCCGCCACCACACGGGGATAATAGCTTTGGCTATTGCCAAGCTATAAAAATAGTGACGATCTGCCCTAAGGCTTTGCCTTGTCAGATCGGAATATTTTTTTACTTCCGTCATCTTCCATTGTAAATCTACCTTAAACCCAACTCCTCCGATTCGCCACCACACAGGAATAATAGTTTGACTTGAAGGCAAGCTGAAAGAATAGTGATGACTTGACCCAGGGCTTCGCCTGGTCAAGTTGGAATAACTTTTTACTCCACCGCTCTTCATCAGTACATCTACCTTAAACCCAACTCCTCCGATCCGCCACCTCACGGAGATAATAGTTTGTCTTGAAGGCAATCTAAGAGAATAGTGACGACTTGACACAGGGCTTCGCCTGGTCAAGTCGGAATAATTGTTTACTTCGCCACTCTTCATCAGTGCATCTACCTTAAACCCAACTCCTCCGATCCGCCATCGCACGGGGATAATAGCTTGTCTTGAAGGCAAGCAGAAAGAATTGTGACGACTTGACCTAGAGCTTCACCTAGTCAGGTCGGAATAATTTTTTACTCCTCCGTTGTATTCTTCAGTGCATTTAAATCCAACTCCTCCATTCCACCACCGCACGGGAATAACGGCTTCAGCTTGTGTCGAGCCACAAAAAGTGTGACGACTTGATCCAGGGCTTTGCCCCATCAGGTCGGAATAGTTTTTTACTCCATCGCTCTTCACAGGTGTATTTACCTTAAACCCTGCTCCTCCATTCCGCCACCGCACAAGGATAATGGCTTCAGCTAACGCCGAGCCATAAAAGAGTGTGACAACCCGATCTAGGGCTTTGTCCCCTCAGGTCGGAATGAATTTTTTACTTCGCCGCTCTTCACAGGTGTATTTACCTTAAACTCTACTCCTCTATTCCGCAACTGCACAGGGATGACGGGTTCGACTAACATCGAACCATAAAAAAGTGTGACAACCTAGTCTAGAACTTTACCCCATCAAGTCAGAATAATTTTTTACTCTGCGGTTCTTCACAAAGTGTATTCTACCTTAAACTCTACTCCTCTGTTCCATCACCGCACGGGGATGATTGCTCTGACTGATGCCAGGCTTTAAGAAAGATAAATTATGAATCTCCATGGGGCCACATCTCTGCTCTGAAGCCCTACTCCTTCGTTCTTCTGCTGCGCGGGGATGATGGCTCTGACTGATGTCGGGCCTTAAAAAAGATAAATTATGAATCTCCATGGGGCTACATCTCTGCTCTGAAGCCCCACTCCTTCGTTCCTCCACTGAGCGAGGATGACAGCTCTAGCTGATGTCAGGCCTTAAGAAAAATAAATTATGAATCTCTATGGGGCTACATCTCGACTCTGAAGCCCTACTCCTTCGTTATTCCGTTGAGCGAGGATGACAGCTCTGGCTGATGTGAGGCCTTGAGAAAGATAAAATATGAATCCCCATGGGGCCACATCTCTGCTTTGAAGCCCTACTCCTTCATTCCTCTGTCGCGCGGGGATAATGGCTCAAACTGAGTAGTTGAGTGCAAATAATTATCCTAGCCAAGTGGCCGGATAGGATGAAGTATGTTAACTCAGTCAGATGACTGAGTACAAGTAATGACCCTAACCAAGTAGTCGAAAGGGATGAGGTATGTTAACTCAGCCGAATGATTGAGTGTAAATAATTACCCTGACCAAGTGGTAGAAAGGGATGCAGTATGTTAACTCAGTCGAATAGCTAAGTACAAGTAATGACCCTTGGCCGAGTGGCCGAAAGTGATAAAGTATGTTAACTCAATCGAATGGCTAAATGTAAATAATTACCCTGACCAAGTGGTCGAAAAGGATGCATTGCTTTCGGTTGAATAGTGAGAACAAGTAATGACCCTTGGCCGAGTGGTCGGAAGGGATTGTAGGGGATCGATGTTGGCCGGCTAGAAGGGGGTGAATAGCCCTCTTTCGTCATATGAGCGAAAGTCGTTCGTTCTTGTGTGCTTGTCTATAATTGTCGTTAATATACACAGCGGAAACAATAGAAATAATGACAACAATACAATCACACGCAATACACAAAGATATACGTGGTTCGGAACCGAATGGTTCCTACTCCACGGGCGAGCTCACCGAGCTCTAGTTATGCGCACGGCACTAACTAACACTCCTTCTCGACAACACGTCGGAGGTGGAGAAACCTCTCACAAGCAATTACAATAAGTAATATGAAATGCAAGCAATACAAAGACAAATACGAAATACACGTAAAGAACACTTTACAATACTTGCTTTGAACCCTTTGCTTGTTGCTTGCTTTAGATGGCTCTTGAAGGTCTGGAATACAGCATCAATTCCCCTCCAAAAGCTTCACTTAAAGTCTTGGCGAAATCCTCCCTCTTGAGCTTCATTTATAACCTGCATCAAGCTGATTTTGCGCCCATATCACGATCGATCGTGACCATCACGATCGGTCCTCGATCGTTGTCTCACAACGGCCAGATCCACATTGGTCAAGTTCCAACAGATCACATATCAGTCGACTGATGATACCCATCAGTCAACTAGTAACACCATCAGTCGAGTGCTAGCGCGAACACTCGACTGAAAATCATTCTGTGGCTGAAAACACCCCGATCAGTCAACTGATCTCCATAATCAGTCGATTGATGGTGCCAGCGATCATTATCATCCTCGGCGTCGATCACCAAACCCTTTTCAGTCAAACACTAGTCAAACCCTAGTCGACTTAGAGTAGTCGACTGGCACCTATGTCAGTCTACTGATGTCGGGTAAAAACCTCAAACCCAAGTTGTTTGAGCCTCCGACACTGAGTCTTAGCCACATGGCCAAGTTTACCTCATCCCTCATGGAGTTCCCCACCGAAGCTCTCTTCCCTCGGCCTACGTCCCTCGGATGCGCCAAGCGCACAGCTTTGCAATGTCATCCTTCACGTCTCTTGCCCTCGAAGTATGCTTCCTTTGGGCCTCACTCCATTCGCTCCCCGTCTAGCGGTCCCTCAAATGCATCAAGCGCACGGCTTCGCAATGCCATCCTTCACCGACTCAAGGACCCCGAGCCTAGTGACCTTGCCAAGTCCTCATGACTTCCTAAATGCACCAAGCGCACGGCTTCGCAATGCATTTCTCACCAAGCACCAAGTGCACGGCTTCGCAATGCTTTGGACTTTTCCAAACTAAGCCCCATGCTTGGATTTTCCATGCCAACTCCATGTTAGACTTTCCACACCAAGCCCCATGCTTGGATTTTCCATGCCAACTCCATGTTGGACTTCCCTATAATAATCCCATGTCATAAGTTTTGTCTATCATCAAAATACTGCTTGAGTCAAACTCGAGTCAACCTGGGCTGATTGCACCAACAATCTCCTCATTTTTGATGATTGACAAAACTACCATCTCAAGTCTATCAATTCTCCCATATTGGTAATTCTCATATCCCAATGAGAATTCCAACGAACCCTATTTGGTAACTTGGTAACTTCTCCCCCTTTTTGACATTACATCAAAAAGGTCCTCAAGCGTGTCAATGTCTCATATCCCAATGAGATCTTACAATCTTTCCCTTGGCATGCCCTCAATCTTTCTAGTGATAATCCCATATCACTTAAGAGAGGCGCAATCCCTCAATTTTCCTCCAATGAGGAAAAATACACATCCATCTTTCCATGATGGATACCTCCCCCTAAAGGCTTGCTCCCCCTTGACCATTGCACCAACAATGTCTTTGGAAAGCCCCTAAGACAATAGGAACACAAAAACCATCAAAATTAAGGCAAAGTTCAACAATGAACTCTCATCCACCTTAAAATTGATACTCTTCCTAAACACTTCTCCTAATCCATATCCAATGGATTTCCACCCTTTCTAATGCTCTCCTAAGCATGTCCTAGGGTTAAGAGTGGTTAGGGGACCAAAACATAGCTGAACATGGGCCTAACACCAAGGTTTACTCAAAATTAGCCTGTACCAGTCGACTCTCTCGCCATACGATCGATTGGACTTGTCATCGATCCTGACATTCATGCGATCGATAATTGCCTGTAGTTTTGAGTTTTGATCAAATTTAAAATAAATACATAAGTAAATATACGTAAGTTGAAAAATCTTGAAAATTCATACGTATAATACTTATCATAAACACTATGGGTGAAAATTATTTTACCCACAAAATAGTGAGATTGATACAAAGTCCAAAAGTTTAGAAAAGCTTCAATAATGAGCCCTCTTTGTATCATCCCATTCAAAAGTGATAGCTATCAAAAGATAGACTTCACTAAGGTTTTTCAAAATGTTTTTGAAACTTTTAATTCCTTTTTTCTAAACATCTCACTTGTATCTAGATGTGTAAAACACATTCAAGGCAAATATTCTAGTGAGATGTGGATTTTTGTTCTTTAATGGTCTCATGCATATTCTAATGCAACTCTACTTGATTCCCTTATGCATGGGACTTCAAGTCATACCAATGGTCCCTAAATCAATTTTATTTTATGCATGATATGATTATGGCATATATATAATATAACTAAGCATGTGCCAAAATCATGATGTCATGGCATGTGAATGAGATTGTTAGCATACATGACATATAAAACTAAGTCTAAAACATGATCATGACATTTTTAGAGATAAAAATGAAAATGATGTCATGACATGGCAAGGCAAATAAATCATGGCAAGAAAAATATACTAAGGTATAAAATACCTAAGTGTTAAATCCAAAATGTCATTTCTAGGAATTAACTCCATTTTGCCTTAATACCACTATCTCCCAAATGTGCCATAAACTCAAAATGACACACCCATACCTCTAAGACCTATTTGTGCCAATTTAATCATTTTTCAACTTCTTAAAGCATATTGGCACATCCTAATGTGTCAACTCACCATGACTAGGTTAACTACCCATCCACTTAGGGTTGACACACCCTAACCCATCTAGCGTGAATCGATCACGCTCCTAGGAACCCAATACTTATTTGAGCTCCTTGGGTTAACAAGGAATTCACTAGGGATAACTTCGCTAGATACCTTCCTAATGACCCTTTTTGGCTTTGAAGCCATAATCTTTTGGGTCTTTCCTAGGTCAAACCTAGGGGTAACTCCCCCTTTGACCTTCTTAGTGGCTTTCTTGGTTTTTCTTAAGTCCTTAGCCACTAAGAAAACACCATGGCTAGTCTTAGGGATAGCTTCCCTATTAGCCTTGGTTTTTCTAGAACTAGAAATTGTTCCATAATTAAATGGAACATTATGATAAGTCTTCTTGGGCTTAGGTTTGTGACCCAAACCTTCCTTGCCCTTAGACCATTTTTGAACCCTAGGTCTTGACTTTTGGTCCTTAAACCCCATAATTGTATTTGTCATAATTTTGAGGGTCTTTTCTAATTTTTCTAGCCTTGACCTCAAGGCTCGATTCTCCACCTCTAATCTTTCCAATTTTGATTTATCATTGGATTTTTGGGAATTGTTTTTTTTTAGTCTTATGCCTAGATTTCTTGGGGTTAATGCCCAAGTTTTCTTCAATTCTCCTAATTGACTCTCTAGGCAAGATTGGTCTAGTGTTATTGGTCCTAGGTTTGTCCTTAGATAAACTAACATGCTTGGCACCTAAACAATAAACCTTATTATTTTTACTAGCATGCTTTTCATTAATAATTGCAAGAGAACTAAAATAGTTTTTAGCATGCTTTTTAACTTTAGGAATTGAAAGTGCATAATTTAAATATACCTTAGGGTTAGCTTTAGAAGCTCCCCCTACATGAGATACACCTTCTTGCCCTTTCTTCCTCCCCCTAGGGCATTGGCTTCAGTAGTGCCCCCTTTGGTTGCATTTGAAGCACACAATGTGCTCTTTGCTCTTAATTGTGGGGACTCGACATTTTTGACTTTTGGTGCTCGTTGAACCTTATCCTTATCCAATTTAGTGCATTTACTCTTGTAATGCCCTTTCTCCCTAAACTCAAAGAATATTATATGATCTTTATTTAAAATCAAAATACTTGAGTTAACTAGTGAGGTGGTGGAAGCCTCTTGATCACATCTTCCAGAGGTAGATGGTCTGCTTTGACTTCTGCTCCAGAATGGAAGGCCTCTCCTCCCCCTCAATGCTAGAGGTGGAGGTCTCCACCAAATCATCTACATCGTCGAATGTGGATGGACTCTCTTCCACGACATCTTCCTCTACTTGTGTCAGTTCGGGAATTTCTTGGAATTTGATTACCTTGTTCCATAACTCCCTTGCATCCCTATAATTACCTAATCTAGACTAAATATTGTTAGGTAACAAATCACTAAGTAATTTGATTACCTTAAGATATGTCTCGAAGTCCTTGATTTGGTCTTGGGTCCACCTTGACTTCTCAATTTGCCTATTGCTTTCATCCCTAGGCAATTCGAAATCGTTTTCTAGAATTAACATAATATCAAAATCGGTTTCTAGATATACCTCCATTTTTCTTCTCCACCATTGAAAGTCTCCTTCAAATTTTGGTGGTTGGAGATTGTAACCAGCCATCTTGTAGTGTTTGTGTCAACGGTTAGTCCTCGACAAGTGACTTGGCTCTGATACCACTTGTAGAGGATCGATGTTGGCCGGCTAGAGGGGGGTGAATAGCCCTCTTTCGTCGTATGAGCAGAAGTTGTTCGTTCTTGTGTGCTTATCTACAATTGTCATTAATATACGCAGTGGAAACAATAGAAATAATGATAACAATACAATCACACGTAATACAAAAAGATATACGTGGTTCGGAACCAAATGGCTCCTACTCCACGGGCGAGCTCACCGAGCTCTAGTTATGTGCACAACACTAACTAACACTCCTTCTTGACAACACGTCAGAGGTGGAGAAACCTCTCACAAGCAATTACACTAAGTAATATGAAATACAAGCAATACAAAGACAAATACGAAATACACGTAAAGAACACTTTACAATGCTTGCTTTGAACCCTTTGCTTGTTGCTTTCTTTAGATGGCTCTTGAAGGTCTGGAATGCAGCAGCAATTCTCCTACAAAAGATTCACTTAAAGTCTTGGCGAAATCCTCCCTCTTGAGCATCATTTATAACCTGCATCAAGATGATTTTGCGTCCATCAATCGACTGATCATGACCATCAGTCGACTGGTCCTGTAGCTATTGTCTCACAATGGTCAGATCCACGTTGGTCAAGTTCCAATGGATCACACATCAGTCGACTGATGATACCCATCAGTCGACTGGTAACACCATCAGTCGAGTATTGGCGCGAGCACTTGACTGGAAACCATTCTGTGGCTGAAAACACCCCGATCAGTTGATTGGTCTCCATAATCAGTCGACTGATAGTGTTAACAGTCGACTGTCATCCCTCGGCAGTCGACTGATCAGCCAGACCCTGTTTAGTCAAACATCAGTCGAACCCTAGTCGACTTAGAGCAGTCGACTGGCATCTATGCCAGTAGACTGATGTCGGGTAAAAACCTCAAACCCAAGTTGTTTGAGCCTCCGACACTCAGTCTTAGCCACTTGGCCAAGTCCACCTCATCCCTCATGGAGTTCCCCACTGAAGCTCTCTTCCCTCGTCCTACGTCCCTCGGATGCGCCAAGCGCACGGCTTCGCAACGCCATCCTTCGCGTCTCTTGCCCTCGAAGTATGCTTCCTTTAAGCCTCACTCCATTCGCTCCCCGTCCGATGGTCCCTCGAATGCATCAAGCGCACGGCTTCACAATGCCATCCTTCACCGACTCAAGGACCTCGAGCCTAGTGAACTTGCCAAGTCCTCAAGACTTTCCAAATGCACCAAGTGCACGGCTTCGCAATTCTTTCGACTTTTCCACACCAAGCCCCATGCTTGGATTTTCCATGCCAACTCCATGTTGGACTTTCCACACCAAGCCCCATACTTGGATTTTCCATGCCAACTCCATGTTGGACTTCCCTATGACAATCCCATGTCATAAGTTTTGTCTATCATCAAAATACTATTCGAGTCAAACTCGAGTCAACCTGGGCCGATTGCACCAACAGGGATGAAGTATGTTCTCGGATGAGCTACCAAGTGAAACAACTTGCCTCGGCCAAGTGACCAGAGGGAATGAAATATACTTTCAGCTAAGTGGTTGAGGGCAAATACTTACCCTAACCAAGTAGTTGGAAGGGGTGAAGTGTGTCTCGGTAAAGTTACAAACTAATTATGTTGTCGAGTGACAAACCAGCTAGGCAACCGAGTGACCGACTAACTGTGCAATTTGACGGTCGAGTGGTTATACACCCGAGTAACCAACTAGTTATTCAGTCGAGTGGTTGACTTGTGATACGACTAGGTGGTCGGTTGGATGTGCAGTCGAGTAACCAATTGGTTATTCAGTCGAGTGGGCGACTAGCTATGTGGCCGAGTGGCATGACTGTGGTGCAATTGGCTGCCCGACTAGTTGTGCGGCCGAGCGACCGACTGACTGTGTAGCCAAGTGGCCGACTTGGTATGTATGACTAAGAAATAGTGGAATAATTTACTAAAGGTAAACTTTCATGATAAATATTAAATAGAGATAATTAAACTAAATTAAAACTTTTAAGACATTCTAAATGGATATATAACCATGCATACTATTAGTTCTCTACATGTGTCTCATATAATATATTTTCAATAGAGAAAATTTGAAATACAGCTAGAGAAATGACAAGGTATAAGAATGCAACAAAATATTAAAGGTAAGCATTTATATACATACTTATTGAATTTAGCAACAGGGATGATTGATGTCTTCCTCCCATCGTGGAATCATATCTCATAGAGAAGCTCTAGTGAGGAATTTACTTGAGAAGAATCAACATTGATCTAAACCTGAATTGAAAGAGATTATTAAGTAAAATTAGTGGCATCAACAAAGGAAAAGTGAAATAACCATCCTAGTCAGATGATCGTATTGTTCTCTCAACGTCTTGCCCAGAAGTTTCCCACAGGCGGCGCTAACTGATGTTGCACGAATTTTTTGCTCCTCCATCTTGTGCCACCAAGGAAGGGGTCCTCTCCATCCGTGATCGAATTGTGTCCTGAAAAAGTTAACACGAGTTAAACCATCACCGACCTACTCGGTGACGACACTCCGATGCTTAAGTTAGGCCGGTTATTAATGAAAGAAAATGTATTAAATACAGTAAAAGTAATATAAAAGAAGAGTGATAGAACTTATCTCAGATGTAGCTATAAACATGTAAAAACATATGACAATCATATCAAAGAGTTATTAGCCCAGAGATATAAATCCAGAATGGCTATAAGCTGAGAAGATAGCAGCCATGCTTGTACAATTTAGTTTCACCCCATGGTCAAGCATCTGATCAAATAGTTATCGGGCAAAACCCCTTCACTCTGAGAACCATACTCGGCTATCATTTAAATGTATGAAACTTCATCAAGTCAAACACATATTTC
This sequence comes from Wurfbainia villosa, assembly GCA_025175895.1. NCBI lineage: Eukaryota > Viridiplantae > Streptophyta > Magnoliopsida > Zingiberales > Zingiberaceae > Wurfbainia > Wurfbainia villosa. The sequence goes on along the minus strand of CM046000.1, from coordinate 77,514,332 downwards.
CAGATTCAATTTTATCTATTGAACGTAGAATGCCTTGCTCATCAAGCAACATATCCTTTAAAAATAGTCTTCTCCAAGAAATATGGAAATAATGCAGCAAGATTAAGGTGAAAGTGCATAGTGAGAAGCACATCGATGGTTGAGGAGTTGGTCTCATCAAAATAAAGCCACACAGCCATCTCGGAGTATCCTGGATGAATCTCGCAATCAACCAAGATGTTCTTTCCTCTGCAGGACATATAGACGCAGGATCTACTCACTTCAAATACTACCAAATTATCAACCCAATTGCATAAGGAATGTTTTATTTCCATAAGCCATTTATATCTTGTCACAAGGCCCTTTCTTGGGTAGTAGCTGAGGGCGGGGAGCAAGTCACCGGAAGCAATGGAACCCACTTGCACTATCATGAAGCCACCACCTAGCAATAAGTGTAGGATCGAGTAATCCGAGAGGGGGGTGAATCTCTGTGTTTAAATTTTTTTTGATAATTTTAATATGAGTACGCAGCGAAAATAAAATAAAACTAAAGGCATAGTTCATTTACTTGGTTCACAACCCGGACTGGGTTGCTACTCCGAGGCACGTAACTCCCCCACGAGTTACCTCGATGGTCAATTCACTAAATACCCTCCGATTCGAGAACTCTCGACTTCGGAGGGTTTCGCCTTTTACAAATAATAGAGATGGGTAACACACTACCCACTCTTGAATTAAGTACAATAGAGAATAAGTAAATGAGTAAATACAAAATGTATACCGACACTAAATAGATGGTAGAAGTATGCTCGGAGTGTCGAAAGATCGTTGTATTGTGGAAGTTTAACTTTGGTAGACGAGAATGGATTTCAACAGCACTTCGACATAAATGATCATATTTGGGATCTGGTCGAGCACAACTTTTATAAACTCTTTCCAGTCGATTGAAATGCCTTCGTCGACTCCACATTAGCCTTAATATGGAATTCGTGGTCTTCCACCAATTGAAACCTCTCCACCGACTCCATGTCACTCGGCCCGTGATCGAAATTTTCCTCTTCACCAACTCAAACTCTTCAATGACTCAAGCCCTTTCCATCCGTGATCGACGATCTCCGATTGATCACCACCGATCCTAAAATAGGTATTCAATGATCGATACATCTCCAGCTGATCGACTTCAATGACTAGAATCCATTCAGTCGATTGATCCCTGCAAAACAGGATTAGTACAAAATAGATAACATGAATTATGATAGCAGTAGTAATACTGCTCAATCTCGACTACTAAGTCCCATGCGGACTTTTCGTCATATCGACGCCTAACTTTGTCCCTCTACAAAGGACTCGGCCTCACCTCTTCACTCGAGGCTTACCTACCGGCTACCTGTCGGACTTACCATTCTTGACATCCGATCTGACCCACCAGGGCTTCCACCACCGTCTTCCGCCTCGACCCACCGGACTTTTTGTCGATTGTCCTGGCCTCCGACCTAACCGTCTTCATGCCAAATGTCCACCCACATGACCCATCCGGACTTCATGTCTAGTGTCCGTCCTCCCGATCTATCAAGATTCATGCCTAGTATACGGTCAACACGACCTACTAGGACATCCTGTTAAGCCTACACTTAACACTTATATTAGATCAAGACATGAAATCCTAACTCTTAACTGTGGTTCATACATCAAAACTAAGGAGTGATGCTTACTGCATCAATAATCTCTCCCTTTTTGATGTATGACAACACATCAGTTAAAGTTAGGAGAATCAAATATCAATCTCTATATTTTGACATGTATAAGAAATGAACTTACAACTTTTTTCATGGATAAATTTAACTATGTATGAAATGCATTCATCCTTATCAAATTTTTGCATCCTTCTAAATTTATATCTTATCTAAAATTTTATATCTCTTCTCTCCCCCTTTGGCATACATCAAAATAAGGGTTAAGTTAAAGATATGAACATAATGTATTGAAGAGTTATTATGATATTTTATCGAGAAACATTTTCAAAACTCCCCTTGAACAATTCAAAAAAATTTCAAAATTTTTCACAACTCCCCCTGAATAATTCAATATTTTCAAAAATTTTCAAAACTTCCCTTGAAAAATTCAAAAATTAAATATTTTCAAAATTTTCACAACTCCCCATGAAATTTAACATTTTCAAAATTTCTCAAAACTTTTTAAAAACTCCCCCTGAAAAAAAAAATTAACATTTTCAGAAACTCCCCCTGAATAATTCAAAATTTTAAATTTTCAAAATTTTAAACATTTTCAAAATATTTTAAAAACTCCCCCTGAATAATTTTAAATTTTAAATTTTCAAAAATTTTAACTTTTTCAAAATTTTCAATTGTTTAAAAGTTGTGATGCAAAAGTGATAGGGATTAAGTCCAAGCATGAATTCCTAAAAATTAAAAATAAATTTTGAAAATACACATCTAAAAATTGTCCTTAAGCAAATGTCCAACTCTTTTCTAGCTTAAATGATATAGAATTAATCATCAAGTTTTGAATTAGAATCAATCACTGAAGTGATCGATTTGCTTTTGTAAACCCCATTTTGGTTCATATCGATGCACTGGATCTACATCTTGAACCAGGGGTGCAATCCTAACATCTCACGCCCATCTTCGTGGCTCAATACACAAACAGGTAATCCTAGGTGTTTGTGAGATGCAAAGGTTACTTAGATCTATAGGATCATGAGGTCTAGATTGACCTAATCTAGATTAATTTTCAATTTTCTTTAAAAAAAAATAATATAATATTACTTTTCAAAATAATTCAGAATGATAAGCATGAAAAATAATATTCCTAATCTACCATGCATAAACCACACAAGATTTTATTTTTAAAAAATTATTAAGTTCTAGTATCATGACAATCCTAATCAGCGGATGGGCGATGAGAAGGACCCATGCCCCAAGACCTAAGAAGATTCATCATCTGTCGATGATCCTTGTTGGAGTATTGAGAATACAATCAAAGTTCCACATTGGTAAGACATGGAAAAGATCATGTGCTTATAAGATGAAAAAATATCTCCATTGGTTTGAGGCCTTTTGGGTAAATCCCAAAAATAAAACCATGAGGGCTTGGGCCCAAAGTAGAAAATATCATACCATTGTGGAGATATGTGGATTTTATAGGTACTAACAATTGGTATCAGAGCCTTGGTCCATGTCAAGCCATGAATCTCGAACAAAGGAAGTTGATCTCCCATGTTTGGATCAAGAGAACTAGACACCAGCAGAAGTCCAATTGAGTCGGGAGGACCAAACAATTGGCAGGAAGTCTAGTTGGGCCAGAAGGGTTGGACAACTAACAGGAAGTCCAGCTGGGTCAGGAGGACCAGATAGTTGGCAGGAAGTCCTGGTGGGTTGAGATCGGACATCAAGCAGAGGATGTCCTTCGAGGACGGATAGGCTTGAGGGGGGGTCAATGTGGTCCTTCATTTGAGGAGGGGATTGTTGGAGTATTGGGAATACAATCAAAGTTCCACATTGGTAAGACATGGAAAAGATCATGTGCTTATAAGATGAAAAAATATCTCCTTGGTTTGAGGCCTTTTGGATAAAGCCCAAAAACAAAACCATGAGAGCTTGGGCTCAAAGTGGATAATATCATACCATTGTAGAGATATGTGGATCTTATAGGCACTAACAATCCTTTCTCTGCTCCTGCATAATCTGCATCATCTCAAGATGTTGTCGCTGCATCGTATCCTCCAACCTAGATAATCTCTCTGTTACGGTCGGAGCTACTGGAATCCCAATAAATGGTGATAAGCTATCAAATCCTGAGGCTTCCTGATGCTCGGGCTCGAAGTGGTGGTCGGGGTCGATCTCTGGCTCATGTTCCTACTCCAGATCAGGCTGGGGCTGAGGCTGAGGTCCATCTCTCTTCCATACAAGGATATTATTATCATCTAAATCTACTTTTGCCAAACTAAACTGCCTAGACCCTATCATGTTGTACTCAACAAGCTATTTGATGTTACCTGTGATAACATCAAATCCTAATGCGGTTAAGAGAGATGTAATGACATGGCAGTAAGGCAAGTGTGCCTTCTTGCTAGTGACTGACCTGGAATGATAAATGATAGAATGGAACATCTGTAGGCTAAATCTAACCTATGACTAAGTGCATAAAGTAAAAATGAATGAAAAGGGCGCATCATAGCGATGTCCCTAGTGGTGAGCGATAAAATGCAATTTACTATAACTCGATATAGGGCATAGTTTTGTACTCGGAGTCTAGTAGAACTAAAGATACTCACAGACAGAGTTCTTTCTTCACCAAAAAGATGCATGTGAATCCTATCTAATGTAATATGAGAGTAGGGGTCATCGTACGATAACTCTGTAGATGGAAAACATGCAACAGGGCATGTCGAATGAAATAGGCCTAAATGCTCTCTCAATATGTCAGAGGTAAAAACAAAGTCCTTACCTTTACCTAGTCAAATATGAGAGGTCATCAATCTTGCTAAAGTTATTGAAAAATTCCGCACATATGTCTATGTTAATGGGATTTTTACAATAGACTAGTTTCTCTAATCCATAATTTGTAATGACCTCCATACTTAGTATGCATGCATTACTAAAGTATGATCTACTAATGTACCTAGTGGGCTTAGGAATCTAAGTAATGCTCTCAAATCTAATCCTATGTCCCTCAGTAGGGAACCTAATATCCATGCATGGAGTCAATGACTCAACCTCGACAGCTCTTCTTTTACCCCTAATTAAATTATAAATATTAAATATTTATTGAAAATAATTGAAATTTGAGTTTAAAAACTATTACCTTGGCATTTTGAATGATATTAAAGATAGATGACGACCTTAGCGCTTTGGAAGATTGGAATTAGGGAATTTGGTGGAATTTGTATTTTGAATGGTTTTGGCATGGCTCGACATTGTTCTTATAGATTGATTCAATCGATCGAACACATTCGATGCTCAATTTGAGTCGATGAAAGTGTTTGACCAATCGTTATAATTATTACCATTTACTTCGCCACCTTAAATTTATCTACAGTATTTCAATGATCAATTTATTTCATGATCAAGTTGTGTTTTACCTTTCCGATGCTCAGAGGCAACTGATTTTGATTCAGTCGACTCTTATTGAGTCGACTGAATATAATTCAATCGACTGAGTTCGAGTATGTTTGATTTTTTTTTTGACCATTTAATCGATTTACTTCAAAATTTAAGGTTTATTTAATTATCCTTATTTGATTAAGTTAATTTTAAATTTTGTAGATTAACTAATTTGGTGATTAAGTTTGTTTAGTTTCATTAATTAAGTTTAAGTATAGTAAATTAAGTTGAGTTGAATTAAATTAAGTTAAGATAATTTGTTTTAGTTAGGTATATTTGTTAAGTTTAGTTTAATTAAGGTAAGTTGTTGAAATACATTTGGTTTAAGTGTATTAGGTTTAATTCAGCTTAATTAAGATCTAAATCATCTCACCCAAGCTAGGTTTTAATACACTTATTCCTATGAGTTTTGTGAGATAAGGATTTCTTTTATCTTAATTAAATTTAATGAGAAATTTTAAAGTGTTTAAACTTGTGTTAGATTCAAGCATGGTTTGAGCTAGTCAAGTAGGTTTTTCCAGTATTGACTTCCAGGTCGTGGTGAGGCACAAGACCTTCTTGATTATCGGAGCAACGACGACTTCCTAGACAAAGTCAATAAAGGAATCAAGTACTTGATTCACTTTTAGATTAAGCCTTGGTCTAACTAGTTAAAGACTTAGTGAGTTAGCTTCGGTCAGTTCCACTCGACTTAGTGCACCAGGTCGTGGCGAGGCATATGACCTTCTTGATTATCGGAGCAACGACCACTTCCTAGACATGCACTTCGAAGAGCTTCCCTAACTTACTATCAGTTCACTTGTCTTAGTCTAGGTTGTTCAAGTTTAAACTATATTGTTTCCTATCTAGTTCATTCTACATTAAGCAAGTAAAGTAAACTAAGACATTCAAGTGTTAACTAAAACAAGTAAACAAGCAAGATGTTAGTTTGAGTTTTGTTCACTAAGTGAACTTGACTCTTGGGAACCCAAAATTGATTTGGTTCAACTTGGTTGACTAAGCTAGACTTAGGAACTTAATCTTGGACTCGATTCTTAGCATTTCGGCTAAGTAATCAAATGTATGATTTATAGGTGGACTTAGCCTTATACCCGAGTCCAGATCTGTTGTACACCGCTCGCTGAGATCCAAGCATCATGTTGAGATACTTGGAACCCGAAGTGAATTTTTTCAAAGATCTAGTTAGATCTTATACTTGTCTTTTTAGGACTGAGTTCTCTTCCTCAAGCTTTGCAACTTGAGTTAAGTCTCTATCCTTAAATTGGCAAGTTGAAGTATTCGAGTTGACTTGCTCCTTTAGTACTTAGACTTCCTTAAGTAGCGAGTCGACTCGATTTTCGGACTTAGCTAACTTCCTACCTAAGCATGCAATGATATTATATAATTTATCTTCTAATGGAGAGGTTACCTCATTTGAACCTTCGGAAACGGATATGGATCCATGGCTTCTCTCGGACTCAAAATTGGACTCATATTCGAAACTTGACTCGGCTCCGGATCTTGATTCGGCCATAAATGCAACGAAGCTTCTCTTCGTCTCTTCCGTGTCAAACTCCTCCGATGACGACTCATCCCATGTTGCCTTAAGAACCTTCTTCTTCTTTTCCTTTTTTGGTTTTTCTTCCTTTTCTAAATTTGCGCGCTCCGACTTGTAATGTCCTTTTCCGTTGCATTCATAGCAAGTCACTTCCGATCGAGGTCTCGGCTTGTTGTCGACCACCTTTTTGGCATCTTTCTTCGTAAACCTCTTCTTTCGGTTGAACATCTTTCTTACCATATTTACAATCTCCTCTTCTCCGCTTGTTTCCGACTCTGACTCGTCTTCGGACTCAACCTTCACTTTTCTTTTCTTTTTAGTTGAACCTTCCATTAAAGCTATATCATTCTCGGTTTGACCCGAGTTAGCTTGTTCGTGTAGTTCAAGTTCACAAAATAATTCATCTAACCTAATTGTGGAGAGATCCCTAGATACCTTATAGGCATCGACAATCGATGTCCATATGGCATTTCTTGGGAGTGCCTTAAGGGTATACCTAATTAAGTCTTTATTCTCAATTTGGTGTCCTATTAAATGTAATCCATTTAATATATCTTTAATCCCAGTATGAAGTTGACTAGCATTTTCGTTCTCGTTCATTTTACAATTAAATAATTTATTTAAAAGCATGTCCCATTTGGCTATCCTAGTGTCATTTGTACCCTCATGCAATTCAATTAATTTCTTCCATAATTCTTTAGAATTTTCAAATGGACCTACTCTATTTAGCTCTTCTTTGGTAAGTCCGCATTACAAGGTGTTAAGTGTCTTGTAATCGACTTAAGCTCTCTTTCTAATGTCCGAGGTCTATTTATCCGGTTCTAACAACTCCCCCGAGTCGTCTACTGGAGCTGTGAACTCTTTCCTAATTGAAAACCAGACCTCTAGGCCGGTCTTCAGATAACACTCCATTCGCCTTTTCTAGTAGGAAAAGTCCTCTTCGTTAAAGAGAGGAGGGTGAACGATATTCTATCCCTCTAAATGTGACATTATCAAAGAAATACTTTCTAAGGACAAAAATTAAATTAAATGAAATAAATCTAGTATGCAGAAAATAATCCTAATATGTAGAAAACTATTTTAATTAATTTAAATATGCTGAAAATGAATTTAAAATATAGAATATTAATTTAATATGCAAAAAATTATTTTAGTAAATTTTAAAATGCAAAATATTAATTTAATATGCAGAATATTATTTTAGTGAATTTTAAAATACAAAATATTAATTTAATATGCAGAAAATTATTTTAGTGAATTTTTAAATACAGAATATTAATTTAATATGCAAAAAATTATTTTAGTAAATTTTAAAATACAGAATATTAATTTAATATGTAGAAAATTATTTTAATGAATTTTAAAATATAGAATATTTAATTTAATATTCTGAAAATTATTTTAGTGAATTTTAAAATGCAGAATATTAATTTAATATTCATAAAATTATGTTAGTGAATTTTAAAATGATGAATATTAATTTAATATGCAGAAAATTATTTTAGTTAATTTTAAAATGTAGAATATTAATTTAATATGTAAAAAAAAATTTTAGTGAATTTTAAAATACAAAATATTAATTTAATATACAAAAAATTATTTTACTGAATTTTAAAATGTAGAATATTAATTTAATATGCAAAAAATTATTTTAGTGAATTTTAAAATGCAGAATATTAATTTAATATGCAAAAATTATTTTAGTGAATTTTAAAATACAGAATATTAATTTAATATGCAGAAAATTATTTTAGTGAATTTTAAAATGTAGAATATTAATTTAATATGCAAAAAGTTATTTTAGTGAATTTTAATATGTAAAATATTAATTTAATATGCAGAAAGTTATTTTAGTGAATTTTAAAATTAACTAATGCAATAAGAAATTATCTAATGCAATAAAAAATTATCTAAAGCAATAAGAAATTATCTAATGCAATAAAAAATTATCTAAAGCAATAAATAAAAAAATTATCTAATGCAATAAAAAATTATTGTAAACTAATCTAAAGATCACGAGGGTGGTTTCACCAACTCGAAGCGCTCCTGCTCTGATACCAATTGTAGGATCGAGTAATCCGAGAGAGGGGGTGAATCTCGGTGTTTAATAAATTTTTGATAATTTTAATATGAGTACGCAGCGGAAATGAAATGCACCTAAAGACACAGTTAATTTATTTGGTTCACAACCCGGACTGGGTTGCTACTTCAAGGCTCGTAACTCCCCCGGGAGTTACCTCGATGGGCAATTCACTAAATACCCTCCGATTCAAGAACTCTCAACTACGGAGGATTTCTCCTTTTACAAATAATAGAGATGGGTAACACACTACCCACTCTTGAATTAAGTACAGTAGTGAATAAGTAAATGAGTAAATACAAAATGTATACTGACACTAAATAGATGGTAGAAGTATGCTCGGAGTGTTAGAAGATCGCTTTGTTGTGGAAGTTTAACTTTGGTAGACAAGAATGAATTTCAATAGCACTTCGACATGAATGATCATATTTGGGATCTGGTCGAGCATAACTTTTATAAACTCTTTCTAGTCAACTCCACATCAGCCTGTCGATATGGAATTCGTGGTCTTCCAGTCGACTGAACCTCTCCAGTCGACTCCACATCACTAGGCTCCGCATTGGAAAATTTTCCTCTTCAGTCGACTCAAACTCTTCAGTCGACTCAAGCCCTTTCCATCTCGCGATGATCTCCGATCGATCACCAGCTGATCTTGCCAAATAAGTATCCAGTCGACTGATACATCTCCAGTCGACTAGACTTCAGTCGACTAGAATCCATTCAATTGACTGATCCCTGCAAAACAGGATTAGCACAAAATAGATAACATGAATTATGATAGCAGTAGTAATATTGCTCGATCTCGACTACTAAGTCCCACGTGGACTTTTCGTCGTATCGATGCCTAGCTTTATCCCCCTACAGAGGATTCGGCCTCACCTCTTCACTCGAGGCTTACCTGCCAGCTACCTGTCGAACTTACCATTCTTGACATCCGATCTAACGCACCAAGGCTTCCACCAGCTATCCGATCTGCCTGACCTAGTTGGACTTTTTGTCAATTGTCCAGTCTCCTGACCCAACCGGTCTTCATGCCAAATGTCCGGTCCACGCGACCCTTCTGGACTTCATGTCTAGTGTCTGGTCCTCCTAATCTGTCAAGATTCATGTCTAATATCTGGTCAACACGATCTACTAGGACTTCCTGTTAAGCCTGCATACTTAACACTTATATTAGATCACATGTGAATTCTAACTCTTAACTGTGGTTTATACATCAAAATTAAGGAGTGATGCTTACTGCATCAACAGTAAGAACTTTAGAAACCAACCCCTCTTGATGAAAGGAGCTGCAAACGTCTCTAAGAACTTGCTCTTGAGCAGGTTGTAAGGCGAGGGGGCGTCCGATCCGTAAAAAGTCCCACTATCCGATGGTGTTGCAGAGGTCGTCCAGGTCAAAATACATGCTTTTCTCGCCGTATTTGGCTACCACGGGACAGGACTTGAGGCTGGTGCTAGAGAGGGCTTGGCGGGAGGGCTTGACGATGAGCCGCTTCCCATTGTAGGAGCTTCCTGCAAGGCCCTTCACAGTGACTAGTTGAACGGGTGTCACGGCAGTGAGGGAGGCGGGGGTGGCGACGATGAGAAGAGTGGAAGCCAATCGTTCCGTGGAGAGAATGAACCGGAGCCCCCCTTTTTCTCTTGCCCTAGCTGCCTTTTTATCTTCTCCAATTGGGTCGGGTCTTGCTACCTAATCCATGGACTCATATTTCTCCCATATCAGTATTCATATGGATAATCTCGATAGTTATATCGTCTTTGATTTAGAATTTAATTTCATTGTTTTAGCTTCTTCGTTGGCTCTGAATTTTGCTCAAATATCCTTTTCACCAACTCTCAACAACTTGATGGATGATCGGTAGCATGAAGGAGGCGATGACCAATAACACACTAGATTCGCTTTTCTTTGAAAAATGAATCACTTATTAAAAGGTTGGATTGCTCTAGATATACAAGATGAGTCAAACTGTATGGTTTGTCAGTCCACCCATGGATGATTTTAACTAAATATTTGTATGCCTAAAATTGCACAAAATGCCCTTTCTTTCTCTTAACTCCAATTTCACCACCTGCAACCGTACCACCGTCCCTCCATCACTTACCAGTTAGCCCAACCATCGACCACTGATCGTAGTTAGCTCGAGATCCAACTAGCCGCCTGACTGCATGCTCGAGATCCCACTATGCACTTGATTGCATGTTCGAGATCTCACTGGGAGCTTGCAACTTGCTCACAAGCTCACCAATCACTTACTTGAAGCTCACAACTTGCTCGTGAGTTCGCTAGTTGCTTGGTCAGAATTCATACTCTGCTCACAATCCCGTTAGTTGCTTGGCCATGATCTCATGGCTTGCTTGCAAACCAATTGACCAGTTGATAGTGACCTCATGAATCAGCAAGCCACTAGACCGTTAGCTTGCGGTACATACAAGCCGATCGATCTCCTAGACGCAAGCTTGTGGCTTGCTCACGAGCCCATCAGTCATTGGCCACGAGTTCACAACTTGTTTGTGATCTGCCAACCCTTTGATTGTGAGCTCATCAATTGCCTACAAACTTGTAGATTGACCATGAGCTACCTGCCACATGCTAGCTCGTAACCTAGCTACAAGCATGTCTATCGCTTGCGAGCTTACAACCTGGCCACGAGTTCGATCATTAGTCGCTTGTAAGCTCACAACTTGATCATAAGTTCCTTGGCTTCTTACGAGCTCACTACTGCTTATGAGTTCACTGCTCATAGAAAGGTTGGTCGTGTGACCAACCTATTTATTCTGCATAACGATTGTTGTTGAGAAGTAAACTATGGATGAATTCGTACTTTTTCCTTTCTCTTCCTTAGCAAATCCTTCCTAAAGATAATTCATCCCTCTATTCCTAACCTTATCGTACTAGTTTGTTCTTTTATGGAAAAAACTAAAATGGCATTTTTTTAGTTATATTATACAAAGGATGCCCTTCTTTTAAAATTTATCAAAATAATGCTCAACCTATAATTTGATTGCCAAAACATTTCTTTAAATTTCATTTTAGAAATTTTTTTATCAAAGTTGTACTACTTTAAAGCAGATTTAATCGAAATTATATTATTTTTGTAGTAACTTTAGTCAAAACTGCTTCACATATTTTGATTAATTTTACTCAAAAGTCCTCCATCTTAGTCTTAGAGCCACCACTACAAAAAATAAAATAAAAAATAACGATGAAATATTAATGACGAATTAGTTATTCGTCGTTAACACTAGATATTTACAGCGAATTTATCAATCGTTGCAAATAATTTTATATTTGTGACGAAACAATAAAATATCGTCGCCAATATAGTATATATTAACGACGATATAAAAATATTCGTCGTAAAATGTTATTAGTGATGAATAAATATATATTCATCGTAATTATTTGTGATGAAATTTAATATTTCATCGCAAATTATTCAGTCGAGCCGCCAATCGAGTAAAATGAATTCTGTGTCCGGCCAAATGTCAGGCAGTCGAGTCGTCAATCCCGCCACATTAGCGACGATATATGTAAATTTCGTCGCAAACAATTCAGTCGAAGTGTCAGTCGAGTTAACTCGATTCTGTATTTGCGATCAAATTATTGTCAGTCGAGTCGTAAATCCCATTAGTCGACTGATGATCAATATTAGCGATGAATTATTGAATTTTCGTCGCTAATATTTATTATATTAGCGACAAACAAGTCATATTTCGTCGCTAATATACGTGAAAAAATCCTAGCCCGCGCCGATTCTCCCATTTTCTCCGTGCGACTTCTCATCTCTTCCGGCGATTTTTGGCTCTCCGCGCGACTCTCCGCGATCAGCTCCCGCGACCAGCTCCGGTCCCGTTCCCTAGCTTCCTCTCGTGCGCGATCGACTTCTTCTTGGTGCTTATCTCCCGTGATCGACTCCGGTGACAGCTTCACCCTCCGCCCTCCTTCTCCAGCACCGGCGATAGCTCAGCGGCAAGAAGTTACTATATACAGATTATTTTTCTTGTCTACAGTTATCCTTAAAATGATTAACATGGAGGAGAAACTGTTTTCCTATATACAGTCTTTTTTCATATTCATAATGCTAGAGAACCACCATAAGCAACTAAAATTTGATCCACAATGGATCTTCCTAAGAATACAATTGAACAAGATTATTGATTTAATTGACCAGTTAGTGTTTTGCAGTCTATTTTCTAAGAATATCTGAATTCTCTTGTTAGAAAATTCATCATGCATCTAGTAAGTGGCTTCCTCAAAACATATCTTGCATTTGTTCGGTATGTTGATCTCATGTTATATTTGAATGTCTTCTATTAGACTACAATCTTTAGATGAAAAAGAGTAACCTCCATATTGATCATAATTTTGTATTGCATCATAATGGTCACAAAAAAAAACTATTCTGGATTATAGGATGGTATATATTCTCAGTTGAACTTACATGGTGTCCTAATGATAGGAAGGATAAGAAGGAAATGCTATCTTAGATGAATCCATATTTTAAAAACATGCACAGTCTTTTCAACTAAGCTTGCTACGGTGGAAATAGTGGATGGGTTGTAAATTAATCATTAGGATTTTGAATGGGGTTAGATAAAGAATTTAGGATTTTTTTATCATTTAGATTTGGATTTATTCATGGTAAAATTAAGCTCAATTTGTGCAATTAAATGGGAGTCATCTTTCTACACTAGTGCACTACCTTACTTTGCCGATCCGAAGCTAGTCAACTTTTAAATTCATGCACCTTGTGCTCAATAATAATATCTCAAATTTGATTAAGAGCTCATTGTGTGTTATTTTTTCATAAGATTAATTACTCATTGTGTGTTGTTTTTCACAAGACACATAGTCTCAGGTTATAGGATAAGTTTAGATTTTTTTATTCTTAGATTATAATGTTCGATGACAAATAAGAGTTATAATGTAAATTGTAAGTTATGTTGTGTGAGGTTTAAATTATAGGTTTTTTTAAATTATTTTGTATCTGATAACTACATTTAAGTTGATAAATTATTGTATATATGTTTAACCAGGGTTTAAAAATATGGATAAAAGTTGGATAACGAATCAGAATCGGATTAGTCCAGAATATATAAATGGGTTGAATCAATTTATGAGTATGCCAGAAAATTACATGATCAGTCTGAATTTATCGAAAATTCATTGTCCATGTTGACGGTGTGACAATTTGTTTTATTTTGAATTGGATTATGTGCGAGAACATTTGTATAGGTGGGGATTCGATAGACTATATAAAGTATGAAACTTTCATGGAGAAGCTTCTACATCATCCGGCAGTATAAATATTATCAATCAAGATGAGAATGATTTTGATGTTGAAGTAGATGATTTCGAAGACGATTTTGAAGATATATTTATTGATTTACAAAATACAAAAAATATAACCAACAATGAGCCTCAATCAAATGATATAAATGTAAACACAAATGTAAATGATTGTAGACGAAATTATATTTCAATGTTGGATGAAGCACAAAAAGAACTCTATCCCAATTGTACTAGTTTTTCGGTTTTCAATTTTGTAGTGAAGCTAATGCATGTAAAGGTGTTAAATGGCTGGAGCAATAAATCTTTTGATATGCTACTTTAGTTATTGCAAGAGGCATTTCCTAAATCGAATGCAATTCCAAACTCTTATTGTGAAGTCAAAAAATTATTGAAAGAGTTAGGATTGACATATGAGAAGATACATGTATGTAAGAATGATTGTATATTATTTTGGGATGAGCACGCGAATAAGGATGTATGTCTAGTGTGCAAGGAGCCCAGATACAAGTACGAAGGGATGAATAAGAAAAAGAATCCTCAAAAAATTGTTCGATATTTTCCTCTAAAATTGAGACTTAAGAGGATGTTTATTTCGAAGCATACGGCTAAAGAGATGAGATGACATAAAGAAAAGCGAGTTGAAACAGATTGTGTATTAAGACATCCAGCTGATAGTGAATCATGGAAAGAATTTACCAATGCACATGAAATATTTACAGGTGTTCCACGAAATATTCGTTTAGGGTTGGCTACTGATGGGTTTAATTCATTTGGAAACATGTCAAATGCTTATAGTATATGGCCTGTTATACTTGTGAATTATAATTTGCCACCATAGAAAATAATGAAGCCACCATATATGATTATGTCTCTTTTAATTCCTGGGCCTAGATCACCCGGAAAAGAGATAAATGTATACCTATGACCTCTGATAAATGAACTGAAGTAGCTACGGAATGACGGGGTGGAAGCATATGATGCATCGACTGAACAAGTCTTTCAATTACATGCTATTGTGATGTGGACCATTCACGGCTTTCCAGCATACAGAACAGTTTCTGGATGGAGCACAAAGAGCTATAAGGCATGTCCAATATGTCTGAATGAAACCAAATCTCAAGGATTAAGGAGTAAAATATGCAACACATGTCACCGTTGATTCTTAGATGTGCAACACCCATGGCATAGAAATAAATATTTCAATGGAAAAGTTGAAAAAGAAGGACCACAACGATTAATAAATGGATATGAGATTTTAGCGCAGTTAGACGCCTTGCCTCAATTGACATTCAGTAAACATCCTTTATTCAGTAAAAAACGACATCGATCTTTGGATGATACAAATTGGATAAAGAAGTCTATATTTTTTGAGTTACCATATTGGTCAGGTTTAAAATTGAGATACAATTTAGATGTGATGCATATTGAAAAGAATATTTGTGATGCTTTAATTGGCACATTATTAAATATAGATGGAAAGTCAAAAGACACTCTCAAAGTGAGATTAGATTTGCAAGATATGGGGATAAGGAGTGAGTTGCATTTACAATCAGTAGGAGACAAATTCAGGAAGTCGTATGCAAGTTACACGTTGACACTGGAAGAAAGGCGTGAATTTTATAAAATTTTGAAATCAGTTAAGTTTCTAGATGTTTATGCTGCTAATATATCTAGACATGTGAATGCAAATGAAGGAAAGATATATAAACTTAATGAAGGTAGGAAACTTCGCTTCCCACTTCAACTCGGTTGCTTGTTCATGGTGATCCCGTCTTCGTCCCCGGATAAAAAAAAATTAATCCAAGACAAAAAGGGATTACCCAAGCAACCGTTCCATCATCGTGCTATATGATTAGAGTGGTTACTTGAACAAATTTGTTGTTCAAGCAACCAACTTCTATTCTACGATTAGCTGCGGAATAGACGATGTACGGATCACCGGTTTTTGCGTTTGTATTCGGGGTCCAAGTAAATTAGCCACATAACAAAACATACAACATGCATATAATTGAAAAACAATTATAGACATAATACAAAAGAATATAAACAAGCATTATACCTCTCGATCTTCTATTGTATGTCCTTCCTCCTTATGGACGTCGTGTGGGCGATGATCTTCCAAAAGTCGAAGCCTCGTAGATCACCAATCTTCCTTTCTTTGTTCACTTCGAACAAAGGAAGATCATAAAACAAAACTCTCCTTCCTATCTAGAACCGGCCACCAAGTCAAAGGACTTGATGTTGTCGCCGGCCAAGGAAGAGAATATGAAGTATGGGCGCCGGCAAAAAGCTCTAAGGGAAGAAACCCTAGCTCTTGCTGTCGGCCAAGGAAGAGGGGAAGAGGGTGGTGCTGCCAGCCAAAGGAGAGGGAAAGAGGGTGGCGCCGACAATGAAGAAAAGGAGAAGGAAGATCTCACCTTGCTTATGCCGCCGGCCCTAGGAGAGAAACCCTAGCTCACCCTTGCCGCCCAAGCCTAAATCCAACTCCAAACCCTAACCCTAATCTCCCTTCAATGAGTTGTCTCCCAAGTCATAACTCCTTATTTATAGAGTTAGACTTAAGCCTCCTTTTAATCTCCACCGTTGGATCTAGGGGTTTAATCTCAACCGTCGGATCTAGAGATTTAATCTCAACCGTCGGATCTAGAGATTTAATCTCCATCGTCAGATCTAGAGTTCCATTTTCCACCACCGGATCTAAGGCTCCATGAGGTTTTAATAGGCTACAATAGGGACCATGAGGAGGAGTTGGATCTTGGCCACCCAATGGATCAAGCCCACATAAAGTCCGAACCATTAATGATAATCCATTCCACTAGAGGATTATCATTGATCTACCTCACCAACCCCCATAAGTTAATATGGGCTCCATATATTATTTGTATATTTATCTCTCCGTGTTTAAGATCTCGAATGTCCGTCAATTAATTAATTTACTGACAATTAATTAATTAACATCTAACTCCATGAGTAGTACCACTCAACCTTATCATCATATCGGACCAAGTCCACCTGCAGGGTTTACATGATGAACTTTATGAGCTCCTCAAGGGGACATCATCCTCCTAATATATATGACACGGTTTCCTCCTATAATCAACAACACACCATATAAATAATACCATTTCCCAACTTACCAAGCCTATCGATTTACTCTATAAATCTCGCCCATTGGTAAATCAAAGAAATGAATACTAAGTATATGTATCTGTTATTATATCGGGATTAAGAGCATGTACAATATAATATCTGAGGTCCGATTCGATTATGTAGTCAACAATAAATCGAATCACCTCTATGTCGATCTTTCTCAATACACACAAAGTGTACTAGTGTAATTTTATGGTCAAGACAAACCAATATCAAATTACACTACAACCATACCAATAGTTTGTCCAAAACCATCTCGGTTGTGAGCCTTTACTTATACTTTACAAGGAACTGATAACATGATCTCCCGTGTGACACTACACACCATGTTATCTACAATGCAATGTATTAGACGATATGCATAACCATAAATATGCAAACTGTGATCATGTGATTCTTATTTCAAAAAAAAAGATGTTCATACAAAAGATAGACTTTTCAGTATACATCCCAACAATCTCCCACTTATACTAAAAGACTATGTTGTCCTCTTACTGTCATACATCTGATTCCCATTCCCTCCACATGCCTATCAAAACCTCTAGCTGGAAGGGCCCTAGTGAAAGGATTTGTCAAGTTATCCTCCGAAGCAATCTTGGCCACAACAACTTCTCCTCGCTTTACGATTTCTAGTATCAGGTGGTACTTGCGCTCTATGTGTTTACTTTCCTTATGGGCTCGTGGTTCCTTCGAGTTTGCAACTGCACCACTATTATCACAATAAATTATGATAGTTCTGGGCAAACCAAGAATCACATCCAAATCCATCAAGATGTTCCTGAGTCACACAGCTTCTTTGGTCGCCTCAGAGGTCGCCACATACTCAGCTTCCATGGTAGAGTCCGCCACGCATTTCTGCTTGACACTCCTCCATACAGTGGCTTCACCTCCCAAACTAAACACAAAACCTGAGGTAGACTTACTGTTATCCTGCGATTGGAAGTCGGAATCTTTGTAACCCACAGGGAGTAATTGATCTGCCTGGTAAACTAGCATATAATCCCTAGTCCTTCTCAGGTACTTCAATATATGCTTTACCGCAGTCCAATGTCCCTATCCTGGATTACTCTAATATCTGCTGACCATATCCACGGTAAAGCAGATATCTGGTCTCGTACATAGCATAGCATACATAAGGCTTCCTACTACCGAAGCATAAGGAACCGCCTTCATCTCCTCTATCTCCTTAGATGTTCTAGGACACATCTCCTTAGATAAAGGAACTTCATGCTTGAAAGGTAGAAAACCTTTCTTGAGTTTTGCATGCTAAAACGATCCATAATGGTGTCTATGTATGAAGCTTGAGATAAGCACAACATCTTTTCCCGCCATCCCTTATAACCTTGATCCCAAGGATGTGTCCCACTTCTCCCAAGTCCTTCATATCAAACTGCTTGACAACCATACCCTTACATCCGATAACACCTTGACATTGTTGCCAATTAACAAAATATCATCTACGATAGTACAAGAAATACCACTACTTTCTACATCTCTTGTATACACAAAGACTCATCCAGACTTCAATAAATCCATAAGACTGATTACCTCATCAAAGAAGATGTTCCAAGATAAGCTTTGCTTCAATCCATAAATGGACCGATTAAGCTTACACACAAGATGCTCTTTGCCCTTTGCAATGAATCCTCCGTTGCTTCATATAGATGTTTTCCTCAAGACTTCCATTAAGGAAAGTTGTCTTGACATCCATCCGCCACACCTCATAATCCATATGAGCAAAGAATACATAAGAGAATCCGATAGACTTAAGCATAGCTATCGGTGAAAAAGGTCTCCTCATAATCGATACCCTCTTTCTGAGTATAACCCTTTGCAACAAGCCTTACTTTGAAGGTCTCAACCTTCCCATCTATTCCTCTCTTTCTTTTGTAGATCCACTTGCATCCAATGGTTTTTACACCATTGGGTGGTTCTACTAGCTCCTGCACTGATTTGAACCCATAGATTCAATCTCAAAGATTCATTGCACTTTGCCAAGATACGATCTTTATCTTGGATCACCTCGCCATATGTCCAGGATCAGTTCATGTTCGCCAGTGACCAAATCGTAAGATTCTCCCAAGAACATGAATATATCGGGTTGTCTAACAACCTCCCACTACGATGAGGTATCACCTGTATCCTCTATGACACGCGTGCAATGACTTATGGTATATCCTCTTGTACGGTGGTACTAAAGTAGTGACTTCCCTTTCAATTCTTCCAACAATCTTACTTTGGGCTTGTGGTTCATCACATAGTCTTCCTCTAGAAATCTGTGTTCGTGCTAACGATCACCCTCTCGATCTCTAGGACTATAAAATAAACCACCTTCGCTCCTCTAGGATAGCCAACGAACATGCGCACTTCAGACGAGGTTCCAACTTACCAAAGATCCGCTTCAAAGATATGTGTCCTCCCCAAATCTGAATATGTCTCGGACTAGGCTTTGCTTGATCCATAGTGCAGTAGGGAGTAGAAGGCCGATTTAGATAGAACCAAGTTGAATATACTGCTGTAGTATCTAGGCATATCCCGAGCGAATCGGCAACTCAGAATAACTCATCATTGATCTAACCATCTCCATAAGAGTCCTATTCCTTCGCTCTGCTACACCATTCTGCTAGGGTGTGCCAGGTGCCTACAATTGGGATTGAATCACAACCTCTGATAAGTAATTCCTAAACTCTCCCAAGAGGTACTCACCACCATGATCAGATCGTAGTGTCTTGATACTTTTACCTTGACGTTTCTCCACATCAGCCTTGAATTCTTTGAACTTGTCAAAGCATTCAGACTTGCGGCGCATCAAGTAAATGTATCCATATCTTGAATAATCATCTATGAAAGAGACAAAATACTTAAAAACCAGCTCTAGCCTGGATAAACATAGGACCACACAAATCAGAATGAACCAATTCCAACACATCTTTGGCTCTATATCCCTTAGTCTTAAAAGGCCTCTTGGTCATTTTACCCTCCAAGCAAGATTCACAGGTTGAGAAATCTTCCACCACTAATGAACCCAGAGGTCCATCAGCTATCAACCTTTGAATTCTGCTTAGGTTAATATGACCTAGCCTTAGATGCCAAAGATATGTTTGGTTCATCTTCGAAGGTTCTTTTCTCTTATTGGAATTAGAAGATGAGTTATTCACTTCTATTTGCATCGTGGGAGATTTTGGTTCGAGTGTATACAAATTTCCTATCAATGCACCAGAATAGATAATCTCCCTATTCCTTTTTATAACAACTCTGTCATTAAAAGAAATAGAATATCCATCCATAAACAATTTAGAAACCGAAATCAAGTTCTTTCTAAATAAAGGTACATAAAGGCAATTTTTAATAACCAAAACTTTATTCCTCTCAAAAGATAAATAAACATCTCCCACTGCAACAGCCGCCACCTTTGTGGCATCGCCCAAGTATACGGCAATCTCCCCCTCAGTCAGTCGTCTGGTTTCCTGGAACCCCTACAAAGTATTACAGACATGATTAGTGGCTCTCGTATCTACACACCAGGTGCCGGTAGATAACACCGCTAAACATATTTCAACGACTAGACCAAAAGATATACCTTTGTTCTGCTTCTGATTGGGACAGTCCTTCTTCCAGTGTCCAGTCTACTTGCAAGTGAATCACTTGCCTTTTGGCTTCTTCACTCCTCCCTGAGTTCCTCCCGCCACCTTTGCCCTAGCTTATTTCTTCTTCTTCTTGCCTTTCGGCTTAGAAGCAGAAACCTTTTGGGCAACCATGGCCTATGCCTGAGCACTCTGACAAAAAGCCCCTCTGTCGTCTGGAGTTCTGTCAGAAGCTCCGCCAACGAATACAACCTTTTGTTCACGTTGTAGTTCAAGCAAAACTGCTCAAAACTCCTAGGTAGAGACTGGAGAATGATATCGACTTGGGTTTCCCCATCGATCTCAGCTCCAAGGACTTCCAGCTCATTCAAATGAGTCGTCATCTTGAGAACAAGATCCCTCATAGGTGTTCCCTCGATCATGGTGGTCGTCATCAAGTTCCTCATGGCTTCCTACCTAGTAGCCCGATTCTGGTGTCCGAAAAGTTCTTTGAGATTGAGCATCATGTCATAAGCAGTGGGCATGGCTTGATGTTGATGTTGCAGTACATTTGACATAGATGCCAAAATGTAACACCGCGCCATCTCATTGGCCTTAATCCACTTCTTATAACTCTCCTTCTCCTTTTCCCCAGAATCATCCGCAAACTTAGGAGGGCACTCTTCGAGGAGTACATATTTGTATTCCTCAGCAGTCAAGATAATGTCAAGATTCCTCTTCCAATCAACATAATTGGGTCCAGTAAGTTTATTTTCTTTTCAGTATCACAGCAAGCGGGTTGAAAGTCATTTTGAAAAACCTAAGAATCACATAGATCAAAACATTAGATTTCAAAAAATTATTGATTCCTCAAACAATAAAATTTTAAAATCAACCAACACCTCAAAACACAGAGAATATCGTATGCCACGATAGTGTGGACATATACGAATTCTACATTTGTAAGAGGAGGTTTTACCCATTAATTTTACTATCTTGTCAACCTAACTTTTTTACAAATAAAATTAATAGTTGGTTCCTCTTCGGCCCTACAAATAAAAGCAGTGACTCCGATGGGGAGGATACTTATATTTGTATCTAAGTGTTCACCATTACTCGGTACCGAAGGTAATTATCTCGGATTATGTGCCTTCCAATGGGGAAGTACACACGCTCCTTAATAATTTCCTATAACCATATTCGACCTTGTGTTCCACAAACAAACTCATCTGATGGGGAGGAAGGCACTCAGAGCCGACGCACAAGTTTGTTTGCATCACATGTCAAATCGTAATGGAGGTTGTGGGAATTTATAAAAATATTCCTCTCCCACTTAGTAATTTAAAATTGAGGAATTTTCTAGCCTACGACATGCATATCAAACAATAAGCAATAAATATGAAAAAGAAATATTTTCCAACTATTATGGCTTTTGTCTCTAATATGCCTCCTGTTATATCTCCATCTCGTCCGCTCCTCCCTACTTCATGTACGAGCCATCCAAAGATCCGAGCCGAGACTAACTATTTTAATTTACATCCATCGATCCTATACTCCACGAAGGAGTGTACATGAAATCTAGATCGAAAGTAAACTAAAATAAAATGAGTAGCTAAATAATATCGTACTTAATTACAAAATTAAATACTAGCCTCGTCAACCCCGAGGATTCAAAAAAATATACAATTACACACATACAATCACATACACACATATGACCATAATAGTTAGATTCTATGGCTGCAACCAAAAAGTTAACCTACGCACATCCTACTATTATCCGGCACATACAATATATGTAAAGTGCATAAAAATAACCAAATCCTAAACACACAAAATCGAAAACCGTGGCTCTGATACCACTTGAAGGTAGGAAACTTCGCTTCCCACTTCAACTCGGTTGCTTGTTCATGACGATCCCGTCTTCATCCCCGGATAAAAAAATTAATCCAAGACAAAAAGGGATTACCCAAGCAACTGTTCCATCGTCGTGCTATTCGATTAGAGTGGTTACTTGAACAAACTTGTTGTTCAAGCAACCAACTTCTATTCTATGATTAGTTGCGGAATAGACGATGTACGAATCGCCGGTTTTTGCGTTTGTATTCGGGGTCCAAGTAAATTAGCCACATAACAAAACATACAATATACATATAATTGAAAAACAATTATAGACATAATACAAAAGAATATAAACAAGCATTATACCTCTCAATCTTCTATTGTATGTCCTTCCTCCTTTTGGACGTCGTGTGGACGACGATCTTCTAAAAGTCGAAGCCTCCTAGATCACCAATCTTCCTTTCTTTGTTCACTCTGAATAAAGGAAGATCATAAAACAAAAGTCTTCTTCCTATCTAGAACCAGCCACCAAGTCAAAGGATTTGATGTTGCCGCCGGCCAAGGAAGAGAATATAGAGTATGGGCGCCGGCCAAAAGCTCCAAAGGAAGAAACCCTACCTCTTGCCGCCAGCCAAGGAAGAGAGGAAGAGGGTGGTGCCGTCGGCAAAAGGAGAGGGAAAGAGGGTGGAGCCGACAATGAAGAAAAGGAGAAGGAAGCTCTCACCTTGCTTATGTCGCCGACCCTAGGAGAGAAACCCTAGCTCACCCTTGCCGCCCATGCCTAAAGCCAACTCCAAACCCTAACCCTAATCTCTCTTCAATGAGTTGCTGCCCAAGCCATAGCTCCTTATTTATAGAGTTAGGCTTAAGCCTCCTTTTAATCTCCACCATCGGATCTAGGGGTTTAATCTCAACCGTCGGATCTAGAGATTTAATCTCAACCGTCGGATCTAGAGATTTAATCTCCACCGTCGGATCTAGAGTTCCATTTTCCACCACCGGATCTAAGGCTCCATGAGGTTTTAATAGGCTACAATAGGGACCATGAGGAGGAGTTGGATCTTGGCCACCCAATGGATCAAACCCACATAAAGTCCGATCTATTAATGATAATCCATTTCACTAGAGGATTATCATTGATCTACCTCACCAACTCCCATAAGTTAATATGGGCTCCATATATTATTTGTACATTTATCTCCCTGTGTTTAAGATCTCGAATGTCCGTCAATTAATTAATTTATTGACAATTAATTAATCAACATCTAACTCCATGAGTAGTACCACTCAACCTTATCATCATGTCGGACCAAATCCACCTGCAGGGTTTACATGATGAACCTTATGAGCTCCTCAAGGGGACATCATCATCCTAATATATAGGACACGGTTTCCTCCTATAATCAACGACACACCATATAAATAATGTCATTTCCCAACTTACTGTGCCTATCGATTTACTCTATAAATCTCGCCCATTGGTAAATCAAAGAAATGAATACTAAGTATATATGTCCGTTATTATATCGGGATTAAGAGCATGTACAAGATAATATCCGAGGTCCGATTCGATTATATAGTCAGCAATAAATCGAATCACCTCTATGTTGGTCCTGCTCAATACACACAAAGTGTTCTAGTGTAATTCTATGGTCAAGACAAACCAATACCAAATTACACTACAACCATACCAATGGTTTGTCCAAAACCATCTCGGTTGTGAGCCTTTACTTATACTTTACAAGGAACTGATAACATGATCTCCTGTGTGACACTACACACCATGTTATCTATAATGTAATGTATTAAACAATATGCATAACCATAAATATGCAAACAATGATCATGTGATTCTTATTTCAAAATAAAGATGTTCATACAAAAGATAGACTTTTCAGTATACATCCCAACACTTAAATCACATGATTGTCATGTATTGTTGCAAAGAATACTTCCAGTTCTTGTATGTAAATTTTTCCCAAAAGACATATGTAGCACACTAATTGAGCTATGTGATTGCTTCAAAATGATCACTGCAAGATCTTTAAACACAGCGGACTTATGTAGAATGGAGGAACAAATAGTCCTGATATTGTGTAAGATGGAACGGATATTTCCTCTGGTATTTTTTGACATTATAGTCCATTTGACAGTCCATTTACCTCGTGAAGCTATGTTGGCTGGGCAAGTTTCGTCACGATGGATGTATCCCTTTGAGCGATATTTGGGAAGGCTAAAAAAATATGTTCATAATAAAGCATGATCTGAAGGATCTATTGCAGAGGGGTATGTTGTAAACGAGGCATTGACTTTTAGTTCATTATATATGAGTCAGATTGAGACAAGTTTTTCTAGGCCGGAATGGAATAAAGATGTTCCATTAGCAATATGAAAATTAAGTGTTTTCTCACAACAAACAAGAGTATTTGGCAACCAACAAAGTCTGAAGTTGTCATTGTTGTTATTTAAGAAAGCACATTGGTACATTCTCAATAATTGTACAGAAGTCGATCGATATCGAAAGTAAATGTTTACATTAAGTTATTACTTTTATTTTTTTTTCATTCACAGAGTTTAAATTGATTAAGTTTTTATCCAGTGAGCATTTACAACTTATGTCCCAAAGGGTTCATGCTGATCAAGTTATGCAATATCACGAGTGAGATTTTCCACTATGGTTTAGGAATAAAATTGTAGCGCTAAAAAATATTACAAATTCAGAGATCATAGATGAGTTGTTTTATTTATCAATGGGACCTGATGCTGAAGTGCAACTGTATGATGAATGCATTGTAAATGGGATTCGATATCATACGAGGTCCCATGATTCACGCAGAACTACTCAGAATAGTGGGGTCAGCGTACCATCCTCTGATGATGGGGAAAATTTGGAATTTTTTTGGTGAGTTGAAGGATGTGATTCAAATATTTTACTCTTTTAGGTATAAAGTCCAATTATTTTGGTGCAAATGGTTCCAATGTAATCCAAAAAAAAAACATTGGTGGAAGAGTATGATCTCTTGTGTATTGACACTTCTAAAACATGGTACGATGATGACCCATTCATTTTGGAAAACCAAGCAAATCAAGTCTATTATGTGAATGATATCAAACGTGGAGGTCATTGGAAGAACATGCAAAGGGTTTACCACCGAGAAATATACGAAGTAACTGAAGTTGACAAAGTATCAGACGATTTTGAGGGTGAAAATATCTTGAATATGGAGCCAAACCAAGATATTTCATCCAATGATTCAACTTCAGTCGTTGGTGCAGACTTAGCGATAACTCAACTTTGTCGAATAGATGTTGAGCATCAACAAATAAATATGGTAAATACACAAGTTGATCTGGATATGGGCGCTCAAAGTAATCATATTGCTGAGGGTGAAGATAGTGAAATTGACAGTGATGCGGATGATTATTTATCCTTTTCAGATGATGATAGCAATTAGATGTATTTACATGGTATTTATATTGTTTTTCATTTATAATTCATGTATTTAATATAATCCTTTATTATACGTCGAGCTGTATATAATATTTAATGTCACAGCTATGCTGCCTAAGAGGATTGAGCACCCCCCAGTTGTGCCTACACCTGACGATGATAGTGTGTCATGCCCCGAGGGAGTCCCCGCCAGACAAAAATCCGACAGTATCTCCCCTGTACGGGTGATAATACGAAACTTGTATACAAGGCCCACACGACCTACTATACATCGGTCAACACGACCGGAACAAAAACCACACATGCAGGTCATAAATAGGCCTCAGGCCAACAATCAAAATAAATATAAAAAAAAGTCTACAATATCTAGACTTACCCCTTCTGCCATCTGAGCAGAAATACTCAACCAAACCAATCGAATATAAAGTCCAAATAGAAGTCCATAAGGACATAACAAATATCACCAACCACTAGTACATAACCAAAACCATAAATCCAATAACAAAACCATCATGACGAGGGGGTTTGGCAATTGACTCTCCCGGAGTTTCATCCTGAAATAGACATAAAGCAACGGGGTAAGTTCAATGAACTCAGCGGATAATAGTCGATATGCATAGTAAGCTATAACTAACAATAATAATCATGTCAGTACAGTCCTCCCAATCATATATAGAAAATGCATAAAAGAGAAATGCGGAAAGACTATACTTACCTGCATCTCCTATCCTGACATAGAAGCATGTGACATACTAGCAGAAATAAAGTCGTCAAACCAAATACAAAAATGTATCTTGTATGCATGTCAATCATATGCAACATCCAAGGCAGCAACCAAAATACAGCAAACACAATACAAATGTCATTCATGCAATATGCATGTGATGCAAATGACATGGTCACCCCTGACGCTAGTCAACCACCTCACACGCGATGGTGAAGCCGAGTGGGTAGGGCTATGACAACTGTGCACTCTGCCATCACTACTCCTAAGTGACCGAGTAGACAGGATGTTATCGAAGTACACCTATCCTCCTGCCCCAAACAGAGTGGGAGAGCAATGCTCTCATCTCCCAGTGTCGTAGACTAGAGGAGGGATCCCTACCCGCTATCACGCTGCCTCACTCCTACCCATGAGCGCACCAGTAGAGCCTGACAGAGCTACTGCACACACCCTCCTGATGTACCACTAACCCATGAGTGGTTGTGTGTGCCGAACATGTAATTAGCTATGGGCTCAACTACAAAGGAATCCCATCCAGCCAGTATGCAATCATGCAAGATGGTGCATGACACTAAAGCATGTAATACCAACTAAAATATGTCTCCGAATAAAATGCATAACAAATAGGTACATATCAATGATCTAACTAAACAGGGAAGGTATAACTAAAAGCTGATCAAATGCATGTATCAAGTAGGCACAATAACATACAAGGCAGTTAAACATAAAAATTATTGCAAGCTATAACCAACTAAGCATATCAATATGACATTATCTAAAAGATAAGTCGAAATACCCGCCTGCTAAAATGCTCGAAATAATGAAATCTTCACGCCCGTGGACCTGCCTTGTGACCGAAACCTGCATATAACAACCATTTTGATTAAGTACAATCATGAAACAACTGATCGAATCGAATCCTACATTGACTTCGTAGCCCGATCAACTAGATTGATTTAGTTATCCTATTTAACCTAATCAATCCTCCATAAATAATTACAGAATCGATCAACCTCACACCGAAATCAACAACCCAGCCAACTATAGATCACTAAGAACTAACTCACACCCAACCCATCACACACACATCCAATTAAAACCTCACAGTCGACCAAACTTTCAACTCACAGCCCCAATAGCCGACACCAACCCAAACTGCCGTGAACAGAACACTCCAAGATCAACATCACAATTACAAAACCTTACCACAGAATTTATCCCACCCCCAACAACAATCGGCTTTCGGCATGAATAACCCACTCAATCGGAACACAGCGACCAATCAACCAAATCAAACAAACGGCAGGCAAACGAAGAAATTAGTTCGAGTTATACCAGCGATGGAATTTCCCCAAATCTCTTGGTTCCTCGGAACAAGTCAACGTCAAATACCGCTGCCCAAAAACAGATCCATGGTCAACCATGGAGGATCACCATAGGAGGTAGACAAGGAGCAAGGTCGACCCTTACCTAGTTCCCGCGATCACCGACGAGGGAACGTCGTTCGCCGTCGGCTCAAGTTCGGGTGGCGACGACGATGGCAGAGGAGGAGGTGACCGCAATCTCGAGCGACATCATCTGTGGTAGAGGAGGATGGTGCGTGCGGCTGAGGATGGCAAGCGCGTGATGCACTGGGGCGGTGATTCTCGCGGGAAGCGGTGTTCATGGGAATAGGGGAAACGCGACGCGCGACGGTCAGAGGTGAGGAGGGCGGCGCGCGAGAAACCGAGAGGGAGGATAAAAATTGCGACCGAGAACTAACTTAGGTTTAGGTATTTTTAAACTTTAGGTTAATATCACCTATTAACTCCCTTAAATAGATTCCACCAAAACCTATTTATTTTATCCCCGTAATTATCTCGTACAGGCCTCGTTTAAATCCAAAAAAAATCCTAAAAATCCCGAAATAATTCCTAGGATTATTTTCCCTAAATTTTGGCCATAAAATTTATATTTTAAATTTTCTGTATTTAACATAGTGCTCCTGGTCCTACTGGTTAGTTATGTGATTTTATATATGTATATTTTGTTTGCTATTTATTTAACTTGTTATTTGTTAACATTCTTTTATTTACAGTTCATCCTACATGTAGAGAGACACGAGGGACACACTTTGATCAGCTCAGACGGCAAATCGAGGAATGGGGTAGATTATCCATTACCTTCCATAAGAGCAATGGTCACCCTATCGGAACAAATGCAGCTGCTTTCATGACAGAGTTAGGGTTGTCAATTAAGAAGTTCGCTCCCTTACAAGCTAAGAGCTAGAAACATATCTCTACAGACAATAAATAGATGATATATGACTGATTAGCAGTAAGTACAAGTAATTTGATATTTATATAATCAACTATCATTCGTTAATAAATTTCAATATTGATATTTTTTTCAGGCTGCTTTCGATATCAGTTTTAAAGACGAGGCAATGTCGGTAAGAAAGGAGACCGACGGGCTAATGAGTGCAAGGTATAGAGACAATAGAAATAAGATGCACACTCATTATAAGAGCTTATTGCATCTTCCCCCTACCGAGCGTCGACATTATATGCCGATCGAGTATTGTGAGACACAGGAAGATTGGAACTATATGTGTGATTTGTTTGAATCAGAGAAATTTCAGGTAACTCAATCTAAAAAAATTAAAATATTTGTTATATTACTCATGTTTTATGTTTTAGCTTAACAAATTTTTATATTATAAACACGATCAGCAATAAATACCCAAAATCGAGCACAACTACCATTTACTCATCGAGGTGGCTCTAAATCATTCATCCAATATAGTTACGACGGTGTAAGTACAAACTTTATAGTTATAGTATATTGTTAGATATTTTTAATATTAACAAATTATAATATTTTTCAGACCGATCAGTCTCAGAGAAAAGATCGGATTACTATCTTCAATACAACACATTGTAGCTCGTCAAAAAGATGGAGTGGGGAGAGAGCCGAGGCTGCATACGTAAGATATTATCGATCAAATTTAGTAAAGTTATTTTTAAATTTGCATAATTATTTGTAAATATATTAATAATATGTTTGTTATTCTTAGGGTGATATGGTGAGACTGCGAGATGAACACATCCAATCACAAGAAATCGGAGATGATATCAATGCTGTTCAGATTGCAGATCAGATTTGTGATCAAGTCCTCGGTGTTCGCTCTGGATATATTAGAGAACTTGGAAGTGGGTCAAAACCAGTTAGGTCCACTTCTTCAGACGCCAGCTCCTCCTCCAAAATAGCTAACATAGCTCTGCGTGAACAACTTCAATCCACACAAGAGGAGCTAGCAAACACTCAAGCTTGATTAGCTAGCACTGAAGATGAGTTGACATCAATGAGATCAAGACAAGATATGTTTGAAGCAATTCTGAATCGACTTGCACCTAGAGCATTACAATCATTAATACACAAGTCTTCTTCAGCTCCACCTCCTCCTCCATCTTAGAGTTTGTAACAGTTAATTTTTTGCATTTTAATACTATGGATTTGTGAATTTGGATGTTTTAGAGTTTAAATTGGATGTTTTGGACCTTAAATTTGATGTTATGTTAGTTGTTTTTAAATGTATATGTTGGTTGTATTATTTGACTTGTATGTTGTTAAGTTAAATTATGGTTGATATTGTATTACAGGATTTTGAATACAAATAGAATGGATTCTGGAAAACTGTATTTTGATGGTTAGCGACGAATATTTTTCGTTTCATCGCTAACTGTCGATATACGGCATCAGGAAATTGACGGTTAGCGACAAATATTTTTCGTTTCATCGCTAACCGTCGATATACGTCATCATAAAATTGAGGATTAGCGACGAATATTTTACGTTTCATCGCTAATCTTTAGGGTTAGCGATGAAAATATAAATTCCGTCGCTAATATTTGGTGTATCAGTTGAGCCGCAAGTTAACACGCTCGACTGCTACAGGACATTAGCGATGAACCTTATATAGTTCGTCGCTAATAAGTCACCAGTCGAGTCGTCAGTCGAGGGTCTCTCGATTCTATGGCTGGCCAAAAATAGACAATCGAGTCATTTTTTGCGTTAGTCGACTGATAGTTAGCGACGAAATGTTATTTTTTCGTCGTTAACTTGTCAGTCGAGTTGATGGTCGAGTCTCTCTCAATTTTGTGGTGGGACAGTAATTTGGCAATTGACTGCTATATCGGGTCACTCGACTGATATTTGGCGATGAATTTAATATATTTCGTCGCTAATATTCATGATTTTCATCTTTCCGACATTCTATATTTTGCAACAAAATTTTTATTTTTAGCGATGTATTTTATTTCGTTGGTAATGTTAACGACGAAAAACCCTTAATTCATTGCTAATTCATCTTTGCGACAACCTTATTACGATGACTCTAGCGATGAAATTATTTCGTTGACAATTTTATTTAGCGATGAAATGTTGATATTAGCGATGAAATAATTTCGTCGCTATTTTCCCTTTTTGTTGTAATGAACTTTGATGAAATCTACTCCAAAATAGTATAACTTTGTTCAAAATTACCCCATAATGGAGATTCACTGTTTTAAGGGGTATGAGCAACTTTAATCAAAGTTGCATTATCTTGGAG
Source organism: Wurfbainia villosa (assembly GCA_025175895.1). NCBI lineage: Eukaryota > Viridiplantae > Streptophyta > Magnoliopsida > Zingiberales > Zingiberaceae > Wurfbainia > Wurfbainia villosa. Next base: position 77,482,999 of record CM046000.1, on the reverse strand, counting down.
CAAGTTGAGTCAAAGTTGTTCAAAAGTCTAGTATTTGAGAATCAAATTATGGATGGATCATTATTTTGATAAGTTTTGAAAGAAAAGTGTCATTTTGACTATATGAAAAAAAATGTTGTTTTAATTTTAACTTTTTTATTTATTAAAAGGCACATTCAAGGTTCATTTTCTCAAGTAGAAATAGAAAAAATACTACAAAATTTTCATCCATTAGAAGAAACATCTAAAATAGAAACAGTAATAATAATAAAATATTACTATGATTATTGAATATTAAGGTTCAAATGGTGCTACAATTATATTTTATTGAAAATTAGTTTAGAATTCTCACTAATGAGTAAGAGTATAGCACAGTAAAAATCTAATTTCAATTTTTAAGGATTAATTTCAATATTTTTTTAAGTTGGTAATTATTGTTGGTGCAGTCGACCCAGTTCATGTTTGATGTTTGACAATGGTTTTACCATTGTCATGGGAAAAGTCCAAGTCATGGGTACTTGGCATGGAAAGTCCAAGCATAGGTCTTGGCAAGGGAAAATCCAAGTTTGAGTCTTGGCAATTGGAAAGTCCAAGGGGTGATATTGGCGGCGTAAAGTCCAAGGGTGGAGTCTTGGCAGTATAAATTCAATGGTTGGCAGCGTAAAGTCCAAGCGTGGTCTTGGCAGCGTAAGTCCAATGTGATTTGGCGGTGTAGACCACATTAGCATGAAAATAGCTGATGGAAGCACCTGAAGGCTAGCGTATGGATGAACAAGTCATGGATGACTTGGAGGGATCCGATAGGCGTGAGGCTGACGGAGGTGGCTCGAAGACTTAGGTCTAGGCTAAGGGTGGTCTAGTAAGTATAAGGGCATCATACTTGGGATAAAATCTCATGTTTGAGATGTATCAGTCAACTGATATTATGGTTAGTCAACTGATGTGAGTCGACTAGTGTATGACCGCCAAAGATTGGGCAATGATCGATGATTTTAGCAAATGATCGATCTAGAGATCAATCGACTGTTGGTCGGGTTTTCGGGAATAGAATATTTTTGAGTCAACTGTTAGGGTTTGACAGTCAACTGATGGTCTATCCGTTGAAACTTATCTAACGTGGCTAGTGTTGGTGCAATCGGCCCAGGTCATGATTGACTATACTCGAGTTTGACTTGAGTAGTATTTTGATGTTTGACATTGATGTCTGACATGTGTTGGGGAGATTGTTGGTACAATCGACCCAGGTTAGTACTTGATGTTTGATAATGGTTTGACCATTGTCATGGGAGAAGTCCAAGTCTTGTGTACTTAGCATGAAAAGTCCAAGCTTGAGTCTTGGCATGGAAAGTCCAACTTGGATTGGCAATGAAAGTCCAAGCATGGGTCTTGGCAAAGGAAAGTCCAAGCATGAGTCTTAGCACGGAAAAGTCAAAGCATGTGTCTTGGCATGGAAAGTTCAACATGGGTTGGCAAAGGAAAGTTCAAGCTTGAGCCTTGACAATTGAGAAGTCTAAGGGAAATATTAGCGGCGTAAAGTCCAAGGGTGGAGTCTTGGCAACATAAGTCCAATGGTTGGCGGCGTAAAGTCCAAGCAGAGTCTTGGCAGTGTAAGTCCAATGTGCCTTGGCGGTGTAGACCACATTAGCATGACAATAGCTTATGGAAGCACCTAAAGGCTAGCGTATGGATAAACAAGTCATGGATAACTTGGAGGGATCCGATAGGCATAAGGCTGATGGAGGTGGCTAGAAGGCTTACGTCTAGGCTAAGGGTGGTCTAGCAAGTATGGGGACACCATACTTGGGTTAAAACCTCATGTTTAAGGTGTATCAGTCGACTGATGCGAGTCAACTAGGGTTTTACTGTAGGAAGATGGCCTAGCAGTCGACTGCCAGCATTGGGTAGTCGACTAATGGCTAGAGCAGTCGACTGATCTTGATATCAGTCAACTGTTGGTCAGGTTTTTGGGCACAGAAGGCTCTTTAGTCGAGTGATCTGCCCGAACACTCGACTGATGGGTATGATCAGTCGACTGATGGTCTATCCGTTGGACTTATCTAACGTGGCTCATGTCGTTGTGAGACGACGGCTACAAGGGCAGTCGAATGATGATCCCGATCAGTCGAATGCTAGGCGAAAAATCATCCCGAATGTAGGTTATAAAAGTTGTTCGTGGGGCGGATTTTTGGCATGGATCTTGAGGCGATTTGGAGGGGATTTGCTGTTGCAATCCAGACCTTCAAGACTACTCTTCAAGCAACCAAAAGCAAGTAATCAAAAGCTCTTGTAAAGTTGTTTTCTTTACTAGTATTGTATTTCATATTTGTATTTGATTGTATTTGCTTAGTATTACTGTTGTAATCACTTGTACGAGGTTTCTCCACCTCCGGATTGTTTCGAGAAGGAGTTATTTGTTATAGTGGTGTGTGTTGGCATCGCTAGGGCTTTTAGAGCCTAATCCGTGGAGTAGGAACCATTCGATTTTGAACCACGTTACATCGCCTTGTGTTATTGTGCTTGTGTGTAGTTGTATTTGTTTTATTACCCAAATAGGGATTACCCAAGCTACCGTTTCATCGTCCTGCTATTCGATTAGAGTGGTCACTTGAATAAACTTGTTGTACAAGCAACCTACCTCTATTCTTCGAATACCCGTGGAATAGACGATGTACGTATCGTCGATTTTTGTGTTTGTATTTGGGGTCCAAGTAAATTAGCCACATAACAAAACATACAACATGCATAGAATAAGAAAAGATTCATAAACAAGCATTATACCTCTCGTTATACCTCTTTCTCTTCTATCGTATGTCCTTCCTCCTTTTGAACGTCGTGTGGGCGACGATATTTAAAAAGTCAAAGCCTCCTAGAACATGATCTTCCCTTCCTTGCTCGCTCCGAACAAAGGGATGAATGAAATGAAACTCTTCCTCCTATCTAGAACCGACCACCAAGCTCAAAGCTAGATATTGTCGCCGGCCAAGGAGAGGATGTAGGGCACTGGCCAACCTTAAAGAAAGGTTGCCGCCGACCAGCCTAGAGAGAGAGAGAGAGAATGGGAGGAGTTGCCACCGATCTAGAGAGAGAGAGGGTGGTTGTGTTGTCGTCGGCCAAGAGGAGCACCAAAGCCCTAATCTTGCTTGTCGCCGCCCACAAGGATGAAGAAACCCTAGGGTTGTCGCCGCCCACCTCTCCTCTCAAGCCAACTCCAAAACCCTAATCTCCCAAGTTCTATTCACGCCCAAGCCTTGGCCACCCTTTTATAGAGTTAGGCTTAAGCCTTCTTTAAATCTCCACCATCAGATCTAGGGATTTAATCTCAACTATCGGATCTAGAGATTTAATCTCAACTGTTGGATCAAGAGATTTAATCTCCACCGTCAGATCAAGAGTTTCATTTTCCATCATCGGATCTAGGCTTCATGAGGGTTTGAATAGGATACAATAGAGACCATGAGGAGTAGTTGGATCTTGGCCACCCAATGGATCAAGCCCACATAAAGTTCGATCCACTATTGATAATCCATTGCACTAGAGGATTATCATTGATCTACCTCACCAACCCCCATAAATTAATATGGGCTCCATATATTATTTGTACATATATCTCCCCGTGTTTAAGATCTTGAATGTCCGTCAATTAATTAATTTACTGACATTTAATTAATCAACATCTAACTCCATGAGTAGTATCACTCAACCTTATCATCATGCCGGACCAAGTCCACCTGCAGGGTTTACATGATGAACCTTATGAGCTCCTCAAGGGGACATCATCATCCTAATATATAGGACACGGTTTCCTCCTATATTCAACGACACACAATATAAATAATATCATTTCCCAACTTACCAAGCCTATCGATTTACTCTATAAATCTCACCCATTGGTAAATCAAAGAAATGAATACTAAGTATATATGCCCATTATTATATCGGGATTAAGAGCATGTACAACCGAATATCCGATGTCCGATTTAATTATGTAATCAGCAATAAATCGAATCACCTCTAAGTCGGTCCTACTCAATACACACAAAATGTACTAGTGTAATTCAATGGTCAAGACAAATCAATACCAAATCACACTACAACCATTCCAATGGTTTGTCCATAACCATCTATATTGTGAGCCTTTACTTATACTTTACAAGGAACTGATAACATGATCTCCTGTGTGATATGACACACCATGTTATCTACAATGTAATGTATTAGACAATATGCATAATCATAAATATGCAAACAATGATCATGTGATTCTTATTTCAAAAATAAAGATGTTCATACAAAAGATAGACTTTTCAGTATACATCCTAACAACTTTGGTTTGCTCTTGAAGGTCTGGAATGCAGCAGCAATTCCGGCCCAAAATCTCTCCAAAAACATTTGCAAAATCCTCCAACTCAAGCTCCTTTTATAACCTACATCGAGCTAATTTCGTGCCCAATAGTCGACTGGCATAAGGCCCCAGTCGACTGCTACTGAGTCGTTGTGAGACAATGGCCTAATCCACATCGGTATGCAGCCAACAGATACACTGGTAGTTGACTTCCCAATACCATTAGTCGACTGCTAATCTTGTAACTGACTGATCAGTCGACTACCGAGCGATTTTTGCCCATGACCACCTTCATCAGTCGACTGATGTCCCTTGGCAATCGACTATTGGGTCAGAACCCACCAGTCGCACACCAATCTATTGCTATCGACTTGGAGCAGTCGACTGCCAACTATAGCAGTCGACTGGTGTCTGGTAAAATTTCAAAAAAACACTTGTTTGAGCATCCGACCATCGGGTAAACCTCAAACACCAATGTTTGAACATCCGACACTCGATCCCAGCCACTTGGCCAAGCTCAACTCTCATATCTAATGGAGTCCCTCACTGAAGCTCTCTTCGTCCGACCACGTCCCTCGGATGCACTAAGCGCACGACTTCGCAATGCCATCCTTCAAGTCTTGCCCTGAAGTCTACTTCCTTTGGCTTCACTCCTATTCTCCTCATCCGGCGGTCCCTCGAATGCACCAAGCACACAACTTCCTCTCCTTCACCGACTCAAAGACCTAAGGCATGACATGATGAACTCGCCAATGCTTAATCAAGCTACCCAAATGCCAAGACTCAAGCTTGGACTTTCCCAATGACAACTTTATATTGGACTTTCACCGCCAAGGCTACACACTTGGACTTATGTGGCCAAAGTTACACTCTTGGTCTTCCCATGCCAACTCCATGTTGGACTTCCAATGTCAAGCCCCATGCTTGGACTTCCCATGACAATCACATGTCATATGTTGTGTCTGACATTAAAATTCTGTTCGCGTCAAACTCGAGTCCGATAAATCATGACCTAGGCCGATTGCACCAACAATCTTCCCCTTTTTATGTTTGAAAAAATCTCAAGATCAAGTCTACCAATTATCCCCACTTAGAAATTCTCACATCCCAATGAGAATTCCAACTAACCCCAATTGGTAACTTTTCCCCCTTTTTGACATACATCAAAAAGGTCCTCCTCAAGGGTGTCAATGTCTCATATCCCAATGAGATCTTACAATCTTTCCCTTGCTACAAAAATATCTAGGATGCCTTCAATCTTCTTAGTGATAAGTCTCATATCACTTAAGAGAGGCAATCCCCCAATTTTCCTCCCATGACGAAAAATACATATCCATCTTTCCATGATGGATACCTCCCCCTTGAGGCTTGCTCCCCCTTGACCATTGCACCAACAATGTCCTTGGAGAGTCCCTAAGCCAATAGGAACACTAAATTATCGAAATTAAGGGAAAAGATTCAACATTGAACTTTTACCTTCTTTAAAATTCGATACACACCCTAAACACTTTTCCTAATCCATGTCCAATGAATTTTCACCCTTTCTAATGCTCTCCAAAGCATGTCCTAGGGTTAGGAGTAGTTAGGGAACCAAAACATAGTTGAGCATGGGCCTAACAAACCTTGTTTACCTCAAATCAACTTTGGCAGTCAACTTCTTACAATAATCAGTCGACTGCCCTAGGTGCCAAATAGCATATGCGCAACGGAAAAATTAGGATCCCTTCCTAGTGATCCTTGCGAAAGAAAACATCGTACAAAATAAATTTCTCTAAAACCAAACCTATCTTATAGGAGAGGATTACCTTTGTTGCGTGCCCTTGTTAATCCCGCTTTTCCTTTTGGTTTGTTGGATCTTTAGCACGTTCAAATGTCCATGCCTCTATATGTATCCACACGAGCAAGCTCTTATCTCACAAAAGAAACTAGAAGAGCTCTCCTTTCCTTCTTGCTAGAGAAGTCCCTAAAGGAGAGGAAGCTAGGGAAAAAGAGAAAGGAAGAAGAAGACTATTCTTCTTGCTAGCCTACACTCACAAAACCACACAACAAAGCTTCCACCGAGCTCTCAAGCTTCACACAACAACCAAAAATCTTTTTTTGGCCGGCCACTCCATGGAGTCTTTTATAGGGTTGGAAAAACCCTTTCACCTCCTAACATTCAATGCAATCCATTGCATTGAGACACAATCAAACAAGGAGTTGGCTTCCTTGTTTGGCCGGCCACTTAAGGAGACAAAAACCACTTTGTCTCCTTCCACCTCATCTAGCTTAGGTGGCATGCTTATGTGGCATGCTTGTGTGGCATTCATGCATGTTGAATTAATCTTATTAATTCAATAAGCTTATGTTATCATATTGAATTAATCTCATTAAATCAATAAGGTAACATATTGAATTAATCTCATTAAATCAATAAGCTTAAAGTCCAAAAACCATTTTGTACTTAAGCTTATTCCCAAATTATTCTAGTCAAACTAGAATGCACTAATTCTTCTAATCATCTTGCTCTTTGTGTGTGACCCTATAGGCTCTCATAACGTTGGCAGTGGATCTAAACTCTTTTAGATACACAAGCAATGAGCGGCATCTAGCAATACATCATTGCTACCCAAGTTACGAAATAAGTCAAGATCCGACTAACCTTTCCGTGACTACTATAATGTATGACCGTGTCCTTCTATCCTTGATATCAGATTGACCAATGAGGCATAGACCGTGTCATCCTCAATCAATCTATGTGTTTCTTGATCCCTGAGTAAACTAACTCAAACAAATGAGCTCAATATCTCATATTGACTCATTTGAGCATGACCATGCGTTTTAGTAGTTCTACTCAATCAAGGGGCCCACCGATATCACTCTCGTCATATGAGAGGGATAGATCCCATCTACATCACTCACATCCCTCCGCATAATTTGTTATATACCCAATAATCGCCTTTATGGTCCACCCTGTTACGGGTGACGTTTGACGAAACCAAAGTACATAATTCCTTATGTAGGGAACCGTAGTGACTTCAGGTTCGAGGACTATTCATACCAATAGTCACATGAGAAATTTTATGACACTCATATAACGATCCATGAAACTTTCTCATGGCGGGTCAGTTCAGTATATATTCTCTAATATATACCCATGTGTCAACTTGATATCATATATCCATGACTTGTGAGATCAAGTCATCAATCGACCTACATGCTAGTCTTTATGTATTAATATTGTCCTTGCATATTAATACTTGACTAGGAACATTTAGGAAAGTATTCTCTACAGCCTCTCATAATCAATTCTGCCAATTGATGTGCTGTAGATAAGAACCTACTTTTCTAGGCATTATTATATTTAATTTAGCTGGCACAAGCAAGATGTAAATATAATAACCAATCCTTTGCCTTTATTGAATATGATACAAAATGTTCCCTTTTCAACCATCACATGATTGGCTCTAGGGCTATAACTAACACTTCCATGGATAGGCAGTCGATTGATGTCGACAGCAGTCGACTGCCGAGGGATGGCAGTCGACTGATAGGAGTGTCACGAGCATAGAATGCTCCATAGATGACTGGGCAATCGACTACTAGGTCACCAGTCAACTGATGGGCATGATCAATTGACTGGTAGGTGATCCGTTGGAACTTGTCCAACGTGAATCTGGCCGTTGTGAGACAATGGCTACAGGGGCAGTCGACTGGGGCTTTTTGGCAGTCGATTGATGCGCGTGAAATTAGCTTGATGCAGGTTATAAATGGAGCTCAAGTGGGAGGATTTCGCCAAGGCTTTTGAGGTGACTTTGGAGGGTAATTGCTGTTGCATTCCAGACCTTCAAGAGCAAGCAAAAGCAAGCAACAAGAAAGCGATCAAAACAATTGTGTAAATGTTCTCTTTTGTTTTGTCTTTGTATTTCTTGTTGTATTTCATATTACTTGATGTAATAGCTTGTGAGAGGTTTCTCCACCTCCGACGTGTAGTTGAGAAGGAGTTTAGTTAGTGTCGTGTGCATAATTAGAGCTCGGAGAGCTCGCCCATGGAGTAGGAACCATTCGATACTGAACCACTTATATCGTGTGTGTTTGAGTATGCTTGTATTGTTGTTAGTATTATTATTGTTTCTATTGTTTCCGCTGCACTAACGACAATTGTAGACGAGCACGCAACAAGAACGATCGTATTCCACCGTATGACGATTGAGGGCTATTCACCCCCCTCTAGTCGGCTAACATACATACACATCGATCCCCTACAAGTGGTATCAGATCCAAGGCACTTGTCGAGGACTAACTGCCGACACAAGCACTACAAAATGGCCGGCTACAACCTTCAACCACCAAAGTTCGAAAGAGATTTTCTATGGTGGAGAATAAAAATGGAGGTATATCTAGAAACCAATTTTGATTTTATGCTAATCTTAGAAAACAGTTTTGAATTGCCTAGGGATGAAAGAAATAGGCAAATTGAGAAGTCAAGGTGGATCCAAGACCAAATCAAGGACTTCGAGACAAATCTCAAAGTAATCAAATTACTTAGTGATTTGATTCCTAACAATATTTGGTCTAGGTTGGGTAATTTTAGGGATGCAAAGGAATTGTGGGATAAAGTAATGAAATTCAAAGAAAATTCCCAATCGGCACAAGTAGAGGAGAATGCCGAGGAAGAAGCACCAATCACATTTGAAGATGTTGATGATTTGGTGGAGACCTCCACCTCTAGCATTGAGGGGGAGGAAAGGATTTCCATTCCGGAGCAAGATCAAAATGAAGCTTCTACCTCCGGAAGAAGTGAAGAGGCCTCCACCACCTCCCTAGGTAACTCAAGTGTTGTTATTTTAAATAAAAATTACATAATATGCTTTGAGTGTAGGGAGAAAGGGCATTACAAGAGCAAATGCCCTAAATTGGCTAAGGAAAAGGCATTGACACCAAAAGTCAGTCCAAAGTCAAAGGATGCTGAAGTCCCCACAACTAGAAGCAAAGAGCACATTGTGTGCTTTAAATGCAATCAAAAGGGGCACTACCGAAGCCAATGCCCTAGGGGAAGAAGAAAGGGCAAGAAGGTGTATCTCATGTAGGGGGAGCTTCCAAAGCTAACCCTAAGGTACATTTAAATAATGCACCTTCGATTTCTAGGGATAAAAAGCATGCTAAAAATTATTTTAGCTCTCTTGCAATCATTAATGAAAAGCATGATAGTAGGAATAAATATGTTTGTTTGGGTGCTAAGCATGTTAGTTTCTCTAAGGACAAACCTAGGACCAATAACACTAAACCAATCTTGTCTAGGGAGTCAATTAGGAGAATTGAAGAAAACTTGGGCATTAACCCTAAGAAATCTAGGCATATGCCTAAAAAGAAAAACATTTCCCAAAAATATAATGAAAATTCAAATTTGGGAAAATTAGAGCTAGAGAACCAAGTCTTGAGGTCAAGGCTTGAGAGAATGGAGAAAACCCTTAGAATCATAGAAAATTCAATTCTAGGGTCAAATGCCCAAAAGTAAAGACCTAGGGTTCAAAAACGGTCTAAGGGCAAGGAAGGTTTGGGTCACAAACCTAAGCCCAAGAAGGCTTATCATAATGTTCCATTTGATTATGGAATAATTTCTAGGTCTAGGAAAACCAAGACTAATAGGGAAGTTATCCCTAAGACTAGTCATGGTATTTGCTTAGTGGCCAAGGACTTAAGGAAAACCAAGAAGGCCACTAAAAAGGTTATTGGGGAAGTTACCTCTAGAGTTGACCTAGGAAAGACCCATTTGACTAAGGCTTCAAAGCCTAAAAGGGTCATTAGGAAGGTATCTAGGGAAGTTATCCCTAGTGAATACCTTGTTAACCCAAGGAGCTCCAATAGGTATTGGGTTCCTAGGAGCGTGATCGATTCACGCTAGAAGGGTTAGGGTGTGTCAACCCTAAGTGGATGGGTAGTTAACCTAACCATAGTAGAGTTGACTCATTAGGATGTGCCAATATGCCTTGAGAAGTTGAAAAATGATTAAATTGGCACAATTAGGTCTAAGAGGTAATGGTGTGCCATTTCAGGTTTATGGCACACTAGGGGGAAAAATGGCTTTAAGGCAAAAATGGACTTAACCCTAGAAATGACAATTTGGATTCAACACTTAGGTATTCTATACCTTAGCATATTTTACTTTCCATGATTTATTTGTCTTGCCATGCCATGACATCATTTTCATTTTTATCTATAAAAATATCATGATCATGTTTAGAATTATTTTTATATGTCATGTATGCTAAAATGTCATTCACATGCCATGACATCATGATTTTGGCATATGCTTTTTATCTATATCATAATTATGCCATAATCATCATGCATAAAATAAAATGGAATTAAGGACCATGACATAATTTGATGGGAATCAAAGAATATTGTATAGAAATATGCATGAGACCATTAAAAAACAAAAATCCACATCTCACTAGATTAATTGACTTGTATGTGTTTTACACATCTAAATACAAGTGAGATATTTAGGGAAAATGAATTAAAGGTTTCAAAAACATTTTGAAAACATTTTGAAAAACCATGGTGAAGTCTATCTTTTGATAGCTTTCACCATTGAATGGGATGATACAAAGAGGGCTCTTTATTGAAGCTTTTCTTAACTTTTGGACTTTGTATCAATCTCATAATTTAGTGGGTAAAATAATTTTCAAATATTCTTCACCCATAGTGTTTATGATAAGTATTATACATACCAAATTTCAAGATTTTTAAACTTATGTATATTTACTTATGAATTTTGGAAAGTCATTTCTGAAATTCATAAAATTGTAATCACGATTATCAATCGACCGCCATGGTGTGATCGGTGATGAAAGTGGCAATGATTGATTTCGAATTGATCATTGCCCGATTTTGGCTAAACCTTGTTGGTTAGGCCCATGTTCAGCTAGGTTAAGGTCCCCTAACCACTCCTAACCCTAGAAAATGTTTGGGAGAGCATTAGAAAGGGTGGAAATCCATTGGACATGGATTAGGAGAAGGGTTTAGGGAGAGTATCAATTTTAAGGTGCATGAGAGTTCATTATTGAACTTTGCCTTAATTTTGATTGGTTAAATGTTCCTATTGGCTTAGGGACTCTCCAAGGACATTGTTGGTGCAATGGTCAAGGGGGAGCAAGCCTCTAGGGGGAGGTATCCATCATGGGAAGATGGATGTGTGTTTCCTCATGGGAGGAAAGTTTGGGTTGCCTCTCTTAAGTGATATGGGATCACTAGAAAGATTGAGGGCATGCCAAAGGGAAGATTGTAAGATCTCATTGGGATATGAGACATTGAAACCCTTGAGAACCTTTTTGATGTAGTGTCAAAAAGGGGGAGAAGTTACTAATTGGGGTTCGTTGGAATTCTCATTGGGATATAAGAATTGCCAATATGGGAGAATTGGTAGACTTGTGATGGTAGTTTTGTCAATCATCAAAAAGAGGGAGATTGTTGGTGCAATTGGCCCAGGTTGACTCGAGTTTGACTTGAGCAGTACTTTGATAGTATTTTGATGATAGACAAAACTCATGACATGGGATTGTCATGGGAAAGTCCAAAATGGAGTTGGCATGGAAAATCCAAGCATGAAGCTTGGTGTGGAAAAGTCCAAAGCATTGCGAAGCCATTCGCTTGGTGCTTGGTGAGAAATGCATTGCGAAGCCCTATGCTTGGTGCATGTGGGAAGTCTTGAGCACTTGGTAAGTTCACTAGGCTCGGGGTCCTTGAGTCGGTGAAGGATGTCATTGCGAAGCCGTGCACTTGGTGCATCCGAGGGACCGTCGGACGGGGAGCGAATGGAGTGAGGCCCAAGGGAAGCATACTTCGAGGGCAAGAGATGCGAAGGATAGCGTTGCGAAGCCATGCGCTTGGCGCATCCGAGGGACGTTGGCCGAGGGAAGAGAGCTTCGGTGGGGAACTCCATGAGGGATAAGGTGGACTTGGCCAAGTGGCTACGACTTAGTGTAGGAGACTCAAACTTGATGTTTGAGGGTTTACCCGACGGTCGGATGCTCAAACAACTTGGTGTTTGAGGTTTTACCTGACAGCAGTCGACTGCCATAGGTGCTGGTTCGATTGGTCCAAGTCGACTAGGGTTTGACTGGTGTTAGACTGTAGTTTTTTGCTTGGCAGTCGACTGATGTCGATAGTAGTCGACTATCGAGGGATGGCAGTCGACTGATGGGAGTGTCGCGAGTACAGAACACTCCATAGCTTATTGGGAAGTCGACTACTAGGTCACCAGTCAACTGATGGGCATGATCAGTCTACTGGTAGGTGATCCGTTAGAACTTGTCCAATGTGGATCTGACCGTTGTGAGACAACGGTTACAGGGGCAGTCGATTGGGGCTTTTTGGCAGTCGACTAATGCGCCTGAAATCAGCTTGATGCAGGTTATAAATGGAGCTCAAGTGGGAGGATTTCGCCAAGGCTTTTGAGGTGACTTTGGAGGGGAATTGCTGTTGCATTCCAGACCTTCAAGAGCAAGCAAAAGCAAGCAACAAGAAAGCGATCAAAATAATTGTGTAAAAGTTCTCTTTTGTATTGTCTTTGTATTTCTTGTTGTATTTCATATTACTTGTTGTAATAGCTTGTGAGAGGTTTCTCCGCCTCCGAAGTGTAGTCGAGAAGGAGTTTAGTTAGTGTCGTGCACATAACTAGAGCTCGGAGAGCTCGCCCGTGGAGTAAGAACCATTCGATTCTGAACCACGTATATCGTGTGTGTTTGCGTATGCTTGTATTGTTGTTAGTATTATTATTGTTTCTATTGTTTTCGCTGCACTAATGACAATTGTAGACGAGCATGCAACGAGAACGATCGTATTCCACCGTACGACTATTGAGGGCTATTCACCCCCTCTAGCCGACCAACATACATAGACATCGATCCCCTATAGGTTTGTCCTTAGATAAATTGTTTTTAGGGACATTAGTCCCAAATTTATTATCCAAGTGGACAATGTTAGCTCCTAAACAAAAATATTTGTTATTCCTAGCATGCTCTTTATGATAAATAGCAAGATTGCTAAAATTATTTCTAGCATGCTTTTGCCTATATTTGAAAGAAAAAGCATTATTTAGATATACCTTAGGATTTGCCTTAGAGGCTCCCCCTACTTGTGATGCTCTCTTTTTCTCTCCCTTTGGACATTGACTCCGATAATGTCCTTTTGAATTGCACTTGAAGCATATGACATGCTCCTTGTTATTTTGACTTTAGGCACCGGCATCTTTGACCTTTGAAGCCGGTGGAGTCTTCTTGACTTTCTTTGGGAACTTGCTCTTGTAGTGCCCACTTTCCCTACACTCAAAGCAAATTATATGTTTTTTATTTAAAACCAAATTGCTTGAGTTACCTAGTTCGGTGGTGAGAGTCTCTTGAGCTTTTTCTTCCTCTCGACCGGATGTGGATGGCTCCTCTTGTGTCTCCGGTGTTGAGGATACTCTAATCTCCTCCCCCTCAATCCTAGAGGTGGAGGTCTCCACTTCTTCTACTTCCTCTTCCTCCTTGGATGTTGATGGTCTCTCAATCTCCAAGTCCTCACTTCTTTGTGAGGATGATGTGTTTGCCTCTTCGGTCCCTTCCTCTTGGACCGGTAATGGACTTTCATGAAGCTTGGCCAAATCGCTCCATAGCTCCTTGGCATCCATACACTCACCTAGGCTACACAAGAAGTCATTAGGAATTAAATCAAAAATAAATTTGATTACCTTCTTATTATTCTCAAATCATTGGAGTTGATCCTCACTCCGTCTCTTCTTTTTGAGGAAGCCACCTTTTGGTCCTCTTGGATATTCAAATCCATCTATTAATATGGACCATTCCTCAAAATCCTTCTCTTCTAAAAATTTAAGCCTTCTCGTCCATAGAAAGCATAAGGGACCGGTGTGTTGATCTCCCATCCTAATTGTTCTTGGACTTTCATCTTCACCCTCTAGCGTGCCCCCTTAGTTGTTAAACCTTGAAGAGCGGCCTCACTCTGATATCACTTGTAGGGTGATCGTTGGAATGCTAGAGGGGGGTGAATAGCGTCGTACTATATGTCGATGGAAATCATTCGTGTTCGTCTCTACAAAACTCGTTATGCACAGCGGAAAATAGATAATAATAACAATAACGAAATAAGATAAACACGAACACACAAGTATTTAACGTGGTTCAGAACCGAACGGTTTCTACTCCACGGATCGAGCTCTAAAGAGCTCTAGTGATGCACATGCAATCACTAATAACAAATACTCCTTCTCGATACAAGTCGAAGGCGGAGAAACCTCGTACAAATGTTCTTACAACAATAAGAAATAGATACAAGCAATTTCAATAAGGAAATGTAATGTAAGTAAAGAAAACTACTTTACAATTGCTCTTTTGGATGCTTGATTTTTGTTTGCTTGAATTGCACTTGGAGACCCTTATTTGCAACAGCAAATCGCCCTAAAAGCCCTCAAGAAATACTAGCTTTTTCCTCCTTCAGGAGCTCCATTTAAAGCTTCTACATGTGTTGGAAAATGTCGATCAGTTGACTACTCGGGACCATCAGTCGACTGATGTCACTATTGTCGTGAGACAACAGTTAGATCCACGCTAGAAAGATCAAACGGATCCATCATCACTCGACTGATTATGACCATAAGTCGACTGATCAAGCCATCACTCGACTGCTGACCGCAGCAGTAGAGTGAGACTCCATTCTGTGCTCTAAAACTCGAGCACCAGTCGACTGATAACAAGATCAGTGGACTGCTTGGCCAATCAGTAGACTACCCACATCTGGCAGTCGACTGCTAGGCTAATTCTCGTAGTTAAACCCTAGTTGACTCTAACCAGTCGATTGTCATATGGCACCAATCGACTGGAACACCTCAAACATGTGATTTTAGCCGAAGTATGGTTCCCCCATACTTGCTAGACCACCCTTAGCCTAGACCTAAGCCTTTTAGACACCTCCATCAGCCTCACGCCTCTCAGATCCCTCCAAGTCATCCTTTACTTGTTCATCCATTGCGCTAGCCTTCAGGTGCTTCCATCGGCTATGTCATGCTAACAGTGTCTACACCGCCAAAGTACATTGGACTTACGCTGCCAAGACTCTACTTGGACTTTACGCTACCAACCATTAGACTTATGCTGCTAAGACTCCCGCTTGGACTTGACGCCGCCAATATCAAACCCATTGGACTTCTCAAATGCCAAGACTTAAGCTTGGACTTTCCCTTGCCAACCCATGCTGGACTTTCCTTGCCAAGACCCATGCTTGAACTTTTCCTTGCCAAGACCCATGCTTGGACTTTACATGCCAAGTACTCAAGACTTGGACTTTCCCATGACAATCACATTGTCATATGTTTTTGTCGAACATCAAAACATCTCTTGAGTCAAGCTCGAGTCCTAGTCAATCGTGACCTGGCCGATTGCACCAACATAACCTTCCCGTTTATTCCTCCCTTTCTTTTGTAGATCCACTTGCATCCAATGGGTTTAACACCGTTGGGTGGTTCTACTAGCTCCCAGACCTGATTTGAATTCATAGATTCTATCTCAGAATTCATCGCACTTTGCCAAGATACCGCATCTTTATCTTCGATTGCCTCATCATGTGTCCAGGAATCAGGTTCATGTTCCCCAGGGACCAAATCAAAAGATTCTCTCAAGAACATGAATCTATCAGGTTGTTTAACAACCCTCCCACTACGATGAGGTATCACCTGTGTATCCTCTGTGACACATGGTGCAGTGACTTGTGGTATATCCTCTTGTACCAGTGGTACTGAAGCAGTGACTTCCCCTTTCAATTCATCCCGAATAATCTTACTCATGGGCTTGTGGTTCATTATATAGTCTTCCTCTAGAAATCTGGCGTTCGTGTTAACGATCACCCTCTAATCTCTAGGACTATAAAACAAAACACCTTTCGTTCCTCTAGGATAGGCAACGAGCATGCACATTTTTGTATGAGGTTCCAACTTACCAGCATCTGCCTTCAGCACATGTGCTGGACTCCAGCAAATCCGAATATGTCTCAGACTAAGCTTTTGCCCAGTCCACAATTCAGTGGGAGTAGAAGGCACTAATTTAGATGGTACCAAGTTCAAAATATACACTGTCGTATCTAGGGCATACCCCCAAAACTAATCTGGCAACTCAGAATAACTCATCATCGATCTAACCATCTCCATAAGAGTCTTATTCCTTCGCTCCGCTACACCATTCTGCTGGGGTGTGCCATGTGTAGACAATTGGGATTGAATCCCAGCCTCTGATAAGTAATTCCTTAACTCTCCCAAGAGGTACTCACCACCACGATCAGATCGTAGTGTTTTGATACTTTTACCTTGACGTTTCTCCACTTCGGCCTTGAATTCTTTGAACCTGTTAAAGCATTCAGACTTGCGGTGCATCAAGTAAATGTATCCATATCTTGAATAATCATCTATAAAAGAGATGAAATATTCAAAACCACCTCTTGCCTGAATAGACATAGCACCACACAAATCAGAATGAACCAACTCCAACACATCTTTGGTTCTATACCCCTTTGCCTTAAAAGTCCTCTTGGTCATTTTACCCTCCAAGCATGATTCGTAGGTTGGGAAATCCTCCACCACTAATGAACCCAGAGGTCCATCAGCTATCAACCTTTGAATTCCGCTTAGGTTTATATGACCTAGCCTTAGATGTCAAAGACATGTTTGGTTCATCTTCGAAGGTTATTTTCTCTTTTTGGAATTAGAAGATGAGTTATTCACTTCTATTTGCATCGTGGGAGCTTTTGGTTCGAGTGTATATAAATTTCCTATCAATGCACCATAACAGATAATCTCCCTATTCCTTTTTATAATAACTCTGTCATTAAAAGAAATAGAATATCCATCCATAAACAATTTAGAAATCGAAATCAAATTCTTTCTAAATAAAGGTACATAAAGGCAATTTTTCAAAACCAAAACTTTATTCCTCTCAAAAGACAAATAAACATCTCCCACTACAATAGCCGATACCTTCGTAGCATCACCCAAGTAAACGGTAATCTCCCCCTCAACTAGTCGTCTGGTTTCCTAGAACCCCTACAAAGTATTGCAGACATGATTAGTGGCTCCCACATCTACACACCAGGTGCCAATAGATAACACCACTAAACATGTTTCAACAACTAGACCAAAGGATATACCTTTGTTCAGATTCTGGTTGGGACAGTCCTTCTTCCAATGTCCAGTCTGCTTGCAAGTGAAGCACTTGCCTTTTGACTTCTTCACTTGTCCCTGAAATCCTCCCACCACCTATGCTCCACCTTGTTTCTTCTTCTTCTTGCCTTTCGGCTTAGAAGTAGAAACCTTCTGAGCAACCATGGCCTTAGCCTGAGCAAGCCCATCTGCAGCCTGGAGTTCTGTCAGAAGCTCCGCCAATGAATACAACCTTTTATTCATGTTGTAGTTTAGGCGAAACTACTCAAAACTCCTAGGTAGAGACTGGAGAATGATATCGACCTGGGTTTCCCCATCGATCTCAGCTCCGAGGACTTCTAGCTCATTTGCCGACTTAGGAGGATATTCTTTGAAGAGTACATACTTGTACTCCTCTGCAGTTAAGACAATATCTAGATTCCTTTTCCAATCAACATAATTGGGTACGGTAAGTTTATTTTCCTTTAGTATCACAATAAGTGGGTTGAAAGTCTTTTTTAAAAAACCTAAGAATCACATAAATCAAAACTTTAGAATTCAAAAATTTATTGATTCCTCAAACAATAAAATTTCAAAATCAACCAATACCTCAAAACACCGAGAATATCGTATGCCACGATCGTGTGGACGTATACGAATTCTACATTTGTAAGAGGAGGTTTTACCCATTAATTTTATTATCTTGTCAACCTAACTTTTTGACAAATAAAATTAATAGTTGGCTCTTCTTCATCTCTACAAATAAAAGCAGTGACTCTGATTGCGAGGATACTCTTATTTGCATGTAAGTGTTTACCATTACTCGATACCAAGGCAATTATCTCGGGTTATGTGCCTTCCGATGGGGAAGTACACATGCTCCTTAATAATTTCCTATAACCATATTCGACCCTGTGATCCGCAAAACAAACACATCCGATATGGAGGAAGGCACTCAGAGCCGACGCGCAAGTTTGCTTGCATCACATGTCAAATCATAATGGAGGCCGTGGGAATTTATAAAAATATCCCTCTCCCGCTTAGTAATTTAAAATTGAGGAATTTTCCTAGCACACGACATGCATATCAAACAATAAGCAATAAATATGAAAAAGAAATATTTTCAAACTATTATGACTTTTGTTCTCCAATATGCCTCCCGTTGTATCACCATCTCGTCCGCTCCTTCCTACGCCATGTAAAAGCCATCCGGAGATCTGAGCCGAGAAGAACTATTTTAATTTACATCCATCGATCCTATACTCCACGAAGGAGTGTACATGAAATCTAGATTGAAAGTAAACTAAAATAAAAAGAGTGGCTAAACAATACCGTACTTAATTACAAAAATTAAATATTAGCCTCGTCAACCCCGAGGATTCAAATAATATACAATTACACACATACAATCACATACACACATATGGCCATAATAGTTGGATCCTATGCCTACAACCAAAAAGTTAACCTACGCACATCCTAGTATTATCCGGCACATAAAAAATATGATAAGTGCATAAAATTAACTGAATCCTAAACACACAAAACTGGAAACCATGGCTCTGATACCACTTGAAGGAGGGAAACTTCGCTTCCCACTTCAACTCAGTCACTTGTTCATGGTGATCCCGTCTTCGTCCCTGGATTAAAATAAATTAATCCTTGACAAATAGGATTACCCAAGCTACCGTTTCATCATCGTGCTATTCAATTAGAGTGGTCACTTGAACAAACTTGTTGTTCACGTAACCTACCTCTATTCTTCGAATAGCTGCAGAATAGACGATGTACGGATCGCTGGTCTTTGTGTTTGTATTCGAGGTCCAAGTAAATTAACCACATACAAAATATATATCATACAAAGAAACAAAAGGAAACCAAAACAAGAATTATACCTCTTGGTTACCTCTTGGCCTTCTATTGTATGTTCTATCCTCCTCTTGGACGTTGTGTGGGCAACGATCCTCCAAGAGTTGAAGCCTCCTAGATCACGATCTTCCTTTCCTTGCTCGCTCCGAACAAAAAGAAGAAACACGCTCCCTTCTTCTCCTATCTAGTGCCGACCAATAATCCTCTAAGAATTGTTGCCTCCGGCCAAGGAGAGGGAGAGGAAGAAGTGGGCGCCGACCAACAAGAGGAGTTCTTGTTCTTGCAGTAGCGGAAAATAGGAGGAGGCGTGAATATGGAGAAGATGAGGTGGCGCCGACCAAGGAGAACCAAGAGACAAATCCTAATCTCCAAGAAGCCGCCGGCCAAGAGAAACAATCCTTAGGTTGCCGCCCAAGAGAAGCCAAACCCTAATCTTCTTATGTTGCCACCCACTCCTAAACCCTAATCTCCCAAAGGATGTTCCACGCCCAAGCCTTGCCCATCCTTTTATAGAGCTAGGCTTAAGCCTCTTTTTAATCTCCATCATCGGATCTAGGGATTTAATCTCAACCGTCAGATCTAGGGATTTAATCTCAATCGTCGGTGAAGGGTTTTGTCCGGAACCGAAGCTCTGATACCACTTGAAGGTAGGAAACTTCGCTTCCCACTTCAACTCGGTCGCTTGTTCATCACGATCCCTTCTACGTCCCAGGATAAAAAAATTTATCCTTGACATGAGGGATTACCCAAGCAACCGTTTCATCGTCTGCTATTTGATTAGAGTAGTCACTTGAACAAACTTGTTGTTCAAGCCACCAACCTCTATTCTACAAATAGCCGCGGAATAGACGATGTACGGATCGCCGACTTTTGTGTTTATGTTCGGGGTCAAAGTATATTTAGCCACAAAACAGAATATATAACATTCATATAATTGAAGAACAAATATAGACAACTTACAAATGAATATAAACAAACATTATACCTCTTGGTCTTCTATTGTATGTCCTTCCTCCTTTAGGACGACGTGTGGGCGACGATCTACCAAAAGTTGAAGCTCCAAGATCACCAATCTTCCTTCTTTGCTCGCTCCGAACAAGAGGAAGACTAAGAAACAAAACCCTTCTCCTTCCTTTAGCCAACTAACAAACACCAACCTAGGTGCTTGCCGCCGACCAACAAGGAGAAGATGATGGAAATAGTTGCCGGCCAAGAGCCCCAAGGGAAGACCCTAAGCCTTGTTTCCATCGGCCAAGGAGAGGAGAAGGACTAGGTTTGGACGTCGGCCAAGGGAGGGAAGGAGGAGATGGGCGCCGGCCACCAAGGAAGAAGAAGAAGAACTTCTCCAATTGTTGCCGCCCACTCCAATACCCAAACCCTAGCCGCCCAAACACAATCCTAACCTAACTAGGATTCCTTGCCGCCCAAGGAAAGCAAACCCTAATCTCCTAAGCCATCAAGTTGCTGCCCACCCCCTTAAGGATTATTTATAGGGTTAGGGATAAGCCTTGTTTTAATCTCTACCATTGGTTCTAGGGATTTAATCTCAACCGTCAGATCTAGAGATTTAATCTCAACCGTCGGATCTAGAGCTTTAATCTCTACCTTTGGATCTAGAGTTTTGTTTTCAACCATTGGATCTAGGCTTCATGAGGGTTTAATAGGCTACAATAGGGACCATGAGGAGGAGTTGGATCTTGGCCACCCAATGGATCAAGCCCACATAAAGTCCGATCCATTAATGATAATCCAATCCACTAAAGGATTATTATTGATCTACCTCACCAACCCCCATAAGTTAATAAGGGCTCCATATATTATATGTATATTTATCTCCCCGTGTTTAAGATCTCGAATGTCCGTTGATTAATTAATATATTGATCATTAATTAATCAACATCTAACTCCATGAGTAGTACCACTCAACCTTATCATCATGCCGGACCAAGTCCACCTGCAGGGTTTACATGATGAACCTTATGAGCTCCTCAAGGGGACATCAACATCCTAATATATACGACATGGTTTCCTCCTATAATCAACGGCACACCATATAAATAATATCATTTCTCAACTTACCGAGCCTATCAATTTAATCTATAAATCTCGCCCATTGGTAAATCAAAGAAATGAATACTAAGTATATGTGCCCGTTATTATATCGGGATTAAAAGTATGTACAATATAATATCTGAAGTCTAATTCGATTATGTAGTCAACAATAAATCGAATCACCTCTAAGTCGGTCCTGCTCAATACACACAAAGTGTACTAGTGTGATTCTATGGTCAAGATAAACCAATACCAAATCACACTACAACCATACCAATGGTTTGACCAAAGCCATCTCGGTTGTGAGCCTTTACATATACTTTACAAGGAGCCGATAACATGATCTCCCTTGTGAAACCACACACCATGTTATCTACAATGTAATGTATTAGATAATATGCATAACCATAAATATGCAAACAATGATCATGTGATTCTTATTTCAAAATAAAGATGTTCATACAAAAGATAGACTTTTCAGTATACATCCCAATAGTCGGATCTAGAGATTTAATCTCCATCGTCGGATATAAAGATTTAATCTCCACCGTTGGATCTAGAGATTTAATCTCCACCGTCGGATCTAGAGTTCCAGTTGCCACCACCGGATCTAGAGATCCAATTTCCACCATCGGATCTAGGCTCCATGAGGGTTTTAATAGGCTACAATAGGGACCATGAGGAGGAGTTGGATCTTGGGCACCCTATGGATCAAGCCCACATAAAGTCCGATCCATTAATGATAATCATTCCACTAGATGATTATCATTGATCTACCTCACCAACACCCATAAGTCAATATGGGCTACATATATTATTTGTACATTTATCTCCACATGTTTAAGATCTCGAATATCCACTAATTAATTAATTTACTGACAATTAATTAATCAACATCTAACTCCATGAGTAGTACCACTCAATCTTATCATCATGTCGGACCAAGTCCACCTGCAGGGTTTAGATGATGAACATTTTGAGCTCCTCAAGAGGACATCATCATCCTAATATATAGAACATGGTTTCCTCCTATAATCAATGGCACACCATATAAATAATATCATTTTCCAACTTACGGAGCCTATCGATTTACTCTATAAATCTCGCCCATTGGTAAACCAAAGAAATAAATACTAAGTATATGTGCCCGTTATTATATCGGGATTAAGAGCATGTACAACATAATATTCGAGGTCTGATTCAATTATGTAGTCAGCAATAAATCTAATCACCTCTAAGTCAGTCCTGCTCAATACACACAAAGTGTACTAGTGTAATTCTATGGTCAAGATAAATCAATTCCAAATCACACTACAATCATACCAATGGTTTGTCTAAAACCATCTCGGTTGTGAACCTTTACTTATACTTTACAAGAAACTGATAACATAATCTCCCGTGTGACACTACACACCATGTTATCTATAATGTAATGTATTAGACAATATGCATAACCATAAATATGCAAACAATGATCATGTGATTCTTATTTCAAAAATAAAGATGTTCATACAAAAGATAGACTTTTCAGTATACATCCCAACAATCTCCTACTTATATTAAAAGACTATGCTGTCCTCAAACTACCATACATCTGATTTTCATTCCCTCCATATGCCTATCAAAAGCTTTCGCCAGAAGGGCCTTAGTGAAATGATCTGCCAGGTTATCCTCTGATGCAATCTTGGCCACAACAACTTCTCGTTTTACGATTTCTCGTATCAGGTGGTACTTGCGCTCTATGTGTTTACTTTCCTTATGAGCTCGTGGTTTCTTCGAGTTTGCAACTGTACCACTGTTATCACAATAAATTCTGATAGTTCTGGGCAAACCAAGAATCACATCTAAGTCCATCAAGAAGTTCCTTAGCCACACAGCTTCTTTGGCCACCTCAAAGGCTGCCACATACTCAGCTTCCATGGTAGTGTCTGCCACGCATTTTTGCTTGACACTCCTCCATACAATGGCTCCACCTCCCAAAGTAAACACAAAACCAGAGGTAGACTTACTGTTATCCCTATCTGATTGGAAGTCGGAATCTGTGTAACCCACAGGGAGTAATTGATCTGCCTGGTAAACTAGCATATAATCCCTAGTCCTTCTCAGGTACTTCAATATATGCTTTACCACAGTCCAATGTCCCTCTCCTGGATTACTATGATATCTTCTAACCATGCCAATGACAAAGCAGATATCTGGTCTCATACACAACATAACATACATGAGGCTTCCTACTGCCGAAGCATAAGGAATAACCTTCATCTCCTCTATCATCACAGATGTTCTAGGACACATCTCCTTAGATAAAGGAACTTCATTGCTGAAAGGTAGAAAACCTTTCTTGGAGTTTTGCATGCTAAAGCGAGCCAAAATGGTGTCTATGTATGAAGCTTGAGATAAGCACAACATCCATTTTCTGCGATCCTTTATAACCTTGATCCCAAGGATGTGTCTCACTTCTCCCAAGTCTTTCATATCAAAATATTTGGACAACCATACCCTTACGTCCGATAACACCTTGACATTGTTGCCAATTAACAAAATATCATTTACGTATAGTACAAGAAATACCACTACATTTCCATCACATCTCTTGTATACACAAGACTCATCCGGGCTTTGAATAAATCCATAAGACTGGATTACCTCATCAAAGCGGATGTTCTAAGACCTTGAAGCTTGTTTCAATCCATAAATGGACCGATTAAGCTTGCACACAAGATGCTCTTTGTCCTTTGTAATGAATCCCTCTGGTTGCTTCATATAAATGATTTCCTCAAGACTTCCATTAAGGAAAGTTGTCATGACATCCATCTGCCACACCATATAATTCATATGAGCAGCAATACATAAGAGAATTTGAATATACTTAAGCATGGCTACCGGTGAAAAGGTCTCCTCATCTCTTTCTGAGTATACCCCTTCGCAACAAGCCTTGCTTTGAAGGTCTCAACCTTCCCGTCTATTCCTCTCTTTCTTTTGTAGATCCACTTGCATCCAATCGCTTTTACACCATTGGGTGGTTCTACTTGCTCCCAGACCTGATTTGAATCCATAGATTCTATCTCAGAATTCATCGCACTTTGCCAAGATACCACATCTTTATCTGGATCGCCTCGTCATATGTCCAGGGATCAGGTTCATGTTTTCCAGGGATCAAATCAAAAGAATGTTCCAAGAACATGAATCTATTAGGCTGTCTAACAACCCTTTCACTACGATGAGGTATTACCTATGTATCCTCTGTGACACGCAGTGCAGTGATTTGTGGTATATCCTCTTGTACCAGTGGTACTGAAGTAGTGACTTCCCCTCTCAATTCCTCCAGAACAATCTTACTTATGGGCCTGTGGTTCATCACATAGTCTTCCTCTAGAAATCTGGCGTTCGTGCTAACGATCACCCTCTGATATCTAGGACTATAAAACAAACCACCTTTCATTCCTCTAGGATAGCCAACAAATATGTGCACTTCTGTACGAGATTCCAACTTACTAGCATCTGCCTTTAACACATGTGCTGGACTTCCCCAAATCTGAATATGTTTCAGACTAGGCTTTCACCCAGTCCACAATTCTGTGGGAGTAGAAGGAACTGATTTAGATGGTACCAAGTTCAGAATAAACACTGATGTATCTAGATCATATCCCTAGAACGAATCTGGCAACTCAGAATTACTCATTATCGATCTAACCATCTCCATAAGAGTCATATTCCTTTGCTCTACTACACCATTCTACTGGGGTGTGCCAGGTGTATACAATTGAGATTTAATCCTAGCCTCTGATAAGTAATTCCTAAACTCTCCCAAGAGGTACTCACCACAACAGTCAGATCGTAGTGTATTGATACTTTTACCTTGACATTTCTCCACATCAGCCTTGAATTCTTTGAACTTGTCAAAACATTCAGACTTGTGGCGCATTAAGTAAATGTATCCATATCTCGAATAATCATGTATAAAGGAGACAAAATATTCAAAATCACCTCTTGCTTGGATAGACATAAGACCACACAAATTAGAATGAACCAACTCTAACACATCTTTGGCTCTATACCCCTTGGCCTTAAAATGCCTCTTGGTCATTTTACCCTCCAAGCAAGATTAACAGGTTGGGAAATCTTCCACCACTAATCAACCCAGAGGTCCATCAGCTATCAACCTTTAAATTTTTCTTAGGTTAATATAACCTAGCCTTAGATGCCAAAGATATGTTTGGTTCATCTTCCTAGGGTTTTGGGCGGCTAGGGCTTGGAGAGGCATTGGGCAGCTAGGGTTTTTTCTCTTCCTTGGGCGGCAAGACTCTCTATTCTCCCTAGGGTTTTGGCCGGCGCCTCCCTCCTTCCTCTCATCCTTTGTCAGCATCCCAATCCTCTTTCTCTCCTCCTTGGCTGGCGGCAAGGGCTAGGGTCTCTTCCTTTGGAGCTTTTTGGCCGGCACCCATACTCCTTGTTCTCCTCCTTGGCCGGCGGCAACATCAAGTCCATTGACTTGGTGGCCGGTCCTAGATAGGAGAAGAGTTTTGTTTCATTCTTTCCTTTGTTCAGAGCGAGCAAGGAAGGGAAGAACGTGATCTAGGAGGCTTCAACTCTTGGAAGATTGTTGCCCACACAACGTCCAAGAGGAGGATAGGACATACGATAGAAGACCTTGAGGTAAACAAGAGGTATAAATCTTGTTTTGCTTTCCTTTTGTTCCTTTGTATATTATATGTATGATATGTGGCTAAATTTACTTGGACCCCGAATACAAACACAAAAATCGGCATTCCATACATCGTCTATTCCACGGCTAATCGTAGAATAGAGGTCGGTTGTTTGAACAACAAGTTTGTTTAAGTGACCACTCTAATCGAATAGCACGACGATGGAATGGTTGCTTGGGTAATCCATCTTTGTCAAGGATATTTTTTTTTATCCGGGGACGTAGACGGGATTGCCATGAAGAAGCGACCGAGTTGAAGTGGGAAGTGAAGTTTCTTCCCTTCAGTATACATGATCATTATTTGGGAAATGATCCGGGTCATCCACTATGTATATTAGTGTAGAGGGGGTTCGATAATTAATTTGAAACGGTACCACGATAATTCACCGTTATCAACTGCCCAAAAATGAAGGCAAAATATAAGCAAACCAAGAATGCTTTTCAAGCAATGTGGGAGGAGGAAGAAGATCAAAATAATGACTTGGCATTCATGGTAAAACTAGTAGAGTTCGTGTCTAAAGCCGACTACAAATCCAACTCTGACTCTGACTCTGAAGACGAATTCGAGACAAGACTCAAAGTCGGGTCAAAAGAAAAGATTAAGGTAATTCATTCACTAATTGCAAATTTATATCATATAATTATGTTGTTAAATAGGAAATTAACTATGTCCGAGTCTAGAATTGAGTCATTGCTTGAGGAGGTTGAAACCCTCAAGCAAAAGGCTACTCTAAGCTCTTCAACTAGTCAAGTTCAAGAGAGAAGCTCAACTCAAGTTGAAAAACTTGAGGAAGAGAATTCTCTCTTGAAAGGATGAGTTCAAGAGCTCGAGGCTAAGTTGGAAAGTTTCTCGTTAGGATCCAAGAATCTTAATCGACTTCTTGGAACCCAAAGAGTCGTGTACAACAAAGACGGACTCGGGTTTAAGTCAAAGACTACGAATCGATCTTACATGTCTATTGTAAATCATAGTCATCTAAGAGTCCAAGCATGGGTCCCCAAAATTCTATTGAATTCACATATAAGGACCAATAAGTATTGGATTCCCCAGGATCAAGTCCACTTTATGGATAGACCATGTTGGTTCAATGGTCCAGGGGGAGCTAGTACTAAAATAGTGTACCCATTTTCTTAGTTAAAGCTTTGCATGCTTAGTTAATCTTTGTTTTAATTTTTAGAATGGCTAGATGGGACAAATAGTTAGTCAACTTTGATAACATAGTATTAGGATGCAGCGAGATAATAATACGTTAGGGAAACGAAGTCTCGTGTATTCGATCTGGATAAGACGTATCTAGCTTGGTACACTTGGCTGAGTTAAACTAGTTTAAGCTACCTCGCCGTATCCTAAAATAGTTAGAGCAGGAAGTAATCTTAAGTAACTCAAGTAATCAATTTCTTGAATTTGGCTTTGTATAAGGAAGTTGTCATTGTTTCGATCAAAGAAGACCTCTCTGCTTTGCCACGACCTGGAAGCCAACTTCTCAAAAAGTTTACTTGACGAGCTAAGGGTTAAATACAAATCTAACTCATGGTTGATTAGATTTAAATCACTTAAACTTAATCAAGAAAACTTGAAATCATCTCACAAGATATATAAGGTGAACATATTTTAAAACACATAGAATGAGTGAGATGTTAAGGATAATTAAAATACGAATAATATAACTCTTTGAAATGATTTCAAAATTATACTTACTCTTTTAATTGGCATTTAGATGTATAGTTACAATTTTGTGTGACCGATACTAAATATATAACTCTCTAGGTCAAGTTTAGGGCCCCATAAATATTTTATACCTTATGTATTTGACTAAGGGGAAGAGCAAACTAACCTTCAAAGCTATATTACAAACTCCTAAAGTAACTTTTGAACTTATAATGTTTTGGGCATTAAAATTATGTTTCAAAAAATTATTATTCGTAAAACTAGTTTTACAATTTTTGGTGCAAAGGGATATACCTCGAACGAATCTAGCTAATTCTAGACGCATGCTTGGACTCATATTTGATTTCGTTCTATTTTAAACCCCCTATTTTATATATACACCCCCAACTTTTACTTTTTTGATTTATGGCAAAAGGGGGAGAAGGGAAAAAGTTAAGGGGGAGTAACATAAAGTATCTTTTTCAAAATTCACCTAGGGTTAAGGGGGAGATTTTGAAAAAGCATTTAATTATATTGTTTACTTTGTTTTATGCTTAATGTTCTCCTTAACTTTGTGTCGGTTTGTCATAGATCAAAAAGGGGGAGATTGTTGGTGCAGGGGCACCAGATAATCAAACCTAGGTTTTGATTATGGCAAAGACACAAAGTTAAGGTCTTATCATTATCTCATATGCTCTATTAAGTGTGCATAAATGATTAAGCTGAGCTGAAGGTCTGCGGCACCCAAAGAATCTCGAGTTGAGAAACTGTGGTGGTCAGGCGACATCGGGAGAACTTCGATTTGATGTCTAAGAACCCAAGTGAAGACCGAAAGCTAGGCTACAAGTCATAAAAGACCAGAGGTAAGCTCGAGTGTGAGTAAAGGTGAGGTCGGGTCCTCTGTACGGGGACGACTTTAGGCGGCAATCCGACTAAAACTTCTAGTGGAAGGTCTAGGTTGAGATCGGATGGTAAGTAGCCATCAACTTTATCTTTACTCATATATTTTCAAACTAACTCTGTGTTGCAGTTAAATAACCAAGCTGGAAGTCGACTACTAGCTATTGGCAGTCAACTGCTGCTGGCATCAGTCGACTCATGAAGGCCATCAGTCGACTTCTATTTAAATTACCCACTTCGATGAAGGTCAAGATAAGAACCCCTTTTCTTGGATTGAGGTGTCCATTTGGATTAGATCTTGGGCTCAACGTTTAGGGGCTTGGAAGGCTATAAAAGAAGGGGGATTTCACCCCTTTAGGTCATCTCAATTGCTCTCAAAGTGCTCCCACAATGCCAAAGTTCTACGCCGGCACAATGCACACGTAACACCGACGCGAAGACAAAGATCTCTACTCTACTTCATGGATTGCTTCATTTAGTTCTTTCATTTGTACTTAATTTTGTACTCAAAACTTTTATTGTACGAGGTGAGGTAGGCTTGTTGCCTTATCCTCGAGTTTTGGTTTTTGTGTAATCATTGTCTCCTACCTCCAACGAGGAGGAGACTCTATAGTGAATTGCCTTTCGTATGCGGTCTAGGATTACAGGGCCTTGGAGTAGCAACTATTAGATTGTGAATCAAGTAGAAACAAAATTGTGTCTTTTACTTTTTCCACTGCGTACTTGATTTTCATACGACGAAAAGATAATTTTACGATCGCTATTCACCCCCTCTAGCGATTCGCTTCGATCCAACAAAAACTTAGACTTCCCATGCCAAGTACTCAAGACTTGGACTTCCAATGACAATACATTGTCATACATTTTATTGAACATCAAAATACCACTCGAGTCAAACTCGAGTCTGGTCAATCATGACCTGGGATGATTGCACCAACACTAGCAACGTACGATTCCTCTACCTTTGGTATCAGAGCTAGGATCTCTTCATTTGGACTAATCGCCAAGGAGAAAAAGCGCTAGAGGATGGAGTTGGTGAACGATGGATTTGGATGGGACATCAACACTCCAATTCCATACACCTTTTATGGACGAGAAGGGTTCAATCAATGGAAGGAATGGATGGAGAATTTCTTCATGATGGAATTTGAAATTGGATCATTTTAATGAAGGGATTCGAATTTCCAAGGGGTCCAAAAGGTGAATATCTTGCTAGAAGAGATGGACGGCGAATCCAAGCCTTTGAAATAAATGAAAGGGTAACAAGTATTTTAGTTAATGTACTCCCTAATGACATTTTGTGTAGATTAGGAGATTATAAGGATGCCAACAAGCTTTAGAGCAATTTGACAAAATATCATGAAGATTCACCACCGGCCTCAAGTGAAGAAAAATTCCAAGAAGACAAAGAATGTTCATTTGCTCAAGAATGTGAGAATTTAGAGGTCAAGAGGTGTTCAACATCCGGATTGGTAGAAGAAATGGATGAATTGAAGAAAGCCTCCACCTCTAGGATTGAGGGGGAGGATAGACTTTCCACGCCGAAGGAAGAGAAAGAAGAAGCATCAACATTCGGGAGAGATGAAGAAGCTCAAAATTCCCCTACCATGGAAGGTAACTCAAGCACGATAATTAGAAATAAAAATCATATTGTGTGTTTTGACTGTAGAGAAGTAGAACACTTCAAGAGCAAGTGTCCAAAGTGAGTTAAGAAGCCACAATCAACACCAAAAGTCAAGGATAAATCTAAGGATGCCGGAGCTCCAATAAGTAAGAGCAAGGAGCACGTGGTGTACTTCAAATGCTAACAATGAGGCCACTATAGAAGCCAATGCCCCAAGGGAGGAGTTACACATGTAGGGGGAGCTAAGGCAAACCCTAAGGTATATTTCAATAATGCTCCTTATGTACATAATAATCAAAATCAAGCTAAGAGTAATTTTAATTCACTTGCAATTGTGCATAATCATAAGGAGCATGTTAGAATAGAGCTTATTGTTTAGGTGTCAAATCATGCAATGTTAGGACTAAGGATAGTTCTAGAACCACTAACACAAGAACAATTCTACCTAAGGAAGCCATTAGGAAGGTAGAGTACCACTTAGGCATTAACCCTAAGAAGGGTAGGCATATGCCTAAGAGAAGGAACAATGGCCAAAGAATAGATAAAATTTTAAAAATTAGGCAATTAGAGTTAGAGAACCAAGTCTTGAGGTCAAGGCTTGAAAAATTAGAGAAGACCCTTGCAAGAATGAAAAATTCAATTAAAGGGTCTAGGAGCCAAAACTTAAGGGTTAATAGACAAGAACCATCTAGGGGCAAGAAAGGTTTGGGTCACAAACCTAAGCCCAAGGAGACATACCATAGTGTTCCATTCAATTATCGAGCCATTTCTTGGTCAAGAAGAACCAAGGTTACAAGGGAAGTCATCACTAAGGTTAACCATGGTAGATGCCTAGTAACCAAGGTTTCCATGAAACCTATGAAAGCCATTAAGAAGGTCACAAAGGAAGTTATCCCTAGAGTTGACCTAGGCATGACTCAATTGACCAAGGCTTCCAATCCTAAAAGGGTCATTAAGAAGGTACTAAGGAAAGATATCCCTAGTGAGTACCTAGTAAACCCAATGAGTTCCAATAGGTATTAGGATTTTAGGAGCGTGATTCCATCATGCTAAATGGGTGAGTTTGTGTTAACCTTGAATGGATGGATAGTTAACCTAACCATAATAGAGTTGACACTTTAGGTCATTTACAAAGGTATGAGATACTTTGGAAATAAGTTTTAATTTCATATCCTAAAGGATGTTAGGATGTTCCAATAAAATTCAAGAAGGTTGAAAAGTCAATCAAAATTGGTACAATTAGATTTAGAGATCATAGTGTGCTATTTTGGGTTTTTGGCGCACTTGGGAAATCGTCTATTATGGAAAATTTGGGTTTAATCCTAGGAAATGACAATTAGATTTAAACTTTAGGTATTTTTATACTTTGATATTATAAAATTGCCATGCTTTTGTTTGCCATATACCATTCATGACAACATATTTTATTTTATTTTATTTTTAAATGTCATAATAATGCTTAGGTCTATTTTTCTATGTCATGTATATTTTCGTTTATGTTTTTATGCCATGACATCATGATTATTGACACATGTTTTATTTATGCTATCATTTTATCCCATAATAATCATTCATGCATTTAGGTTAATTAAAATTCATTTAAGGACAATGACATGATTTGAAGTCCCATGTATAAGGGAATCAAATAGTGTTGCCTAGAAAAATGCATGAAACCTAAAGAACAAAACCAACATCTTACATTAAATTGACATGTGTGTGTATTGATACACCCAAGACGCATGTGAGATGTTAGGAAAGTGAGTTAGGTTCAAGGTGCATAGATTTTACATCTAGATGAACTCAAACTCATTTCAGTCTAATGATGGATCATGGGGAAAGCTAATGTGCAAGTCATGTGCATTGAAACCATGAATCATGGGCCAATATAAGGTTTTAAAATTATTTCAAAATTACTTTAAAAAACCTTGGTGTACTCTATCTTTTGATAGAAGTCACCATTGATGAAGTTGATACAAAGTAGGCTGAAAACATTGAAGTTATCTTTATTTTTAAACTTTGTATCAATCTCACTATTTTATGGGTATTTTATTTTTCAAATATTTTTCACCCATAATGATTGACTTAAATATTATACATACACATTTTTATGATTTTTCAAATTATGTATAATTACTTATGCTTTTCCGAATTTAGATTCTATTTTCTGCACATTACAGAAACCAGTCGACTACTGCCTTGGGCAGTTGACTGGTGTTAATGGTAGTCGACTGGTTGCTGATTGAGTCGATTGCTAATGCTGATTTTGGATAAACAAGGTTTGTTTAGCACAGTTTTAGCTAATTTAGGCTACTCTAATTGCTCCAAACCCTAGGATATGCTTTGGAAAGCATTAGAATGGTGAAAAGCCATTGGATATGGATTAGTAGAGTTATTTAGAGTAACAATCAAATTTTAAATTGTGTGAAAGTTCAAGTTTAAACTTTTTCTCTTAATTTTAAGGGTTAAGTGTTCCTATAGGCTTAGGGACTCTCCAAGGATATTGTTGGTGCAATGGTCAAGGGGGAACAAATATTTAGGGGGAGATTATTCATCATGGGATGATGGATGTGTATTCCTAAAAGGGGGAGACATGAAGGGTTTTGTAAGCCCTCATTGTGCACACCAAAGAGGGAAAATTAGAGAAGTGAGGATAACCTCTCATTTAGTGATATGGGACTTATCACTAGGAAGAGTGAGGGCATCTTAGATGTTTTTGGACCAAGGGGGAGATTGTAAGATCTCATTGGTATATGAGACTTTGATACCCTTGGGGAGTCTTTTTGATGCATGCCAAAGGGGGAGAAGTGAGGTTTAAGTTAGGTTAACTTTCACTATGCTTTGGCATTGGAAGTCTTTAAGTTTAGGTTATTGTTTACCTACGTAAAGGTATTGTTAAACATAAAAAAGGGAGAGATTGTTGGTGTAATTGGCCTAGGTAACGATTGACTGGACTCGAGTTTGACTCGAGTAGTATTTTGATGTTTGACAATGGGTTGAACATTGTTCGATAATGGTTTGAGTATATGGTTGACATAGGGTTGACCATATGATGGAGAAGTCCAAGTGGGACACTTGGCATGTAAAGTCCAAGTCTTGAGTACTTGGCATGTAAAGTCCAAGCATGGGTCTTTGCAATGGTAAAGTCTAAGTTATAGGTACTTAGCAATTGGAAAATCCAAGCATGGGTCTTGGCATTTGGAAATTTCAACATGGAGTTGGCAAGGGAAGCCCAAGGGTGTGATATTGGTGACGTAAAGTCCAAGTGGTAGTCTTAGCGGCATAAGCCCAATGTTTGGTGGTATAAAGTCTAAGCGTGTATCTGTTGGGTTTCCGGCACCGCGGCGTGTGTGTGTTCGATTACGTTTCGTAAACATGAACACAGCGGAAGCAATAAAAATAATAAATCTACATTTATTACAACACACGAATGCATATTACAACAAGTGTAGACATAACCGTAAATTTAAATTTGCAATAAAAGGAAATTTATCTACGTTATACCTTTCGTATGACGTGTAGCGGGAACGACATCAACCGGAACGATCCTCGCTAGAATCGTTTCTATCCGTATCCACGCCGAGTTCCTCGGGATGAATTCGCTAAGCCATGAGCTTCGTCTTTGTACGGGTTACTAGCCACGTGTTGAAGACAACGTGATCGAGAGATGATCACGATCCGAATCCAAATTCAAATCCTAATACGAGTTCTCAAAACTCGCTTCTCCGGAGAGGTATTCGTCAACCAATTGACGAATCCTTATTCCTTCACCTCAGAGGATTACCGGAGATCGAATCCCCGGTAAGTTAGCCGCTGTCGGAGCTCTAACCGTCGTCCAAACGACGCTTCGACGAGAGGAGAACAAGCTGTCCAGAAAACTGGACAGCTTTGGTGGAGGTGATAGGCGCCGGCCAACCAAGGGAGATAGAGCTCACCTTGATGCCAAACTTGAAGGAGATCACCGGAGCACTAACCGGAAGCAGCTCGACGCCGGCGAGGGGGAAGGAAGCAGCCTTCTGGATGCCGGTTGGAGGAGCTTTGGGTGGCGGCAATAGGTTGGCGCCGAGAGCTCCAAGGAGGAGATGGGCGGCAACCTTAGGGCTAGGGGTTTTTGGATTAGGGCTTAATTATCCCTTAAGCCCTCTTTTATAGAGAACTAATTCTCTTAATGGTTATTGGATCATAACCATTAGGCCCGTTAACCCGCTCCATTAAGATAAGTGATGGTTTATTTTAAGTTAAAACGAACCGAACCAACTTTTGGTTCATTCGTTTAAAATAAACCAAACCCTTTGGTTTATTCTCTTCCATTGGATTAGAACCAAACCATTTTGGTTCATCCATTATGTCTTCATAAGACACGGCCCATCCACACTTCCATTGCGACTGAAACGATTTCATGCTCGCTTCATGTTTGGTCCAACCAAACCTAGTTTCTCTCGGTCTAAGAATCCCATTCTCAAGCTAGTTTTAAATCCTTTGGATTACGCTCGTTGTGCGTGTGACCAAATAGGTTCTCGGTTTATGTTGGCCGTCTATAATTAACCATTAATTATAGAATGATCATGAGTGGCACCTAGTA
The DNA here is from genome assembly GCA_025175895.1 of Wurfbainia villosa. Taxonomy (NCBI): domain Eukaryota; kingdom Viridiplantae; phylum Streptophyta; class Magnoliopsida; order Zingiberales; family Zingiberaceae; genus Wurfbainia; species Wurfbainia villosa. The sequence goes on along the minus strand of CM046000.1, from coordinate 77,448,136 downwards.
GTACATCATGATCCCCAATTAACCGAAAAGATCAACGGTTGATCCGTAACTATTTCAAACCCTTCAGCAGCTCGAATGAATCGTGCCCCATTCCCTTCACTCATCTTATACCCACTTGGTTCAGGACATGGTCTATAGTGTCAGTCCCCACTAGGCTGACTACGTCACACCTAGCCCAAGTATCATTTCCTCGTACTACGGATTCTAGTTACTCCACATGTATCGAAGAGTACCTTACTCTAAACATGTAATGCTTTGGCCAAAGACTTTAGTAACAATCCGACGAGAGGCCATGGGTATACATCTCCTCGCAAGGAGTGGTGAATCCTTTATAGGCTATTCAAACACCTTCGATCACTTCGACTTATACCCAATCATCCCGGGTCCACATCTCCTTAGAGATGCTTGCTTAAGATGTCAAAGCATAAGTCTCTATGATCAAGATGACTTGAATACCGCAAGTCAAAGGAACATCGCACTTAAGCCACAGTAAGAACTTCATTGACATATCTATATAAGTAGAGAACCATATGAAGCCTTACAGCTGGTCACTCCAATGAACTAGTTACCATAACTAGCATCCATGATTAACTTCGGACATCACTATGTCTCCAGCCAGTGAGAATCAACTGCTTGGATACACCAAGGAGTATACCTTGTGCTAGTCTCGACAGAATTGATGGTGTCCAAATCCATCAATTCATCGACTAGGGGTAATTCTGATACATCACAATTACACATGTAGAGATACTCACTAGTTGTGATCCAATCACAAATTCTCTCATGCTGTGAATCGTATCGTGGACATTCAGTAAATGAGTTTAAGATCCAATCAAATACATAAAACATGTATACTCAAATAGTGAATCTTCATTTATCATATAAATGGTTCATACATAAGGCGATTGCCTTAGGACATCTCTCATATATTACTAACAGACTCTCACTTGGCCTAATGCCAATCGCTACGGTATCCAATACCATAAGCTCGAACATGACCCTCAAACTTATTTTGAGGTAATGTCTTAGTCAAGTGATCCGCTAAGTTCCTTTCAGTGGGAATTTTCTCGATTTGTATTTCGTTCCTACTGATGATCTCTCTGATAAGATGATAGCGGCGAAGCACATGTTTGGATCGTTGATGAGACCTTGGCTCTTTCGCCTGTGCAATTGCTCCATTGTTGTCGCAGTAGACCGGTATTGCTTCAACAATGGCCGAAATCACACCAAGTTCATGAACGATCTTCTTGATCCAAACCTCTTTCTTTGCTGCTTCCGAAGCTGCAATGTATTCTGCCTCAGTGGTAGAATCCGCTACAGTCTCTTGTTTGGAACTTTTCCAACTCACTGCGCCCCCATTCAAGGTGAACACGTATCCAGACTGAGACCTGGAATCATCCTTGTCTATCTAGAAGCTGGCATCCGTATACCCGCATATCACCATGTCCCCTTCTCCATATATTAGGAACACATCCTTAGTTCTTCTCAAGTACTTAAGGATCGTCTTAACAGCCGCCCAATGATCCATTCCTGGATCGGACTGGTATCTGCTCGTGACACTCAGAGAGTACGATACATCGAGCCTTGTACATAACATAGCATACATGATAGATCCTATTGCGGATGCATAGGGAATCTTACTCATGCAAATCCTCTCGTCTTCTGTGCGCGGACACATAGACTTCGAAAGGTGTACCCCATTCCTGATGGGTAAGAATCCTTTCTTGGATTCCGACATGCTAAACCTCTTTAGCACTCGGTCTATATATGTAGACTACGAAAGACCAAGCAATCGTTTCGATCTATCTCTATAGATCTTAATCCCTAGGATGTAGGTGGCTTATCCCAGGTCTTTCATGGAGAATGTCTTGGACAACCAAATCTTAACCGACTGTAAGACAGAAACATCATTTCCTATAAGTAATATGTCATCGACAAACAATACTAGGAACATGACTGCACTCCCACTAACCTTCATGTACACACAAGGTTCGTCTGGATTTTGTGAGAAATCAATCTTTTTGATTGTCTCATCAAAACGGATATTCCAGCTCCTGGATGCTTGCTTCAATCCATAAATGGACCGTCGCAATTTGCATACCATGGTTTTATCAACCGATGTGAAACCCTCAGGCTGTATCATATACACATCCTCGAGCAGGTTTCCATTAAGGAAAGCTGTTTTCACATCCATCTGCGATATCTCATAATCATAATGAGCCGCTATGGCCAGGAGCATCCGAATGGATTTAAGCATAGCTACAGGCGAATAGGTTTCGTCATAATCAACACCTTGCTTTTGACGATATCCTTTCGCCACCAATCTAGCCTTATAGGTAATCACATTACCATCCATGTCGGTTTTCTTCTTGAAAACCCACTTGCACCCTATAGGCTTTATGCCTTCAGGTGGGTCAACCAAGTTCCAAACTTGGTTTTCATACATGGAATCCATTTTCGACTTCATGGCACCAAGCCATTTATCCCTTTCTGAACTTGTCAGCACTTCTTCATAACTGGTAGGCTCCTCATCATCAATGAGTAACACGTCGTTCGATTCACTTACGAGAAATCCATATCTCTCAGGAATATTGCTTGTTCTACCAGATCTACGAAGATGTGGTGTTATAATAGGTCCAGCCGATTGCTCATCACTATGAGTTGTCGGTTGTTGTGCTTCACCAGGTATCTCATTAATGTCTATTTGAGTCTCTCGAGCCTCCTCAAGCTCGATGACACTCCCACTGTTTTCTTGCAAGAGAAACTCTTTCTCTAGAAACACAGCATGCCTTGAAACAAACACCTTTTGTTCCACAGGATGATAGAATTGGTAACCCCTTGTTTCCATAGGGTATCTAACAAATAGACATTTATCAGACTTAGCATCCAATTTGTCTGATACAGTCCGCTTCACATAAGCAGGACAACCCCATATCTTCAAGTAAGATACATGAGGTTTCTTACCATTCCATATCTCATATGGAGTAGTTGAGACTACCTTGGTAGGCATTCTGTTTAACAAGTAAACAGCTGTCTGAAGTGCATAGCCCCAAAAGGACTTGGGAAGAGTCGCATGATTCATCATTGACCTGACCATGTCCAACAAGGTCCGGTTACGCCTCTCAGATACACCATTATGCTGTGGTGTATATGGCGGAGTCCATTGAGACAATATACCATTGTCTCTTAGATAATCAAGAAACTCTTGAATTAAGTATTCACCACCTCGATCCGATCGAAGTATTTTAATACTCTTATCATGTTGTTTCTCTACTTCATTTCTGAATTCTTTGAACCTTTCAAAGGCTTCAGACTTGTGTTTCATCAAGAACACATACTCAAACTGTGAGTGATCATCGGTGAAGGTAATGAAGTAGCTTTAGCCTCCTAATGCTTGAGTTGACATAGGTCCACATACATCAGTATGTATTAGTCCTAGTAACTCTCCCACTCGTTCACCTTTTCCAGTAAAAGGTAACTTAGTCATCTTGCCTTTTAAGCATGATTCGCATGTATCGTATGAATCCAATTCAAACGATTCTAGAATTCCACATCGGTGTAATTCGGACATGCATTTCTTGCTTATATGGCCAAGACGACAATGCCACATATAGGAGTCTATTTGATATCCTTTCGAGCATGCGTGTTTCTCGCTTCGATATTGAAAATGTCACTGGATACGTCTAACGTATAAATGCCATTACTCAAGGTTCAAGTTTCATAAAGTATGCCATTCAAAGTTATATAACAACAATTGTTACAAAACGTCAAATGGAAACCATTTTTATTTAAACAGGAAATAGAAACAATGTTCTTTATTAGAGAAGGAACATAAAAGCAATTGTCCAGTTTTAAGACAAGTCCTACAAGGAGTTTCAACAAATAGGTTCTGATGGTGAGTGCAGCAACCTTTGCTCTATTCCCAACACGTAAATTTGACTCTCCCTTGACGAGTCTTCTTCTATTCCTTAGCCCATGTTTGTCATTACATATATGTGAGCCACACCCAGTATCCAATACCCAAGTGTTTGAGGAAATAGAATGACAATCAATAACGAAGATATCTGAAGAAGATGGGGCATCCGATGCCTTGTTCTTCTTCACGGACTCAAGATAAATCTTGCACTTTCTTCGCAAATGGCTCTCCTTGCCATAATGATGGCAAGTTTCCTTTTGTGCTAGTTCTACCTTCTTAGCCCTTCTCTTCTTTCCCTTTTGTTGTTCCTTTGACTTCCTCTTAGAACCTTTCTTCGAGGAATCAACTAATAGCACCGTCCCCTGCTCATGCTTCTCAGAAGGCTCCACAGTCTTCAGCATGTTGAGCAGTACCACAGATGAACCTTCTTGCATCTCAGAGGTGAAGAGGAGCTTGGAGACTTCGAACCTTTCGAATCTCACTTGCTTATCAAACAACTCATAAAGATGAAGGACTACGATATGAGCATCCATATGCTCATGCTGCTTTCGTAGATTAGGTTCCATCGCGGCTAGCATGATGCAACTTGACAGTTCAGAATCAGTCACATGTTTCTGATAGACCAACAATTGGTCCGGAGTTGCATCGTCACTAGGATGGGCGGGAAGAGGCGCTTCGAGGACATACGCAAGCTTTTCACCTTGAGAACAATTCTCAAGTTTCTAAGGAGTCCAAGAAGTTCGGCTAAGTCAATTTATTCGAATCCAAAATGGAATGCAAATTCAAAGACATCATGATCAATTTTAGAAATACAAAATGAGCATATATGAGAAAATGATTTTAAAATGCATCAATATACATTTATAAATCCCATTCATTTTTTGAATTTCAAAAACCCCAAAATCACTTCGGGAGATCGTAGGTCCATCTCCGAATGAGCTGATATCCATCATAGATATGAATAACCTTGGAGAGAGTCCAACAAGCCATTCATAACTACGACGGTAGGTATCAACTATACCGATTGCATATCACGTATATGCAACTATCACAATGTGCTATCAACTAATTGAATGTTCACACATACATCGGGTTGTTAACACATTAACAAGTATGCATCATATGCATAGCACCCAACTTCACCTCCCTTTACATCGACCTTGGAGAGAGTCCAACAAGCCGATGCTCCAGGTTAAAGCCAACCCATTAATCGAGAAATAGTTTTAATATGGTTAGAGCGCATTCAACCAATTAGCCCAGCTTGGAGAGAGTCCAACAACTAAAGCTAACGATTGACCTCTGACTCTTACCATATTAGTATTAAACTATTTCATGGTTTGAACATGTTCGGGTTAGAGCCAGGCTTGGAGAGAGTCCAACAACCTAAACAAGAAACGGAACTTTGGTTCTAACCATATTAATGGAAGGTGTAGGCTTTAATATTGAGTAAGGCTTTTTATGTCTCATTCTCTTTGCATGCAAATAACTATTATCTACATGGCATGACATACATGGCATACATCTACATGTCACGACACGCATGGCATAATGATATGCATCTAATGCAATTACATGGCATACAATTATGTCATGTACATAATTTCCTTATTTGTCATAACTATTTATGGAAATAAAATATGTTTAAGATTTGATTCTCCAAATCAAATCATGATTAAATTAGGAAACAAATTTCTAAATCTAATCACATATTTTATTTATGGAAATAGTTGATTAAGGAAAATCAATTTAGGAAACCAATTTCCTAAATCATCAAAACTACTTATGGAAATAAAATATTTTAAGATTTGATTTCCCAAATCAAATCATGATTAAATTAGGAAACAAATTTCCAGAATCTAATCAAATATTTTATTTATGGAAATATCAATTTCCATAAATACCTCCAACTTTCCAAAAGTGGAAGATTTCCATAAATACTTCTAGACTTTCCAAAATTGAAACATTTCCATAAATACTTCTAAATTTCCAAAATTAGAAAATTTCCAGAAATAACATTATGACTATCGCAAAACCATTTTACGATTATGTCGAAACACAACCTGGGCTTTGATACCACTGTTGGGTTTCCGGCACCGCGGCGTGTGTGTGTTCGATCACGTTTCGTAAACATGAACACAGCGGAAGCAATAAAAATAATAAATCTATATTTATTACAACACACACAACACACGCATGCATATTACAACAAGTGTAGACATAACTGTAAATTTAAATTTGCAATAAAAGGAAATTTATCTACGTTATACCTTTCGTATGACGTGTAGCAGGAACGGCATCAACCGGAACGATCCTCGGTAAAATCGTCTCTATCCGTATCCACGCCGAGTTCCTCGGGATGACTTCACTAAGCCATAAGCTTCGTCTTCGTACGGGTTACTAGCCTCGTGTTGAAGACGACGTGATCGAGAGATGATCACGATCCGAATCCAAATTCGGATCCAAATATGAGTTCTCAAAACTCGCTTCTCCGGAGAGGTATTCGTCAACCAATTGACGAATCCTTCGTCCTCCACCTCAGAGGATTACCAGAGATCGAATCCCCGGTAAGTTAGCCGCTGTCGGAGCTCTAATCATCGTCCAAATGACGCTCCGACGAGAGGAGAACAAGCTGTCCAGAAAACTGGACAGCTTTGGTGGAGGTGATAGGCGCCGGCCAACCAAGGGAGATAGAGCTCACCTTGATGCCAAACTTGAAGGAGATCACCGGAGCACTAACCGGCAGCAGCTCGACGCCGGCAAGGGGGAAGGAAGCAGCCTTCTAGACGCCGGTTGGAGGAGCTTTGGGCGGCGGCAATAGGTTGGCGCCGAGAGCTCCAAGGAGGAGGTGGGCGGCAACCTTAGGGCTAGGGTTTTTGGATTAGGGCTTAATTATCCCTTAAGCCCTCTTTTATAGAGAACTAATTCTCTTAATGGTTATTAGATCATAACCATTAGGCCCGTTAACCCGCTCTATTAAGATAAGTTAAAATAAACCAAACCATGATGGTTTATTTTAAGTTAAAACGAACCGAACCAACTTTTGGTTCATTCGTTTAAAATAAACCAAACCCTTTGTTTTATTCTCCTCCATTGGATTAGAACCAAACCATTTTGGTTCATCCATTATGTCTTCATAAGACACGGCCCATCCATGCTTCCATTGCGACTGAAACGATTTCATGCTCGCTTCATGTTTGGTCCAACCAAACCTAGTTTCTCTCGGTCTAAGAATCTCATTCTCAAGCTCGTTTTAAATCCTTTGGATTACGCTCGTTGTGCGTGTGACCAAATAGGTTCTCGGTTTATGTTGGCTGTCTATAATTAACCATTAATTATAGAACGATCATGAGTGACACCTAGTAGTACATCATGATCCCCAATTAACCGAAAAGATCAATGGTTGATCCAGAACTATTTCTGAAACCCTTCAGCAGCTCGAATGAATCGTGCCCCATTCCCTTCACTCATCTTATACCCACTTGGTTCAGGACATGGTCTATAGTGTCAGTCCCCACTAGGCTGACTATGTCACACCTAGCCCAAGTATCATTTCCTCGTCCTACGGATTCTAGTTACTCCACATGTATCGAAGAGTACCTTACTCTAAACATGTAATGCTTTGGCCAAAGACTTTAGTTACAATCCGACGAGAGGCCATGGGTATACATCTCCTCGCAAGGAGTGGTGAATCCTTTATAGGCTATTCAAACACCTTCGATCACTTCGACTTATACCCAATCATCCCGGGTCCACATCTCCTTAGAGATACTTGCTTAAGATGTCAAAGCATAAGTCTCTATGATCAAGATGACTTGAATAACGCAAGTCAAAGGAACATCGCACTTAAGCCACAGTAAGAACTTCATTGACATATCTATATATGCAGAGAATCATATGAAGTCTTACGACTGGTCACTCCAATGAACTAATTACCATAACTAGCATCCACGATTAACTCCGGACATCACTATGTCTCCAGCCAGTGAGAATCAGCTGCTTGGATACACCAAGGAGTATACCTCGTGCTAGTCTCGACAGAATTGATGGTGTCCAAATCCATCAATTCATCGACTAGGGATAATTTCGATACATCACAATTACACATGTAGAGATACTCACTAGTTGTGATCCAATCACAAATTCTCTCATGCTGTGAATCGTATCGTGGACATTCAGTAAATGAGTTTAAGATCCAATCAAATACATAAAACATGTATACTCAAATAGTGAATCTTCATTTATCATATAAATGGTTCATACATAAGGCGATTGCCTTAGGACATCTCTCATATATTACTAACAGTATCTTGGTAGCGTAAGCCCAAATGTGACTTGGCTATGTAGACCCAGTTAGCATGCCCATAGTCTATGGAAGCTCCTGAAGGCTAGCATATGAATGAACAAGTCATGGATACCTTGGAGGGATCTGATAGGAGTGAGGCTGATGAAAGTGACTAAAAGGCTTAGGTCTTGGCTAAGGGTGGTCTAGCAACTATAAGTGGATCATACTTGGGGTAAACCTCATTGTTGAGGTTTAGCAGTCGTCTGGGTTTATGGACCAGTCGACTTGTCAAGTGTTTTGACACTTGGCAGCTTAGTCAACTTTGAGCAATCGACTGGGATTATGACCAGTTGACTGGTCGAGAGTCGACTGACATTTGACTGTGGTCGCGTGGCCTTGGCAGTCGATTGCCATCTTTAGATAGTCGACCGCCTTGGCGCTTGATCATTATGGAAGCGATCGACTTCTAGTCGAGGACATGGGCGCAAAAAGCTCGATAGACAACCGAGCAGTCGACTATGGACTTGGTAGTCGATTTCTGATAATGGAAGTCAACTGCCAGTCTATCCATTGGATGGAATGCCAATATAGATTAAGCTCGTTGTGAGACAACGATAATGTAGGCAGTCAACTAAGGCCTTTTGGCAGTCAACTGTCAAGTGCAGAATCAACTCGATGCATGCATAAAAGGAGCAGTTTATTGAGGATTTTGACCATAGTTTCTTGAGCGGTTCTTGAGGCGATTTGGAGGCGAAGTGCTAGTGCATTTCAAGCTCCTTCAAGCTCATCCAAGTAATCAACAAGCAAAACATTCAAAGTAATCTTGTGTAAAGCTTCTTTTACTTGTATTTCATTATTGTCTTTGTATTTGCTTGTATTTCTTGCTTATTATTGTAAGCTCACATTGTAAGGGGTTTTCTCCACATCCAACTTGTTGTCGAGAAGAAGAGGTTTATTAGTGGTGTGTGCATCACTTGAGCTCGCTATTGAGCTCGCCCCGTGGAGTAGGAACTAGGGTTCTGAACCATGTTACATCTTGTATCTTTGTGCTTGTGTATTTGTGTTTATATTTGTATTTGTATTTTGTATTTCTGATGTGTAATAATGAACTATAGAACCAAGAACGAACGAATTCCATTGAGCGACGCAAAATACTATTCACCCCCTTCTAGCGACGTACGATTCCTCTACAGATGAAATACATGACACCATAGATTAGGGAAGAACCTAAATCCACATCTCACAAGAACTATAAATTGACATGGATGTGTATTGATATACCCTAGACACATGTGAGATGTTAGGAAAATGAGTTAAGTTTAAGGTGCATAGATGTTGAATCTAGATGAACTCAAACTTATAATATAACATTAATGAATCATGATGAAAGCTAATGTACAAGTCATTTACATTTAGCTCATAGACCATGGTTCAAAATAAGGTTTTGAAAATCTTTTTAAAATCATTTTAAAAAATCTTGATGAAGTCTATCTTTTGATAGCAATCACCATTAAACAAGTTGGCACAAAGTTAGGAAAAAATATTAAAGTTTTCAATCGTTTTAAACTTTTTATCAATTTCACAATTTAATGGATATTTTAAATTCAAATTATTTTTCACCCATTGTATTTCATGTAAGTAATGTACGTATGAAGTTTCAAGATGTTTCAAAATATGTATATTTACTTATACTTTTCTGAATTTTGACTGAAAACTTTGATTTCTAAAAAATCAGAGTTCAATTGACTTCTATCAAAGAGCAGTCGACTGGTGGTGTTTTCAGTCGACTAGAAGCCAAAACCAGTCGACTGATGTGTTTGATATTGGCTGAATAAGGGTTGTTTAACCATGTATTAACTATTTTAGGTAGCCTAACATCTCCTAACCCTAAGATATGCTTTGGAAAATATTGGAAGGGTGAAATAATCATTGTAAATAATTAGGAGAGTTTTTAGGGTTGAATATTGAATTTTTTGGAATGTTAAAGTTCAAGTTTGAAATTTTACCCTTATTTTCGATGGTTTGAGTTTCCTATTGCTATAGGAACTCTCCAAGAAAATTGTTGGTGCAATGGTTGAGTGGTAGTAAGCCATTAAGGGGTGGTTATGAAGGGAGAAACTTCGCTTCCCGCTTCAACTTGGTCGCTTATGCATGGTGATCCTATCTACATCCCCGGATAAAAAAAATTAATCCTTGACAAAGACGGATTACCCAAGCAACCGATCCATCATTGTGCTATTCAATTAGAGTGGTCGCTTGAACAAACTTGTTGTTCAAGCATCCTAACTCTTTACCTCGATTAGCCATGAATAGATGATGTACGAATCATCGATTTTTTTGTTTATCTTCGGGGTCCAAGTAAATTAACCACATGCATGATACAAAAGAACTAAATTAAAACAAACAAGATTATACCTCTTGTTTACCTCTTGATCTTCTATTGTATGACCTATCCTCCTCTTGAACATTGTGTGGGCAACGATCCTCCAAGAGTTGAAGCCTTCTAGATCGCATATCTACCTTTCCTTGTTGGCTCCGAACAAAGGAAGATAACCAAACTCCCTTCTTCTCCTATCGAGCGCCGACCACCAAGCCAACATGCTTGGTCCTTGTCGTCGGCAAAGGAGAGGAAGAAGGAGAGGGTGCCGACCAAAGGTTTCGAGAAGGGAGTCCAAACCCTAACCTTGTCGTTGCCCAATGAAGAAAGGGAGAAAGAAGAACTGTCGGCCAATGGAGAAGCTATCTAGGTTTCCGCCGCCCAAGAGGAGAAGCAAACCGTAGCCACCTCCAACGCCAACACTTGCTTGCTACCCAAGCCATTGGAAGGAAACCCTAATCTCCAAAGATTAGTTTTCGCCCAAGCCAAGCCTCCTATATTTATAGATTTTGCCCAAGCCTCCTTTTAATCATGTCCTTTGGATCTAGGCTTCATGAGGGTTTTAATAAGTTACAATAGGGACCATGAGGAGGAGTTGGATCTTGGCCACCCAATGGATCCGGCCCATATAAAATCCGATCCATTAATGATAATTCATTCCACTAGAAAATTATCATTGATCTATTTCACCAACCCCCATAATTAAATATGAGCTCCATATATTAATTGTGTTGGTGCAGTAGGCACCTAAGTCGAACCTGGGTTTTGATTATAGCAAACGATAAAAAGTTTAGCTCATATCGTTATCTCACGAGTTCAATCGAGTGTGCAAAAGATTGATATAGCTGGAACTGAAGGCTAGCGACACCCGGAGGAAGCCGTGGTGGTCGGGCGACACTCGAGTGACTTCGGAGGGAGCCGAAGGAATCGAGTGGAAGGCCAGAAGCAAAAGCAACACGTAAGTATCGAGGTAAGCTCGTGTGTGCGAGCGTAAGTGAGGTCGTATCCTCCTTACGGGGATGATCTTAAGCGTAGATCCGACCAGAGACATCCCATCGATGGTCTAGGTCGAGATCGGACGGTCGAAGGCCGTCAAAATAATGTTTTCTTTGAGCTAACTTTGCCCTGCAGCTAGCATCAGTCGACTGCCAGCTTGGAGGACTCGACTGCCGTCAAACAGTCGACTGCCAAAGGTCAGCACTCGACTGATGCTGCCATCAGTCGACTGATGGTCAATGATCAGATTCGAGGAGTCAAGGCTTATCACCCCATTTCAAAGAGATTGGTGCTCAATTTTGATTGGCTAGGGTTCCTCTCGAAAAGGGGATCAAAGGCTATAAAAGGAGGGCTTGTCTTAGGGTTTTTAATCAATTAAAAAGCTTCCAAGTGCTTCCGATACGCTCCAACTCTCCGACATCCCTACGTGACACCTGAGGGGCGACAACTAGAGCTTCAACATCCATCCTTTGAAGTCATCGGTAACGAAAGTTTGAATCATATTTCAGTTTATAAGTTGTTCTTATTTCGAGCTTTAAATTATATCAAGGAGAGGGGGAGTGTCCCTCTACCTTGAGCTTTTATCATCTTTGTGTATCCAACGAGGAGGAGTTTTTTTTAGTAGTTTGCCCTCCGTACGTGGTCAAGGACCACTAGGGCCTTGGAGTAGTAGCCTTCGGCTACGAACCAAGTAAAACTCTTGTGTCTATTGTCTCTTTTATTTTTTGTTTATCTTTCCGCTGCATATAAGTTTTTTTTTAAATGAATTCGTACGAAAAATTTCTATCGCTATTCACCCCCCCTCTAGCGATCCGATCGATCCAACAATTGGTATCAGAGCTGGGGGTTGCTAAGATTTGGTGAAACCACCAATCTAGACATTTTTACAGATTTATTTTTCTTTTATTTCTGTTTTTTATTTATTTCTCTTTGTTAAGTTTTTCTCCCGCACTACTAATCCAAGACGCGAGTCTTGGTACTTGTGTTTGTGTTTTTGTCGTGGCTAGTTTCTTCGTCTTCATCTCTTTGTGTCTTTTGTTCTAATGGCCCATCTCGACGGTTTTAGCACTGTCCGACCTCCATTTTACAACGGAGATGACTTCCGTTATTGGAAGGGTCGGATGGAATGCTTTCTCAAAACCCAAATCGAGATGTGGATCATAATCCAAACGGGTTTCACACTTCCGACTAATGAAGTGGGTGACTCCTTGGATTATGATCAATGGATCATTGCGACAAAATGACAAGTCGAAGCTGACGCCAAGGCAACACAAATCCTCCAATGTGCCCTATCCAAGGAGGAGCTAAATCGCGTCGGCCCCTTCATAAGCGCAAAAGATCTTTGGACAAAACTAGTGGAGCTACACGAGGGGACCGATGAAGCCAAGGTATGTAAGCGTGATCTTCTTTTCAATAAACTATATAACCTAAAAATTAAGGATCACGAGTCCGCAACGCAACTCCATGCCCGTGTCCAAGACATAGTCAACAACCTACACGCAATCGGGCAAAAGGTCGAAAACCGCGACCTTATAAGGTATGTTCTAAACTCTTTTCCGAGGACTACCTTGTGGGCATCCATGGTCGACGCCTAGAAGGTCTCCAAGGATCTTTCTAAAATTAGGTTAGATGAACACTTTTCTGATTTCGAATTACATGAGCAGTCCAACTTGGAACCCGAGAGGGGTATAGGCTTGTTTGCAGGTTCAAAGAAGAAGAAAATCACAAGCAAGCCACCACCAACCGAGGAGGAAGACGAGTCCGAAGAAGAAGTTGACCCGGAGTTGACTGCCGAACTAATGAACCTAGCCCGAAGGATAGCCAAGGGACGAAAGTGAACCATGACTCGACCCAACCAAGGTAAGCCTAAAAGTTCTAATATTAGGTGTTATGAGTGTAACAAGTTTGGACATATCAAGTCCGAGTGGCCCAAGATCAACCACCAAGCTGTTGGGTTTCCGGCACCGCGGCGTGTGTGTGTTCGATCATGTTTCGTAAACATGAGCACAGCGGAAGCAATTAAAAATAATAAATCTATATTTATTACAACACACACAACACACGCATGCTATTACAACAAGTGTAGACATAACCGTAAATTAAAATTTGCAATAAAAGAATATTAAACTACGTTATACCTTCCGTATGACGTGTAGCTGGAACGGCATCAACCGGAACGATCCTCGTAAGAATCGTCTCTATCCGTATCCACGCCGAGCTCCTCGGGATGACTTCACTAAGTCACGAGCTTCGTCTTCGTACGGGTTACTAGCCTCGTGTTGAAGACAACGTGATCGAGAGATGATCACGATCCGAATCCAAATTCGGATCCTAAAACGAGTTCTCAAAACTCGCTTCTCCGGAGAGGTATTCGTCAACCGTTTGACGAATCCTTCGTCCTCCACCTCAGAGGATTACCGGAGATCAAATCCCCGGTAAGTTAGCCACTGTCGGAGCACTAACCGTCGTCCAAACGACGCTCCAACGAGAGGAGAAGAAGCTGTCCAGAAAACTGGACAGCTTGGTGGAGGAGTAGGCGCCGGCCAAAACAAGGAGAGAAAAGCCTCACCTTGATGCCAAACCTATAGGAGATCACCGGAGGGTCGCCGGAGGTTCACCGGCTGGAGCTTGGACGCCGGCAAGGGTCTTGGACGGCGGCACAAAGCTGGGCGGCGGCAGCTTTAGGGTTGGCGCCGATTAACTCCTCCAAGGAGTGGGCGGCAACTCAAGGGCGGGCTAGGGTTTGGATTAGTTAGGGTTTAACAATCCCTTAAGCCCACTTTTATAGAGAACTAATTCTCTTAATGGTTAATGGATCATATCCATAAAGCCCGTTAACCCGCTCCATTAAGATAAGTTAAAATAAACCAAACCATGATGGTTTATTTTAAGTTAAAACGAACCGAACCAACTTTTGGTTCATTCATTTAAAATAAACCAAACCCTTTGGTTTATTCTTATCCATTGGATTAGAACCAAACCATTTTGGTCCATCCATTATGTCTTCATAAGACACTGCCCATTCACGCTTCCATTGCGACTGAAACAATTTCATGCTCGCTTTATGTTTGGTCCAACCAAACATAGTTTCTCTTGGTCTGAGAATCCCATTCTCAAGCTCGTTTTAAATCCTTTGGATTACACTCGTTGTGCGTGTGACCAAATAGGTTCTCGGTTTATGTTGGCCGTCTATAATTAACCATTAATTATAGAACGATCATTAGTGGCACCTAGTAGTACATCATGATCCCCAATTAACCGAAAAGATCAACGGTTGATCCAGAACTATTTCTGAAACCCTTCAGTAGCTCGAATGAATCGTGCCCCATTCCCTTCACTCATCTTATACCCACTTGGTTCAGGACATGGTCTATTGTGTCAGTCCCCACTAGGCTGACTACGTCACACCTAGCCCAAGTATCATTTCCTCGTCCTACGGATTCTAGTTACTCCACATGTATCGAAGAGTACTTTACTCTAAACATGTAATGCTTTGGCCAAAGACTTTAGTAACAATGACGAGGCCATGGGTATACATCTCCTCGCAAGGAGTGGTGAATCCTTTATAGGCTATTCAAACACCTTCGATCACTTCGACTTATACCCAATCATCCCGGGTCCACATCTCCTCAGAGATGTTTGCTTAAGATGTCAAAGCATAAGTCTCCATGATCAAGATGACTTGAATACCGCAAGTCAAAGGAACATCGCACTTAAGCCACAGTAAGAACTTCATTGACATATCTATATAAGTAGAGAACCATATGAAGTCTTACGGCTGGTCACTCCAATGAACTAGTTACCATAACTAGCATCCACGATTAACTCTGGACATCACTATGTCTCCAGCCAGTGAGAATCAGCTGCTTGGATACACCAAGGAGTATACCTCGTGCTAGTCTCGACAGAATTGATGGTGTCCAAATCCATCAATTCATCGACTAGGGATAATTCCGATACATCACAATTACACATGTAGAGATACTCACTAGTTGTGATCCAATCACAAATTCTCTCATGCCGTGAATCGTATCGTGGACATTCAGTAAATGAGTTTAAGATCCAATCAAATACATAAAACATGTATACTCAAATAGTGAATCTTCATTTATCATATAAATGGTTCATACATAAGGCGATTGCCTTAGGACATCTCTCATATATTACTAACAGACTCCCACTTGGCCTAATGCCAATCGCTACGGTATCCAATACCATAAGCTCTAACATGACCCTCAAAATTACTTTGAGGTAATGCTTTAGTCAAAGGATCCGCTAAGTTCCTTTCAGTGGGAATTTTCTCGATTTGTATTTCGTTCCTACTTATGATCTCTTTGATAAGATAATAGCGGCGAAGCACATGTTTGGATCGTTGATGAGACCTTGGCTCTTTCGCCTGTGCAATTGCTCCATTGTTGTCGCAGTAGACCGGTATTGCTTCAACAATGGCCGGAATCACACCAAGTTCATGAACGAACTTCTTGATCCAAACCGCCTTTCAGCTTCCGCCGCAATATATTCTCGCTGGTAGAATCCGCTCTGATCTCTTGTTTGGAACTTTTCCAACTCATCGCGCCCCATTCAAGGTGAACACGTATCGGATCGAGACTGAAATCATCCTTGTGTCTCGAAGCCGCATCCGTATACCCGCGTATCACCATGTCCCCTTCTCCATATATTAGGAACACATCCTTAGTTCTTCTCAAGTACTTAAGGATCGTCTTAACAGCCGCCCAATGATCCATTCCTGGATCAGACTGGTATCTGCTCGTGACACTCAGAGCATACGATACATCGGGCCTCGTACATAACATAGCATACATGATAGATCCTATTGCGGATGCATAGGGAATCTTACTCATGCAAATCCTCTCGTCTTCTGTGCGCGGACACATAGACTTCGAAAGGTGTACCCCATGCCTGATGGGCAGATAACCTTTCTTGGATTCCGACATGCTAAACCTCTTTAGCACTCGGTCTATATATGTAGACTGCGAAAGACCAAGCAACCGTTTCGATCTATCTCTATAGATCTTAATCCCTAGGATGTAGGTGGCTTATCCCAGGTCTTTCATGGAGAATGTCTTGGACAACCAAATCTTAACCGACTGTAAGACAGAAACATCATTTCCTATAAGTAATATGTCATCGACAAACAATACTAGGAACATGACTGCACTCCCACTAACCTTCATGTACACACAAGGTTCGTCTGGATTTTGTGAGAAATCAATCTTTTTGATTGTCTCATCAAAACGGATATTCCAGCTCCTGGATGCTTGCTTCAATCCATAAATGGACCGTCGCAATTTGCATACTTGGTTTTATCAACCGATGTGAAACCCTCAGGCTGTATCATATACACGTCCTCGAGCAGGTTTCCATTAAGGAAAGCTGTTTTCACATCCATCTGCCATATCTCATAATCATAATGAGCCGCTATGGCCAGGAGCATCCGAATGGATTTAAGCATAGCTACAGGCGAATAGGTTTCGTCATAATCAACACCTTGTTTTTGACGATATTCTTTCGCCACCAATCTAGCCTTATAGGTAATCACATTACCATCCATGTCGGTTTTCTTCTTGAAAACCCACTTGTACCCTATAGGCTTTATCCCTTCAGGTGGGTCAACCAAGTTCCAAACTTGGTTTTCATACATGGAATCCATTTCCGACTTCATGGCACCAAGCCACTTATCCCTTTCTGAACTTGTCAGCACTTCTTCATAACTGGTAGGCTCCTCATCATCAATGAGTAACACATCGTTCGATTCGCTTACGAGAAATCCATATCTCTCAGGAATATTGCGTGTTCTACCAGATCTACGAAGATGTGGTGTTACAATAGGTCCAGCCGATTGCTCATCACTATGAGTTGTCGGCTGTTGTGCTTCACCAGGTATCTCATTAATGTCTATTTGAGTCTCTCGAGCCTCCTCAAGCTCGACGATACTCCCACTGTTTTCTTGCAAGAGAAACTCTTTCTCTAGAAACACAGCATGCCTTGAAACAAACACTTTTTGTTCCACAGGATGATAGAATTGGTAACCCCTTGTTTCCTTAGGGTATCCAATAAATAGACATTTATCAGACTTAGCATCCAGTTTGTCTGATACAGTCCGCTTCACATAAGCAGGACAACCCCATATCTTCAAGTAAGATACATGAGGTTTCTTACCATTCCATATCTCATATGGAGTAGTTGAGACTACCTTGGTAGGCATTCTGTTTAACAAGTAAACAGCTGTCTGAAGTGCATAACCCCAAAAGGACTTGGGAAGAGTTGCATGATTCATCATTGACCTGACCATGTCCAACAAGGTCCGGTTACGCCTCTCAGATACACCATTATGCTGTGGTGTATAGGGCGGAGTCCATTGAGACAATATACCATTGTCTCTTAGGTAATCAAGAAACTCTTGACTTAAGTATTCACCACCTCGATCCGATCGAAGTATTTTAATACTCTTGTCATGTTGTTTCTCTACTTCATTTCTGAATTCTTTGAACCTTTCAAAGGCTTCAGACTTGTGTTTCATCAAGAACACATACCCAAACCATGAGTAATCATCGGTGAAGGTAATGAAGTAGCTATAGCCTCCTAAAGTTTGAGTTGACATAGGTCCACATACATCAGTATGTATTAGACCTAGTAACTCTCCCACTCGTTCACCTTTTCCCATAAAAGGTAACTTAGTCATCTTGCCTTTTAAGCATGATTCGCATGTATCGTATGAATCCAATTCAAACGATTCCAGAATTCTACATCGGTGTAATTCGGACATGCGTTTCTTGCTTATATGGCCAAGACGACAATGCCACATATAGGAGTCTATGTGATTATCCTTTCGAGCACGCGTGTTGCTCGCTTCGATATTGAAAATGTCACTGGATACGTCCAACGTATAAATGCCATTACTCAAAGTTCCAGTTCCATAAAGTACGCCATTCAAATATATATAACAACAATTGTTACTAAATGTTAAATGGAAACCATTTCTATTTAAGCAGGAAATAGAAACAATGTTCTTTATTAGAGAAGGAACATAATAGCAATTGTCCAGTTCCAAGACTAGTCCACTAGGGAGCTTCAGCAAATAAGTTCCGATGGCGCATGCAAAGAACCTTTGCTCCATTGCCAACTCGCAAATTTGACTCCCTCTCGACAAGTCTTCTTCTATTCCTTAGCCCCTGTATGTCATTACATATATGTGAGCTACACCTAGTATCCAATACCCAAGTGTCTAAGGAAATAGAATGACAATCAATAACGAAGATACCTGAAGAGGATGGGGCATCGGATGCCTTCTTCTTCTTCATGGACTCAAGATAAGTCTTGCAGTTTCTTCGCCAGTGGCCTTCCTTGCCACAGTGATGGCAAGTGCCCTTTCTGTTCCGCCTTCTTTGCCTTTTTCTTTCCTTTCTTACGTTCTTTTGCCTTCCTCTTAGAACCTTTCTTTGAGGAATCAACTATGTAACCGCCTTCTCCTCATGCTTTACAGAAGGCTCCACAGTCTTCAGCATATTAAGGAGCTCGGGAATGGTGGATTCCAATTTGTTCATCCGATAGTTCATCACAAATTGCGAGAAACTCTTGGGCAAACAATGCAGAATTAAGTCAATACTTAACTCATGATCCATCACAAAACCGAGGGTAGCTAGCCGCTCGATGTACCCGTTCATCTTTAGCACAAACTGCACTACAGACGAACCTTCTTGCATCTTCGTAGTGAAGAGGAGCCTAGAGACCTCGAACCTTTCGGATCTCGCTTGCTCATCGAACAACTCATGAAGATGGAAGACCATTGTATTAGCATCCATATGCTCATGCTGCTTTTGCAGCTCAGGTACCATCGCCGCTAGCATGATGCAACTCGCCAGCTCAGAATCTGCCACATGTTTCTGATAGACCAACATTTGGTCTGGAGTTGCATCGTCCTTAGGACGGTCAGGAAGAGGCTCTTCATGGACATATGAAAGCTTTTCCGCCTTGAGAACAATTCTCAGGTTTCTAAGCCAGTCCAGGAAGTTAGGCCCAGTCAGTTTGTTCGAATCCAAAATAGTGCACAAATTCAAAGACGTCATGATCAATTTATTGACCTAGAAATACAAAACGAGCATATATGAGAAAATGATTTTAAAATGCATCAATATACATTTATAAATCCCATTCATTTTTCGAATTTCAAAAACCCCAAAATCACTTCGGGAGATCGTAGGTCCATCTCCGAATGGGTTGATATCCATCATAGTTATGAACAACCTTGGAGAGAGTCCAACAAGCCATTCATAACTACGACGGTAGGTATCATCTATACCGATTGCATATCACGTATATGCAACTATCACAATGTGCTATCAACTATTTGAATGTTCACACATACATCGGGTTGTTAACACATTAACAAGTATGCATCATATGCATAGCACCCAACTTCACCTCCCTTTACATCGACCTTGGAGAGAGTCCAACAAGCCGATGCTCGTGTTAAAGCCAACCCATTAATCAGACATAGTTTTAATATGGTTAGAGCGCATTCAACCAATTAGCCCAGCTTGGAGAGAGTCCAACAACCAAAGCTAACGATTGACCTCTGACTCTTACCATATTAGTATTAAACTATTCCATGGTTTGAACATATTCAGGTTCGAGCCGGGCTTGGAGAGAGTCCAACAACCCAAACAAGAAACAGAACTCTGGTTCTAACCATATTAATGGAAGGTGTAGGCTTTAATATTGATTAAGGGTTTTCATGTCTCATCCTCTTTGCATGCAAATAACTATTATCTACATGGCATGGCATACATGGCATACATCTACATGTCACGACACGCATGGCAAAATGTTATGCATCTAATGCAATTACATGGCATACAATTATGTCATGTATATAATTTCCTTATATGTCATAACTATTTATGGAAATAAAATATGTTTAAGATTTGATTCTCCAAATCAAATCATAATTAAATTAGGAAACAAATTTCCAAATCTAATCACATATTTTATTCATGGAATTATTTGATTAAGGAAAATCTATTTAGGAAACCAATTTCCTAAATCATTAAAACTACTTATGGAAATAAAATATTTTAAGATTTGATTTCCCAAATCAAATCATGATTAAATTAGGAAATAAATTTCCAGAATCTAATCAAATATTTTATTTATGGAAAATATCAATTTCCATAAATACTTCCAACTTTCCAAAAGTGGAAGATTTCCATAAATACTTCTAGACTTTCCAAAATTGAAAAATTTCCATAAATACATTATGACTATCGCAAAACCAATTTTACGATTATGTCGAAACACAACCTGGGCTCTGATACCACTGTTGGGTTTCCGGCACCGCGGCGTGTGTGTGTTCGATCATGTTTCGTAAACATGAGCACAGCGGAAGCAATTAAAAATAATAAATCTATATTTATTACAACACACACAACACACGCATGCTATTACAACAAGTGTAGACATAACCGTAAATTAAAATTTGCAATAAAAGAAAATTAAACTACGTTATACCTTCCGTATGACGTGTAGCGGGAACGGCATCAACCGGAACGATCCTCGTAAGAATCGTCTCTATCCGTATCCACGCCGAGCTCCTCGGGATGACTTCACTAAGTCACGAGCTTCGTCTTCGTACGGGTTACTAGCCTCGTGTTGAAGACAACGTGATCGAGAGATGATCACGATCCGAATCCAAATTCGGATCCTAAAATGAGTTCTCAAAACTCGCTTCTCCGGAGAGGTATTCGTCAACCGTTTGACGAATCCTTCGTCCTCCACCTCAGAGGATTACCGGAGATCAAATCCCCGGTAAGTTAGCCGCTGTCGGAGCACTAACCGTCGTCCAAACGACGCTCCGACGAGAGGAGAAGAAGCTGTCCAGAAAACTGGACAGCTTGGTGGAGGAGTAGGCGCCGGCCAAAACAAGGAGAGAAAAAGCTCACCTTGATGCCGAACCTTTAGGAGATCACCGGAGGGTCGCCGGAGGTTCACCGGCTGGAGCTTGGACGCCGGCAAGGGTCTTGGACGGCGGCACAAAGCTGGGCGGCGGCAGCTTTAGGGTTGGCGCCGATTAACTCCTCCAAGGAGTGGGCGGCAACTCAAGGGGGGGCTAGGGTTTGGATTAGTTAGGGTTTAACAATCCCTTAAGCCCACTTTTATAGAGAACTAATTCTCTTAATGGTTAATGGATCATATCCATAAAGCCCGTTAACCCGCTCCATTAAGATAAGTTAAAATAAACCAAACCATGATGGTTTATTTTAAGTTAAAACGAACCGAACCAACTTTTGGTTCATTCGTTTAAAATAAACCAAACCCTTTGGTTTATTCTTATCCATTGGATTAGAACCAAACCATTTTGGTCCATCCATTATGTCTTCATAAGACACTACCCATTCACGCTTCCATTGTGACTGAAACAATTTCATGCTCGCTTTATGTTTGGTCCAACCAAACATAGTTTCTCTCGGTCTGAGAATCCCATTCTCAAGCTCGTTTTAAATCCTTTGGATTACACTCGTTGTGCGTGTGACCAAATAGGTTCTCGGTTTATGTTGGCCGTCTATAATTAACCATTAATTATAGAACGATCATGAGTGGCACCTAGTAGTACATCATGATCCCCAATTAACCGAAAAGATCAACGGTTGATCCAGAACTATTTCTGAAACCCTTCAGTAGCTCGAATGAATCGTGCCCCATTCCCTTCACTCATCTTATACCCACTTGGTTCAGGACATGGTCTATTGTGTCAGTCCCCACTAGGCTGACTACGTCACACCTAGCCCAAGTATCATTTCCTCGTCCTACGGATTCTAGTTACTCCACATGTATCGAAGAGTACTTTACTCTAAACATGTAATGCTTTGGCCAAAGACTTTAGTAACAATCCGACGAGAGGCCATGGGTATACATCTCCTCGCAAGGAGTGGTGAATCCTTTATAGGCTATTCAAACACCTTCGATCACTTCGACTTATACCCAATCATCCCGGGTCCACATCTCCTCGGAGATGTTTGCTTAAGATGTCAAAGCATAAGTCTCCATGATCAAGATGACTTGAATACCGCAAGTCAAAGGAACATCGCACTTAAGCCACAGTAAGAACTTCATTGACATATCTATATATGCAGAGAACCATATGAAGTCTTACGGCTGGTCACTCCAATGAACTAGTTACCATAACTAGCATCCATGATTAACTCTGGACATCACTATGTCTCCAGCCAGTGAGAATCAGCTGCTTGGATACACCAAGGAGTATACCTCGTGCTAGTCTCGACAGAATTGATGGTGTCCAAATCCATCAATTCATCGACTAGGGATAATTCCGATACATCACAATTACACATGTAGAGATACTCACTAGTTGTGATCCAATCACAAATTCTCTCATCCGTGAATCGTATCGTGGACATTCAAGAAATGAGTTTAAGATCCAATCAAATACATAAAACATGTATACTCAAATAGTGAATCTTCATTTATCATATAAATGGTTCATACATAAGGCGATTGCCTTAGGACATCTCTCATATATTACTAACACAAGCACCTAAGCACAAGAAGGCCCTCAACGCGACATGGGAAGAAGCGTCATCCGAAGAAGACGAAGACCACATCTTCATGGCGAAATCGATTGAGTCAGACACGGAGACCGAACCTGAACTTGAGTCAGAACCGGAGGATGACTCGGACTACGAAGCTACCTTCAAGTCAAGCCACGGATATGCATCCGGTTCAAAATATACCCTTAAAAGTGAGTCGAACTTTATTTAATACTTTACATAATACGGTTAGGTTTTTGTCTAGGAAATTAGTTAAGTCCGAGTCCAAGGTCGAGACCCTGGTTGAGGAGGTCAAACTCCTCAAACACATGGTCTCCCTAACCTCTTCGACTAGTCAAGTTCGAGAAGAGGACCCAACTCAAGCTGAAAAGCTCGAAGTTGAGAACTCTCTCTTGAAAAGTCAAGTTGAAGATCTTAGGAACACGTTGAAAAGGTTTACTTCGGGATCCAAAGGACTTGACCTCCTACTTGGATCTCAAAGAGTCGTGTACAACAAGGCTGGACTAGGGTTTAACTCTAACACTGTTGGTGCAGTGGGCACCTAAGTCGAACCTAATTTTTTATTATAGTAAACGATATAAAGTTAAGCTTATATTGTTATCTCACGAGCTAAATCAAGTGTGCAGAAAAGTCTCAATGCTAGAGCTGAAGGCTAGCGACACTCGGAGGAAGCCACGGTGGTCGGGCGACACTCGAGTTACTTCGGAGGGAGCCAAAGGAATCGAGTGGAAGGCAGGAAGCAAAAGCGACACGTAAGTATCGAGGTAAGCTCGTGTGTGAGAGCGTAAGTGAGGTCGTATCTTCTTTACGGGGATGATCTTAGGCGACGATCCGACCCAAGACTTCCCATGGAAGGTCTATGTTGAGATCGGATGGCAAGTGGCCATCGAATCCACTTATATTTTGAGCTAACTCTTTATTGTAGTCAAAAATCCTGACCATCAGTTCAACCGGCCAGTTCAATCGGTGGTCAAAAATCAGCCTCGAGGAGTCAAGCTTTATCACCATTTTTCAAGGTGCCCATTTGTGATTGGTTGAAGACCCATTCGTTGAGGGGCTTAAAGGCTATAAAAGGAGGGTCAAACCTAGGGTTTCATCTTCAATTCTAAGTGCTCAAAAGCCTCCGTTACGCTGCAACTCTCCGACGACTCTACAACAACGAAGTGCTGCCAACAACCCTAGCTTAAAGTTTCTTTTGTTTAGTTGTTGGTATAATCTTAATTTGTTATTGCTTTCAATATTGCAATTCTTTTTAATCGAGGCTTTTCGTTGCATTTTACTTTAATAGAAGAGAGGGTTTGTCTCTCTATCTTTTTGCTTCGAAGGCTTTTGTAATCGTAAAACTCCTACCTCCAACGAGGAGGAGTGTTTTAGTGAATTGCCCTCCGTACACGGTCTAGGACCGTTAGGGCCTTGGAGTAGTAGCCGAAGGCTACGAACCAAGTAAAAAAACTATTTGTCTCATTTAGTTTTTATTTACATTTCCGCTGCGTTTAATTGTCTATCGAACGATTTAAAAGAAAAGTTTTTATCGCTATTCACCCCCCCCTCTAGCGATCCGCTTCGATCCAACAATTGGTATCAGAGCCGGGGGCGCTTAGATTTGGTGAAACCACCAATCTAACATTTTTTACAGATTTGTTTTTCGTTCGTTTAAATTTTCCTCCCGCACTACTAATCCAAGACGAAGTCTTGGTACTCTTCGTTTGGTTTTGTTTTGCAAGTATTCTCTTTTGGAGTAGCCGACGGTCAAACGGGCATAACTTTTTGTACAAGTTGACCCACGACACGGTCTACCTACCAAATCAAAGCCCTCGCAGAGATCTACACTTCTTACCAGGGTTTACCCTTGTAACAAGTTGTTTTCATCCTCAAAAATCGACGTTTAGCAGCCTTTCGGGGACATCGAAGGTTGTGAGTACTTACTTTTTATTTAGTTTCTTATTTCTTTGCTTAACTTTCTATTTTTCATTTGTTTCTTTTTATTTCCCACACTACTAATCCAAGACGCAAGTCTTGGTACTTTCGTGTGTTTTTGTCATTGCTAGGTCTTTTTTTAGTCTCCTTATTTTTTTGTTCTAATGGCCCATCTTGAGGGTTTTAGCACCGTCCGACCTCCGTTTTACAACGGAGATGATTTTCGTTACTGGAAAGGTCGGATGGAATGCTTTCTCAAAACCCAAATCGAGATGTGGATCATAATCCAAACGGGTTTCACACTTCCGACTAATGAAGTGGGTGACTCCTTGGATTATGATCAATGGACCGTTGCAACAAAACGACAAGTCGAAGCCGATGCCAAGGCAACACAAATCCTCCAATGCGGCTTGTCCAAGGAGGAGTTAAATTGCGTCGGCCCCTTCATAAGCGCAAAAGATCTTTGGACAAAACTAGTGGAGCTACACGAAGGGACCGATGAAGCCAAGGTATGTAAGCGCGACCTCTTATTCAATAAATTATATAATCTAAAAATGCAGGAAAACGAGTCTGCGACGCAACTTCACGCCCGAGTCCAGGACATCGTCAACAACCTACACGCAATCGGGCAAAAGGTCGAAAACCGCGACCTTATAAGGTATGTTCTAAACTCTTTTCCGAGGACTACCTTGTGGGCATCCATGGTCAATGCCTATAAGGTTTCCAAGGACCTTTCTAAACTTAGATTAGATGAACTTTTTTCCGATTTTGAACTTCATGAGCAGTCTAACTCGGAACCCGAGAAAGGTATAGCCTTGTTTGCAGGTTCAAAGAAGAAGAAAATCGCAAGCAAGCCACCACCAACCGAGGAGGAAGACGAGTCCGAAGAAGAAATTGACCTGGAGTTGAATGCCGAACTAATGAACCTAGCTCGAAGGATAGCCAAGGGACGAAAGCGAACCACAACTCGACCCAACCAAGGTAAGCCTAAAAGTTCTAATATTAGGTGTTATGAGTGTAACAAATTTGGACATATCAAGTTCGAGTGCCCCAAGCTCAACCACCAAGCACCTAAGCACAAGAAGGCCCTCAACGCGACATGGGAAGAAGCATCATCCGAAGAAGATGAAGACCACGTCTTCATGGCGAAATCAATTGAGTCAGACACGGAGACCGAACCTGAACTTGAGTCAGAACCTGAGGATGACTCGGACTACGAAGCTACCTTTAAGTCAAGCCACGGATACGCATCCGGTTCAAAAGATACCCTTAAAGTGAGTCGAACTTTATTTAATACTTTGCATAATACGGTTAGCTTTTTGTCTAGGAAATTAGTTAAATCCGAGTCCAAGGTCGAGACCCTGGTTGAGGAAGTTAAACTCCTCAAACACGAGGTCTCCCTAACCTCTTCGACTAGTCGAGTTCAAGAGAAGGACTCAACTCGGGTTGAAAAACTCGAAGTTGAGAACTCACTCTTGAAAAGTCAAGTCGAAGATCTTAGGAATACGTTGGAAAGGTTTACTTTGGGATCCAAAGGACTTGACCTCCTACTTGGATCGCAAAGGGCCATGTACAACAAGGCCGGACTAGGGTTTAGCTCAAACACGACCAATAAGTCGTATATGTCAATCGTAAGTAGACATAAAAAATGTTTCCAAGCATGGGTCCCTAAGACCACTTTGATTTCAACTCTAGGATCCTACTCGTACTGGGTTCCCAAGGACCAAATACACTATGTGGATAGACCGAACCGATTCAACGGTCTAGGGGGAGCCAGTACAAAACATGTTTGTGTTTTAACTTAGAAATTGCATGCTTCTTCTGTGAACTCACTTTCAAATAACCAACTAAAATCCTTCGAAAAGATTGAGCCTCGGGGAGCCTCTTTTCAAATAACCAACTAAAATCCTTCGAAAAGATTGAGCCTCGGGGAGCCTCTTTTCAAAAATAACAAGTTAGACGAGGAAATAATTTTAGGTGAGTCAAGTCATCATTTTCTTGAAAATGGCTTTGTCTAAGGAAGTGGTCGATGATCCGATAAAAGAAGGCCCTTATGCCTCGCCACGACTTGGAAGCCATGATCTTGAAAAGGTAAACTTGACAAGCCTAGGGTCAAATCCAAATCTAACATTACTTAAACATAAATGCACTTAATCAACTTAATTGGAAGTCATCTCACAAAGAACACATAAGTATAACATGCTTGATCATATAGACTCCGGTGAGATGACCTAGGTTTAACAACTTACAACCAATTTTTTTTTTTTAAAAAAAATATATAATAATCTAACATCCAATCCAACCACCTTGTGTGTAGGATCAATGGATGTTAGACAGTGGTTGCTCCCGACACATGACCGGGGATCAACTCAAATTCGCGAAGCTTCCATTCAAACGACAAGGATCGGTAGCATTTGAGAATAACTGCAAGCTCAAAATCATCGGATCAGGTGATATCGAGCTTAACTCGAATTTTGTTATTAAAAATGTATTACTTGTAGATAATTTTGAATATAACCTGCTTAGCGTAAGCCAATTATGTGACAATAATTATAAAGGTCATATTTTTAGAAAATGAATGTGTAATTAAAACAAATGAAACAGCTAAAACAATACAAAAAGGAACTAGGACAAATAACATTTATACAATTAACTTAATCAAATCCTCAGGCAAATGTCTTATGACACAGGAAGAGGAATCATGATTGTGGCACCGACGACTCGGTCACTCGCACCCAAGACTCGTCCACAAGATGAGTCAGAGTGGCCTAGTCAGAGGCTTACCCAACCTTAACAATTTGGTTAATAAAATCTGTAATGCTTGTCAACAAGGAAAACAACCTAGGACACAACACAAGTTAACTAACCAAGAACGAACCTCAAGTGTACTTGAGCTCCTGCATATGGATCTATTCGATTCACATGGAGCCAAGTCACTCAATAAAAGTCAATATTGCTTAGTCATAATTGACGACTACTCCAGGTTTACCTGGGTTAGGTTCATCAAACATAAAAATGATACCCTAGATCAATTAATCAATTTATTCAAATTAATCGAGAATAAAAAAAACCTTAAGGTTAAAAGAATTAGAAGCGATCATGGTGGTGAATTCGAAAATCAAAGGTTCACCGACTCAGAATCTAAATGGATACCACCATGAATTTTCTTGCCCTAGGATCCTCAACAAAATGGCCTAGTGGAGCGGAAAACCGAACTCTAAGAAGCCGCTAGGACCATGTTGAACGAATATGAACCTACCCGATAGGTTTTGGGCGGTCGTGACGATATGCTATGTCCAAAATAGAATCCTTATGGTAAAGAGGCACCTTAAGACCTCATACGAGATTTATCACGATAAAATACCTAACATCAAGTACTTTAGGGTATTTGGGTGTAAGGTACATATCCTAAACACTAAGGATTACCTAGGGAAATTTACATCCAAGACCACTAATCGAATCTTTCTAGGATACTCGACTACAAGTCGAGCTTATAGAGTATATAACCACGACACCCTTAGAGTCGAGGAGACTATCAATGTAGTATTTGATGAAGGACATGAATCTACAAAACCCCCGGCAACCCCAATTAGCGAGCCGATTCATACTAGACCAAACTCTGATCCGGAGATCAGGTCTAGTGTTAATCCTAACCTAAGTCAACCAAGTCACTCTATTGATCAAGTGATAGATGACTCCAACCAAACTAATGTTCAACCAAGTCACCCCATTGATCAAGCATTAGGTGACACAAACCCAACCCAATCTAGGATTCAGACTAACCACCCTATCGATCAAGTGATAGGAGATCCTAATCTAGGAGTTCGAACTAGAGCATCCTATAGGAACCTTAGTCAAATTTCCTTAATTTCAAAGATAGAACCCAAATCAATTGAACAAGCTCTTCTTGATCTCGATTGGATTATTGCAATGCAAGAAGAGCTAGCTCAATTTACTAGGAATGAAGTGTGGGAATTAGTACCACCACCTAAAGACAAAACGATAATTGGAACAAGGTGGGTGTTTCGAAATAAGCTTGATGATAAAGGTGAAGTAGTTAGAAACAAGGCTAGGTTAGTCGCCAAAGGGTTTAGTCAAGTCGAAGGCTTAGATTACGACGAAACCTATGCCCCAGTAGCTAGACTCGAATCCATTCGAATGTTGCTAGCTTATGCTGCACATCGAGGATTTAAGCTATTTCAAATGGATGTTATGTTGGCATTCTTAAATGGATACATTAAAGAAGAAGTTTATGTTAGCCAACCCCCCGGATTCGAAAATCTAGATAAACCTGACCATGTTCTAAAACTTAAGAAAGCTCTCTATGGACTTAAACAAGCTCCTCGAGCTTGGTACGAGAGACTTTCAATCCATCTTAAGTCAAAAGGGTTTAACCAAGGCTTAGTTGACCCAACTCTCTTCGTAAAAACCTTAGGTAAAGAAATATTCATAGCTCAAATTTACGTAGACGATATAATTTTTGGAACCTCTAACTCAGCCTTACTAAACGAGTTCGTTTCACTCATGGAAAGTGAGTTTGAAATGAACTTGGTAGGCGAGTTAAGTTTCTTTTTAGGTCTACAAATTAAACAAACTAAGGATGGTATATACCTATATCAACAAAAATACACTAAGGAATTAATTAAAAGATTTGGAATGCAAGACGCTAAGATAATAAACATCCCAATGGCGATTAATGTTAACATAGGAGAAGACCTAGAAAGTAAGTCCATTGACTTAAAGTACTATAGGAGCGCGATAGGAAGTCTCCTATACTTAACTGCGAGTCGACTCGACATCCTATTCGCAGTAAGTATGTGTGCTAGGTTTCAAACCTGTGCTAAGGAGTCTCACCTAACCCTAGCTAAGAGTATCCTTAGATATCTTAAGGGTACACTTAACGTTGGTATTTGGTACCCTAGATCTACGGAGTTCGAACTAATCGGCTACTCGGATTCGGATTATGCCAGTAGTAAACTCGATAGAAAGACCACGAGTGGTTGTTGTCAACTACTCGGCTCAAGTCTAGTGAGTTGGTGCAGTAGGAAGCAACATTGTGTTGCCTTATCTACCACCGAAGTCGAATACGTTGCGATGGGTGAGTGTGTAACTCAGCTTCTTTGGATGAAGCACACTCTCCGAGACTTTAGGTTGGACTTCACCAAAACTAAAATTTTTGTAGACAACATAAGTTCGATAAATCTAACTAAGAACCCTATATGGCATTCAAGGACAAAGCATATAGAGGTAAAACACCATTTCATTCGAGAACATGTAGCCAACGGCTCCATACAACTCGAATATGTTGACTCGAAATCTAACCTAGCAGACATATTTACTAAACCACTACCTGAAGCCGAATTTAGTCTCTTGAGACGAAGATTAGGCATGTGCGTAATAGAATAGGAACTTGCAAATTATATTTTCTTACTACTATTTCTTACTTTTTTTTCATGGAACTAGCATAGGACATACCTTAGATATCAAGCACCTATAGATTTAAGGAGCCAATACATCTCACAACACATAGGACTAATGTGTTTGTGTACTTAGCCACGTAGATGGGCGTGAGATGTTAGGACCTTACTCCTGGTTCCAGATGTATAGCTAGTGCATCGCTATGAACCACGGAGTATAATCATACATACTAACCGACTCTGACCAGGACTGGTTGATCCTTCATATCAATCAAGCCAAATATGAGTCGAACATTTTATAGATGAACTTATTTTCAGTATATTATTTTTAAAAATAAAAATGTGGAACATGCTTGGACTTTAAATTTAACATTTATTTTGTTTTCCACACACCCCTTACTCTTTTCGATATACGGCAAAAGGGGGAGAAAAAGGAGAAAAAGGACAAAAGTTAAGGGGTCAAAAAAGTTTTTTGATTACTTAACTCTTACTTCATAATTAAACCAAAAGTTAACTTTAAGTTTTGAAAACTTATTTAAACTTTTAACAAAAGGCCAAGGTTAAGAAATCATTTGGTTTCTTAACTTAAAACTTATTTTAAACACTATGGCCAATATTAAGTAATTTTGGTTACTTAATTCTTTTTCTTAGTAGCATATATCAAGGGGGAGAGTTAAAACCCTTTATCAAGTACTCACCCTCGGTCAAGGGGGAGCACTTGAAAAAGAATTTTTATATACTCTTACTCATTCATGCATAATCTCATACTTATTTTTGTCTTAATTTTGTATGTGGGTTTGCCATAAATCAAAAAGGGGGAGATTGTTGGTGCAGTGGGCACCTATGTCGAACCTAAGTTTTGATTATAGTAAACGATATAAAGTTAAGCTTATATTGTTATCTCATGAGCTAAATCAAGTGTGCAGAAAAGTCTCAATGCTGGAGCTGAAGGCTAGCGACACCCGGAGGAAGCCACGGTGGTCGGGCGACACTCGAGTTACTTCGGAGGGAGCCGAAGGAATCGAGTGGAAGGCCGGAAGCAAAAGCGACACGTAAGTATCGAGGTAAGCTCGTGTGTGTGAGCGTAAGTGAGGTCGTATTCTCTTTACGGGGATGATCTTAGGCGACGATCCGACCCAAGACTTCCCATGGAAGGTCTATGTTGAGATCGGACGACAAGTGGCTGTCGAATCCACTTATATTTTGAGCTAACTCTTTATTGTAGTCAAAAATCCTGCCCATCAGTTCAACCGACCAGTTCAACCGGTGCCAGTTCAACTGGCCAGTTCAAGCGGTGGTCAAAAATCAGCCTCGAGGAGTCAAGCTTTATCACCATTTTTCAAGGAGTTTTGTGCCCATTTGTGATTGGTTGAAGACCCATTCGTTGAGGGGCTTAAAGGCTATAAAAGGAGGGCCAAACCTAGGGTTTCATCCTCAATTCTAAGTGCTCAAAAGCCTCCGTTACGCTGCAACTCTTCGACGACTCTACAACAACGAAGTGCTGCCAACAACCCTAGCTTAAAGTTTCTTTTGTTTAGTTGTTGGTATAATCTTAATTTGTTATTTCTTTCAATATTGCAATTCTTTTTAATCGAGGCTTTTCGTTGCATTTTACTTTAATAGAAGAGAGGGTTTGTCTCTCTATCTTTTTGCTTCGAAGGCTTTTGTAATTGTAAAACTCCTACCTCCAACGAGGAGGAGTGTTTTAGTGAATTGCCCTCCGTACACGGTCTAGGACCGTTAGGGCCTTGGAGTAGTAGCCGAAGACTACGAACCAAGTAAAAAAACTATTTGTCTCATTTAGTTTTTATTTACATTTCCGCTGCGTTTAATTGTCTATCGAACGATTTAAAAGAAAAGTTTTTATCGCTATTCACCCCCCCCTCTAGCGATCCGCTTCCATCCAAGAAACACGACTAATAGGTCGTATATGTTGATTGTAAGTCGACATAGGAAACATATCCAAGCATGGGTCCCTAAGAACTTTTTAATTTCAACTCTAGGATACAACCCATACTGGGTTCCCAAGGACCAAATCCACTATGTGGATAGACCAAACCGATTCAACGGTCTAGGGGGAGCCAGTACAAAACATGTTTGTGCTTTAACTTAGAAATTGCATGCTTAGAATTTTTTTAAAACTTGTGAACTCACTTAGAACATGTACATAACCAACTAAAATCCTTCGAAAAGATTGAGCCTCGAGGAGCCTCTTTTCAAAAATAACCAGTTAGACTAGGAAATAGTCTTAGGTGAGTCAAGTCATCATTTTCTTGAAAATGGCTTTGTCTAAGGAAGTGGTCGATGATCCGATAAAAGAAGGCCCCTATGCCTCGCCACGACCTGGAAGCCATGATCTTGAAAAGGTAAACTTGACAAGCCTAGGGTCAAATCCAAATCTAACATAAAATTACTTGAACCTAAATGCACTTAATCAACTTAATTGGAAGTCATCACACAAAAAACACATAAGTATAACATGCTTGATCATATAGACACATGTGAGATGACCTAGGTTTAACAACTTACAACCAATTTTAAAAAAAAAATAATAAAAAAATCTAACATCCAATTCAACCACCTTGTGTGTAGGATCAATGGATGTTGGATAGCGGTTGCTCCCGACACATGGCCGGGGATCAACTCAAATTCACGAAGCTTCGATTCAAACGACAAGGATCGGTAGCCTTTGGGAATAAGGGCAAGCTCAAAATCATCGGATCAGGTGATATCGAGCTTAACTCGAATTTTGTTATTAAAAATGTATTACTTGTAGAGAATTTTGATTATAACCTACTTAGCGTAAGCCAATTATGTGACAATAACTATAAGGTCGTATTTTTAAAAATGAATGTGTAATTAAAACAAATAAAACAGCTAAAACAATATTCAAAGGAACTAGGACAAATAACATTTATACAATTAACTTAATCAAATCCTCAGCCAAATGTCTTATGACACAGGAAGAGGAATCATGGTTGTGGCACCGACGACTCGGTCACTCGCACCCAAGACTCGTCCACAAGATGAGTCAGAGTGGCTTAGTCAGAGGCTTACCCAACCTCAACAATTTGGTTAATAAAATCTGTAATGCTTGTCAACAAGGAAAACAACCTAGGACACAACAAAAGTTAACTAATCAAGAATGAACCTCAAGTATACTTGAGCTCCTGCATATGGATCTATTCGATTCACATGGAGCCAAGTCACTTAATAGAAGTCAATATTGCTTAGTCATAATCGATTTACTACTCCAGGTTTACCTGGGTCAAGTTCATCAAACATAAAAATGATACCCTAGATCAATTAATCAATCTATTCAAATTAATTGAGAATCAAAAAAACCTTAAGGTTAAAAGACTTAGAAGCGATCATGGTGGTGAATTCGAAAATCAAAGGTTCACCGACTTCTGTAACCTAAACGGATACCACCATGAATTCTCTTGCCCTAGGACCCCTCAACAAAATGGCCTAGTGGAGCGGAAAAACCGAACTCTACAAGAAGCCGCTAGGACCATGTTGAACGAATACGACCTACCTGATAGGTTTTGGCGTAACCGTTAGCAAGACGCTATGTCCAGAATAGGATCCTTATGGTAAAGAGGCACCTTAAGACCTCATACGAGATTTATCACAATAAAGTACCCAACATCAAGTACTTTAGGGTATTTGGATGTATCTTAAACACTAAGAACCACCTAGGGAAATTCAAATCCAAAACCTCTATCGGAATCTTCTTAGGATACTCAACCACGAGTAGGGCCTATAGGGTATATAACCATGATACCTTTAAAGTCGAAGAGACTATTAATGTAGTGTTCGATGAAGTACCCGAACCTACAAAACCCTTAATGACCCCAAGTGTTGAGCCCACCGATACCAAACTCGTCTTCGACCATGAGATCGAGTCTAATCCACATCAACCAACTTCTCTTGTCGACCAAGTGACAATTGATCCGAGTCAAACTAGTGTTCAACCAAGTCACCCCATTGATTAAGCATTAGGTGACACAAACCCAACCCAATCTAGGATTCAGACTGACCACCCTATCGATCAAGTGATAGGAGATCCTAATCGAGGAGTTCAAACTAGAGCATCCTATAGGAACCTTAGTCAAATTTCCTTAATTTCAAAGATAGAACCCAAATCAATTGAACAAGCTCTTCTTGATTCCGATTGGATTATTGCAATGCAAGAAGAGCTAGCTCAATTTACTAGGAATGAAGTGTGGGAATTAGTACCACCACCTAAAGACAAAACGATAATTGGAACAAGGTGGGTGTTTCAAAATAAGCTTGATGATAAAGGTGAAGTAGTTAGAAACAAGGCTAGGTTAGTCGCCAAAGGGTTTAGTCAAGTCAAAGGCTTAGATTACGATGAAACCTATGCCCCAGTAGCTAGACTCGAATCCATTCGAATGTTGCTATCTTATGCCGCACATCGAGGATTTAAGCTGTTTCAAATGGATGTTAAGTCGGCATTCCTAAATGGATACATTAAAGAAGAAGTTTATGTTAGCCAACCCCCCGGATTCGAAAATCTAGATAAACCCGACCATGTTCTAAAACTTAAGAAAGCTCTCTATGGACTTAAACAAGCTCCTCGAGCTTGGTACGAGAGACTTTCAATCCATCTTAAGTCAAAAGGGTTTAACCAAGGCTTAGTTGACCCAACTCTCTTCGTAAAAACCTTAGGTAAAGAAATATTCATAGCTCATATTTACGTAGACGATATAATTTTTGGAACCTCTAACTCAGCCTTACTAAACGAGTTCGTTTCACTCATGGAAAGTGAGTTTGAAATGAACTTGGTAGGCGAGTTAAGTTTCTTTTTAGGTCTACAAATTAAACAAACTAAGGATGGTATATACCTATATCAACAAAAATACACTAAGGAGTTAATTAAAAGATTTGGAATGCAAGATGCTAAGATAATAAACACCCCAATGGCGATTAATGTTAACATAGGAGAAGACCTAGAAAGTAAGTCCATTGACTTAAAGTACTATAGGAGCGCGATAGGAAGTCTCCTATACTTAATCATGAGTCGACCCGACATCCTATTCGATAGTATGTGCGCCAGTTTCAAACCTATGCTAAGGAGTCTCACCTAACCCTAGTTGCGTATCCTTAGATATCTTAAGGGTACACTTAATGTCGGTATTTGGTATCCTAGATCTAAACCAACCCTACTCCGATTCAGACTATGCCGGTAGTAATCTCGATAGAAAGAGTACGAGTGGTTGTTGTCAACTTCTCGGCTCGAGTCTAGTGAGTTGGTGCAGTAGGAAGCAACACTGTGTTGCTTTATCTACCACCGAAGCCGAATATATCGCGATGGGTGAGTGTGTCACGCAACTTCTTTGGATGAAGCACACTCTCCGTGACTTTAAGTTAGACTTTACGAATACTAAACTTCACGTAGATAACATTAGTTCAATTAATCTTACAAAGAATCCGATATGTCACTCTAGGACCAAACATATAGAGGTCAAACACCATTTCATTCAAGAACATGTGGCCAACGGAGCCATACAACTCAAATACGTCGAATCGAAGTCTAACTTGGCAGACCTATTTACTAAACCCCTTCCCGAAGCTGAATTTAGTCTATTAAGATGAAAATTTGGCATGTGCGTAGTAGAATAGGAACTTGCAAATTATATTTTCTTACTACTATTTCTTAAATTTTCATTTTTATGGAACTAGCATAGGACATACCTTAGATATCATGCACCTATAGATTTAAAGAGCCAATACATCTCACAACACATAGGACTAATGTGTTTGTGTACTTA
This sequence comes from Wurfbainia villosa, assembly GCA_025175895.1. Classification (NCBI taxonomy): domain Eukaryota; kingdom Viridiplantae; phylum Streptophyta; class Magnoliopsida; order Zingiberales; family Zingiberaceae; genus Wurfbainia; species Wurfbainia villosa. The sequence continues at coordinate 77,411,848 of CM046000.1, read as the reverse complement.
GCCACGTAGATGGGCGTGAGATGTTAGGACCTTACTCCTGGTTCCAGATGTAGAGCTAGTGCATCGCTATGAACCACGGAGTATAATCATACATACTAACCGACTCTAACCAGGACTGGTTGATCTTTCATATCAATCAAGCCAAATATGAGTCGAACATTTTATAGATGAACTTATTTTCAGTATATTATTTTCAAAATAATGTGGAACATGCTTGGACTTTATATTTAACACTTATTTTTATTTTCCACACACACCCTCACTCTTTTCGATATATGGCAAAAGGGTGAGAAAAAGGCCAAAGTTATGAGTGGTCAAATTTTTTTTTTATATAAATTAACTCTTAAATTATATTTAAACCAAAAGTTAACTTTAAGTTTTGAAAACTTATTAAGACCAAGTTAAGATAATTCTTAACTTAAACTTATTTGTGCCATCAACGCTTTTACTCATTTTTAATGCTTTACTTAAAGGAGAAAGGGCCAAGTTAAGAAGAAATCTTAACTTAAACGCTTTTACTAAGGCCAACTTTAAGTAATTACTTAAAGCAACCCACAAGGGGAGGATTAAGGTCTTTCTTCAAGACTCACCCTCGGTAAGGGGAGGTTTCCTCAAGAGAGTACTTGAAGAAAATCCTTACTACTCCAACTTAATCTTCTTTATTTCTTGTTTGTTTCTAATGCACATTATTCTTCATGATTGCTATTTACTTAAATTTGTATGTGGGTTTGCCATAAATCAAAAAGGGGGAGATTGTTGGTGCAGTAGGCACCTAAGTCGAACCTGGGTTTTGATTATAGCAAACGATACAAAGTTAAGCTCATATCGTTATCTCACGAGCTGAATCGAGTGTGCAGAAGATTGATATAGCTGGAGCTGAAGGCTAGCGACACCCGGAGGAAGCCGCGGTGGTCGGGCGACACTCGAGTGACTTTGGAGGGAGCCGAAGGAATCGAGTGGAAGGCCGGAAGCAAAAGCAACACGTAAGTATCGAGGTAAGCTCGTGTGTGTGAGCGTAAGTGAGGTCGTATCCTCCTTACGGGGATGATCTTAAGCATAGATCCGACCAGAGACATCCCATCGATGGTCCAGGTCGAGATCGGATGGTCGAAGGCCGTCGAAATAATGTTTTCTTTGAGCTAACTTTGCCCTGCAGCTAGCATCAGTCGACTGCCAGCTTGGAGGACTCGACTGCCATCAAACAGTCGACTGCCAAAGGTCAGCACTCGACTGATGGTCAATGATCAGATTCGAGGAGTCAAGGCTTATCACCCCATTTTAAGGAGATTGGTGCTCAATTTTGATTGGCTAGGGTTCCTCTCGAAAAGGGGATCAAAGGCTATAAAAGGAGGGCTTGTCTTAGGGTTTTTAATCAATTAAAAAGCTTCCAAGTGCTTCCGATACGCTCCAACTCTCCGACATCCCTACGACAAAGCGCTGCCGAGACGACGACTAGAGCTTCAACCTCCATCCTTTGAAGTCGTCGGTAACGAAAGTTTGAATCATATTTCAGTTTATAAGTTGTTCTTATTTCGAGCTTTAAATTATATCAAGGAGAGGGGGAGTGTCCCTCTACCTTGAGCTTTTATCATCTTTGTGTATCCAACGAGGAGGAGTTTTTTTTAGTAGTTTTCCCTCCGTACGTGGTCAAGGACCACTAGGGCCTTGGAGTAGTAGCCTTCGGCTACGAACCAAGTAAAACTCTTGTGTCTATTGTCTCTTTTATTTTTTGTTTATCTTTCCGGTGCATATAAGTTTTTTTTTTAAAACAAATTCGTACAAAAAATTTCTATCGCTATTCACCCCCCCCTCTAGTGATCCGATCGATCCAACAAATTGTACAAATGTCTCCCCGTGTTTATGATATCGAATGTCCATCAATTAAATAATATACTGACAATTAATTAATCAACATCTAACTCCATGAGTAGTACCACTCAATCTTATCATCATCCCGGACCAAGTCCACCTGCAAGATTTACATGATTATCCTTTTGAGATCCTCAAGGGGACATCATCATCCTAATATATAGGACATGATTTCCTCTTATAATCAATGGCACACCATGTAAATAATATTATTTCCAAACTTACCGAGCCTATCGATTTATCCCATAAATCTTGCCCATTGGTAAATCAAAGAAATAAATATTAAGTATATGTGCCCGTTATTATATCGGGATTAAGAGCTTGTACACCATAATATCCAAGGTCTGATTCAATTATGTAGTCAGCAATAAATTGAATCACCTTTAAGTCGGTCCTACTCAATACACACAAAGTGTACTGGTGTAATTTTATGGTCAAGACAAACCAATACCAAATTACACTACAACTATACCAATGGTTTGTCCAATACCATCTCGGTTTTGATCCTCTACTTATACTCTACACGGAACTGATAACATGATCTTCTATGTGACACCACACACCATGTTATCTATAATGTAATGTATCAGACAATATGCATAACCATAAAATGCAAACAATGATCATGTGATTCTTATTTCAAAAATAAAGATTTCATACAAAGGATAGGCTTTTAGTATACATTTCAATAATCTCCCACTTATGCTAAAAGACTATGTTGTTATCATACTTCCATACATCTGATTCTCATTCCCTCCACATGCCTATCAAAAGCTCTCGCTGGAAGGGCCTTATTGAAAGGATCTGCCAGGTTCTCCTCTGATACAATCTTGGCAACAATAACTTCTCCTCGCTTTACGATCTCTCGTATAAGGTGGTACTTGCGCTCTATGTGTTTACTTGCCTTATGGGCTTGTGGTTCCTTCGTGTTTGCAACTGCACCACTGTTATCACAATAAATTATGATAGTTTTGGGCAAACCAGGAATCACATCCAAGTCCATCAAGAAGTTCTTGTGCCATACAACTTCTTTGGCTGCCTCAGAGGCTGCCACATACTCAGCTTCCATTGTAGAGTCTGCCACACATTTCTGCTTGACACTCTTCCATACAATGGCTCCACCTCCCAAAGGAAACACAAAACCCGAGGTAGACCTATTGTTATCCCTATCTGATTGGAGGTCGAAATCTGTGTAACCCACTGGGAGTAATTGATCTTCCTGGTATACTAGCATATAATCCCTAGTCCTTCTCAGGTACTTCAATATATGCTTTACCGTAGTCCAATGTCCCTGTCATGGATTACTCAGATATCTGCTAACCATGCCCATGATAAAGCAGATATCCGGCCTCGTACATAACATAACATATATGAGGCTTCCTACTACTGAAGCATAAGGAACCGCCTTCATCTCCTCTATCTCCTTTGATGTTCTAGGACACATCTCTTTAGATAAAGGCACTCCATGCCAAAAAGGTAGAAAACCATTCTTGGAGTTCTGCATGCTAAAATGAGCCAAAATAGTGTATATGTATGAAGCTTGAGATAAGAACAACATCCTTTTCCTATGATCCCTTATCACCTTGATCCCAAGGATGTTTCCCACTTCTCCCAAGTCCTTCATATTAAACTATTTGGACAATTATACTCTTACGTCTAATATCACTTTGACATTGTTGCCAATTAACAAAATGTCATCAACGTATAGTACAATAAATACTACTACGTTTCCGTCAAATCTCTTTTATACATAAGACTCATCCGGACTTTGAATAAATCCATAAGACTGGATTACCTCATCAAAGTGGATGTTCCAAGATCCCGAAGCTTGCTTTAATCCATAAATGGATCGATTAAGCTTGCACACAAGATGCTCTTTGCCCTTTGCAATGAACCCTTCTGGTTGCTCCATATAGATGTTTTCCTCAAGACTTCCATTAAGGAAAGTTGTCTGGACATCCATTTGCCACACCTCATAATCCATATGAGCAACAATAGATAAGAGAATCAAGATAGACTTAAGCATGTTTACCGACGACAAAGTCTCCTCATAATCGATACCCTCTTTCTGAGTATATCCTTTCGCAACAAGCCTTGCTTTGAAGGTCTCAACCTTCTTGTCTATTCCTCTCTTTCTTTTGTAGATCCACTTGCATCCAATGGTTTTTACACCATTGGGTGGTTTAGCTCCTACTCGGATTTGAATCCATAGATTCTATCTCAGAATTCATTGCACTTTGCCAAGATACCACATCTTTATCTTGGATTGCCTCGTCATATGTCAAGGGATCAGGTTCATGTTCGCCAGGGACCAAATTAGAAGATTCTCCCAAGAACATAAATCTATCAGGTTGTCTAACAACCCTCCCACTATGATGAGGAATCATCTGTGTATCCTCTATGACACAGTCACCACTTTTGATATATCCTCTTGTACGGTGGTATCAAGTAGTGACTTCCTCTCAATTCCCCTGTAACAATCTTGCCCATGGGCTTATGGTTCATCACATAGTCTTCCTTTAAAAAGCTAACGTTCGTGCTAAAGATCACCCTTTGATCTCTAGAACTATAGAATAAACCACCTTTCGTTCCTCTAGGATAGCCTACGAACAAGCGCACTTTTGTACGAGGTTCCAACTTACTAGCATTTGCCTTAAGCACATCTGGTGGACTCCCCCCAAATTTGAATATGTCTCAGACTAGGCTTTCGCCCAGTCCACAATTCTGTGGGAGTAGAAGGCAGTGATTTAGTTGGTACCAAGTTCAGAATATACACTGTCATGATTCAGAGCATACCCCAATCTAATCTGGTAACTCAAAATAACTCATCATCGATCTAACCATCTCTATAAGAGTCCTATTCTTTCGCTCCACTACACCATTCTGCTGGGGTGTGCAAGGTGCAAACAATTGGGATTGAATCCCAGCCTTTGATAAGTAATTCCTAAACTCTCCCAAGAGGTACTCACCACCACGATCAGATTGTAGTGTCTTGATACTTTTACCTTGACGTTTCTCCACATCAGCCTTAAATTCTTTAAACCTATCAAAGCATTCAGACTTGCGGCGCATCAAGTAAATGTATCCATATCTTGAATAATCGTCTATAAATGAGACAAAATATTCAAAACCACCTCTAGCCCAGATAGACATAGGATCACACAAATCAGAATGAACAAATTCCAATACATCTTTGGCTTTATACCCCTTGGTCTTAAATGACCTCTTGGTCATTTTACCTTCCAAGCAATATTCGCAGGTTGGGAAATCTTCCACCACTAATGAACCCAAAGGTCCATCAGCTATGACCCTTTGAATTCTACATAGGTTAACATGACCTAACCTTAGATGCCAAAGATACATTTGGTTCATTTTCAAAGGTTCTTTTCTCTTATTAGATTTAGAAGATAAGTTATTTATTTCTATTTGCATCATGGGAGCTTTTGGTTCAAGTGTATATAAATTACCTATCAACGCACCAGAACAAATAATCTCCTTATTCCTTTTTATAACAACTCTATCCTTAAAAGAAATAGAATATCCATCAAAAAACAATTTAGAAACTGAAATTAAATTCTTTCTAAATGAAGGTACATAAAGGCAATTTCTCAGAACCAAAGTTTTATTCCTATCAAAAGATAAATAAACATCTCCCACTATAATAGCCGCCACCTTAGTAGCATTGCCCATGTAGACGGTAATCTCTCCCTCAGCTAGTCGTCTGGTTTCCTGGAACCCTTGCAAAGTATTGCAAACATGATCAGTGACTCCCGTATCTACACATCAGGTACCGGTAGATAACACCGCTAAACATGTTTCAATGACTAAACCAAAAGATATGCCTTTGTTCTTCTTCTAGTTGGGGAAGTCCATCCAATATCCAGTCTCTTGCAAGTGAAGCACTTGCCTTTCGGCTTCTTCACTCCTCCCTGAGATCCTCCCGCCACCTTTGCTACACCTTGTTTTTTCTTCTTCTTGCCTTTCGGCTTAGACGTTGAAACTTTTTGAGCAACCATGGCTTGAGCTTGAGCAATCTGATGAAAATGTAGGGATGTATACTGAAAAGTCTATCTTTTCTATAAACATCTTTATTTTTGAAATAAGAATCACATGATCATTGTTTGCATATTTTTATGCATATTGTCTAATACGTTACATTGTAGATAACATGGTGTGTGGTGTCACACGGGAGATCATGTTATCGGCTCCTTGTAAAGTATAAGTAAAGGCTCACAACCGAGATGGCTTTGGACAAACCATTGGAATGGTTGTAGTGTGATTTGGTATTGGTTTGTCTTGACCAAGGAATCACACTAGTGCACTTTGTGTGTATTGAGCAGGACCGACATAGAGGTGATTCGATTTATTGCTGACTACATAATCGAATCGGATCTCAGATATTATTTAGTACATGCTCTTAATCCCGATATAATAACGGGCACATATACTTAGTACTCATCTCTTTAATTTACCAATGGGCGAGATTTATGGATTAAATTGATAGACTCGGTAAGTTGGGAGATGATATTATTTATATGGTGTGCCGTTGATTATAGGAGGAAACCGTGTCCTATAAATTAGGATGATGATGTCCCCTTGAGGAGCTCATAAGGTTCATCATGTAAACCCTGCAGGTGGACTTGGTCCGACATGATGAAAAGGTTGAGTGGTACTACTCAAGGAGTTAGATGTTGATTAATTAATGGTCAGTAAATTAATTAATCGATGGACATTCGAGATCTTAAACACGGTGAGAAAATGTACAAATAATATATGAAGCACATATTATCATATGGGGGTTGGTGAGGTAGATCAATGATGGACCTTTAGTGGATTGGATCATCATTAGTGGATTGGACTTTATGTGGGCTTGATCCATGGGTGGCCAAGACCCAACTCCTCCTCATGGTCCCTAATTTAGCCTATTAACACCTCATGATGCTTAGATCCAATGGATAGAAACAAAACTCTAAGATCCATTGGTAGTGATTAAATCTCTAAGATTCGACGTTGAGATTAAATCTCTAGATCCGACGGTTGAGATTAAATCCCTTGAACCAATGGAGGAGATTAAACCAAGGCTTATCCTAACTCTATAAAATGGTGGCTTTGGGTAGTTGGCATGAAGAACACAATGGATGAGGGATTAGGGTTTGCTTCCATTGGTGGCTAGGAATCCTAGTTGGTTTAGGATTGGGTTTAGTGGCTAGGGTTTTGGGAGCAAGGGCGGTGCGGCAACATTGAAGGTTTTTCCTTCTTCTTCCTTGGGTTGGCGGCCACTATGCTTCTCCTCTCTACCTTAGCTTGAGTTCATCCTATTCTTCTTCCATGGCGGAAATAAGGTGAGTTAGGATTAGGGTTTGGGTGGCTAGGGTTATGGGAGCAAATGGTGGGCTGCAACTAAAGGAGATGTTCTTCTTCTTCCTAAGGGTTGGCGCCACTTTGGTTCTCCCTCTACCTTGGATTGAGCTCATCCTAATCTTATTCCTCACTTCCATGGCCGGCCACAAGATGAGCTTGGATTAGAGTTTGGAAGCTTAGGGTTTAGGAGGTTTGGGTGGCACCAAAAAAGGAAAGTTTCTTCCTTTCTTCTTCATGGTTTGGTGGTGCGCCATATCACCTTTTCAAGCCCTAGGGCAGCATCCAAAGACAACTTCTCCTTCTCCTTGGGTGGTGGAAACAAGACTTAGGGTTTCTCTTGATGTCTTGGTCTTTCCACCATTATCTCCTTCTCCTTGTTGGCCGGTGACAAGCATTTCTTTTGTTGCTTGTTGGTTGGCCATAGGAAGGAGATGAGCCTTGTTTCTATTCTTCCTCTTGCTTTGGATGAGAAAGGAAGGAAGATGTGTGATCTAGGAGCTTCGACTTTTGGTAGAGCGTCGCCCACACGACGTCCGAAAGGAGGAAGGACATACATTAGAAGATCGAGAGGTATATCGATTCTCTAATTTTATATGTTACATGTTTGTATTTGTTTTTCATTTATAAGCATGATATATTTCTGTGAATGGCTAAATAATATTTGGATCCCAAGCATAAACATAAAAACCGGCGATCCGAACATCGTCTATTCCGCGGCTAATCGACTAGGAGAGTTGTGTTGCTTGAACAACTAGTTTGTTCAAGCGATTGCTCAAGTCGTTAGTACGACGACAAATTGGTTGTGCTTAGGAAACTCATCCCATCCGGATTAGTTTTCATTAGTGAAAATTTTAATCCGGGGACATGGGATCCGATGAGCCTCCGAAGCAACAACAACAATTGGTATTAGAGCTTACGGGCAAAACCAACAATTGGTATCAGAGCCAAGGTTTCCGGTTTTGTGTGTTTAGGATTCGGTTAATTTTTATGCACTTTTTCATATATTATATGTGCCGGATAATAGTAGGATATGCGTAGTTTAACTCTTTGGTTGCAGGCATAAGATCCGACTATTATGGCCATATGTGTGTATGTGATTGTATGTGTGTAAATATTTATTTTGTTGAATCCTCGGGGTTGACGAGGCTAGTATTTAGTTTTTGTAAATTAAATACGGCATTGTTTAGCCACTCTTTATTTTATTTTACTTTCGATCTAGATTTCATGTACACTCCTTCGTGGAGTATAGGATCGATGGATGTAAATTAAAATAGGTTTTAGTCTCACTGATCTCTCTGGATGGCTCGACATGGCGAGGAGGAGCGAAATAAAGTGGTGCGACGGGAGACATATTGAAGACAAAAGCCATAATAGTTGGAAAATAATTTATTTTTCATATTTATTGCTTATTGATTGATATGCATGTCGTAGCCTAGAAAATTCCTCATTTTCAAATTACTAAGTGGGAGGGGGATATTTTTATAAATTCCCACGGCCTCCATTACTAATTGACATGTTATGCAAGGCGGCTCTGAGTGCCTTCCTCCCCAACGGATGAGTTTGTTTGTGGATCACAGGGTCGAATATGGTTATAGGTAATTATTAAGGAGCGTGTGTACTTGCCCATCGTAAGGCACATAACCCGAGATAATTACCTTAGTACTAAGTAATGGTGAACACTTAGATACAAATATAAGTATCCTCCCCATCGGAGTCACTGCTTTTATTTGTAGGGCCAAAGAGGAACAAACTATTAATTTTACTTGTCAAAAAGTTAGGTTGACAAGATAGTAAAATTAATGGTTAAAACCTCCTCTTACAAATGTAGAATTCCTATACGTCCACACGATCGTGGCATGCGATATTCTCGGTGTTTAGAGGTGTTGGTTAATTTTGAAATTTTATTGTTTGAGGAATCAATAAGTTTTTGAAATCTACATTAATGATCTATGTGATTCTTAGGATTTTCAAAAATGACTTTCAAGTCCACTTACTATGATACTAAAGGAAATAAACTTACTGTACCTAAATAATGTTGATTGGAAAAGAATCTAGATATTGTCTAACTGCTAAGGAGTACAAGTATGCACTCTTCAAAGAGTGTCCTCAAGCCATGGTTGCTCAAAAAGGTTTCTACTTCTAAGCCGAAAGGCAAGAAGAAGAAGAAACAAGGTGAAGCAAAGATGGTGGGAAGATCTCAGGGAGGAGTAAAGAAGCCGAAAGGCAAGTACTTTACTCAGAAGCAGGATGAACATTAGAAGAAGGACCATCCCAGTCCAAAACAGATCAAAGGTATATCCTTTGGACTAGTCGTTGAAACATGAGTAGCGGTGTTATCTACCGGCACCTGGTGTGTAGATATGAGAACCACTAATCATGTCTGCAACACTTTACAGGGGTTCCAGGAAACCCGACGACTAGCTAAAGGGGAGATTACCATTTATTTGGGCAATGTCATGAAGGTGGCGGCTATTACAGTGGGAGTAGTTTTATTTATCTCTTGAGAAAATAAAACTTAGGTTCTGGAAAATTCCCTTTATGTACCATTATTTAGAAAGAATTTAGTTTGTTTTCTAAATTATTATGGATGGATATTCTATTTCTTTTAATGACAGAGTTGTTATAAAGGAATACGGAGAATATCTGTTTAGGTGCATTAAAAGGAAATTTGTAAACAAAACCTCCCACGATGCAAATTGAAGTTAATAACTCATCTTCTAATTCCAAAAAGGGAAAATAACCTTCGAAGATGAACCAAACATATCTTTGGCTTCTTAGGCTTGGTCACATTAACCTAAGCAGAATTCAAAGGTTGATAGCTGATGGACCTTTGGGTTCATTAGTAGTGGAGGATCTCCCAACCTACGAATCTTGCTTGGAGGGTAAGATGACCAAGAGGCCTTTTTAGGGCCAAGGGCTATAGAGCCAAAGATGTGTTAGGAATGGTTCATTCTAATTTGTGTGGTCGTATGACTATCCAGGCAAGAGGTGGTCTTGAATATTTTGTTGGGAATCATGCTATTCCTCGGAATGCTCATGTAACACCCCCCCTAGTCTTTCCATTCTCTACCAGGGGAGATGTCACTACTTTACTGTCTCTATCTTTAATTCATGCAATATGCTAACAACTAAAATAATCATAAAGACTTTTAGATCACTTAAATAATAATCATTTCAAGATCTTCACCTAACATGCAAGTATGAAAACTAACCCAATATGACTCTAGCATTCTTTGGTCTCAACCATAAATAATCTAGTTGAACTTCAACAATTTCAAAAGAAAACAAGAAACTAAAAATCTGATTTAAACATCTGCACTTAGGATCTTTTACTTCCACTGTTCCGTCGCCACACACACCCAGCACTTCATCCGCCATGCCACCTTACTGAAGCTTTTCTTTACCTTTATCTGCAGTATAAGGAAATGCAAACTATAAGCAACAACGCTTAGTAAGTACTTTCTATGCTCACAAAAACATGCAATCGTATGAAATCATGCAACTAGTTCTCTCTGTGGATACATTGATACACATGCAAACATAATCGAAATCATAACTCGATTACTTGTCTCTTGTATAAAATCATACTCTTAAGTATTTTAAAACTTGTAAACAGTGTATCTGAACTGGAATGATTAACTTTGAAAACTTTTACTTATACTTATACTGATACTTCAAAATAATAATCATCCTGGATATGGGCCCGACATAGTACCAATGCGCGATTCCTAATAGGTCGGGTGGCCAACCACCGAACCTACTAGGTAATCAAACGAGGGCCTCACTGTGAAATCGATGCCCTGCAGTACATGCCTCATCAAAAAGTAAAATACTTCCTTTATACTTATATTCTTATACATACTGAAAGAAATGCTCTTAATCCTCTAAATCACGAATAAGGAGCACCACATTATGCTCTTGACCCCCAAAACTGAAATGGGGAGCATACTGAAGATCGTTGTGCTCTTAATCCCCAAGTCGAACGGGGAGCATCTTTAAATTTTCTTTATAAAGGAAATATTTTTACATCTTACTCCATATCATGCATATGATTGTAAGCTACAACTCATCTACAACATGCATGATCATGAATCACATTCTTATCATGGATCTAAACATGATGCTGAATTATCCATAATATAACGGTAAAATCACGTAACTGAAAACACCATGCATAACTGAAAATAACATGCACATAAAAACATATCAATAATATACGATAACTACTTATACTGCAGGTGAGCAATACTTACCTTCGATTGCTTTAACTTATATTTGTAAAACCTAATGAGATGCAACCTTCTATCCCGCCCTAGCAGCTGCCCTCTAAGGTCTCTTGAATCCCACCTTTCCTTGGATTCGGCGGAGAAGACAACCCTAGGAGAAAATTCTCCTTGATGTGTGGTTCGGCGGTGGAGGGACCAAGAGAGAGTAGAGAGGTGTCCATTAGGGTATTAGGGAGGTTAAATTTATAACCGTCAAGGCTTGACCTATTCCCTTATAAATTTCCTTAAATCTCTCTCTTTAACAGAATTAATTCCTTCTTCAATTAAATTCGTGACTTCTCCCTAATCATATAAAATTTTTATTGGATTTTTTGATAACTCACCCCTTTTTTTGAATTAATCCACGATGAAGAAATTATGGAGGCTCTTTCTTTCTTTCTTTTTTTTTTCTTTGATTCGGCGGCAGTGGAGCAAAACGAGGGTTAGATTAGGGTGGCGTCGGCATGAGGTTTAAAGGAGAGGAGAGAGAGATTCTATAATAAAATAATCTATATATATATATATATATATATATATATATATATATATATATATATATATAAATTAGAGTTTTCTTCATTTAATTACCCCTTTAAATAATTAGTCAAATTAACCAATCTTTCCTTTTTTTCGCCTATAGATATATTTTGTTATATCCTATCCATTGGTAATCTTATGACTTAATAGTGGGAAGCCTATTCTCCCAAACCAACGGTTCATGGTTCAAGCCTCGACTAACGAACCAATTATTTCTATTTATTATTATTATTATTATTATTATTCTATTCCTATTTTTATTATTCTTATTCTTATTCTTATTTCTATTTTCCTCTAATAAAAATAGGAATTAAAATTTGGGATGTTACAATTCCTTATACCTTATAAAAGTTTCGTCCTCGAAACTTAGAACAGCTCAGGATACTTTTGCTTCATGTCATCCTCACGTTCCCAGGTTGCTTCTTCAACCCTTTGACTTTGCCATAAGACTTTTACTAACGGTATTTCTTTATTTCTTAGTTTCATGACTGCTCGATCTATTATCTGAATAGGTCGACTTTCATAACTTAGATCTGTTTGAATCTGTATCGTGGCTCAATCACTTGGTTGGTGTCTCGACGGGCTGCTTTAAGCATTGAAACATGAAATACATTGTGGATAGCTGACATTTCCTGTGGTAGCTCTAGCTCATAATCTACCTTACCAACTCTCTTGGTGATCAGGTAGGGGCCTATATATCTGGGACTTAACTTGCCTTTCTTCCCAAATCTCATTACCCCTTTCATAGGAGCTACCTTAATGAAAACTGAATCTCCGACTTGGAACTCTAGGGGTCTGCGTCGGACATCGGCGTAACTCTTCTGCCGACTTTGGGCAGTCTCTATCCTTTGACGTATGTTCTTTATAGCTTTGGTGGCATCATCTATAAAATCAGTCTTGAGTCCCATTTCTTTCTTCTCGCCACCCTCATACCATCAGATAGGCGATCTGCATCTCCTTCCATATAAGGCTTCATAAGGTGCCATTCCAATTATGGTTTGATAACTATTATTATAGGCAAACTCTGCCAAACACAAATATTTGCACCAGCTTCCTTTAAAATCCAAGGCACAAGCTCTGAGCATGTCCTCCAAAATCTGATTCACTCTTTCTGTTTGCCCATCCATGCGAGGATGAAATGCATCTTGAATCGTAACTTAGTCTTAGGGCTTTCTGAACACACTCCCAGAAGTGTGAAGTGAAGCGACTGTCTCTATCAGAGATAATGGTTTTAGGTACTCCATGCAGTCTAATCATTTCCTTGATGTATAACTGGGCTAACTGCTCCATGGAGTATGATATTCTGATAGGCATGAAGTGAGCAGACTTTGTCAATCTATCGACAACTACCCAAATAGAATCGTAGCCATTGGTTGTTTTGGGCAATCCTACTATGAAATCCATGGCTAGTTCCTCCCACTTCCATTCTGGAATCTGGATAGGTTGTAGAACTCCTCCTGGTCTCTGGTGTTCGGCTTTCACTCTCTGACATGTCAGACAAGTGCTAACATACTTAGCCACGTCCCTCTTCATACCAAGCCACCAGAATTTCCCTTTCATATCTTGATACATCTTGGTGGATCCAGGATGCATCGAATATGGGGTCCCATGAGCTTCTTCTAGGATCTTCTTTCTTAAGTCTGGGTCGTTGGGGATACATAGGCGTTCACCCAAATATAATACCCCACTATCAGAGACACGGAATCCTTCATCCTTCCCTTCTTGGATCTCTTGCTTGATCCTTTGGATGCTAGGATCTTTGTCCTGTCTTGCTAATATATCCTCAAATAGTGTAGGTACTATGGTCAAGGTGGAGAGCTGTCCAGAAATGATCTCAACTCCAAAATTCATTATCTCTTTCTCCAGTGGTTGGGATAGTGTTGCTAGGGACATCAAGGTGGCATGATTTTCTACTCGGCTCAAGCTACTTTGTTTGCCTTTCCAGGATGGTAGTGGATTTCACAGTCATAGTCCTTTACTAGCTCAAGCCATCTATGCTGTCACATATTCAAATCCTTCTGAGTGAAGAAGTACTTCATACTCTGGTGATATATGTAAATCTTGCATTGGACTCCATATAAGTAATGTCTCCAAACTTTTAGAGCAAAGACCACTGCTGCCAACTCAAGGTCATGAGTGGGGTAATTCTTTTCATAGTCCTTGAGTTGTCTAGATGCATAAGCAATGAATTTACCCTTCTGCATAAGTACTGCTCCGAGTCCCATCTTGGATGCATCACTATATAGGTCAAATCCCTCATTACTTTCTGGAAGGGAAAGCACTCGAGCACTTGTGAGTCTTATCTTTAATTCAAGGAAGCTCTTTTCACAATCTTCGGTCCATTCGAACTTCTTATTCTTTCTAGTAAGAACCGTCAACGGTGAAGCTATCCTTGAGAAGTTTTCCATAAACTTTCGATAGTACCCTGCTAATCTGAGGAAACTTCTGACTTCACTAGTATTCTTTGTTTGACCCCAATTACTGACTACTTCTATCTTTGTCGGGTCTACCATAACTCCATCTTTTGAAATAACATGACCCAGAAATGATATTCGATCAAGCCAAAACTCACACTTGGAGAACTTTGCATATAATTGTCTTTGCTGAAGGGTCTGCAAGACTGTCTTCAAGTGTTCGACATGTTCTTCCTGGGTTCTCGAGTATATAAGGATGTCGTCACTGAAAATGACCACAAAATTGTTAAGGTACTCCTTAAATATCTGATTCATCAAGTCCATTAAACATAGCGGTGCATTTGTCACTCCGAAGGGCATGACCACGAACTCATAGTGTCCATACCTCGCTCGAAGGTCTGTTTTGGTATATCATCCTCTTTAACTCTTACTTGATGATAACCTGACCGCAAATCAATCTTGAGAAAATCGTGGCTCCCCTCAATTGATCAAATAAATCCTCTATCCTTGGGAGGATATCCGTTCGATCGTCACTTGATTTAAGGCTCGGTAGTCTATGCACATCCTCATAGATCCATCTTTCTTTTCACGAACAACCGGAGCTCCCATGGGGAATGACTAGGCGAATGAATCCTTGTCTAATAACTCCGTAATTGTTCCCAAGCTCTTTCAATTCAGCTGGAGCCATACGATAGGGTGCTTTTGAGATTGGGTTGGTACCAGGAATAAGTTCAATCTCAAACTCAACTTCCCTTCTAGGTGCTAGTCCTGATAGCTCGTCAGGAAATACTTCCGGGTAGTCACATACAATTGGGACTTCTTCCAGTTTTTGGCTTCTTGCTTAGTATCAACTAGATGTGCTAAATACCCAAAGGCATCCACTAGCTAGCATCTTCTGAGCTTCCATGGTGGGCAAGAACTTCTTAGTCTTCTTCCTTGGTTCTCCAATAAACTCAAATTTGGCCTCGGTCTCGGGTTGGAATACTACCCTTCGCTTATGACACTCAATGGAAGCACCGCGTACTGCTAAGAAAGTCCATTCAAAGATGACATCATAGTCATGCATGTCTAACAAGATTAAATCATTATAAAGCTCTCTGTCTAAATTGACTCAAGACGCACGCAACCAAAGGTGTGTAGATGTCATTATTTCACCCAAGGTAGGGTCGTTAAAAGCTGAATATCTAAGGTATCCGAGTTATATCTATCTCTGGAATGTTTATCAAAGCCTAGCTCTTTTTGTATGAACATTTTATTTTGAAATAAGAATCACATGATCATTGTTTGCATTTTATATATTCATTATATATGTGTGTATATTGTCTAAATATTTTACATTGTAGATAATATGGTGCTTGGTGTGCACATGTAAGATCATGTTATCGCCTTGTAAAATATAAGTAGAGGCTCACAACCAAGATGGTTTTGGACAAACCATTGGCATGGTTGTAGTGTAGCTTGGTATTGTTTTGTCTTGAACACAGAGTTACACTGGTACACTTAGGTGTATTGAGCAGGACCAACATAGAGGTAATTGATTTAATCGACTACATGATTGAATCGGACCTCGGATATTATGTTGTACATGCTCGTAATCCGATATAATAACGGGCACATGTACTTAGTATTTATTTCTTTGATTTACCAGAGGGTGAGATTTCTATGGATTAAATCAATATGCCCGGTAAGTTGGGAAATAATATTATTTACATGGTGTGTCGTTGATTATAGGAGTAAACTGTGTCCTATATATTAAGTTGATGATGTCCCCTTGAGGAGCTCATAAGGTTCATCATGTAAACCCAGCTGGTTGACTTAGTCAACATGATGATAAGGTTGAGTGGTACTACTCGAGGAATTAGATGTTAATTAATTGATGGTCAAGAATCAATTAATTGACGGACATTCGATATCTTAAACACGGGGAGATTAATGTACAAATAATATATGGAGCCCATATTGATTTATGGGGGTTGGTGAGGTAGTTCAATGATGATCCTCTAGTGGAATGGAACATCATTGATGGATCAAGTTTGTGTGGTTCCGATCCATCGGGTGGCCAAGACGCAACTCCTCCTTATGGTCCCTATCGTAGCCTAATATAATCCTTATGAAGTCTAGATCCAAGAATGTAAAACAAAACCTAAAACCAACGGTTGGGATTAAATCCCTAGATCCGATGGTTGGATGAAACCCTAGAACCAACGGTTGGGATTAAATCCCTAGATCCGATGGTTAGGATGAAATCCTAGAATCGACGGTTGGGATTAAACCCTAGATCCGACGGTTGGGATAAAACCCTAGATCCGACGGTGGAGATTAAATCCCTAGATCCGACGGTGGAGATTAAAGGAGGCTTAAGCCTAATTCTATAAATAGGGGGCTTAGGCTTGGGCGGCAAGTATTGGTTTAGAATTGGAATTAGGGTTTGGCTCATCCACAAGTGGGCGGCTGGGGTTCATTGTGCGGCTAGGGTTTTGGAGCAAAGAAGTGGGTGGCAACCTCCTTCCTTCAAGTTGATTGCCGGTGCCCATCCTCCTCCATCAACACGTGCCCGGCGCCCATCCTAGAGGTCTTTCCCTTCTTCCTTGGCCGGCGGTTCTCCTCCCATTGGTGGCCGGCTCTTTTCCTCCTCCCTATTCTCCAAAGTGGCCGGCGGCAACACTTCTTGAAGTTGGCCGGCGAATCATCCAATTGTTCCTTGACCGGCGGTTGCACCAAGTTCCATAATTTGGTGGCCGGTTCTAGATAGGAAGGTATTTGTTGTTTCTTCTCTTTGTTCGCAGCGGACAAGGTAGAGAAGAAAGCGATCTAGAAGGCTTCTACTCGTGGAGGATCTTCGTCCACACGTCGTCCACGAGAAGGATAGGACATACGGTAGAAGATCGTGAGGTATAAAGTTATTTTAACTTTATGTACAGATCTGAGCATGTTATTATTTGTTTTGATTATGCATGTGTGTGTATGAATATATATTGTATAATCATGGACCCCGAAGACAAACACAAAAACCGGCGATCCATCCGTCGTCTCTTCCGCGGCTAACCAACTAGAAGAGTTGTGTTGCTTGAACAACTAGTTTGTTCAAGCGACCACTCAAGTTGTTAGCACGACGACGACTAGGTTGTGCTAAGGAAGCTCATCCCATCCGGATTAATTCTTTCATTAGTGAAAATTTTAATCCGGGGACATGGGAGCCAATGAGCCTCCGATGCGGCCACCTAACAATTGGTATCAGAGCCATCGGTTTCCGGTTTTGTGTGTTTAGGATTCGGTTAATTTTTTATGCATTTTTCATATATTATATGTGCCGGATAATAGTAGGATATGCATAGTTTAACTCTTTGGTTGCAGGCATAAGATCCGACTATTATGGCCATGTGTGTGTATGTGAATGGATGTGTGTAAAAATTTATTATTTGAATCCTCGGGGTTGACGAGGCTAGATTAGTATTTAATTTTTGTAATTAAATACGGCATTGTTTAGCCGATCATTTTAGTTTACTTTCGATCTAGATTATTTGTACACTCCTTCGTGGAGTATAGGATCGATGGATGTAAATAAAATGATTTATCTCGGCTCGGATATCTTTGGTGACTTGCGCACGGGAAAAGGTGGAGCGGACGAGGTGGCGACACGACGGGATGCATATTGGAGGACAATGCCATAATAGTTGGAAAAAATTCTGTTTTTCCATATTTATTGCTTATTTGTTTTATATGCATGTTGTGTATGTTTAAAATTCCTCGATTTCAATTTACTAAGTGGGAGAGGGATATTTTAATTAATTCCCGCGGCCTCCATTACAATTTGACGTGTGATGCAACAAACTTGCGCGTTGGCTTTGAGTGCCTTCCTCCCCATCGGATGGGTTTGTTTGCAGATCACTAGGTCAAATAATGGTTATAGGAAATTATTTAGGAGCGTGTGTACTTCCCCATCGGTAAGGCACATAATCTGAAATAATTCCCTTAGTATCGTGTAATGGTGCACACTTAGATACAAATAAAGGTATCCTCCCCATCGGAGTCACTGCTTTTATTTGTAGGGCTAAAGAGGAACCAACTATTAATTTTATTTTTCAGAAAGTAAGGTTGACAAGATAATAAAATTAATGGGTAAAACCTCCTCTTACAAATGTAGAATTCGTATACGTCCACACTATCGTGGCATGCGATATTCTCGGTGTTTTGAGGTGTTGGTTGATTTCAGGATTTTATTGTTTTGAGGAATCAATAATATTTGAAATCTAATATTTTGATCATTGTGATTTTTAGGATTTTCAAAAGGCTTTCAACCCACTTGCTATGATTTTAAAAGAAAACAAACTTAACGGTCCAAACTACATTGATTGGAAAAGAAACCTGGATATTGTCCTAACTGCGGAGGAGTACAAATTTGTACTCTTCGAGGTCTATCCTCCTAAGCCCTCCGATGACTCTGATGAAAAGGAGAAAGAACATTATAAGAAATGGGTTAAGGCAGATGAGATGGCGCGGTGTTACATTTTGGCATCTATGTCAATTGTGCTGCAACATCAAAGATCGTGCCATAGCCATCGCTATGACATGATGTTCAATCTCAAGGAACTTTTCGGACATCAGAGTAGGGCGGCTAGGCAGGAGGCAATGAGAAACTTGATGACGACCACCATGGTCGAGGGAACACCCGTTGGGGATCATGTTCTCAAGATGATGGCTCATCTTAATGAGATGGAAGTCCTCGAAGCTAAGATCGATGGGGAAACCCAGGTCGATATCATTCTCTAGTCTCTGCCTAGGAGTTTTGAGTAGTTCCGCCTCAACTACAACATGAACAAGAGGTTGTATTCGTTGGCGGAGCTTCTGACAGAACTCCAGGCGGCAGAGGGGCTTTTTCGTCAGAGTTCTCAAGCCATGGTCGCTAAGAAGGTTTCTTCCTCCAAACCGAAAGGTAAGAAGAAGAAGAAGCAAGGTGGAGCGAAGAAGGTGGCAGTGGGACCTCAGGCAGGAGTGAAGAAGCCGAAAGGCAAGTGCTTCACTTGCAAGCAGACTGGACATTGGAAGGCGGATTGTCTCGAAAGAACAAAGGTATATCTTCTTGTTTAGTTGTTGAAACATGTTTAGCGGTGTTATCTACTGCGGTGTGTAGATACAGAGCCACTGATCATGTCTGCAATACTTTGCAGGGGGTCCAGGAAACCCGACGACTAGCTGAGGGAGAGATTACCGTCTTCATGGGCAATGCTTCAAAGGTGGCGGCTATTGCAGTGGGAGACGTTTATTTATCTTTTGATAGGAATAAATTTTTGGTTTTGAGAAATTGTCTTTATGTACCTACTTTTAGAAAGAATTTAATTTCAGTTTCTAAATTGTTTTTGGATGGATATTCTGTTTCTTTTAATGACAAGGTGGTTATAAAAGGAATAGGAGATTATCCGTTTACAGTACATTGGTTGGCAATTTATATACTATTGAACCAAAAACTCCCACGATGCAAATAGAAGTAAATAACTCATCTTCTAAATCTAATAAGAGAAAAGAACCTTCGCAAATGAACCAAACATATCTTTGGCATCTAAGGCTTGGTCATATTAACCTAAGTAGAATTCAAAGGTTGATAGCTAATGGACCTTTGGGTTCATTAGTGGTGGAGGATCTCCCAACCTGCGAATCTTGCTTGGAAGGTAAAATGACCAAGAGGCCTTTTAAGGCCAAGGGGTATAGAGCCAAAGATGTGTTAGAATTGGTTCATTCTGATTTGTGTGGTCCTATGACTATCCAGGCAAGAGGTGGCTTTGAATACTTCGTCTCTTTTATAGACGATTATTCAAGGTATGGATACATTTACTTGATGCGCCGCAAGTCTGAATGCTTTGACAAGTTCAAAGAATTCAAGGCTGATGTGGAGAACCGTCAAGGTAAAAGTATCAAGACATTACGATCTGATCGTGGTGGCGAGTACCTCTTGAGAGAGTTTAGGAGTTACTTATTAGAGGCTGGGATTCAATCCCAATTGTCCGCACCTGGCACACCCCAGCAGAATGGTGTGGCGGAGCAAAGGAATAGGACTCTTATGGAGATGGTCAGATCGATGATGAGTTATTCTGAGTTACCTGATTCGTTCTGGGGGTTTGCTCTGGAAACAGCAGCACACATTCTGAACTTGGTTCCATCTAAGTCAGTACCCTCTACTCCCACAGAGTTGTGGACTGGGCGAAAGCCTAGTCTAAGACATATTCGGATTTGGGGTAGTCCAGCACATGTGCTGAAGGGAGATGCTAGTAAGTTGGAATCTCGTACAGAAGTGCGCTTGTTTGTTGGCTACCCTAAGGGAACGAAGGGTGGTTTATTCTATAGTCCTAGAGATCAGAAGGTGATCGTGAGTACGAATGCCAGATTTCTAGAGGAAGACTATGTGATGAACCACAAGCCCACGAGTAGGATTGTTCTTGAGGAGATGACAGGGGAAGTCCCGACTTCAGTACCACCGGTACAAGAGGAGACACCACAAGTCACTGCACCGCGTGTCACAGAGCATACACAGGAGGCACCTCGTCGTAGTGGGAGGGTTGTTAGACAACCCGACAGATTCATGTTTTTGGGAGAGTCTTCGGACTTAGTCCCTGGTGAATATGAACCTGATCCCTGGACATATGAAAAGGCAATCCAAGATAGAGATGCAGTATCTTGGCAAAGAGCGATGAATTCAGAGATAGAATCTATGGATTCTAATCAGGTCTGGGAGCTAGTAGAGCCACCCGATGGTGTAAAAACCATTGGATGCAAGTGGATCTACAAGAGAAAGAGAGGAGTAGACGGGAAGGTTGAAACCTTCAAAGCTAGGCTTGTTGCGAAAGGGTATACTCAGAAAGAGGGTATCGATTATGAGGAGACCTTTTCGTCGGTAGCTATGCTTAAGTCTATCCGGATTCTCTTATCTATAGCTGTTCATATGGATTATGAGATTTGCCAGGTGGATGTCAAGACAGCTTTCCTTAACGGAAGTCTTGAGGAGAACATCTATATGCGCCAACCAGAGGGATTCATTGCTAAAGGCAAAGAGCAACTTGTATGTAAGCTTAATTGATCCATTTATGGATTGAAGCAAGCTTCTAGATGTTGGAACATCCGCTTCGATGAGGTAATCCAGTCATATGGATTTATTCAAAGTCCGGATGAGCCTTGTGTATACAAGAGATGTGACGGAAACGTAGTGGTGTTTCTTGTACTATACGTAGATGACATTTTGTTAGTTGGCAACAATATCAAAGTGTTATCAGATGTAAGGGTATGGTTGTCCAAACAGTTTGATATGAAGGACTTGGGAGAAGTGGGACACATCCTTGGGATCAAAGTTATAAGGGATCGCAAGAAAAGGATGTTGTGCTTGTCTCAAGCTTCATACATTGACACTATCCTTGCTCGTTTTAGCATGCAGAACTCCAAGAAAGGTTTTCTACCTTTTAGGCATGGAGTTCCTTTATCTAAAGAGATGTGTCCCAGAACATCAAAGGAGATAGAGGACATGAAGGCGGTTCCTTATGCTTCGGCAGTAGGAAGCCTTATGTATGGTATGCTATGTACGAGACCGGATATCTGCTTTGCCGTGGGAATGGTTAGCAGATATCAGAGTAATCCTGGACAGGGACATTGGACTGCGGTAAAGCATATATTGAAGTACCTGAGAAGGACTAAGGATTATATGCTGGTTTACCGGGCAGATCAATTAGTCCCTGTGGGTTACACGGATTCGGATTTCCAATCAGATAGGGACAAGAGTAAGTCTACCTCGGGGTTTGTGTTTACTTTTGGAGGTGGAGCCATAGCATGGAGGAGTGTCAAGCAGAAATGCGTGGCAGACTCTACCATAGAAGCTGAGTATGTGGCAGCCTCTGAGGCAGCCAAGGAAGCTGTATGGCTCAGGAACTTCTTGATGGACTTAGATGTGATTCCCAGAACTATCACAATTTATTGTGATAATAGTGGTGCAGTTGCAAACTCGAAGGAACCACGAGCCCATAAGGCGAGTAAACACATAGAGCGCAAGTACCACCTCATACGAGAGATCGTAAAGCGAGGAGAAGTTGTTGTCGCCAAGATTGCATCAGAGGATAACCTGGCGGATCCATTCACTAAGGCCCTTCCAGCGAAAGCGTTTGATAGGCATGTGGGGGACATGGGGATCAGATGTATGGCAGAGTGATGACGGCATAGTCTTTTAGTATAAGTGGGAGATTGTTGGAATGTATACTGAAAGCCTAGCTCTTTTTGTATGAACATTTTATTTTGAAATAAGAATCACATGATCATTGTTTGAAATTTATATATTTATTATAGATGTGTGCATATTGTCTAATATTTTACATTGTAGATAACATGGTGCTTGGTATGGCATGTAAGATCATGTTATCGGGCCTTGTAAAATATAAGTAGAGGCTCACAACCAAGATGGTTTTGGACAAACCATTGGCATGGTTGTAGTGTAGCTTTGTATTGTTTTGTCTTGAACATAGAGTTACACTAGTACACTTATGTGTATTGAGCAGGACCGACATAGAGGTGATTCAATTTATTGCTGACTACATAATTGAATCGGACCTCGGATATTATGTTGTACATGCTCTTAATCCCGATATAATAACGGGCACATGTACTTAGTATTTATTTCTTTGATTTACTAGTGGGTGAGATTTAGATGGATTAAATCAATATGCCCGGTAAGTTGGGAAATAATATTATTTACATGGTGTGCCGTTGATTATAGGAGGAAACCGTGTCCTATATATTAGGTTGATGATGTCCCCTTGAGGAGCTCATAAGGTTCATCATGTAAACCCAACTGGTTGACTTAGTCAACATGATGATAAGGTTGAGTGGTACTACTCGAGGAATTAGATGTTAATTAATTGATGGTCAGTAAATCAATTAATCTGGACATGATATCGATATCTTAAACACGGGAGATTAATGTACAAATAATATATGGAGCCCATATTGATTTATGGGGGTTGGTGAGGTAGTTCAATGATGATCCTCTAGTGGAATGGAACATCATTGATGGATCAAGTTTGTGTGGTTCCGATCCATCGGGTGGCCAAGACCCAACTCCTCCTTATGGTCCCTATTGTAGCCTAATATAATCCTTATGAAGTCTAGATCCAAGAATGTAAAACAAAACCTAGAACCAACGGTTGGGATTAAATCCCTAGATCCGATGGTTGGATGAAACCCTAGAACCAATGGTTGGGATTAAATCCCTAGATCCGATGGTTAGGATGAAATCCTAGAATCGACGGTTGGAATTAAACCCTAGATCCGACGGTTGGGATAAAACCCTAGATCCGACGGTGGAGATTAAATCCCTAGATCCGACGGTGGAGATTAAAAGAGGCTTAAGCCTAATTCTATAAATAGGGGGCTTAGGCTTGGGCGGCAAGTATTGGTTTAGAATTGGAATTAGGGTTTGGCTCATCCACAAGTGGGCGGCTAGGGTTCAATGGGCGGCTAGGGTTTTGGAGCAAAGAAGTGGGCGGCAACCTCCTTCCTTCAAGTTGATTGCCGGCGCCCATCCTAGAGGTCTTTCCCTTCTTCCTTGGCCGGCGGTTCTCCTCCTATTGGTGGCCGGCTCTTTTCCTCCTCCCTATTCTCCAAAGTGGCCGGCGGCAACACTTCTTGAAGTTGGCCGGCGAATCATCCAATTGTTCCTTGACCGGCGGTTGCACCAAGTTCCATAATTTGGTGGCCGGTTCTAGATAGGAAGGTATTTGTTGTTTCTTCTCTTTGTTTGCAGCAGACAAGGTAGAGAAGAAAGCGATCTAGAAGGCTTCTACTCATGGAGGATCTTCGTCCACACGTCGTCCACGAGAAG
The DNA here is from genome assembly GCA_025175895.1 of Wurfbainia villosa. Taxonomy (NCBI): domain Eukaryota; kingdom Viridiplantae; phylum Streptophyta; class Magnoliopsida; order Zingiberales; family Zingiberaceae; genus Wurfbainia; species Wurfbainia villosa. Next base: position 77,387,552 of record CM046000.1, on the reverse strand, counting down.
GATAGGACATACGGTAGAAGATTGTGAGGTATAAAGTTATTTTAACTTTATGTACAGATCTGAGCATGTTCTTATTTGTTTTGATTATGCATGTGTGTGTATGAATATATATTGTATAATCATGGACCCCAAAGACAAACACAAAAACCGGCGATCCATCCGTCGTCTCTTCCGCGGCTAACCAACTAGAAGAGTTGTGTTGCTTGAACAACTAGTTTGTTCAAGCGACCACTCAAGTTGTTAGCATGACGACGAATAGGTTGTGCTAAGGAAGCTCATCCCATCCGGATTAATTCTTTCATTAGTGAAAATTTTAATCCGGGGACATGGGAGCCAATGAGCCTCCGATGCGGCCACCTAACAATTGGTATCAGAGCCATCGGTTTCCGGTTTTGTGTGTTTAGGATTCGGTTAATTTTTTATGCATTTTTCATATATTATATGTGCCGGATAATAGTAGGATATTCATAGTTTAACTCTTTGGTTGCAGGCATAAGATCCGACTATTATGGCCATGTGTGTGTATGTGAATGGATGTGTGTAAAAATTTATTATTTGAATCCTCGGGGTTGACGAGGCTAGATTAGTATTTAATTTTTGTAATTAAATACGGCATTGTTTAGCCGATCATTTTAGTTTACTTTCGATCTAGATTATTTGTACACTCCTTCGTGGAGTATAGGATCGATGGATGTAAATAAAATGATTTATCTCGGCTCGGATATCTTTGGTGACTTGCGCACGGGAAAAGGTGGAGCGGACGAGGTGGCGACACGACGGGATGCATATTGGAGGACAATGCCATAATAGTTGGAAAAAATTCTATTTTTCCATATTTATTGCTTTTTTGTTTTATATGCATGTTGTGTATGTTTAAAATTCCTCGATTTCAATTTACTAAGTGGGAGAGGGATATTTTAATTAATTCATGACCTCCATTACAATTTGACGCGTGTGATGCAACAAACTTGCGCGTTGGCTTTGAGTGCCTTCATCCCCATTGGATGGGTTTGTTTGCGGATCACTAGGTCAAATAATGGTTATAGGAAATTATTTAGGAGCGTGTGTACTTACCCATCGGTAAGGCACATAATCCGAAATAATTCCCTTAGTATCGTGTAATGGTGCACACTTAGATACAAATAAAGGTATCCTCCCCATCGGAGTCACTGCTTTTATTTGTAGGGCTAAAGAGGAACTAACTATTAATTTTATTTGTCAAAAAGTAAGGTTGACAAGATAATAAAATTAATGGGTAAAACCTCCTCTTACAAATGTAGAATTCGTATACGTCCACACTATCGTGGCATGCGATATTCTCGGTGTTTTGAGGTGTTGGTTGATTTCAGGATTTTATTGTTTTGAGGAATCAATAATATTTGAAATCTAATATTTTGATCATTGTGATTTTTAGGATTTTCAAATGGCTTTCAACCCACTTGCTGTGATTTTAAAAGAAAACAAACTTACTGGTCCAAACTACATTGATTGGAAAAGAAACCTGGATATTGTCCTAAGTGCGGAGGAGTACAAATTTGTACTCTTTGAGGTCTGTCCTCCTAAGCCCTCTAATGACTCTGATGAAAAGGAGAAAGAACATTATAAGAAATGGGTTAAGGCAGATGAGATGGCGCGGTGTTACATTTTGGCATCTATGTCAAATGTCGCAACATCAAGATCGTGCCATAACCATCGCTATGACATGATGTTCAATCTCAAGGAACTTTTCGGACATCAGAGTAGGGCGGCTAGGCAGGAGGCAATGAGAAACTTGATGACGACCACCATGGTCGAGGGAACACCCGTTAGGGATCATGTTCTCAAGATGATGGCTCATCTTAATGAGATGGAAGTCTTCGGAGCTGAGATCGATGGGGAAACCCAAGTCGATATCATTCTCCAGTCTCTGCCTAGGAGTTTTGAGCAGTTCCGCCTCAACTACAACATGAACAAGAGGTTGTATTCGTTGGCGGAGCTTCTGACAGAACTCCAGGCGGCAGAGGGGCTTTTTCGTCAGAGTTCTCAAGCCATGGTCGCTCAGAAGGTTTCTTCCTCCAAACCGAAAGGTAAGAAGAAGAAGAAGCAAGGTGGAGCGAAGAAGGTGGCAGTGGGACCTCAGGCAGGAGTGAAGAAGCCGAAAGGCAAGTGCTTCACTTGCAAGCAGACTGGACATTGGAAGGCGGACTGTCCTCGCCGAAAGAACAAAGGTATATCTTCTTGTTTAGTTGTTGAAACATGTTTAGCGGTGTTATCTACCAGTGCCTGGTGTGTAGATACAGGAGCCACTGATCATGTCTGCAATACTTTGCAGGGGTTCCAGGAAACCCGATGACTAGCTGAGGGAGAGATTACCGTCTTCATGGGCAATGCTTCAAAGGTGGCAGCTATTGCAGTGGGAGACGTTTATTTATCTTTTGATAGGAATAAATTTTTGGTTTTGAGAAATTGTCTTTATGTACCTATTTTTAGAAAGAATTTAATTTCAGTTTCTAAATTATTTATGGATGGATATTCTGTTTCTTTTAATGACAAGGTGATTATAAAAAGGAATAGGGAGATTATCTGTTCTGGTACATTGGTTGGCAATTTATATACTATTGAACCAAAAACTCCCACGATGCAAATAGAAGTAAATAACTCATCTTCTAAATCTAATAAGAGAAAAGAACCTTCGCAAATGAACCAAACATATCTTTGGCATCTAAGGCTTGGTCATATTAACCTAAGTAGAATTCAAAGGTTGATAGCTAATGGACCTTTGGGTTCATTAGTGGTGGAGGATCTCCCAACCTGCGAATCTTGCTTGGAAGGTAAAATGACCAAGAGGCCTTTTAAGGCCAAGGGGTATAGAGCCAAAGATGTGTTAGAATTGGTTCATTCTGATTTGTGTGGTCCTATGACTATCCAGGCAAGAGGTGGCTTTGAATACTTCATCTCTTTTATAGACGATTATTCAAGGTATGGATACATTTACTTGATGCGCCGCAAGTCTGAATGCTTTGACAAGTTCAAAGAATTCAAGACTGATGTGGAGAACCGTCAAGGTAAAAGTATCAAGACATTACGATCTGATCGTGGTGGCGAGTACCTCTTGAGAGAGTTTAGGAGTTACTTATTAGAGGTCGATTCAATCCCATTATTGTCCGCGACCGCACACCCCAGCAGAATGGTGTGGCGGACCAAAGGAATAGGACTCTTATGGAGATGGTCAGATCGATGATGAGTTATTCTGAGTTACCTAATTCATTCTGGGGGTTTGCTCTGGAAACAGCAGCACACATTCTGAACTTGGTTCCATCTAAGTCAGTACCCTCTACTCCCACAGAGTTGTGGACTGGGCGAAAGCCTAGTCTAAGACATATTCAGATTTGGTATAGTCCATCACATGTGCTGAAGGGAGATGCTGGTAAGTTGGAATCTCGTACAGAAGTGCGCTTGTTTATTAGCTACCCTAAGGGAACGAAGGGTGGTTTATTCTATAGTCCTAGAGATCAGAAGGTGATCGTGAGTACGAATGCCAGATTTCTAGAGGAAGACTATGTGATGAACCACAAGCCCATGAGTAGGATTGTTCTTGAGGAGATGACAGGGGAAGTCCCGACTTCAGTACCACCGGTACAAGAGGAGACACCACAAGTCACTGCACCGCGTGTCACAGAGCATACACAGGAGGCACCTCGTCGTAGTGGGAGGGTTGTTAGATAACCCGACAGATTCATGTTTTTGGGAGAGTCTTCGGACTTAGTCCCTGGTGAATATGAACCTGATCCCTGGACATATGAAGAGGCAATCCAAGATAGAGATGCAGTATCTTGGCAAAGAGCGATGAATTCAGAGATAGAATCTATGGATTCTAATCAGGTCTGGGAGCTAGTAGAGCCACCCGATGGTGTAAAAACCATTGGATGCAAGTGGATCTACAAGAGAAAGAGAGGAGTAGACGGGAAGGTTGAAACCTTCAAAGCTAGGCTTGTTGCGAAAGGGTATACTCAGAAAGAGGGTATCGATTATGAGGAGACCTTTTCGTCGGTAGCTATGCTTAAGTCTATCCGGATTCTCTTATCTATAGCTGCTCATATGGATTATGAGATTTGCCAGATGGATGTCAAGACAGCTTTCCTTAACGGAAGTCTTGAGGAGAACATCTATATGCGCCAACCAGAGGGATTCATTGCTAAAGGAAAATAGCATCTTGTATGTAAGCTTAATCGATCCATTTATGGATTGAAGAAAGCTTCTAGATCTTGGAACATCCGCTTCGATGAGGTAATCCAGTCATATGGATTTATTCAAAGTCCGGATGTGCCTTGTGTATACAAGAGATGTGACGGAAACGTAGTGGTGTTTCTTGTACTATACGTAGATGACATTTTGTTAGTTGGCAACAATATCAAAGTGTTATCAGATGTAAGGGTATGGTTGTCCAAACAGTTTGATATGAAGGACTTGGGAGAAGTGGGACACATCCTTGGGATCAAAGTTATAAGGGATCGCAAGAAAAGGATGTTGTGCTTGTCTCAAGCTTCATACATTGACACTATCCTTGCTAGTTTTAGACTACAAAACTCCAAGAAAGGTTTTCTACCTTTTAGGCATGGAGTTCCTTTATCTAAAGAGATGTGTCCCGAACATCAAAGGAGATAGAGGACATGAAGGCGGTTCCTTATGCTTCGGCAGTAGGAAGCCTTATGTATGGTATGCTATGTACGAGACCGGATATCTGCTTTGCCGTGGGCATGGTTAGCAGATATCAGAGTAATCCTGGACAGGGACATTAGACTGCGGTAAAGCGTATATTGAAGTACCTGAGAAGGACTATGGATTATATGCTGGTTTACCGGGCAGATCAATTAGTCCCTGTGGGTTACACGGATTTGGATTTCCAATCAGATAGGGACAAGAGTAAGTCTACCTCGGGGTTTGTGTTTACTTTTGGAGGTGGAGCCATAGCATGGAGGAGTGTCAAGCAGAAATGCGTGGCAGACTCTACCATGGAAGCTGAGTATGTGGCAGCCTCTGAGGCAGCCAAGGAAGATGTATGGCTCAGGAACTTCTTGATGGACTTAGATGTGATTCCCAGAACTATCACAATTTATTGTGATAATAGTGGTGCAGTTGCAAACTCGAAGGAACCATGAGCCCATAAGGCGAGTAAACACATAGAGCGCAAGTACCACCTCATACGAGAGATCGTAAAGCGAGGAGAAGTTGCTGTCGCCATGATTGCATCAGAGGATAACCTGGCGGATCCATTCACTAAGGCCCTTCCAGCGAAAGCGTTTGATAGGCATGTGGGGGACATGGGGATCAGATGTATGGCAGAGTGATGACGGCATAGTCTTTTAGTATAAGTGGGAGATTGTTGGAATGTATACTGAAAGCCTAGCTCTTTTTGTATGAACATTTTATTTTGAAATAAGAATCACATGATCATTGTTTGCATTTTATATATGTGTGCATATTGTCTAATATTTTACATTGTAGATAACATGGTGCTTTGTGGTGTCACACGGGAGATCATGTTATCGGTTCCTTGTAAAATATAAGTAGAGGCTCACAACCAAGATGGTTTTGGACAAACCATTGGCATGGTTGTAGTGTAGCTTGGTATTGTTTTGTCTTGAACACAGAGTTACACTGGTACACTTAGGTGTATTGAGCAGGACCGACATAGAGGTGATTCAATTTAGTACTGACTACATGATTGAATCGGACCTCGGATATTGTGTTGTACATGCTCTTAATCCCGATATAATAACGGGCACATGTACTTAGTATTTATTTCTTTGATTTACCAGTGGGTGAGATTTAGATGGATTAAATCAATATGCCCGGTAAGTTGGGAAATAATATTATTTACATGGTGTGCTGATTATAGGAGGAAACCGTGTGTCCTATATATTAGGTTGATGATGTCCCCTTGAGGAGCTCATAAGGTTCATCATGTAAACCCAGCTGGTTGACTTAGTCAACATGATGATAAGGTTGAGTGGTACTACTCGAGGAATTAGATGTTAATTAATTGGTGGTCAGTAAATCAATTAATTGACGGACATTCGATATCTTAAACACGGGGAGATTAATGTACAAATAATATATGGAGCCCATATTGATTTATGGGGGTTGGTGAGGTAGTTCAATGATGATCCTCTAGTGGAATGGAACATCATTGATGGATCAAGTTTGTGTGGTTCCGATCCATCGGGTGGCCAAGACCCAACTCCTCCTTATGGTCCCTATCGTAGCCTAATATAATCCTTATGAAGTCTAGATCCAAGAATGTAAAACAAAACCTAGAACCAACGGTTGGGATTAAATCCCTAGATCCGATGGTTGGATGAAACCCTAGAACCAACGGTTGGGATTAAATCCCTAGATCCGATGGTTAGGATGAAATCCTAGAATCGACGGTTGGGATTAAACCCTAGATCCGACGGTTGGGATAAAACCCTAGATCCGACGGTGGAGATTAAATCCCTAGATCCGACGGTGGAGATTAAAGGAGGCTTAAGCCTAATTCTATAAATAGGGGGCTTAGGCTTGGGCGGCAAGTATTGGTTTAGAATTGGAATTAGGGTTTGGCTCATCCACAAGTGGGCGGCTAGGGTTCATTGGGCGGCTAGGGTTTTGGAGCAAAGAAGTGGGCGGCAACCTCCTTCCTTCAAGTTGATTGCCGGCGCCCATCCTCCTCCATCAACACTTGCCCGGCGCCCATCCTAGAGGCCTTTCCCTTCTTCCTTGGCCGGCAGTTCTCCTCCCATTGGTGGCCGGCACTTTTCCTCCTCCCTATTCTCCAAAGTGGCCGGCGGCAACACTTCTTGAAGTTGGCCGGCGAATCATCCAATTGTTCCTTGACCGGCGGTTGCACCAAGTTCCTTAATTTGGTGGCCGGTTCTAGATAGGAAGGTATTTGTTGTTTCTTCTCTTTGTTCGCAGCGGACAAGGTAGAGAAGAAAGCGATCTAGAAGGCTTCTACTCGTGGAGGATCTTCGTCCACATGTCGTCCACGAGAAGGATAGGACATACGGTAGAAGATCGTGAGGTATAAAGTTATTTTAACTTTATGTACAGATCTGAGCATGTTCTTATTTGTTTTGATTATGCATGTGTGTGTATGAATATATATTGTATAATCATGGACCCCGAAGACAAACACAAAAACCGGCGATCCATCCGTCGTCTCTTCCGCGGCTAATCAACTAGAAGAGTTGTGTTGCTTGAACAACTAGTTTGTTCAAGCGACCACTCAAGTTGTTAGCACGACGACGAATAGGTTGTGCTAAGGAAGCTCATCCCATCCGGATTAATTCTTTCATTAGTGAAAATTTTAATCCGGGGACATGGTAGCCAATGAGCCTCCGATGCGGCCACCTAACAATTGGTATCAGAGCCATCGGTTTCCGTTTTTGTGTGTTTAGGATTTGGTTAATTTTTTATGTATTTTTCATATATTATATGTGCCGGATAATAGGAAGATATGCATAGTTTAACTCTTTGGTTGCAGGCATAAGATCCGACTAATATGGCCATGTGTGTGTATGTGAATGGATGTGTGTAAAAATTTATTATTTGAATCCTCGGGGTTGATGAGGCTAGATTAGTATTTAATTTTTGTAATTAAATACAGCATTGTTTAGCCGATCATTTTAGTTTACTTTCGATCTAGATTATTTGTATACTCCTTCATGGAGTATAGGATCGATGGATTTAAATAAAATGATTTATCTCGCTCGATATCTTTGGTGACTTTGCACGGGAAAAGGTGGAGCGACGAGGTGGCACGAACGGATGCATATTGGAGGACAATGCCATAATAGTTGGAAAAAATTCTGTTTTTCCATATTTATTGCTTATTTGTTTTATATGCATGTTGTGTATGTTTAAAATTCCTCGATTTCAATTTACTAAGTGGGAGAGGGATATTTTAATTAATTCCCGCGGCCTCCATTACAATTTGACGTGTGATGCAACAAACTTGCGCGTTGGCTTTGAGTGCCTTCCTCCCCATCGGATGGGTTTATTTGCGGATCACTAGGTAAAATAATGGTTATAGGAAATTATTTAGGAGCGTGTGTACTTCCCCATCGGTAAGGTACATAATCCGAAATAATTCCCTTAGTATCGTGTAATGGTGCACACTTAGATACAAATAAAGGTATCCTCCCCATCGGAGTCACTGCTTTTATTTGTAGGGCTAAAGAGGAACCAACTATTAATTTTATTTGTCAAAAAGTAAGGTTGACAAGATAATAAAATTAATGGGTAAAACCTCCTCTTACAAATGTAGAATTCGTATACGTCCACACTATCGTGGCATGCGATATTCTCGGTGTTTTGAGGTGTTGGTTGATTTCAGGATTTTATTGTTTTGAGGAATCAATAATATTTGAAATCTAATATTTTGATCATTGTGATTTTTAGGATTTTCAAATGGCTTTCAACCCACTTGCCGTGATTTTAAAAGAAAACAAACTTATCGTCCAAACTACATTGATTGGAAAAGAAACTCGATATTGTTCTAATCATGAGGAGTACAAATTTGTACTCTTCGAGGTCTGTCCTCCTAAGCCCTCCGATGACTCTGATGAAAAGGAGAAAGAACATTATAAGAAATGGGTTAAGGCAGATGAGATGGCGCGGTGTTACATTTTGGCATCTATGTCAAATGTGCTGCAACATCAGCATCAGGCCATAGCCACTGCTTATGACATGATGTTCAATCTCAAGGAACACCGGACATCGGAGTAGGCGGCTACGAGGTGAGGCAATGAGAAATATGATGCGACCACCATGGTCGAGGAACAGATTAGGGATCATGTTCTCAAGATGATGGCTCATCTTAATGAGATGGAAGTCCTAGTGAGATCGATGGGGAAACGGTCGATATCTTTCTTCTTGATAGGAGTTTTGGCGATTCGCCTCAACTACAACATGAACAAAAGGTTGTATTCTAGCTTCAGAACTAGAGAGGGCTTTTTCGAGTTCTCAAGCCATGGTTCTGAAGGTTTCTTCCTCCAAACCGAAAGGTAAGAAGAAGAAGAAGCAAGGGGGAGCGAAGAAGGTAGCAGCAGGACCTCAGGCAGGAGTGAAGAAGCCGAAAGGCAAGTGCTTCACTGCAAGTACATTGGCAATTTGTCCTCAAAAGAACAAAGGTATACTATTGAACCAAAAACTCCCACGATGCAAATAGAAGTAAATAACTCATCTTCTAAATCTAATAAGAGAAAAGAACCTTCGTAAATGAACCAAACATATCTTTGGCATCTAAGGCTTGGTCATATTAACCTAAGTAGAATTCAAAGGTTGATAGCTAATGGACCTTTGGGTTCATTAGTGGTGGAGGATCTCCCAACCTGCGAATCTTGCTTGGAAGGTAAAATGACCAAGAGGCCTTTTAAGGCCAAGGGGTATAGAGCCAAAGATGTGTTAGAATTGGTTCATTCTGATTTGTGCGGTCCTATGTCTATCCAGGCAAGAGGTGGCTTTGAATACTTCGTCTTTTTTATAGACGATTATTCAAGGTATGGATACATTTACTTGATGCGCCGCAAGTCTGAATGCTTTGACAAGTTCAAAGAATTCAAGGCTGATGTGGAGAACCGTCAAGGTAAAAGTATCAAGACATTACGATCTGATCGTGGTGGCGAGTACCTCTTGAGAGAGTTTAGGAGTTACTTATTAGAGGCTGGGATTCAATCCCAATTGTCCGCACCTGGCACACCCCAGCAGAATGGTGTGGCGGAGCAAAGGAATAGGACTCTTATGGAGATGGTCAGATCGATGATGAGTTATTCTGAGTTACCTAATTCATTCTTGGGGTTTGCTCTGGAAACAGCAGAACACATTCTGAACTTGGTTCCATCTAAGTCAGTACCCTCTACTCCCACAGAGTTGTGGACTTGGCGAATGCCTAGTCTAAGACATATTCGGATTTGGGGTAGTCCAGCACATGTGCTGAAGGGAGATGCTGGTAAGTTAGAATCTCGTACAGAAGTACGCTTGTTTATTAGCTACCCTAAGGGAACGAAGGGTGGTTTATTCTATAGTCCTCGAGATCAGAAGGTGATCGTGAGTACGAATGCCAGATTTCTAGAGGAAGACTATGTGATGAACCACAAGCCCACGAGTAGGATTGTTCTTGAGGAGATGACAGGGGAAGTCCCGACTTCAGCATCACCGACAAGAGGAGACACCACAAGTCACTGCACCGCGTGTCACAGAGCATACATAGGAGGCACCTCGTCATAGTGGGAGGGTTGTTAGACAAACCGACAGATTCATGTTTTTGGGAGAGTCTTAAGAATTAGTCCCTGGTGAATATGAACCTGATCCCTGGACATATGAAGAGGCAATCCAAGATAGAGATGTCATATCTTGGCAAAGAGCGATGAATTCAGAGATAGAATCTATGGATTCTAATCAGGTCTCGGAGCTAGTAGAGCCACCCGATGGTGTAAAAACCATTGGATGCAAGTGGATCTACAAGAGAAAGAGAGGAGTAGACGGGAAGGTTGAAACCTTCAGCGTAAAGGGTATACTGTAAAGAGGGTATCGATTATGAGGAGACCTTTTCGTCGGTAGCTATGCTTAAGTCTATCCGGATTCTCTTATCTATAGCTGCTCATATGGATTATGAGATTTGGCAGATGGATGTCAAGACAGCTTTCCTTAACGGAAGTCTTGAGGAGAACATCTATATGCGCCAACCAGAGGGATTCATTGCTAAAGGCAAAGAGCATCTTGTATGTGCTTAATCGATCCATTTATGGATTGAAGCAAGCTTCTAGATCTTGGAACATCCGCTTTGATGAGGTAATCCAGTCATATGGATTTATTCAAAGTCCGGATGAGCCTTGTGTATACAAGAGATGTGACGGAAACGTAGTGGTGTTTCTTGTACTATACGTAGATGACATTTTGTTAGTTGGCAACAATATCAAAGTGTTATCAGATGTAAGGGTATGGTTGTCCAAACAGTTTGATATGAAGGACTTGGGAGAAGTGGGACACATCCTTGGGATCAAAGTTATAAGGGATCGCAAGAAAAGGATGTTGTGCTTGTCTCAAGCTTCATACATTGACACTATCCTTGCTCACTTTAGCATGCAGAACTCCAAGAAAGGTTTTCTACCTTTTAGGCATGGAGTTCCTTTATCTAAAGAGATGTGTCCCAGAACATCAAAGGAGATAGAGGACATGAAGGCGGTTCCTTATGCTTCGACAGTAGGAAGCCTTATGTATGATATGCTATGTACGAGACCGGATATCTGCTTTGCCATGGGCATGGTTAGCAGATATCAGAGTAATCCTGGACAGGGACATTGGACTGCGGTAAAGCATATATTGAAGTACCTGAGAAGGACTAGGGATTATATCGTTTACTGGCAGATCAATTAGTCCCTGTGTTTTACAAAAATTAAGATTTCCAATCATATAGGGACAAGAGTAAGTCTACCTCGTGGTTTGTGTTTACTTTTGGAGGTGGAGCCATAGCATGGAGGAGTGTCAGCGTAAATGCGTATGGACTCTACCATGGAAGTGAGTATGTGGCACCTCCGAGGCAAAGGAAGTCAGATGGCTCAGAACTTCTTGATGGACTTAGATGTGATTCTAACTATCACAATTTATTGTGATAATAGTGGTGCAAATGCAAACTCAAGGAACCACGAGCCCATAAGGCAGTAAACACATAGAGCGCAAGTACCACCTCATACGAGAGATCGAAGCGAGGAGAAGTTCTTTGTGGCCAAGATTGCATCGAGGATAACGCGGATCCATTCACTAAGGCCCTTCGGTAAAGCGTTTGATAGGCATGTGGGGACATGGGGATCGGATGTATGGCGTTGATGACGGCATAGTCTTTTAGTATAAGTGGAGATTGTTGGAATGTGTACTGAAAGCCTAGCTCTTTTTGTATGAACATTTTATTTTGAAATAAGAATCACATGATCATTGTTTGCATTTTATATATTCATTATATATGTGTGCATATTGTCTAAATATTTTACATTGTAGATAACATGGTGCTTGGTGGCATGTAAGATCATGTTATCACCTCCTTGTAAAATATAAGTAGAGGCTCACAACCAAGATGGTTTGGACAAACCATTGGCATGGTTGTAGTGTAGCTTGGTATTGTTTTGTCTTGAACAGAGTTACACTGTACACTTAGGTGTATTGAGAGCAGACCGACATAGAGGTGATTCAATTTAGTATCGATTACATGATTGAATCTGACCTCGATATTATGTTGTACATGCTCTTAATCCCGATATAATAACGGCACATGTACTTAGTATTTATTTCTTTGATTTACCAAAGGTGAGATTTAGATGGATTAAATCAATATGCCCAGAAGTTGGGAAATAATATTATTTACATGGTGTGTCGCTGATTATAGGAGGAAACCGTGTCCTATATATTAGGTTGATGATGTCCTCGAGGAGCTCATAAGGTTCATCATGTAAACTCCAAATGGTTGACTTAGTCAACATGATGATAAGGTTGAGTGGTACTACTCGAGGAATTAGATGTTAATTAATCGATGGTCAAGAAATCAATTAATCGACGGACATTCGATATCTTAAACACGGGAGATTAATGTACAAATAATATGGAGCCCATATTGATTTATGGGGTTGGTGAGGTAGTTCAATGATGATCCTCTAGTGGAATGGAACATCATTGATGGATCAAGTTTGTGTGGTTCCGATCCATCGGGTGGCCAAGACCCAACTCCTCCTTATGGTCCCTATCGTAGCCTAATATAATTTTTATGAAGTCTAGATCCAAGAATGTAAAACAAAACCTTGAACCAACGGTTGGGATTAAATCCCTAGATCCGATGGTTGGATGAAACACTAGACCAACGGTTGGGATTAAATCCCTAGATCCGATGGTTAGGATGAAATCCTAGAATCAACGGTTGGGATTAAACCCTAGATCCGACGGTTGGGATAAAACCCTAGATCCGACGGTGGAGATTAAATCCCTAGATCCGACGGTGGAGATTAAAGGAGGCTTAAGCATAATTCTATAAATAGGGGGCTTAGGCTTGGGAGGCAAGTATTGGTTTAGAATTGGAATTAGGGTTTGGATCATCCACAAGTGGGCGGCTAGGGTTCATTGGGCGGCTAGGGTTTTGGAGCAAAGAAGTGGGCGGCAACCTCCTTCCTTCAAGTTGATTGCCGGCGCCCATCCTCCTCCATCAACACTTGCCCGGCGCCCATCCTAGAGGTCTTTCCCTTCTTCCTTGGCTGGCGGTTCTCCTCCCATTGGTGGCCGGCTCTTTTCCTCCTCCCTATTCTCCAAAGTGGCGCAAGGCAACACTTCTGAAGTTGGCGAATCATCCAATTGTTCCTTGACCGGCGGTTGCACCAAGTTCCATAATTTGGTGGCCGGTTCTAGATAGGAAGGTATTTGTTGTTTCTTCTCTTTGTTCGCAGCGGACAAGGTAGAGAAGAAAGCGATCTAGAAGGCTTCTACTCGTGGAGGATCTTCGTCCACACGTCGTCCACGAGAAGGATAGGACATACGTAGAAGATCGTAGGTATAAAGTTATTTTAACTTTATATACAGATCTGAGCATGTTCTTATATGTTTTGATTATTCATTTGTGTGTATTAATATATATTGTATAATCAAGTACCACGAATAAAAACACAAAAACCGGCGATCCGTCCGTCGTCTCTTCCGCGGCTAACCAACTAGAAGAGTTGTGTTGCTTGAACAACAAGTTTGTTAAAGCAACCACTCAAGTTGTTAGCACGACGACGAATAGGTTGTGCTAAGGAAGCTCATCCCATCCGGATTAATTCTTTCATTAGTGAAAATTTTAATCCGGGGACATGGGAGCCAATGAGCCTCCGAAGCAACTCCCTGCAATTGGTATCAGAGCCACAGGTTTCCGGTTTTGTGTGTTTAGGATTCGGCTAATTTTTTATGCATTTTTCATATATTATATGTGCCGGATAATAGTAGGATATGCGTAGTTTAACTCTTTGGTTGCAGGCATAAGATCCGACTATTATGGGCATGTGTGTGTATGTGAATGGATGTGTGTAAAAATTTATTATTTGAATCCTCAGGGTTGACGAGGCTAGATTAGTATTTAATTTTTGTAATTAAATACGGCATTGTTTAGCCGATCATTTTAGTTTACTTTCGATCTAGATTATTTGTAGACTCCTTCGTGGAGTATAGGATCGATGGATGTAAATAAAATGATTTATCTCGGCTCGGATATCTTTGGTGACTTGCGACGGGAAAAGATGGAGCGGACGAGGTGGCGACACGACGGGATGCATATTGGAGGACAATGCCATAATAGTTGGTAAAAATTCTGTTTTTTCCATATTTATTGCTTATTTGTTTTATATGCATGTTGTGTATGTTTAAAATTCCTCGATTTCAATTTACTAAGTGGGAGAGGGATATTTTAATTAATTCCCGCGGCCTCCATTACAATTTGACGTGTGATGCAACAAACTTGCGCGTTGGCTTTGAGTGCCTTCCTCCCCATCGGATGGGTTTGTTTGCGGATCACTAGGTCAAATAATGGTTATAGGAAATTATTTAGGAGCGTGTGTACTTCCCCATCGGTAAGGTACATAATCCGAAATAATTCCCTTAGTATCGTGTAATGGTGCACACTTAGATACAAATAAAGGTATCCTCCCCATCGGAGTCACTGCTTTTATTTGTAGGGCTAAAGAGGAACCAACTATTAATTTTATTTTTCAAAAAGTAAGGTTGACAAGATAATAAAATTAATGGGTAAAACCTCCTCTTACAAATGTAGAATTCGTATACGTCCACACTATCGTGGCATGCGATATTCTTGGTGTTTTGAGGTGTTGGTTGATTTTGATATTTTATTGTTTTGAGGAATCAATAATATTTGAAATCTAATATTTTGATCATTGTGATTTTTAGGATTTTCAAATGGCTTTCAACCCACTTGCTGTGATTTTAAAAGAAAACAAACTTACTGGTCCAAACTACATTGATTGGAAAAGAAACCTGGATATTGTCCTAACTGCGGTGGAGTACAAATTTGTACTCTTCGAGGTTTGTCCTCCTAAGCCCTCCGATGACTCTGATGAAAAGGAGAAAGAACATTATAAGAAATGGGTTAAGGCAGATGAGATGGCGCGGTGTTACATTTTGGCATCTATGTCAAATGTGCCGCAACATCAAGATCGTGCCATAGCCATGCCTTATGACATGATGTTCAATCTCAAGGAACTTTTCGACATCGTAGGGCTAGGCAGGAGGCAATGAGAAACATGATGACGACCACCATGGTCGAGGGAACACCCGTTAGGGATCATGTTCTCAAGATGATGGCTCATCTTAATGAGATGGAAGTCCTCGGAGCTGAGATCGATGGGGAAACCCAGGTCGATATCATTCTCTACCGCCTAGAGTTTTGAGCCCTACCAACTACAACATGAACAAAAGGTTGTATTCGGCGGAGCTTCCGATGTAACTCCAGTGCGCAGAGGGGCTTTTTCAGAGTTCTCAAGCCATGGTCGCTGTAAGGTTTCTTCTTCTAAACCGAAAGGTAAGAAGAAGAAGAAGCAAGGTGGAGCGAAGAAAGTGGCAGTGGGACCTCAGGCAGGAGTGAAGAAGCCGAAAGGCAAGTGCTTCACTTGCAAGCAGACTGGACATTGGAAGGCGGACTGTCCTCGCCGAAAGAACAAAGGTATATCTTCTTGTTTAGTTGTTGAAACATGTTTAGCGGTGTTATCTACCAGTGCCTGGTGTGTAGATACAGGAGCCACTGATCATGTCTGCAATACTTTGCAGGGGTTCCAGGAAACCCGACGACTAGCTGAAGGAGAGATTACCGTCTTCATGGGCAATGCTTCAAAGGTGGCGGCTATTGCAAAGGGGAGACGCTTTATTTATCTTTGATAGGAATAAATTTTTGGTTTTGAGAAATTGTCTTTATGTACCTACTTTTAGAAAGAATTTAATTTCAGCTTTCTAAATTGTTTTGGATGGATATTCTGCTTTTAATGACAAGGTGGTTATAAAAAGGAATAGGGAGATTATCTGTTCTGGTACATTGGTTGGCAATTTATATACTATTGAACCAAAAACTCCCACGATGCAAATAGAAGTAAATAACTCATCTTCTAAATCTAATAAGAGAAAAGAACCTTCGCAAATGAACCAAACATATCTTTGGCATCTAAGGCTTGGTCATATTAACCTAAGTAGAATTCAAAGGTTGATAGCTGATGGACCTTTGGGTTCATTAGTGGTGGAGGATCTCCCAACCTGCGAATCTTGCTTGGAAGGTAAAATGACCAAGAGGCCTTTTAAGGCCAAGGGGTATAGAGCCAAAGATGTGTTAGAATTGGTTCATTCTGATTTGTGCGGTCCTATGTCTATCCAGGCAAGAGGTGGTTTTGAATACTTCGTCTCTTTTATAGACGATTATTCAAGGTATGGATACATTTACTTGATGCGCCATAAGTCCAATGCTTTGACAAGTTCAAAGAATTCAAGGTCATGTGGAGAACCGCCAAGGTAAAAGTATCAAGACATTACGACCGATCGTG